>JACYFF010031959.1:60719649-60745288 GCA_017589665.1 Selenicereus undatus | reverse complement strand
CGATCTAGGCCCATCTCGAAAAAGTTGCATATATATATATATATATATATATATTTATGTATAGACACACACTTGCAGAGAGAGAGAGAGGGACTTAGTTGGTATGGGTAGGAAAATAAAAATGCTCTAATTCCGCAATTGGATAGTATACTAATGCTCTACATGAACAAGTAGTTTGAGTTCAATGCGTTGTCATTGGTGATGTTACTAAAACCTCTTTCTTTGAGTTCGAAGCACTCATTTTCGTACCTTCTCGTACAAAATTTACCTTAGATTAAAAAAGCTCGAGGCGCACAAAAGCACAAACAGTCCTGGGGCCTCAGGCACAGGCTTCAAGTTGAAGGCACGAGGTTTTTGGATACGAGGCGACTTTCCTAAAAAATGCTCAAAATCAATTCCAAATCATATTTTGTACAGATAATTTGGATGATAACAGTAAACAAGTGATTAGATATCTTAGTGGACCATACTATGGTATCTTATATTCCTTTCATCAATTCTAAAGTCATTTTAGGAAGGACCATAAGAAAAGGAAACAATATTCGATAGCGCATTAGGATGATAAGGAAGTATATTCATTAATCCAGCTTTCCATATTATTGGCGTTGGTGGCATCGTATTTCTCATCTAGCGAAAGGAAGAGACCGACGTAGATCGTTCGCCAAAAAAGTGTGGGAAAAGATTGACCAACTATGTCTTTATTAAAACACTATACAAGCCTTCCACTACAGCCAACCTCCAATACAAAAATTAGGGTTTTTAAATTAGGGTTCTTCAATTTAGTCTATATTCAAAGTGAATGCGTGCAATTACATGAGGGTTTCAGCCTCAAAATTGAATGATATAGCAAAGGTAAGTGTCAATCTAAACGTATTTGTGTTTTTCCATCTATGTGTTCCCTTTTCTCTCTCTTGGGTCGTTTTAAGCCTTGGTTTGAAGCGCAAAAGAGCATGGGCTTCTGGGGGCTTAAAGAATGGGTTGTGCTTGACCTCTTGCCAGGCGCAAGAGTTTGGGCTTGTGGCTTTTGTGAGCCTAGGTGCACCTGAGGCACGCTTTTTTAATCACAGAAGTCAATGCAATCTTAGTTATCTTTCTTCTTGTTTGTTTTATCAAGTTCTTTCTTGTGTCAAATATGGAGCTTGTTTCCTCAAGTATGTAATGCAAAAGGCTGAACAAATCCTTACTCTGATTTCTCTAAATGCTGGAGTGAACTCTTGCTCCATGGATTTTTAATTAATGTTGTAATCTGTTGTTTTTGGTAGTTGGTTATATCGAATCAAGCCATCAGTTACACATGAGCCATTTAAGCCTTCTGTTCCTGGAAATGCGAAACTTGTTGCAGAATTCAATCAGTCTAATAGCTCGGCTAACCCAACCCAACTAAGATGGAAGCCTATAGATATTCCTGAAGACCCGATTGATTTCATTGATGGTCTACAAACTATCTGTGGGGCAGGCAGTTCTTATCTCCGGCATGGATACGCAGTTCACATGTAATTGGTATTTCTGTTTTATTATTTCAGCCTGTATCTTTGTCAACCTTTTCTTTCCGTTGCTGTCTTTATGCTAACTAAGCTTCAATCCTCTCAAGTACCACAACCCGCAATTTTTATGGGAAACACCATGATGGCAATAAAATTCGAATGATATCATGGTGCATAGTTGCTGACAGCCTTTCTTTTTCCACGTGTATCTTTGTTCCTTATGATGCATGACAATTATCTTGTTTGCTCTAGGAAACTTGAAATCCATCTTCACATGTAGCTTGTGCTTTAACTTGTCTTTTCAACATATAGTGATTAGCTGATGATCAGTTCATGACATCGGTACTAGGATTTTTGTAGCTAATCTTTTCGTCATTGACAATTTTACTTGAGCAGTATGTTGCAGTCATTCCCCTATGATGTGACTATCTGAGCTTAAGTTTCTGAATGCTAATTCACCTATGTCTTGATGCCCCCCCCCCCCCAAAAAAAAAAAATTCACTTATGTCAGTGGTTGGGCTACAGTGGAAGCTGTTGTCATTAAGATGTTCCAAGGACGCTGAAAACATGAGATATTGCAAGCAGGAATGTATGTGAATGCCTCATAGGGGATTAAACTTGGATGCTCCATAAAAAATTGTCGTCATCTGCCCTCTTATTGTTGAGTAACTGATGAGCCATTTTCATCCTTCTGGTTTTACTTATTAGAAATATTAGGAACCTCAGATAAACATTGCACAATTACATGCTATATCTAGACTTAGCTAGGGCTCATGCATCACGCTGGATAATAATTTCTGTTTTTCTTCAGTTACATTCTGTAATATATACGGAAAAAGCATCCTTGTCTATGTATCAGTTGTGTTTATTGATGAGGAAGAGTTTAAAAGTCAGAATTGCTTGTGTAGGTATACTGCCAACAAATCAATGGACAGTTGTGCCTTCTGCAATGCTGATGGTGACTTCTTGTTTGTACCCCAAAAAGGAAGTACGTAAAGTCTTTACATTCATACTTTGTATTGCATTATGAGACAGTATCAAAATTCAAAATTGAGATCTTTTTTTGTTTTGGTTCATCATTTTTTCTTAAAGTCTGATGATCTGATCGGATGCAAGGACATGTCGCTTCTTAAGGAAGGGTTTTGTTAAACTTTTGTTGCCCTCTTGGGAACATCTTGTACATGACGGGGTAAGGCCAACTAGATCTGGATCTTCCCGAGCTGTGCTCCTGTGGAAACCACTTAGAGGTTATTGTCCTTGTTGCATGACTAGTGGATGGCATATATTCTAATAACCCCAAAAAGAAAAGAATAAGACACAAACGAAGAAAAATAGAGGGGAAAAAAGGAAACTCTAATTAACAGATTGAGACCAACGTGGCTTTTAGGAGCCATATTTTTCCCTCGATGAGAAATCTGTGGATGGTCATCATGCCCCTTTTGCCATCATACCATGCCTCCCTCTTGTCTGCCTATGCACCGTCACGAGGCCATCCCCAGCTAAGGCTCAATTGGGTGGCCGGCCTTGCCTGACTAAAAGAAGAAAGCCCTAGAACACGTCCATGCTGCTTTTGTCTCGAAGGCTTTAACCTAACACATGCTGGCTTGTATGCTATTTGTGTCTACTGTTATGGTCAAGACGCAAGTGTAAATCTTGTAGTTCCTGTTTTGACATATTCCTGGTTTGCAGGGCTATGGATCTTAACAGAGTGTGGCAGATTGCAAATTTCACCAGGTGAAGTTGCTGTTGTACCTCAAGGATTTCGTTTTGCTATCAGGTTGCCTGATGGTCCATCACGAGGCTATGTTGCCGAGATATTTGGGACACATTTTCAGCTCCCTGACCTGGGCCCTATAGGTATCTAATTCAATTTTCTAGTGAGGTCAAAAATGTATTCACATTAGATAGGAAAATAACTAGTGTGTCCCATTGTTGTAACTGAGTTGTAGGATGCTTGGTTTTCTCAAAGAAGACTAAGGTTTGATTATCTTTCGTCTCTTGTGTAGGTAAATTTGCCCATCTAGAAAGAATAGGACAGTAACTGGTAATGTTGATTACGTGCAGGTGCAAATGGTCTAGCTGCTCCAAGAGATTTTCTTGTTCCTGCTGCTTGGTTTGAGCATAGTCCCCAGCAAAATTACACTATTGTTCAAAAATATGGTGGGGAGTTATTTACCGCAAAACAGGACTTCTCTCCCTTCAATGTGGTTGCTTGGCATGGTAACTATGTCCCCTATAAGGTAATGTGTCAGTATGTTTCTGCTGTAATTTTGTTGTGTCGCCACATTTCAGGGGTGCATATTGTGCATCTGAATTTCCAAGGACCCTGTTTCAGCCAGACGTAGGCGGTGTTGCGTACTTTTTGTTCCAGTATGATTCTGTATGCTTCTTGTTGCAGTATGATTTGACCAAGTTTTGTCCGTTCAATACTGTTTTGGTGGACCATGGCGACCCGTCAATAAATACAGGTGAGGCCGCCCCCCCCCCCCCCCCAAAAAAAAATCTTATATTCTTCTTTTAACTATTTGGCTGTTTACCGTGTTTGTTACAGTGCTAACTGCTCCGACAGACAAGCCTGGTGTGGCATTACTTGATTTTGTTATTTTCCCTCCAAGGTGGCTGGTTGCTGAACACACATTCCGGCCTCCTTACTACCACCGCAATTGTATGAGTGAGTTCATGGGCCTGATTTATGGTGGTTATGAGGTAACAAATCTGATTTTTTGCCTACTCGTTGCGTTGCTTATTTGATTTGAAGTCGGGCAGACGAGTCTTTTAACGTATTCTGTTGTAAGGAGGAGGAAAATCTGAAGTAGCTTGTGAGAGCCAGAAGTTTCTGCAAACATGCCTACACTGGTAGGATAGCATTCAAATTGTGGACTTCTTAAAAATATCTGAGGAGCAAGGACATCCATGTGAGACAAATACACATTATAACACCGTTACACTGACAAGCGAGTTATGCAACTGTTTAAAAAAAATGAAGATAAATTTAGTGGATGTGTGATGAGATTTTTTATTCAATCATGAGGTTCAGGTCCTAAATGTCAATTAATTCAACATAATTTCTTGAGGTTTTTTTGGCATACCTGAGAGCATCGGAGAACTGCTGGTGTTCAACATGTCGGCCAGATTGACACTGGTTTGTTTAGTTCAAGTGTCTCTCACCGTAATTTAAAGCCAAACCAGTATCATAGGCCTACATTGGGGAGGTTTCTCTTTATTTCGTTTTTTTTGGGGGGTTTTTTTTGGGGGGGGGGGGCGGGCGGCTGGGTGTTAAGATTTAGCCTTGCCTTTGCAGAAGTTGGCAGAATTGCAGACGAACATTTGTATAATAGGCATACATGTTCTGACATATCAAGTTGGCAGAAGGCAAATATTTGTATAACCGTACATACTGAGTCTATGTAGAAGAACCATCCTGTTTGGCGACCTATGAAGAGTGGGGGAATGCAGAAACAAGTTCTTTTTTTTGGGGGGGGGGGAGATGCTAATTGGCATGTATCTTTGTTTTGATAATTGATCTCTATGACTGATAATTTCTGTGACAGTACTTTCCAACTCAGCATTCTCTAAATATATGCAGGCAAAAGCCGAAGGGTTTCTTCCTGGCGGGGCCAGTCTTCACAGTTGCATGACACCGCATGGTCCTGATACTAAGACTTACGAGGTATGCTAACTTAACTGAAACTTTAGCTTCAACGGCAGAAGAAGCTTTTCTATAACCAACCCCCCCTCCCACCCAAAAAAAACAAAAGAGAAAAGGAGCCTTTTTTGGGTTTTTCCTTTGCGGTATGTCTAAATATGTTTTGATAGGTTTGTAGTGCGTGGCATATGCTCATTTTAATTTCTTTGAGGGCTGTTTCAGGGTACTGTTGCTCGTGGGGAGGATGCAGCGCCATATAAACTTACTGAAACGATGGCTTTCATGTTTGAATCATATCTAATTCCCCGAGTATGTCTCTGGGCTCTTGAGTCTCCCTTCCTGGACCATGATTACTACCAGTGCTGGATTGGGCTTAAATCTCATTTTGGGGAACCACACAGCTCTAAGGCTTCCGGTACATGATAGCTCGTGTAAAGTGCCCTCTGGTTTACCTGATGGTGCAGTTTTTTGACCGTGGTTGAAAATTTGTCTGTTGCACGTGGTACAGTTGGGGATTGTAGTATTCTGGCTCACAAAGATGAGGGCGGAGAGGGAGGGGGGAGGGGTGTTATATTATATTTGAGGTGGGTTAATCAATTATGAGTATATGGTGCTTAAGCATAATTTGGGTTTTATGAATTTTAGCCCAGTACGATTTGGTGGTCAGGAAAGCACCACTATTCTCCAGGTACAGACAGACAGTGTATTTGACGACTCCGAATGTCCATCAACCACACCGGCGGCGATATAAAAGTGAGAGGGTGAAAATATCATAAATAAGATGCTTTAATTCAAAAGATTTATTCTTTTGTTTTTTGGTTGTTTTAAGTAACGGATGAATTCATAGCTAAGGCTCCGTTTGGACATTGAAAATTTTGGTGGAAAGAAAAAAAATTCAGAAAGTTACTTTTTTATGTGTGTTTTGTTTAAAGAAAATCACAAAGAAAAAAATATGGAGGAAAGTTGGGTGAAAAAATTTTTAGAAACAAGTGATAAAATTTTTCTCATAAAATTGTGAGGAAAGTTTGAGGAAAATTCTCAACTTTCTCCAACCTTACATTGCTTAGACACCGTTAACATGATTTAAGTAGTTCATCAACATTTAAATTTCTCATCCAAATTCTTGTATTTTTTTCTCAATCCAAACAAGAGAAAAAAACTTATTTTCTCCTTACTTTTTTTCATTTACATTTTTTTTTTCAATTTTTCTTTCCACCAAATTTTCTAAGGATCAAACGGGGTCTAAAGTAACAATGTTCCGTAATAATAATAACAACGTTCTGTATTAATAAGCTTTACACTTAAACAAATTCATAAGCTATATAACATATAAACTTTCTAGTGGAGAAAATTCATTGAAATTCTTCTATAGTTTTATCATAATACAATCTCAAAAAATGGGATTTGTAAATTTTTATTGAAATTCTCCTATAGTTGTATCATAATACAATCTCAAGAAAAGGGGATTTGTAAATTTTTTATTGTAATCTTTCATCAAAAAATTTATCTTAGTAGTCTAAATTCGGAAAATTGATGCTCTTAGACCAACCTTAAATAGTCCGATCCAACGCAACTATAGCCACATGTTACACAGTTGAGTTTTAAAACTGTTAAAACACTGGAGGTGTTTTATTTGCCAACTTTTGGTAAAAAATATGGTCAAATATTTATCATGGAAAAAATGGAATTTTATTAGATGAATATACTCAAAAAAATACATGTGTTTATACCTGTGCTTCTTGTACAGGACATTGATGAAAATTACTATTGCTAACTGTTATTAGTTTATTAGAAACTAAATGTTTTATTCAATGGTCCCCAAATTTTCATATTAAAATGTGTGATTCGAGTAACTAAATTCCATTTGAGGAGAAAAAAGCGCTTTTTTTATTCGATGACCTCCTTAAAAAAAATGATTTGACATTTTTAAACTCTAAGTTCGTTTGTTCTTGTTTTATATGTGTTTTATATGCGAACTAACCAATAGTATGGTAGCCGTAAGGCATGACCTTATCTTCAAGCATGAGGTGATAGATGTCGGAATGGTGACAAATTGGATTGGGAAAATTTGATGGAGTTTCTTCAAACTCTTTGTATTGATGTGTTAAGCTTAGCGAAGGTCCCATAGTTAAAGAGATATCACCCTAGAGGGGGCTTAACTAGTGTGATTGACAAAATTTTAAAACTTAAGACAACTTTAAAGACACTTGAACAAAATCTGCCAAAGATAACACAAAACAACTTTTATCGATAATAATCGAAGTTAAGGTTAGAAGAGTTTGAAGATAATATAAATGCGGAAAATAAAAGTAGGACAAAACATGCAATATTTTTACCATGTTGGCATTTTCAAATATGGTTAGTCACCGCCTAAGACATTTTTTTCCCTAAGATTTGAATTGCCCCACTTCTTATTCACAGAAGAAGTTACAAGAGATTGAGTCCTCGACTCCACAATAGCTCATTTGAGTACTTCCAACGCTAGCGACTCGATCAAGAGACACTTCTCCTATATCTACCACTCAACTCAGTACGTTAAGTGACTAAGTATTGCTCACTCTGCACTTAGCTACATAAATTCCCCAACTTGTTGCAAGTTCCCTTACAATGATTAAATCCTTATGAGAAACAACAAGGAGAGTCTAGGAAGAGTACAATTTAATGTTTTATCACAATATGTTCTAGTCTTGTTTTTTGCTACTCACTTCAACTCTTCTTTAAATAGCCTTCCAATCTTCTTGTGACTGTTAGAGCAAACTTGGCAAGTTTCCAATGTAGTTGGATTTGGTACTGTCAAGAGTTCAATACTCTCTATTTCAGCTTTGAAACTTCCAAAAATAGTCCTTGAAGAAAATCTCAACAATTGAAAATCTTAATTTGAAAATTACTCCTCTCGATATCATTGTAGTATATCTTGTATCCATTGAAACACATTAGACAAGTTCCAGAATAGTCAAATAATGATATCAAAGTCTATTCCAAAGACTTTGACTAGATTTGAAATATGCACCTCGCATAAATAAATATGGATGAGATCTCTGCTTGGTTGTTGTTGACACCAAATTTTGACTCACCTTTTATAAGTATGATTTTTTGTTTTTGTACAAAAAACAAAAGATACAAAAAAAAAAAATTAAAAATCAACCAAGGCTCAAATGTGGACAAAAAAAAAAGGGCAACTCGGTGCACAAGCATCCCGCATTCACGCAGGGCCCGGGGAAGGGCCGCACCCCAAGGGGTGAATTGTAGGCAACCTAACTTGACTTTGTCAATGACTGATTTTACGGCTCGAACCCGTGACCTTTTAGTCACACGGAGACAACCTTACCATTGCTCCAATGCTCCCCTTCATATGGACCAAGATTTAAACAAAACCAAAAACCTCAAACATTGGGCCAAATCCTAATAGCCATGCAAACCTTCCCAATAAGAAGGGTAGTAACAAAATGACAAAATGGCGAAAAAAAGAAAAGAAAAGAAGAAAATGGCGAAACAACCAGAAAAGGCCAAAAGTAAATCAAGAAAAAAAGATGAAAAGAAAAAATATATTTTGTGGTACAGGTTTTCCTAAGGTACAGTCCAAATGGTCCCCTTCTGATTCTTATCCCTGTCTATCTTTCCTCTTGTGTTTTCCTTCCTCTTTCACAACAAAAAAATAGAAATAAAAAACAATTCACATTTCTTTCCTTACATTTTTTTTTTGTTTTCTTCTTCCTACCCCTATCTATCCATTGTATTTTTATTTTCTTTTATTTTCATTTCAAAGAATTGTCATTAGGGTTTTAGTGAAGTTTTCCTATAAATATATCCTTATATCTCCTAGCAAGGGAAGTCATTCTCTCTCTTAAAAATTTTCTAACTCTCTCGTCTCTTTTGTAGTTCTCTTTAATAATTTCTTAGTTAGGTTGAGTTAGTTTTAGCTAGCTTTTTGAATAGCTTGTTAATTCTATTCAAGCTTATTCTAAGTCTTTAGACTCATTGTTACACAGTAAAATGTCAAGATTTATATAAACTTGTTGGTAGGTTTAGTTGGTTTAATTAGTTCTCTTGGAAACTAGTTAAATTTGGTTGCACCTTTCTAAGTCTTTTATTTTGCTGTTATGTTCCTTCTTATCTTTGTGCATATATTTAGCTTTTTTTATTATATTTTTTTCCTTCTTTTTCTTGTTACCTATATTTTCATTTATTGTTTGCATTTTTGTTTCAATATATTGCTTAATTTTTATCTTATTTATACTAGCCTTTTATTAACATTTGTTTCTTGTGTTTTCCTCTTATTTTTGGGTTAGGTAGGGCTGCAGTGGTCTTTTGACTAGGGGTTCATCCGCCCGTTGCTTTGAGGCCTTCACGGACATTCCCCCTACTTGGGCTTGGAACAATAGTTTTGTATTTTCTCATGAGTGGATCGGTGAGGTTGGTAGTTGCTTGTAAATTTATGTGTGTTTTCTTCATTTTTCTTCTTTGCCTTCACCTCCTCCATTTTCTATTTTTATTCAAGAAAAGTGGCTTACATGGCCTAAGTCATTCTTAAAAGTCACTAAATAACAAACTAGAGTCAAGAGGTTAAAACCAGAAGATTTGTGTAATTTTCATAGGTTACGTTTAAGGCTGATTTTGTATCTACATTTGGGATCCAATATATATTTTTCTTATGTAATTAGATAGATCCATGAAAGGGCTTTCCAATAAGTGGTCATGGGTTCAAATTGGAGTTTGGAAGTGGCCATAACGCCTATTTTTCTATAGGATATCTAAAACAAACTGAAATCCTACTACCTTTTAGTTTTTCTCATTTTGTCCCCTTTTTAAATTTTTTTCTCAAAATATTTTCTTCACATGAAATAAAATAGGTTTTCCAAACTTTCTAATTTGAGCTTTCATATCTCTTAATTCTTTGTAGTTTGTGAGATAAGAAATTTCAAATTTATAGATCTACAACTGAGTTCTTTGCACAATTCAGATCTGAGCCTTCATTTTCCAAAATCTAAACAAATATTTTAAAGGGTCCAAAAATTTTAATAAGAATTCAAAATGTTTTTGGGTATTGTCTATTTTATCGTAATAAAGCATTTTTTTTTTGCAAAAGTCTATTTCCATAATCTCTGGAAAATACAACAAGGACACCCTATCTAGAATAATAAACTCAATTTCAGCACCTGAGTTTTTACTTTAATTACCAGAATCACATCCCTTTGGATCTTAACTTCAAAAATTTAATAATAAAACATACTTAATAAGGAGTATTTATTATTTGGAGTAACCTCATTGGGATTCTCCTCAAAAAAGATATAATTTTTTGAAGCTGGCATTCATGACTTTTCTTAGGGTATAGAACAATCAGATTTGAAAATTATTTTAATCACATAATGACATTTAAAAATCATAAAATGGAGCACTCAGTTTATTTATAGCGTCTTCTAATTTCATGGATTTTCCTCTAATTTTTTGGGTTCATTTTACCCATGTCTCAAAATTTTCTTTTGAAACTGTATATAAATCATTGCTTTTTTCAAGTCAATTGAATCTCTTTAAATAAATGGGTGCTTAGATCATTTCCTGACTTTAAAGACAAATGTTTGGCCACATATAGAAGGAAATAGCTTTGCGAATGAGTCGATGGAGCAAATACTTATATATGGATTAGAAGATTTATTTATCATTCTTGTACCTCTTGTATATAGGGAAAGTCTTGTACATATTTTATTTATTCATTGTTTTTTAATAATCCAATATATGTAAAATCTTTGACTCCTAAGTACAAATAATAAATTCTCTATCTTTGAGCATGACTAACTTTATTCGCAGTAATAAACCTGTCTAATAATAAAAGGAACTGTTTATAACTATTAATAAGTATCTAATCAAACCCGACTTATGACATATAGAGTTAGGTATGGTGCCTGCACCATGATGATAGTTCAACCATTTTAAACTCATTCTCAATATGTTCTCTATCCTTGAAAATTATTTTAACCACAACTTTATGATCATGTTGACCTAAATCACAAGTCATAAACAAATTTGACTAAATATTAAATAATAATTTCTAGATGCAACCGTGCCTATATGTATATCTGTACATATTTGCATGTTTGTCCTTAAGAGTGACATTTGTTAATATTTGGTGCTGGCCATTCATCAAACTCGAGGTCATAATTAGAAATTTGTTTAGGTGTGATCTTTAGGACGTCCACATCCAACCCCATTCAAATAGCTTTCACAACCCCGTCATTATCCCTAGTGGACTATTTTTAGATCAACCAAATAGGTGATTGTATCCTCTTGTTTGGAGATAGGCCATTGATGGGACTATGTCTTAAGTTTCTAATTGCCCTTAGCTCCACAAAAATCCATCCCACTCTATACTCATGACTAGTCTTAGGATGATCCACCCATACATTCACTTATCACCTCGATCGAGCATAGATTTCAGACCCTGAGTAACTCTTTCGTTTCTCACCCGGATCGACTCAACTCTAGAACTAAGCCATCTTTAAAGTCTAATAGCATATAATTAGACAGGAAAAACGATCCCTAACTATTCCCCAGTGGAACTCCTAGACTCACGGAGTCCCCGTTAGAACTACATAGGGTTTTGATTCTAGGGTAGATTCAAGTGCTATGATGATTGGTACGTAGAGCAGTTTGGCTCTCATATGAATGCAAACCCACCATACACTAACCAATATGTTAGCTCTAAGTCTTTTTATTTGGGTATCTGCATCTACATGCCCACTTGTATAATACATACATCTTTTCATTAGTTAGCAATTCACATTGAACAATCACTTGACCAACATTTAGAAAATCTAAAAGAACACAACATATTAGTAGCAGCCCGTCTTAGGAGGGAGGAAATGGCAAGCCCTTGACGTTTGCACTTCCTAACCAAGACTCGAACCCATCATCCTAGGTTCCTAGAGTAGTTTTCACTGATTTTGCCTTTTCCTAAGCATATGAGCTATCTTTATTTTCGAAAACGGATTTCCTATTTTATGAATACCCTGCCCTTGTATTGGGACATAACAAGGTGGTGACTCCAGTCATTCCATTTTCACTGTAGAGAACCTAGAGCGATCTATCTCTCTATAATGGGGGCATCTCTTTACAGGGATGTACTTACCCCACATAGGATCCATAAAGTGGGAGCCCCTTTTCCCCTCGTTGCATGATCCTAGCCCTCCAATTGTTGCTCTTCTTGCTTAGACAAATACCATCAGATAATATCAATGCGAATCTCAAAATATCCATTCATATCAATCAAGTTAATCGCACAATACAATTCAAGATATTCCAAAGATCCATTTTGTAAATATAGTGTAGACAATTTGATTACCGTAATCAACACATTGGTTTGATAAAAATATGTCAATAAATTATCATCAATTAGACTCATAATATCTTAAAACATAGAGAGTAATTAATTGTAAGATTTACAAAAATACCTTCCAAATAGGACTGACCATGCTTTGAAAATAGATTTGGCAATTATATTAAGATCTGTATTTGAATCAAGCACATTAAACACAAAGATCATGATAATTTTATTTATTTATTTATTTATTTTTTGCACAAGTGGGGAAACTGTATTAACCAAAAAATCATTCTGTACAGCCTATTCCATGCCTCTATTAAAAGCCGCTCCTACTACCTATGCAAAAGAAAATCTATACAAGTGTTATAATTGTGATTGTACTGATGAATTTGTAAAACCCTTTGTATAATCTGAGTCTTAAGGTCCTTCAAAATGCTTTGCACCTGATATGTCTCTTTTTTGAAGAGAAACATGTTTCTTGCTTGCCAGATATGATAAATGACAGCATTTGACATGGCTTGAACAAGGCATCTCATTTTCCTGGTCATCTTCAGGTTTCTCAGGGAAAGAATGAGTGTCTCTCTCCCCCTAACATCCAGATTCAAATTCCATTCTTCCCGGAACCTATCCCAAATCTCCTTTGCAAAGGGGCATTCAAAGAATAAATGATCTTGTGTTTCTGTATGGTGCTGACAGAAGGAACAGACAGTAGGTATATCCATATGCTGTCCAAGTCTGCTGAGAACAGGAAGTCGTTGGTGCATAAAGAACCAAGCAGTGAGTGAATGTCTTGGTACACAGATTCTTGACCACACCAGATTTGACCATATTGGCTTGCTGTCTAACTTTAACTGCCATCTATATCCCTCATTAACTTTATAATCAGCCTTTGGATAATTGCAGAAGAGCTGTTTGACCTTGTGGATTTTCTTCCAATACCAACATGTATCTCCTTTAGGTGTATAACCCCACCAATCCCTTCCTCTGAGATATCTTCCATGAACCCATTGAATCCATAGATGGTCCTTCTTTTTTGCAATAGCCCATACCAGTTTTGCTATACAGGCATTATTTCAGAGATTGAGGTTCTTTACCCCCAGACCTCCATATTTCTTGGGGGTACATGCAGTCTCCCATGCTATTAGAGGAGCCTTTTTATATCCAGAGTCACCCGCCATAGGAAGTTTCTGCAGAGCTGGCTAACCTTTGTAATAACAGCTTGAGGTAGAATGAAAACCTGAGCCCAGAAGCTGAACATACCAAATAACACTGAGTTAACAAGTACCAGTCTCCCTGCATAGGACAGATGTCTAGATGCCCACACCCCAATCTTTGCTGTGATTTTTGTCACTAGGGTGCTGCATTCTCCTTTGGACAATCTACTTGATGTAATTGGGAGTCCCAAATATCTGAATGGAAGCTGACCTTCTTTGAACCCTGTGATATCCAAGCATGCTTGCTGAATATGAGAGTAGTTTCCACCAAAGATAATACTGGACTTGTCCATGTTTGCCTTGAGTCCCGTGCATCTAGTGAATGCATTAAAAGCATTCATGAGTAACTGGATAGAGGAAGGGATAGCCTTGCAAAAAATAATGAGGTCATCAACAAACATTAGATGAGTCAGATTCATCTTTTTGCAATGGGGGTGGAACACAAAACCTGGTTGAGAGCTGGCATTTTTAAAGAGTCTGGAAAGGTAATCCATGGTCATCACAAACAGCAAGGGGGAAAGAGGATCCCCTTGTTTAAGACCTCTTTTTCCTCTAAACCAGTTACCCTGTAGACCATTGACATTAATTGCAAACTATACTTGGGAAATGCAGTTCATGATCCATTTGACAAATAAAGGAGGGAAATGAAGAGCATTAAGCAGCTCCTTAATAAATTCCCAGTGGACAGAATCAAAAGCCTTGTGAAGATCTACCTTCATGATACAACTTGGAGGAGTGTGCAATCTGTGGTATCCCCTCATGATATCTTGACACAGCAATACATTGAAAAGGAGTTCTCTCCCCTTAACAAAGGCCCCTTGGCTTGCATCAATAATGTGAGGTAGTACCTCTTTCAGTCTAAGGCAAAGCAACTTAGTTATGCATTTGTAAATGATGTTGCAGCATGAAATAGGTCTGAAATCAGAAGGCTTAACAGGGTTTGGGATCTTAGGCAGAAGGATCAGCTTTGTCTTCCCATAGAAACTAGGTAGGGAACCTTTCTCAAAGAACTCCTGAATAGCATTGCAAACTAATGGTCCAATATCCTCCTAGCAGCTTTTGTAGAACCCACTGTTGAAACCATCAGGTCCTGGGGACTTGTGGCTTGGGATCGAGAAAAGGACCTTCCTTATATCATTGTTATCAAATGGTTTGCACAGCTGCAGCTGTTGTTCCACATTCAGAATATTCCCCATTGCAATGATCTGCATGTCAATGGATGTTCTATGTACTTCTGTGCTTCCCAGCATGTCTTTATAAAAGCTGGTTAAAACCTTAGAGACTTCCTGGAATCCCTCATACTTGTTACCATTCAAATCCTCAATATGATAAATGCAGGTGAGAGCTTTCCTTTGCTTTATTCTAGCCATGAACAAACGAGAGCATTCATCCCCATGCCCTATCCACTCAGCTTTGCTTTGCTGTTTGATAAGCAACATGGCTGAGTGATTAATGGCCACATAATGATCTCTACTGCATTTCTCCTGTAGTATCAGATCATTATTTGCAGGATCTTTTTGAAGAAGGTGCTGAATTTGCATAAGATGATCTCTAGCCTTCTGTTGTTGCTCATATATGTCAGAGTACTTGTGCCTACTAAGCTGCTTGAGAGGAGGCACAAGCCTTGTAAGAACCTGTTGAAGCTGTCCCAGGTGTGACCCCTTTTGGGTTTGAGATAGACAAAGCCTAACAATGCCTTTAAATTCTTTATCCTTTGCCCACATATCACAGAAAAGGAAAGAATATTTAGGCTTGGGGCATTGAGGGAAACTGATGAGGATAGGACAATGATTAGATAACCCTTGGGAAATATATTGAACATGTGTGAAATCATGTTGGGCATACCATAAGCTGTTATGGAATGCTCTGTCAATTCTGGACCAAATATGTTTATTGTTCCAAGTATAGTATGCCCCTTCAAAATTGAACTCTTGCAGTCCACAATAATGAATACTTTCTGCAAAATCTTTTGTTTCCCCCTCAGTGACAATAGCCCCTCCAATTCTATCCTCCTGATTAAGTATAGAGTTGAAATCTCCCATCACACACCATGAGTCATTGATAGAGTTAGACATGTTCCTCAAACATTCCCACAAGGGAAGTCTTTGTTCAACCAGATTCCTCCCATAGATAAAAGAGATAAAGAAACATTTGCCAGTGGGAAGATGAGTAGCTTCACCATGGATAAGCTGGTCACTGATAGAGTGGACCCTTACCCTGTATTTTCTAGGATGCCAACATATTATAATCCTCCCTCTTTCCTCTCCTGTTGCATTATGTATCCACTGCCAGTGAGGACAAACTCTATTCATAACAGTATCAATATTTTGATATTGAACTTTAGTTTCAAGAAAACCAATCATACCAACTTTATGCATCTGCAAGAAGAGATAAATATCTTCTTGCTTTTTAGGGGCATTCATGCCCCTTACATTCCAGCTGAGGATACTATCCATGGGGGGTGAGGAAACCTCCCCCATTTCCCCTTCCTTCTTCACATTCATGGGTACCTCCCTAATCTAACAGAACATTGTACTGGTTTACCTGTAATAGCTCATCTGGTGCCATTTCAGTGTCTTGATGTGCTGGCTGTCTAGTTAGGTGTCTAGTAGCAAGCTGGAAACCATCTTCAGCTCCCACTTCTGGGTCACATTTAGAGGTAATATTCTGGGGAGCCTCAACTGCCCTCCATTCTTTTCTTTGTTGTGGTCTTTTCCTACACTCCTCCTGAATATGTCCATACATTTTGCAATAGGAACATTTAAGAGGTTTCCATTCATATATAACCTTTTGCCTTATGACCACATTCTTCTCATTTGCAAAATCAATGAACTCAGGGAAATCCCCATCCAAAGGTATCTCAACCAAAAGCCTTGCATATTTAAGCATGAGCTTTTCTTTTGTGTATTTATCAGTCTTTAGAGGTATCCCCAGCATACTTCCTATCTTGCTGAGGCTTTGCAATCCCCAGTATTTGATATCCAACTCAGGTAACGTCACCCAAATTGGGAGGGCAGAAATCGCATCAACATTGATGTCCAGTTCAGGATTCCATGCCTTCACTATAAAAGGCTTATTATCAAAATGGTAAAAACCCTTATGTGCCACAGACATTGCATCCTGAAGCTCAATGAAACGTACAAGAGAGAGACCCTTCTTTACTAGGAGGATCTTATCAATTGAAAAATCCTTCCAAATTCTATTGATAAACCCAGCAATTACTTCATATGGGGGATTGGCCCCTAGCACACAACAGATCACAGCATTTTTCTAATAGCTTATTTCATCTTCGATATCCTCCTGAGCTAAATGTGCACATTTGATACCATTAATCTCAGGTGCTTGAATGAATTCAAGAGCCGTACCTTCATCAGGGTCCACCAGCGAAGCATATGTGGGTAGAACCCTAAGTGGAGTTTGAATGGAGTTTGGTACTGTTTCATTGATTGGTTGCTCCAAAATCTGCGGGGAAATGACTGCAGAAGCTCCCTCTGAACTAGGCGGTAATGGTGATTGAAGTCTGTCCTCAGTAGGCCCTGGAATGGCCTTCGAACGACCTCTTCGTCCTCCTCTGGCCATGGCGCCCAGAGCTCTGGGTTAACAGGGAGGAGAAGATATATATATGTATATCAAAGATCATGATAATATCTTAGCATATTTAACATTTCTAAAGCATGCCAAAAGATCTTGATATAGATCAAACAAGTGTTCAAAATCAACTAGATGGACTATGACAGACGAGATCAAAGCTCATGTAAACTTATAATCATTATACTCAAGCACACATATGTAATGACATAATGAGGCTTACGTAGCATGTTTAATCAAATATACAAATATGCTATCGTTCAAACATGTGTATTAAACACACTTTGAGCATATTAATTCATTCAAGTACATATATAATAACCTTTTAGGCTTTCATTAAAACATATAACATATAACCAAGTCAATAATCTCTACCTATTTGATGAAAGTCAAAGCCACAAGCATCTAATAAGCTTTCCAAACTATTTCTCACCTTTTTTTGATTTCATTAAAAAGGTCATTCAATAGTATAACATAAAGATAATTTTGGCACATATAGCTCCTCCTTAGTATAACACTTATAAACACGAGCACATAAGAGCTTTCAATGAAATCATGTAATGGCTTATATAGAAGTGTAGGATGATAGAATCATATGTTAGCTCTCAACAATTGAAGAACATATGATCACTCATCTCATAAATACGTATAGAGAGTTAGACCTTGTTTCAATAAAGTACAGAAAAGTTCATAGACAACCGATGTTTATGCAATGGTTTCCACTTTTCAGGCTAAATATTCAATGAATAATTTTGTCCCAAAGTTTTATTACTAATGATAGTTCGAAGTCTTTGAAATCGTGTCAGCTTAGACTTTTGGAAGTCATTGGCATTAGCCTTTGATCTAATAGGTTTGAAATATTTTTACATTTTGGTTTCCTTTACTTGGTACACTCGTTAGTACTAAGTGAGGGCCTCCCTCTCAATTCATGCTGAAAAAAATTTACTTTAATGCCATATTGATAGAATTAGCATTAAGAACCTCATGACATATGAAGAAATAGTGCTTATCCATATGAATGTGATGAATGAATTGCGTAATAGCATATATGAAAGATCCCATGTCATGCATCACATTATATCTCCTAAAGAAGGTTATTCAAGCAATATAGAAGCATCAAGCAAGAGCATATAATGAATATGCCATGCTTATGTAAAGAATCAGTAATGCAATAACAATCTCAAATTCCATTATGATTATAATCAAAACATGATGAAAGTAACACATGACAAGCATGAACTAAAAGAAGTCTAAGTCTAAGTCTATCAAGATGTATATAGGCTAGCACATGATATATATATTTCAAGAGATGAATGATGATATTGCACATTAGAACAAATATTGAAGGCTAGAAGGTCTAATATGATATTCATGCATTACAAAAAATATCACTTAGAAAAGGATTTTTTAATGAGAACAGATATCCAACATATGGTATGCCATCAAAATATAATAATAAGGGATTATATGCCAAAGCTAAATCAAACATGCATATGATCCTAAAAGCATGCAAGTATCTACTAGAAATTTAGAAGCATAAGGTCAATTCCCTTTTCATAGTATGCTCAAAACTTGGCTTTTTTCAAATAAAATAGTTTGTATACTTTCTAACATGTTTTTCAAATGCTAAATTTTGACTTTGATATCTCAAACTCAATGTCTATCATTAACAAACTTGCAACTTCTTATTTTTGTATGATTCAAATAGTTTGGTCCAAAACCTTAGGGCTTTGAGCTTTTAAACTTGCTCCCTTTCATACATGTCAACCACAAAAGTCTAACTTTTTTCAAAGTAATGTCATTTCAAAGATCAAACTACGACTTTAAAATCAGAATTTAAGGTCATAATTTCAGTCATGGAGGCTGGTCTCATTCCTTTAGTACCCCTAAAATGATTTTTAGGACAAGAATAACTTTGATATCTAAGACGACCAAAGTGACTTTGATCCTTATGAACACGGTTGCTTTTTCTCGTTTAGGGAATAGAGTAACTTTGATATTTATATCCAAAGTTGCTTTATTTTTTTTTAGGGATAGTGTGACTGTGTGATTTCTCATGTCTTGCCTCTTTATCAAAGAAGTTTTTATAAGAATTCTTCTTGTTATTTGGATTGCCACCAAGATCTTCTTTATTGAAACACACATTGAGAACCAAACAATTTGTCTAAATTTTCTTATCACTTAGTAAGTTTTAAAACAAACTTATGAGAATCATCCCACTTTTTTGGTAAATCAAACTTTTCAAGTTCAAGGCTTTGACCTTTGTATGTAGACTTTCATAAGTGTTTTATAAATTCTTATTTTCTTCTTTTAAGACTTTGATAGTCTTTCTAAGGGATTTAATCTTAGATAAATATTCTTATTCATATCTAACACAATTTAATAAACCTTGTGCCAGATATTCTTTTGTAAAAGTAAGTACATATTCAAGTCTTACCTCTTTGAAATTTTCATCTTCTTCTCCCTCAAGGTCTCCCTTGGCCACAAGATAACAATTTCCTATTTTCTCTCCTGCACTTTCACTATCATTGCTTTTGCTATCACTTCATACAACTGTCATGACGTCATGAGTTTCTTGTTTTCATTCTTAGCTTTGAACTTCTTTTCAATTTTTTTCTTCGTATTCGCCAATCTTTGATTTCGAATTGCATACTCATAACAAATACCCAAGTTAGTATCAAGTTTGAAAGAGTTTTCACGTTTAGAAGTTCCTTCTTTTCTCTTTGAAGTTATTCCCTTCCAAAGTCTTTTGAATTGTGGATGCTTTTAAAACATCTTGTTGAGTCCTCTAGCCATCATGGTTATGGTCTCATCCTCTTCATCATCAAACTCCTTACTTTGTGTTTCAAAGTTGTCTTCTATGGGATTTAGAGCAACTTCTTTCTTTGACACTTGTTCATCAATCTCCTCTTGTAGGTAAATTTTGTGAGTTATAAGTTTTCTAATAAGATCATCCAACTTAAGGGTCTTTAGATCTTGGGCTTTAGCAATTCCTGTGACTTTGGGTCCCCCTTTGCCTCTTGGAAGACACCCAATAGCTTTGTTACCATTTGCCCCTTGCATGTTTTGCCTAGAGACTTCAGGTTATTGACTATCTTTATAAATTTAATATACTTGTCTTTGATGGACTTTTTCATGCCGAATCTTAAAGAGTTCATACTGTTGAGCATAAAGATTGATCTTTGATTCACAAACTTAACTTTGCCCTTCATAAGTTGTAATCGAAGTGCCCCAAACTTCTTTTGCTGTATCACATGCAAAGACATGGTTAAAATCGTTTGTATTCGAACCACAAAATAAATATTTGAGGCTCTACATTTTTTGGCAACTCTTTCAGCCTCTACTTTGGTGTATTTTGGTCTTGACTTTGCTTTAACTTTGTCACATTTCTTCTAAGTAGGAATGAAGTTTCTGTTGGAAATGATTTTCTAAAGATCATAGTCATGGTGTTTGATGAAGATCTATATAAGTTTTTCCAATAAGCAAAGTTGATCCACAAAATAAAGGAGGTCTTGTGAGATACCTTGATCAATCTTGGCAATTCCAATGGAAATCATGATGTACCATGAGATAGTTAGGTAAAAGTGAACAAACCTACTTTGATACCAATCAAAGGTTCCCAAGTTAAAGAGACCACCGTAGAGGGATGAATAGGGTGATTGATAAAAAAATAAAACTTCAAAGAAACTTCAAAGACACCTGAACTATATATACTAAAGATAATCAAAAATAACTTTGTGTGATAACAATCACAGTTAAGGTTAGAAGACTTTGGACATAATATAAATGGAAAAATAAAAGTGGGATAAAGCATTTGTTAATTTTATGATGTTGACCCTTCTAAATAGGGCTAATCACTGCTTAAGACTCTTCTTGTCTTAGGATTTGAATCGCTCCACTTCTTATTCACTTAAAAAATTACAATGTTGAGTCCTTGACCTTGCAATAGCTTGCTTGAGTATTTCCAAGGCTAACCACTCAATCTAGAGACATCCTCCTAGATGTACTGCTAATTTAAGTGCTTTAAGTTGCGTTACTTACTAAGTATTGCTCTCTCAATACTTACCTACCTAACTAAGTTTCTCAACTTATAAGTTACAAGTTCCCCTCCAATGATTGAATCCTCACAAGAAAGTACAAGAAGGAGAGTATAACAAAAGTGTAATTGAATGCTTTATCATAATATGTTCAAGTTTTGTTATAACAAAAGTGTAATTGAATGCTCTCTCAATACTTACCTCCCTAACTAAGTTTCTCAACTTTAAAGCAAATGTGTATAGTCGGATTTGGTGCTATCATAATTTGAATGCCCTTTATTTAGCTTTTGATGAAAATCTCATTTTGATAATTGGAAATCTTCATTTAGCAACTGATCTTCACTATACCTTTCTAAGAGATCTTGTATCTGTTGAAGTATATTAAGCAAGTTCTAGAATATTCTGATTGTGATGCCAAAGTCTATTTCAAAGACTTTGACTGGATTTGAAATATGTAACTCCCATAAATAAATTTGGATGAGATCTTTTCTTGGTTGTTGCTCTTCTTGCTTAGGTAAGAATCATCAACTAATATCAATGCCAATCTCGAAGTATTCATCCGTATCAATCAAATTAAATGCATACATGCAATTAAAGATAATCCAAAGATGTTTTCTGTAACTATACCTTAGATACTTTGATCAGCTTAATCAACACAAGGGCTTTATAAAAACATGTCAATAAGTCATTATCAATCAAGCTCATAATGTCTTAAAAGATATTTAGTATACTCAATTGCTAGATTTACGAAAATACATTCCTAGTAGGGTTAACCATGCTTTGAAAAAGGATTCAGCAATCATATTAAGATCAATAATTAAACCAATCATATTAAACGCAAATATCATGATAATATCTCAATATATTAAACATGGGTAAAGCACACGTAGAAATCATGACACTTATCAAACAACTATTTCAAAGCTAACTGGATGAAGTTTTATAAAATTAGTTCAAAGATCATATAAACTTATAATCTGATACTTCAAGCAGCATATGCAATGACATGATAGGATTACTTAGTATGTTTAATCACATATACAAACATGCTATGATTCAAACATGTATTTCAAAGTCAAATAGACTGACTTTGACATAATACCATCAAAGCATATCAGGTTACATATCAATGTTAGATCAAATACTTTGATCCCATATTTGCAGTACAACATATATATGCAATGAGTAAGCCATAGTCACAAGATGCCTCATCAAAGTTAGATTGACTAACTTTGACAAATCTTACTCAAAGAACACTCAAAATCCTATTCAAAGACTTTGACTCAGATAAAAACTACACTTATCAAAGTGGTTTGGCTAGACAAGATGTATGAATCACATGGCCAAATACATTGAAAAGTCATAGCTTGCATAATAACAATATATAAAATACCTAATTGCATCAAACACTATCAAATACACTTTGAACATATCAATTCTTTCAAGTACATACATAATAACCTTTTTGGTTTTCATCTAAACATATCAAATACAACTAAGTCAATGCTTTGTTTTGATGCACGTATCGAAGTTCCACACTTTTGAAACTGCCTTAAATGATGCATTCTTGATTCGTAGTTTGCACAGTCTCTCAAAGAGAAAGCCTTTACATGGTATACTGAGCTTTTGCCTAGGTCCATTCACACTTGGGATGACCTTAGAAGGGCATTGTTGGCTCAATTTGTGAGTTCAAAATGAAAGGTTTCTATAATAGACATTGCTGGCACACACTAAAGGCCAAGCGAGAGTGAGAATGACTCCATTACAAGGTGGAGGAGTCTACGGTTGTGATGCTAAGAAAAGCTAAGTAGGTAATCGACAACTTAAATGTGTGCTAACAACTTAGACCCTCAAAATTGCTAAATACCTTGGCACCGCTAAGCCTTAAGACTTTGATGCCCTTGTGTCTAAGGCAAGCAATATGGCAAGACACCTTTCCCATCAAAAAAAGTACAAAACCTAAGAGGGATGAAATCAAAAAGCTAATCAAGAAAGTAGAGTCAGCGACCACTTTTATCAAAACAAGCCCAAAGCCAACCAATGATGGAAACTTCAACAAAAGCGACAAAGGTAAGCAAAAGGAAGAAAGCTGATAACTCACCCTGCAAGAAAGGAAGGAAAAGAAGTATCCCTTTGATGACGATGCTCAAGAGATATTTGATGAGCTTATGGCTGCAAAAGCCATATCTCTTCTATAGCTAAGGCGACCTGCCGTAGTAAAAAAGAAAAATTCCTAAGTATTACTCGTACCATAGGATCGTTGGCTAACCCATAAGAGATTTTTATGTGTGTAATGACATAATCAAGGACATGAACAAAAGGGGAGAAATTGAGATAGAAGGAGCTCCATGATTCATATTCGGTTCGTTTCAATGTCTATTCAAATTCGATTAAAATGTGCCTTGTCTACTCCATGATACCAGGCTTATATGTCATACAACTGTGATATTGAAAGTCCACTCTCCAGTTCTGTTTGTGTTTAAGAAGTCTTTTAATTGCTGGATAAAATGTCATATGTCTGGATACTTTTCTTCATTGTCAGGCTCAGTGGTCAGCTTTTCAGGTAAAGTGGAGTTGAAGCAATTTTCATGGGCTCTGTAGACATCAATACGATTGCATTCTTCATATTGATAATAGTCAAGTGTTCCTTTCCAGATCCTATCCTTTCTGATCCATTAGGTTTTGAAGACTTTTAAGTCAATAGGAAAGTTTACTTCTAAATCTTTTAGGAAGAGGGAGCGTTGATAATTCGACCCAAAATCACATTCACAGTGATTCTTGTTTGGTGTCTTTTGATTGTCGCAAGCTTCGTCCATGTTTGTTGATTAAAACAGCCAAAGAAAAAAAAATCATTAATCAATGACCATTGGATAATGTTAATCAGCATCATTAACATTAAAGTTTTGTGCTTCATCGATCTTTTGTAGGGTTTTACAGCTTTGTTCCATGGGGCCAGCTATTAAAGGAGAAATTTTCATAATTAAAAAAAAACTTGTCATGCACATGTGCTCGGTTTTGTATGTGCCCTTATAATGTGGGTCTAAAAGAAAGATAAAGAGAGCATGATCAGTTTTGTCCTTACCTTCTAGCTTCAAGTTAATTAATCCAAAATAAGAATATTGTTGTTAGGCTTTAAATTTAAGGTACACAAATAAAAAAATTGCACCCAAGACCCTTCAATATTGCCTTACTAATTTATCTTGGCTTGATTTATTTTAAATTAAAAAAATAATCAAAAGGCCTTAAGTGTTCACATGATCTAGGACACTACACTCAAGCAAACAAACAAAAATATGTAATTATATATATAGTATTGCTAGTAGACATGGATGATGTCATGTAACTAGAAAAAAGATTCATAAAAAGGAAAAGCATAGTAAACGACAATTGAAGCATAGAAATAGGAGGTTACTTTTTATAGTTCTGGTCCCCCACTGCCTCAATTTCATGGTTCATAGAGTTATTAGAAGAGAAAACAGAGGAAGTCAAATACTTCCCATATCAATATGAAAGAAGCAGAAACCAAAAGAAAAAAAAACAACAGGGAGGAAAAAAAAAACAGACGCTAAATAGTACAAAGGAGAGCTAAAAAGAAAATACCAGGGCAATTTACAACACTAAGAATGAGTTCTATTCTATGCAATTGTTGAGCATCAAGTAGATACAAGGACAATATAGATCATAAAAAGTTTATCTGGGCACCTCTTTAGAAAACTTTCAAGATTTTTTTATTTGTTGCAGGAGAGAAAAAAAATCAAATGATTGTTTGCTTTTTTTTTTTATAATTTTTATCAACCCTCCTTTCAAGTGCGACTCTCCCATGACTACCCTCTAGAAAATGGAGAAAATTAGGATCTTTGGGGATTTTGTGACTTTACATCCCCAAAATATAAAAGAAAAGGATTCATAGGAATCCAGAACCTTCGGGATCTGGCATTGGGTGTATCACAAATAAGAATGTTAATTTGGATCACTATGGATTTAGGGTATTCATAAGAGTAAAAGTAATCCTTGGTCTTTAGAGACCCTTAACAAATCAAGATCCCTTAGATTTCGAGTCTTTAGGGACCCGTCAAGAGAAAATCTTGATTCATAAGAATCTCTTATTTTCACTAGGTAAATCAAAGGGGGATGTGACGCAGTTTCCTAGTTCATGTCAAAGTGTCAAATTAAGTCTTAATGTGGTGTAGAAGTTCTCAGTTTCAGTGGATTCAAAGAAAATTACGTTAAAGATGCTATTAATTTATGTATAATCAGACTATGACAGAACTTCGAAGAGAGTTGCAGTTATCAAACCCTTAATATAATATATATATATATATATATATATATATATATATATATATATATATATA
>JACYFF010031959.1:60693887-60719249 GCA_017589665.1 Selenicereus undatus | reverse complement strand
TGTATATATATATGTGTGTGTGTGTGTGTGTGTGTGTGTGTGTGTGTGTGTGTGTATGTCAGTCAGAGTATAGGTGCTTAATCCAAAGTTTCGTTCAAAGGAAGGAATTAAGATTGATGCTTGCTTAGTATGATTTATAATCATTGTAGAAGCTAAGTTGGTTTAGGAGTCTTGTTGAAATTTTCTTAAGTGACCAAAGGAGTTTCAAATTCGTAAAGGAACAAACCTTGAAAACCCTAGCCAAACGTATCTTTATCTTATATCATTCTTAAAAGAAAAAGAGGAGCAAAGGTGACTTCTTATGTGAATGAGTCTTCGTTGACAGAAGTAGTCATATACATATTTCCCATTCACCTCATTTTAGTAATTATTTAACTCAGAAAAGAAGGAAGGGAATATATTTGGCATTTTATGAAAACAAAAGGAAAACAATTTCTTGTGTGAATCTAGTTACACAAGAACAAGCTTTGATAAGTCTTGGGTAAATAATTAAAATTTTTCTCATGAAGTGAGGACAAAAATTGCTTTTAACGAATTAGTGTTGTTAAAACTAGAAAACCAAGAAAACAATGAACATGGTTTATTGCCTTTAAAGTAACTGTAAGCGGCAACAAAATAAGGGAAAAAGGACTAAAAAAAGGCTTTGGGCTATTCATGTGAAGGTTCCGCCAAAATTGCACAAAGGAGGAACATAATGATATGTTCTTTTCTTAATCCGATTGGAATTTAAAAAATGGAATAAATTGACTCTTATAATAATATAACAAGATAAAAGAAGGAAATTCTAAGGAGTTTGAGCCCACAAAGTCAAATTAAGGCCAATTGTAAGGTTTGGCGATTTAAGCTAATTGATTGGTACCTTCATGGAGGAGCTCTTTGAACGTTGAGATGTTCGAGACATTGAGATGTCCTTTTATGCTAAGATAAAAAAGATGAGGTGTCCTCTGTGACTATATCCTTTTAAGCTTGGGTACCTGATAACCTGAAGTGGAGTTGATGTCCTTTTTATGAGGACGTGCGTGAATTTCCCATTTAATGTATGGGTGATGATTCTTGTGTAAACTCAGCTTTGAGGGTAGAGCCCCCACTTTGACTGAGTCTGATTAAGGTGAGGGTCAAAGTATAGATGTCTTTTATAGCAGTTCTTAATGCAATTTGAAGAACCTTTGATGGATAACTAGGGTTGTGTGTCCTTCCTGGAAGGTTGTTGTCAAGCCTGAACATGCACTCCTTTGATGTAGAATTCCCAAGTGATCAAGGAGGATGACAATCTAGTAAATAAGCTAAAGACCCATATATAGATATAGGTGCACTTCTTGGGCTAGTTAAGACTATGGATGTATGCAAACTTTGCATAAATGTGATGACCTTACCTTGTATGCTACAGGTGAAGCTCTTATGCTAACTTTGGGGTGCATTAGATAAGGCTTGATTAAGGTATAAGAGACTAATGGATTTGGCACAGTGTTGTTCTATAGCTTAAGCTACAACATACTGTAGGATAAGGGGTTAAAAAGTTGAGTGATTGCTTAGTTAGGCTAGGTCATTAGGTATGAGGTGCTCAGGATAGGAAATCTTTCTTTCTAATGAGGGAATAACCTTTAATGTTAAATTAAAGTGCTCACGTTATGAGAAACCCCCAATTTTTTTATTTATTATAATAAAAGCCCTTGATGCGTAGGGATATGACATATGAAAAAGCTTGTATAATGTGTGAATGCCCACTTAGCAAGATTGAGAATATGGAGCGAGTATCCACTCTTAACTTTGTGGTCTTTGAGACAAACCACTTTGAAACGTTGAGCAGATGGAGCGAGTATCCACTCTGGAATTTGCAGTCATGTTTGACACAAAAGTCCTAAATTTTAGAATGAAGGCGAGATTAGAGGCTATGATGATTGAGAAGAAGTGCATAAATGGTTTGTCTAAGATGGAGCTAGGGAATGGAACTCTTCTTTGTCCTCAAAAACCAATGTTTTATTTCGCTCTAGTCTTGCCTGGCCAAGCTTGTCAGGTTTTTAGATCAGCCACTCTTTTTTCTCTCTCTCTCAATTTTTTTAAGACCAAAGGACTCAGGGCCTGTTCTTTTCATTAGGAAATATGGGTTGGTAAATGGGTGAAATTGGTTTAGATTGATAGAAATGGATTAAGTACGTTTTTTTTTTTTTGGTTGAAATTAGTTAAATTAAATTGAATTGGTTTGAAGTGGGTGGAAGTTAGTTAAAGTGGATTGAATTTTATTTTATTTTTTGTATGATGGATAGAAGTTGGTTAAAATAGTGGGAAGTGGCTTAAAGTTGGTTGAAGTAGATTGAAGTGGGTTGAAGTTGATTGAAGTGTGCTAAAATTGGTTGAAGTTGATATTTTTTTATTGAAGTTCGTGAAGTGGGTTGAATAGGTTGATGTAGATTGAAGTTGGTTGAGGTTGATAAATTTGGATTTACCAACAAAAAGAACAGGGCCTCAATTGAGATGTTTCTTCATGGAAAAGAATCTTAGTAGCTGAGCCTCAAAGAGTTTACCTACGTATTCAATATGGAATCATCTAGTTATAGTTCCAGAGTAAGAGCATGCAGCTTAAAGAAGGGATGCCTCTAGGAGGACTTTTAAAGGTAGACTTCAAGGTTAAAGTGCAAAGAAAATGAATTGGTGTTAAGGCTCAAATAACCTTTGTGAAGGCCCCAAGTCTGCATGGGTTAGGAAGTTAGTGCAAATCAGCAATTTCTTCCTTTCTTTATAGTTCTTCTTTTCAAGCTTTTTTCTATTCTTCTCTTTTCTCACTCTATGTTTTTGGGAATCTTCTTTTCTTTTTTTTTTTTGTCTTTTATTTTCTCTCATCCTTGGATGGGACCGTTTGGTGCAAACTTGCTTTTTTATTGCTTATTTTGATGTTGATGTCGCTTATAACACAATGCCACTCCCTAGTTATATGGTTATGAAGGAAATGGGCTCTTCAAATACTCAAATGGGTTCCAAGTAGTAACTTATCTAGCTTCACAAAAGTATTAATGCAGGCTACCGAAGGAGGCCTCTTATTCTAGGCATGTCCCTTATTACAAAGACATTTATGATCTTCCCCTTTTTTAGATGACGGATTGAAATCCTTAGTCGCTTCTCTATTTTATTTCTCTTCCTCTTCTTCTAGCTAGCTCGCCTTGTGAGGTTTTCTAGCTAGCTCCTCTTTTTTTTTTTTCTTTTTTAGATTCATCATCAGATAAGAGCATTCTAGAAAAGAGTAAAGGCGATATGTGTAATGGATCTATTAAAGTAAGATACATTATTAATGATCATGTTTACATCAAACTTGTACTTAGGATAGAAATGAAAAGAAGGCGACTCAACACACGACTACAACTAAGCATGACACATCACATCCTTTAAATTAGGTCATCTTCTTTTTGACTTATGAGAATTACTTATTAGTGCTTGTTACGAAAACATGCTAAATCTACTGAAATATGCTGAATCATACTGAAACATGCTGAAATATGTTGAATGGACAAAGAAAATATAACTACATTTTTTTAGTAAATACTTAATAGTACTGAATTGTGCTAAATGATGCTAAGTTGTGCTGAACATCACTGAATGTTGATGATAAGTCAAAAAGAACATGCCCTCAATATAACTTACAGGCTTTCGTGTGGAGGCTTTTCTTCATAGTTGCCTCATGGTCCATGAACCTTGGACTTGGATCCATCTATACTATTTATGTAAATAGATAGGTCCCAATCTTTGTTTTGGTTGTTGACAATGGCTAGGATGCTATCATGCGAATCAAGTGGGTTACCAACATTGTTGTTTGTCTGAGCAGCCTTGACTTGAACGTAGTTTCCAGCTGATTCTTAAAGGTCCAACAATCTATAGTATTATGACCCTGTGCTTGGTGATATTTGTAATACTTATTTGGATCCCATTTTTAGGACTTTCCTGTGTTCTCTGTCTTAAGTCTAATTGGCATGAGCTCGGTCTTGCCCCTTAAAGGAAGGTGCTCCTATGCTTGAGTATATGTGGTTCCGATGGGGTGTATTCAGTGCAGAGGTCTCAAGCATTCACCTTCTTACTTATGAAACCACTGTCTTTCTTATCCCTATTCTAATAATTGCCCTTCTAATTGTGAGTATCTTTTGTGATTCCTCTACATGCATGCCAAACATTCCTTAATGTTATGAAGTTTTCGATTGGTGTGAACGTTACGTGTTGCTTGTATGTGGGCTATAGGGTTCAGATGAAAAAACCTCACTTAATTAGCCTTTGATAGTTGGCCCACCATATGGGCAGCCTTTGTCCTCCATCGACCAAGGAAATAAGAATAATCTTCTTTTTCCTCCTACTTGATCTATTGCAAGTCCCTAATTGTGATTGTTAGGTCAACATTGTAAGAATACTGACGTAGGAATTACTTGCAGATATTATTCCAGTTTGTGACCTTGTGTAGGTCAACAACATTATGCCATCTGATTACATCCTTGTCAAATGTCCAAGAGAAAATGACGTGGCAGATATCCTTGTTAATTCCTTTCAAAGTTATATCACTGACAAAATGTCTCATATGATGCTGAAGGTTTTTGATCCTATAAAGTTTGATATCTAGCATGGTGACTTAAGGGGGCAGCTTTCCTTTTGAGATTGAAGTGAATCCCATGTAAAGTTTGTCTTATAGTTACAAATTAAACCACTACTTTAATTTATAAAAAAGATTTATAGTATAGGTTAGTACGGATCAATCCCATTGGGAAAGATATAAGAACTGACCATAATCTAATTAAATTTACTACTATAATATATTGTACTTTTTCTTTTAACTGCTAAAACAAATCAAACTAAACAAATAAAAATATGAAAAATTATTCAAAAAGTCAAAGAGTTAGCAAGGACATATCCTTGCTACTAGAAAAATTCTTCAAGAGATTATGTAAATACAATATATGCTTAAACGTATAGAATTGTAACTTGGGGTCACTTCAGGAAATATTTTAAGGTACACATTCAGCCCAAGAGGAATGGAGGTTAATGTGTCCTTGATTAAGGCCACACTGAAATGCTGCTTCCTAAGGCAAATAAGCAAATATGAGGTTTCCTCAGGCATATGTAATTTATAAGTCATTTCATCTAAAAACCGACTATAACTTATGAACCAATCCTTAAGAAATTGAGGAAAACTTTGCAAATAGAATATAATGAGCTTGTCAAAAGGCTTTTGATACAAGAAAAGAATATATAGCAAACCTACTAGTTCTAGAATCACCAAAAGAGGATTTACCATTGTTACATTATCTAACAACATAAATAGCAATGGGCGTGATGCTAGCTTAAGAAATAAAGGAAAATAAAATTACATAAATTATATGACCAAGAAATTTCTCGATTATGAGGTTCAATATACTTAAATTGAAAAGATGTACTTAGCAATTGTATGAGCTATAAAAAAAATGAGGTGCTCTATGCTCAATAAGAAATTCAAGGCCATAGCCAAAGTGGATTCAGTAAAACATCTTATGATTAAACCATTCTATACGGAAGGATCTCACAATGGATGGTGTTGTTCTCTGAATGCCGTTTGGAATTCCTGGCTTAAAAGTTTATAAAAGGAATAACAATGTTGGATTTTCTGGTGGCCAACTATTCCATAAGCCAAGAAAAGGAGAATTATGACCTTTCTAATGAAGATATGCTCATAGTCGAAGATAAAACTTGGCAAATGTATTTCGACGGTGCATCTAGCTCTAAGGGTTATGAGGTTAGCCTCTTAATAATACCGCCATAAGGGTTACATATCTCTATCTCCACTAAATCGGATTTTGGGTAACCAATGATGCCACCAAGTATGAAGCTCATATTATAGGAATGTAAGCTACTCGAACTCACCAAGTTAGAGCTTTGAATGTATATAGGGACTCGAGCTTGATTATAAATCAAATCACTGGACAGTGGAAAGTGAAAAGTGAGGACTTGTCAACTTATCAACTCATCTTTAGTAAATGACATCCCATTTTGATACATTATATAGTTCACCTACCTCCTGAGGGAGGAAACCAATTTATAGATGCATTAGCAAAATTAGCATCCGTGAGTGCCATATCAGATGAAGCATCTAAGATGACTATCATAATCGATAAAAGAAGCGAGCTAGCTTATTATTTGAAAATAGGGGGAGGATAAAGAAACATCCTCGTGGCATACTGACCAAAAAAGGAGTATCCCGCTGATTCCTCAACATGAGTCCACAGACCACTCCATCGTTTAGCCTTGCAATTCATAGAGGATAATGGCATACTCTATAAGAAGACCACCTGTGGCATTAACCTGCAATGTGATACCGGAGAAACAAAACTCCTTATTGAGGGAATTCGTGCAGGTTGTGAAGCCTATATGAAGGGACATCTCTTAGCCAAAAACATACAAAGTTAAGGCTACCATTTGACAAAAATGGAGCAGGACCACTCTTAGTTCACTTGGAAGTGTGAAAAATGCCAAAAGTATTCCCCGATCCAACACGTGCCTCCATTAATACACAGTTATCTGACCATAGTCATTCTTCATATGGGGAATGGACATAATAGTAAGATCACACCCAAGGAGACCAATGGCTACGGTTACATCTTGGTGGCCATTGATTATTTCACCAAGTGGGTATAAACAACATCATATAGCTCCTTCTCTTCTAAACAAGTTGCGCGCTTCATAACAACTAATGTCATTTTTTACTTTGGAGTACCACATGAAGTTATAAGTGATCACCAGGCTCATTTCAAGAATGAAACCATAAAGTTGCTCCCACGTTACAAGATACAACACCGACAGTCCAATACCTATAGATCGCAAACGAATGGAGTTATAAAAGCAAACAATAAGAATATCAAAATATATTACGTAAGATGATGAAAATTACAAAGATTGGTCAAATAAAGTCTCATTCACTTTTTAAGGATATTGATCAACCACGATATTCTCTACGGGAGTAACATCACTGAACACTAGCATGACATGAAGAATTAGTAGGCATTGATGATAAAAGCTTCCACACTTTGTATCATCTATGAAATTATCAACAAAGAATGAGAGAACTTTTAACTTGAAGGTGCATCCTTGAAACATTATGGTTAGAGACGCACCATTCAAGTGGGGCCACAAAACAAATGGATATAAACGGAAGTGAATTTTCATAACTCACAAACATAAAATAAAAGAAGTTTTACTTGTGAAAGGTTCAAAAGAAAGGGGCCACTAGGCAAGAGGCATAAAGCCTACTACAGTTGGTTTCTAGCAGCACCAAAATATGTGTTTTTGGAACCTAGTCATGAAGGGTAGTGCAGCCAAGACCAAGAGGCACTAATAACATACCATTAGCCATCTAGTGAATCCTAGTCACTGCAATTCTTCAACTAAAATAGAAAAAGAAATTATGCATGCAAAAGAAAAGAAAACATAACTTTGACCCCATTCAGGGCTCATCCAATCCAACAAATAAAATATAAAAAACACAACAAAAAATAAAGAAATACACAAGAGGTGGAAAAATATAATTCATTAATTTCATCGAGTATTAGTTCCAGGGGAACAGATAAAATATAATAAACATAATTATTCAATGCCCAACACTGCAGGCTTATTACACAGTTAGTGCAAACCATGAGCTAAAAATAAAGAGAGTGCATCAATCCATCTTAATGACTTTAAGGCCATAGGTAACACATTAGAGCGACCAAATCCCTACGCCAGGCCTTTATAAGGACCCTCCCCTTCAAGAAAGTGATGTATTCCTTGCTCACCACTATGCTAGCTAGCTTCTAAGGCACGAATACTCAAACCAGCGAGCCTAAGTCTTCAACAAAGAATAGTTTCTCCTTGAGTTAAAGCTATAGGAAAAATTAGGATCATAGTACGAAAGAAAGAGTCATCTTGTCTTTGGCCATATTGTTTAGACAGGTGAACCAAAAATGTGTAGATGAAGCTATCCATGCCTAGTAGAACTATTCATTTGGATTTTCTGCTAGGCATCCAAACATCAGTAGTTCTCCACCAAGGAACTATCTAACGAGTTTATTCTCAAAAAATGAAGGATCCTTACACCTTAATTGAGGAGGGCAGGTTGAAGGGACTAGCTAGCTTCTGGTCAAGTATCTTATCTATAGCCTAGTCAGATATCCTCTCGAGGGGAGCAATGATGAGAAAGCGCTCCATGAGCCAAACCTCCAATGACAAGTCAAAAGAAACGTTAGGGCATGTGGGAATCACAAAATAAGGAGAACAGGAAAAAGGAAGACAAGCGACGAAAATAATGTTCCTTGTAGTAATCGTAGATTGCCCCGACTGAGAATGCGATAATAAGACCTAACAACCTCATCTAAGCCTGGGATGATCTCTACCAACATCAAGGATATAGGGTTTTTGCGTCAAGAAGATGAGAGGTCATGATGCCAAAGAAGCTAAGCCCTTTTGCCTAGCAAACAAGAATCAATAAATTAGACATAAGAAAGAAGGCACTCGAATATCCCAGTCCGATGAGCCTCATGTATGTTGAAATTATTTAGCAATCCATAATAGATCAACAAATTAGCTGTTTATAACCACCTCTTAATCATGAAAAGTAGCTTATGAGGGTCTTTTCAATAGCCACTTGGTTTGTATCTTGTTACTATGGATGACCCTCACTGCGATGAAACCCTAGGGTCACCCTAAGTTCCTCCATAAGAGGACAAAGTTCGCTCCATTCGAATTAGAAAACATGGAGGTCTTTCCTCCAAAATTATTTAGTAGCAATCAAAAGGTTAATGCTCAAGACCAAGGCATAGAGACGAAGTAGACTTATGTGACCTTAAGGTACAATCTTCTTCATGCCTTCTCACCCTATATGCACTGTCCAAGACTTAATAGAGGTTAGTACTCAAAGGAGCTAGAAAACAATGTAGGAAATACCCTAAGTCATTTAAAATTTAAAGAACATTTAACTTGAAACACTGTAGGACCTAGTAGCATAATCTTCCTGCTACTGAGGACCAAGGCATGATTAAGGCGCTAGCAGCTACCGTTGGGCCCCAAAACATGATGCTGAGTTGGCAAGTTATAGGTTAACATGATTCACTTTTCTTTTAGCTGCAATATTTCAAAATATTTCGTTCCGAAATCCAAATTGCCACCCTCTATTTTGTAAAATTCTTGATCAAGTAATAAAATTCTATTCCCCTTTTATTTTTGTCCTTTCAAATTTCCATCCCAAAAATCCTTCTTTTAAAAAAAAAAATCTCCATAAAAAACTAGAGGGCGAGATGGTTATCAACATTCAATTCTCTAAAAAATTTTGTTTAAGTTTTTTCTTTTGGAAATTTGTTAGGTCCACATAAGCTCACACATAACGCTAATGCTCCAATATTGAGTGAAATCCTAGTTGCAAACACTTAAAGCTCAATCACTCCGCTATCTTAATCATGAAGATGTACACAAAAATGAAAATGGTAAAAAACCATCACAATCACAAAATGAGCACATAAAAACAAAAATAAACACATCATCCTAAGGGAAATCATAAAATATTCAAATATCTAAACAAAAGTATCCAAAACAAGGGCATTTCCCTACTGATCCTGATCCTCGTCCTCATTTGACCACTGCCCGCAAGCGCACGGGTGTCGTAGTATAGATAAAATATCGTCCTCAGGAGCCAAAGCAATCCATGGAGTCCTTTTTATCAGAAAATGCTAAGCAGCAATTTAATCAAGGATTTTTTTAACAACTTCAAGTTAACTTATTATGAACTCAATCAGGAAGAAAATGTCTAGGAATTTATGTAGCTAAGAAAGGTGATTAGATCAAAATGATTAACATGCACTTTTCTCTAATCGGATAATTTCAAGGAATTGTAATCTATCCAAAATCTAGTCTATTCTTTCAAAATCAACCAAATTTCCTTAAACGAAGAGAAAGTCATTCTTTCAAACTAATTTGTCTTAATCCAAGTTCAATATTTTTGACTACTCTCTATGTCCTCCTAACACGCAAATCTCTCTTTCAAGTCATTGCTACACTAGGTTTTATCAAGCAGTCTAACAATCAAATTTCACCTTTCAGTACTTCATTCAATTGTTTCAAGTGTGTAAGCAAAATATGGCCGAAAATCCACTCACAACATGATATGCACTTGATAAAACGAAATCAAACCATTCACGAAACAAAAGCACAATTCTATTGATTAAAACATGATCCAACTACACTGCCATAAACCAACAAATACTTAGACAAGATAAAATACTCACTCATGATTGAAAATTAAACAACCAACCAACGATTCAGAGAAATCTGAGAGGGAAGGGGGTTAACAAGGACAACCTTCAACCATGTCTTCAAACCACAAGCCAAATCGATCTTCACACTCAAGAATTTCTCACTTGCAAACACAAACTAAAAGTCCTAACTAAAAGAGTGAAATTTTAGAAAGAAAATGAACTAAACTATCCTTTTCCTCTCTTGTTCTGCTGCTGAGGGATGGATATATATAGAGAAGGATGAGGATTCTCATCCACACAGCCGAGGGGAAAACGAAGAAGCCACAGTTACACAGATCACCATGGTCCGTGGCAAGCCCCACGGTTGGACTGTGTTCTTGGTTGGAACCATATTTCTACTATTCTCTTGCTCCACTGGCATAACACCTCATGGGCATCCATGGGGGGGGGGGGTCAAAATATGCTCAAAGGAGGGTCAAATGCTTGGTCAAAAAGGTCCAAATTCCTACAAACATCATCAAACAGCCATGCCCAAGCATAAATCGAGAATATGGGTATAAATGATAACTTAAAACACATAATTCTCCTAAAAATGCAGCAAAATGATGTATACAATAAACATTTATCAAACTCCCCCATGCTTAAACTGTTGCTTATCCTTGAGCAATAGTAAAATCAAGAAAAATATACATAACCTCCTCATGGTAGACATAGGTAACATTCCAATGGTAGGGCTGATCCAAAGGCATTCCAAAAAGATATAAAAATCATTACCAAACAGACTAGGGAATGAAATTTTCAAAATCCACTCGATAAACCATAATATCAAATTTGAATCAATCCCCCCAAATCATCAAATACAATCATTCAACATATGAAACAAATGGAGCTCGCAATACTAGTAGAACCTCACTATAGTCATGTGGCACTCAACCCTTATGTGTATATACATAAAGGTTCCCTCAATTCTCATTCCATAGACTCAAATCTACCATAAGGTTGACAAGATTCTCAAATTCGCCATCACTAGAAATGCAAACACACTAGACAATCATGAGAACTTTTATAAGGTTGTAATGGGGCCATGGGTGAAGGTATGAGGGGACCAAATGTTTTGGAAATGTGGAGCTAGTAGCCATAGACTAGGAGCTAAACAGTTCCAATGCATCACACAACTTCATCCCTAAACCAGTACAAATCAACAAAATACATTCCCAATTGAAGAGACAAAGAGTTGAAAGTCATAAAAATCATACAATCCCAACAAGGTTAACACCCCTTGTATTCTTTTTCTTCTCTTATTTTGATTTTTTTTATTTTTCTCTTTTTTTTTTCTCATATGTTGTCTTTTTTTTAAAAGACATTAGCCAAGGGAAACTCATACAAAACTTTGAATCTAAGCTCTTCTCTAAACTTTTTACAAAAAGATAAGGGATTTTCTTTTATCAATCAAGATCACACATCCCTTCACCAAACAACCAAAATCTGTTAAAAGATCTCAATACACCTCACTAGCGCCCAATCAAACTTGATGCAAAAAATAAAATGCTCCTCTAGTCTTGGATTGAGGGTGAGATAATCATTTGGCCATAAGCTATAATAGGAGGTTCAAATCAATAAAAGTAGATATAGGCTCAAAGGGGCTAGCAAGGGATATAATACGCAACAAAGGTGGCTATTTGGCCATTGGATTTAACAAATCAAAGAGATGCCTCAATCGTATTGCCTAAATGCATATGTGAAATGTGATCTTGAATGAAAATCAAAGCAAGTTCTATAGAATTGATGTCAAGGACGAGTCACACATGAAAGAAACATGAGACTAAATTGATAAATAGTCTCTAAAAGTTCACAGGACATCTAGCAAGGTCATCAATAGCTCATTAGTAAACACATGCCAAAATTCATGTAAAGTGTCATGGGGTAATCAACTCGCACTCAACAAATGGTCAAAACATCAAGCTTTTTTCGCAAACTCATTCTCAAACATTTTTATGCCCAATTTGGGCAAAGCAAAGGATTAAACTAAACCAAAGAAGTCTACCTGGTCTACAAAGATCATCATCAGAGGATTTTTTGTTGTTTTTGTTATTTTTTATTTTTTTTATTGGTTTTTATTTTTTCTGTGCTTTTTTTTTTGCATGCATGCAGCTAACATGCAATCTAAAATCCTAAAAATGCAAAAACAATGAAAGAAACTAAAATAAAACTAAAAATGCAGTCTAAAATGAAAAGAAAAACAAAAACCAAATATACTTCTAAAATGCTTCTAACCAAATAAGATTAAAAACCTACAATAAAGCTCCAAAAACAACTATCACAAACAATATATACAACACACAAGCAAACCAAATCAAATAAGGCATCAGACGTCAAATATAGTGACTAACTCCCCCATGCCTGAATCACACATTGCTCTCAATGTGGGCACATAGAGAAAAAGGGAAGGGGAGTAACACAAAGTAATAAAAAAGGAGGTGGGGGAGAAGAATGAGGTGGTTGGACATAAGAGATATGTCAACCCTGCCAGGTTTCTAAACAAGCCCTATAATCCTGGAAATATTGGGTATGGGTAGCAAGCATCCCACGAAGAGCGTCATGGCACTCTTAGACAAAATTACGAAGAGCGGCATTCTCAGAAGCAACATAAGCTCGAAGGGACGCTTGCTCTTCTTGAATGGACCTAAGGGTGGCTTGGAGGTCCGTCGAGTCAGTAGGTGGTGGTTGGGAGGAAGAGTTAGGTCATGCTTGACTAGAATGAGGGGGTCGAGGGTGGGGTGCGGGTTGAATAACCTTGGCATCACCAAGTACCCATTAAACGTTAGCCCGGTGAAGTAAAGTGGTGTGATCGACATTGGGAAGCGGCAAAAGCCGATCCCCAGGGTAAATCCAACACAAACGCCCAACCTCTACTCTACAAAAGTTCATGGACTCAAAGGCGGCTTGATCAAGCCGCTCGGACCCAGAGACTTTATCCTCGGGGTTGGGCTCAATAGCTAAAATCTAGCAATAGTATTTACAATACCACCTATGACTATTCTACCCTTAGTGCTAACAACAACACTATACAATTGCCTAGCTAAAAACAAACCGGGGTCAAGTTGGACATCGTAAAGCATATAGGACAAAATCACAGGACATTCATACTATCATCCCAAGCAAAGAAACAGCAAGTTAGGATACGCTGAGCTACCCTAATTCAAAGGTTCCTAATATGTGTGCATTTGGATGAACTAGTGCGGTACCGAACACTCCCCGAAAGCTCGCCCCAAAATGCATTTGGGTTGAATTCGTGGTGGGACTTGTTAGTTCGGTAAATCCAAACTAGGTGGAAAACCCGGCTTGACATTGAGGCCCTTTAGTGACCTCGACGTGGAGTGTACTTAGGAACTCTATGGTCAGGTCTCTGTATGTATGCTCTTTTATTTCTATGAAGTGACCCATACCACCCCATGCAAACAACCACCTAATGTCATCTAACATTCCTAAACATGCTAACAATTCCTCATCATAATATTAGGTTGCCATAACCATGCTTTCATTTAAACAGTTATATCTAGCAACATAATCGAGATTAGTTAAACTGAGAGGGTGAGGAATATTACCTTGGGTTCGTGCGTTGGTGGATGTTCGGGAGGTCCGTTGAGGCCGTGATGGAGCTAGACTTGATGATCCAACCTCCTTGACACTCCTTTGTCCTTTGGTTGGTGCCATTCTTGCAAAATGAAACACAAATTAAAACTAAAACCTAAATAAGAAAATTTGAGGAAGAAAAATGAAGGAATTAAGTAAAAAGAAGAAGAATTAGAGAGAGAAAAAGATTGGTTATGGGTGATGAGTGAAGGTAAGATGAGTTTGAAGAAAAAGAAGAATAAAGAGATGAAATTTATGGAAGAAAGAGAAGGATTGAGTAAAAAGGGAGGATTTTGGGGGAAAATGGAGTAAAAATGAGAAGAAATGAGGGAGGATTGAAGGTTTAGTAATGCGGGGTTTAGAGAGAGAAAGAGAGAGGTAGCGAGAGAAGGAATCGAGGAAGAAGATGAAATTTAGGGAAAATGGGGAGTCACCGTGGTCAAAACCCTTGACCGTGAACCGTAGCAATACACCACGATCCATGGTAGTGGCCACCGGCTGACCGTGGTGTCTATTGACACCAGATTTTTTTTTGAATTTTTGGTTGGCACCCCATGACCCGCGGTGGTAGGCTGCTAGTCGTGGTGCCAAACATGTTATTTTATATATTTATTTTTTTTCTCTCTGTTTTTTTTCCTCCTTTTTTTGTCTATCTTTATTCAATTCTCATATTTTTTTCTCTCCCTTTTTTTGTGTTTCTCTTTTACATATTTTTTTAATGTTTTTTTCTCTCTTTTTTTTAAAAATACTACAAAAAAAATAACGAAAATCAAAGCTAAGGAAAGAAAAGGCTCGGGTTGCCTCCCAATAAGTGCTCTTTTAAGATCAAGAGCTTGACCCTACTTCTATGCTTAGCCCGAATCAGTAAGTGTGTGGGCATTAGCTTTATCGTGGACCACAAAATCAAGCTTCTTCAATCGAAGGTACCATCTTAAAAGCTTTGGTTGAAGGTCCTTCGTCTTCATCAATTTATGTCATAATGCACTATTGGTATAGAGGACAAACCGCTGACGTAGCCCATCGGACTTGCTACTTTCACCTTGTTCAACCCCTAAATCAAAATCCGCATCAAATCCTTCCATAGCGGGCAAAAGAGAGAACAACTTGAGCAAACCTATAGTAATCGCTCATAGCAGACTCGTTAGAAGCATGGGCCTCAACCTTGGGCATGTTAGACGACATAGGAGCAGCAAGCTCCACCTTAACATATCTCTGGTTGGGGGCCTCAGTAGAAATTCAGTCAAAGTTAGGAGGATCCTCACAATTCAAGACATCCTCCATGTCAATCTTAGGGGAAGGGAGAAATTTATCTAAAAGAGAAGAATTAGGGGAAACCACTTTCTCCTTCATATGACAAAACACGACATAGTGCCCTTCCACTTCAAAAGTTATACGCCCCTTTCTTAAATCAATTTGGTAACCTACGATAGCTAATAAGGGCTTCCTTAGAATAATTTGGGCATCATCGGTTTCAGTCATATCAACCATGATAAATTCTTCTAATACCCAAATATCTCCTATATTGACTGACACATGTTCCAATTTGCCTATGGGTTGAGTTTCAGAACTGTATGCTAATTGTAATGAAAAGGGTGCAGGTTGTAGTGGCCCTAAGTGAAGCTTGTGAAACAAAGAGTAGGGTATTAGACTGATGCTTGCACCTAGATCACACAAGGCTCTCTCAATTTCCACCTTTCCCACAATATAGGGTATAGGGAAGCTACCTGGGTCAGTGATCAACAATGCTGCAAGCGCATGAGTGTTCGTAGTACAGATAAAGATATCGTTCCTCAAGCACTAAAGTAATCTAACGAGCCTGGTCTTGTCAGAATATGCTAAGCAAAACTCAATTTTAAGTGGATTCGATTAACTAGCGCAAATAAACTTATCAAAATCAATAAGGGAAAAACGTCTAGGAAATTTCGCAGTTATGGAAAAGAATTGGATCCAAATAAATAAACATGTACTATTCTCTAATTGGTTAACTAGGAATTTTAATCTTGTCAAGAAACTTGATCTATTCTTTCGAAATCAATCAAATTTGCCTAAACTAAGCAAACTTCGTTCTTTCAAACCGATTTGACTTAATCCAAGTTTAATATTTTCGATTACTTACTAGCCCTCCTAACATATAAATCTCTCTTTCGAGGTGAAGTTATGCTATGTCTAATCATGCGGTCCAACAACCAAATGTCGTCTTTCGAATGTTCACTCGATTTTTTCAAATGTGTAAGTAAATTTTGGTCAAAAATCAACTCACAACATGAATAACACTTGATAGAATGAAATCAAACCAATCATGAAAATAAGCATAATTGTATAGATTAAAACATGATCCAATAACAATTTCAAAAGCTACTAAATTCCTAGACTAAGAAAACTACTCAGACATGATTAAAGATAAACTAACTAGAAAGATCGGTGAAATCTTGAGCGGAAAGGACTTGATTGAAATGGCCTTCACCAAGGGCTTGGAACTGCCTCAGAATCAAAACTCTCTCAGTCAAAACTTGCTCAAGACTAAACTAATAGCAAAATTAGAGAGAAAACAAACTAATCTAACTAAACTACTCTACTTGCTATTGCTACTGAGTTGAGTGTGGTGAGTATATGCTGGAATGCTGTAGAATGTCTCTATTTATAGAGAACTTTGATTGATCTCAGCCACACAGCCGAGGGAAAATGAAGAGGAAACTGTTACAGGCACACCACGGTCCATGGGCTCCGCCACTGGCTGACCGTGCTCTGTGCTGGATTTGGAAATTTGCTCTTTCTTTGCTCTATGGTCGTGGCAATTCATTGATGACCGTGGGGGAGGTCAAAACACAACCATTAAAGGGCAAATGCTGGGTAAAAAGACTAAAAATCCTATAAAATACATAAAACAACTACCCTCAAGTATAAATCTAGAATAAGAGAGTAAATAACGTCATTAAGCACACAATTCTCCTAAAAGTAAGGCAAAATAGCCCTAAAAAGGTGTATATATATAGCACTTATCAAACTTCCCCATGCTTGAACTATTACTTGTCCTCAAACAATGCAAGTTTTAAAGATATACATATCCTCCTCAGGATAGACATAGATAACGTTCAAATGGCAAGGATGATCCAAAGGCAGCCAAAAAAGATGCAAAAATATTATTAAGAAACAGAACATAGAATGAAATCTCAAAATCATTTTATAGACCATAATGCAAAATTTGAACCAATCGTCCTCCAAATTGTCAAATACAATCATGTGGCATTCACCACTCTTGTGTTTGACAACGTATATATATGAGGGTCCTCTCAATTCTCATTCCTTTGACACAAATCTACCATAGGCTTGACAAGATTCTCAAATTCGCCACCACTAAAATGCAAATACACTAAAAAATCATAAGGACTTTCATAGGGATGTAACGGAGCTTAGGGTAAATGATGTAATCACACTAGGAAGAGAGGGAATGAAAGGAAAGCCTAAGTGTTTAGTGAAAGAAGAGAAGATGGCATGGGGAAACAATGAAAATGGCGTGGAGAAGGAAGGAGGAAAGAGTTCCTTAAACAAGGTTCAATGGCTTGAACTGAAAGATCGATAAAACTGAAACGTTTCTTAGATACAGATTTCACCACTAAGAACTGTTTCAGGGCCCCTCAACCTTAGATTAGGATACATATATCACCACCTAATCAAGATTAAGACTCACTTGAACATCACTCTAGTTGGCCGAATTAGAGATAAGCAAGTAGAGAATTTAAAGTAACACACAGAGGAGTTTATACTCAACTTCTAATTTCAATTTTTCAACACCCTTTACAAAAGGGATGTGCACCCTTCTTATAAGGTATGTCCATCCCTTTCCTTAATCATTAGGTAATCCTTAATAGATTTCTTAATGCTTAGGAAAGTCATTAAGTAAAGTTAACTAGCAAAACATACGATTTTGTACATAACTGACTTAAAACAAGCACAAACGAATGCAATGGCTTAAACCTAATTAACTTAAGCTAGTGTCCTGATTCTAGGCTGCATGAGTCATGTTTCTTCCCTTGGAAGGAAAGAACACACGACTGCCACCTCAAAAGTAGGAGAGGAATGCATGTATGACGCCACGTGCTGAAGCGGACAAATGAATGCTTGCAAAAGGGATGAATCTTCCTCTTCCACGTTGCACTTGTTGCCTTCATAAGTCACCTAGTGACTAAGCTCAAGCTTCTAGCCAAGCACACATACACCTTGAAGGAGAAAACCCACCTAAGAGGGAAAACTCCTAGGCTAAGCAAAACGGCTGCCTGGGTGGCGTATGCAGGCTGACTTTCAATGCTATTGGGCCACCGCATTTTAATGACTAAGCTGGTGTTTCCTTCATGGGGAAGGGGAACCTCAAGATGTCTAGAAATCCCTCCTTTCTGAAAATCTTGATTTGGACGTCATTAATTGCCTTAACCTCCATGATCTTTTAAACCGTACAAATCCTAACGCTTGCTGGGCAACTTTGATAAATTGACTAAATTGACCCCTTTAATGTGCTTTTTTGCCTTTTTGCTTAACATAAGAAATAAACTACACATCCTAACAAAACTAAAAAAAGAAGAATTACATGGTTTGGATGTCGTTTGTACTATGAAATAATAAAAACAAAATCGGGTACGTGCACGGGGGTGAACCCGGGTACCATCTCCTTTTGGACTCTCAAAATGGAACTTGTTCGATGGACTTGGACTTGTGTAACTGGACTACCTTGACTTGGGGAATTTAACTGGGACGTGTATGATTGAATTACATCAGTAAAGGTAAGAGGGGAATAAACGTTTTTAGAAATGAGGAGCTAAAACCATGGACTAAGAGTTTAAACAATTCCAATGCATCATAGTACATCCTCCTCGAACCATATTAACTCATCAACAAAATAAATCCCAAAATGAAATGAGATAGAGTCGAAAATCACAAATATCTTACATTCCCACCAAGGCTAATCACTTTCTTCGAAAACTTTTTTTTCGCTTTCTTTTCTTCTTTTTTTTTTCTTCTTTTTGTGTTTTTCTTTTTGTTTTTTTTGTTTGTGTTGATTTCTTTTTTTTCTTTCAAAGACGAAAAGCTAAGGGAATTCCATAACAAACTTTAAAATCAAACTCTTATCTAAACTTTACATAATAAAGTAGGGGTTTATCAAACGTTTGCATCCCTTGCACCAAACAACCAAAATTCACTAAAAAGGATAACAATTCACCTTGCTAATGCCCTTTCAAACTTGATGCAAAAGAATGTAATGCTCCTCTAGCCTTGGCTTAAGGGTAAGACAAGTATTTGGCCATGGGCTAAAAGTAGGAGGTTTAAATCAAGAAAAATGGCTATAGACTCAAAGGGACTAACAAAGGATAAAATACACAACAAAGGTGGCTATTTGGCTGTGGGTTTCAAATAAATCAAGGAAAGAAAAATGCCTCAATCATAATGCCTAAATGCATATGCGAAATGTGGTATTGAATGAGAATCAAGACAAGTTCTGAAGAAATGATGTCAAGGAAGAGTCACACATGAAAGAAAATATGAGACTGATAATGATGAACAATTTCTAAAGGCTCAAAGTCTCACAGGACATCTACCACTGTCAAAACTAGCTCACAAGCAAACACATGCCAGAATTTCATGTAAAGACTTATGGAGAAAATAAATTCGGGTTTAACATATGGTTAAAACATGGAATTTAGTTTGAAAATTCATTCACAAACTTTTATGCACAATTTGAGCAAATCAAAGGATCAAACTCACCAAAGAAAGCTACCAAATCTATAGAGATCATCATCGGACAGTTTTTTTTTTTCAAAATGCATGCATGCTCCTATAAACAATGCAAACTAAAATGCAAAAGAAACTAATCAAAAGAAAGAAACTAAAATGCAACCTAGAAGAAAACTAAATGCACGACTAAAACAAAACTAAAGTAAAAATTACGAAAGCTACCACTAAAAACATGTACAAAGCAAAAACAAACAAACACACAAAAACAGGCATTAGGCACCAAATGTAATAAGTAACTTACTCACTCCCCCGTGCTTGAATCACATATTGCCCTCAATATGGGCACACCAAAATAAAAGGGGAAGGGGAAAGCAAAAATCAGAACCAGAGAGAAGGAGGTGGATGAGGATGGGGTGGTTGTCCATATGAGATATGCCAATCTCGCCAGGACTCTAGACATGCCCTATAGTCTTGGAATATTGGGTCTACGAGGCAAGAAACCCATGAAGCTCATTGTGCCACTCTTGGACAAAGTCTTGAAGAACGACGCTCTCTGAAGCTACAAAGGCGCGGAGGGAAACTTGCTCCTCTTGAATGGACCTAAGGGTGTCTTGGATATCAGAATAGTCAGGTAGGGGCGGTTAAGAGGAAGAACTAGGGCCTGCTTGACTAGAGTGAAGGGCAGGTTGGTAGGGTACGGGTCGAACAACCTCATCATCACCAGGCACCTAGTAAAGGTGACCTCGGTGATGCAAAGTAGTACAATCGACATTGGGAAGCAGCAAGAGCCCACAAACGGCCAACCTCAACTTTGCAAAAGTTCATAATCTCAAAAGCAGCTTCGTCAAGCTGCTTAGACCTAGAAACTCTACCCTCGGGATTGGGCTCAACACCCAAGAATCTAGCAATAGTAGTTATTATTTCACCTATGACTATCCTACCTTTAGTGCTAACAGCAGCACTATGCAATTGCCTAGCTAAGAATGAACTAGGATCAAGTTGGACACCATCTAGCATACAGGATATAAAGTACAACTCAGAAAGTCTCGGGACATTTAGACTATCATCCTGGGCAAACAAAGAACAAGCAAAGATACAGTGAGCTGCTCTAATGCAGGGGTTCGTAATATGTGCGCATTTCGATGAACTGGTATTGTATCTAACACTCCTCGAAAGTTCACCTCAAAATGCATTCGAGTTGAATTTGAGGGGGACTTGGCGGTATGGCACATCCATACTATGGGGAAAACCAAAAATACTGTTGAAGCTACCTAAGTTTAGTTCATACAACTGTCCCTGTAAATAAAATGATATATATCCAGCTTGACGTTGAGGTCCTCTAGTGACCTCGATATGGAGTGTATTGAGAAATTCTAAAGTCAAGTCCCTATATGTATGCTCTTTAAGTTCTAAAAGTGGCTCATACCACCTGTAGCAAACAACTAATGAATATCATCCAACAGTCTCAATCGAGCTAACAAATCCGCATCATAGTATCTAGTTGCTAATACTACACCTTCATTCAAACAGTTATACCTAGCAATATGATTAGGATGAGTTAAACCAAGAGGGTGAAGAACGTTACCCCTAGCATGTGCATTGGTTGACATTTTGGATGTCCTTTGAGGTCAAGGTGGTGCTTGACTTGATGAACCAACCTCCTTGGTGCTCCTCTGCCTTTTGTTGGGTGCCATGGCTACAAAAACTTAACCAAAAACAAAACTAAAACTAAAAGTAACAACAAAAACTTAGAAAATTGAAGAAAATAACTAAAAATGAGAAGAATTAGAGAGAGAACATGTTAGGTATGGTGAATAAATGGTGGTGAGATGAATTTTGAAGAAGAAGAAGAAAAAATATGAAATTTGTGGATGAAATGGGGAGATTAAGTGAAAAGAGGAATTTGATGTGAAAATGAAGAAAAATGGAGAAGATTTGAGGGAGACTGAAGGTATTGGTTATGAAGGTTTTAGAGAGAGAGAATGAAGGAAGAGAGAGAAAGTGTCGAAGGTTGAAGAAGAAATGACGGGGAGGGGAATGGGCACTGCGGTCAAAAACCTAGACCGCGACTCATAGCAGCTAACCACTGACCATGGGGCTCACCATGGCCGGTCTGTGGTGTCTGCTGCTACTCATTTTTTCTATTTGTTTTTCAGGGTTGGCACCCACGGTCGTATTGCTGGTGTTGTTGACCGTGGTGCCAACATTTTATTGATATATATATTTTTTGTTTCTTTCTTCCTTTTTTTAGTTTTTTTTTGTAACAACTAAAATGAAATTTCAAAAATCAAAACTATAAAAAGGAAAGATAAAGAAAGCTTGGGTTGCCTCCCAAGAAGTGCTCTTTTAATGTCAAGAGCTTGACTCTTGTTCTAGGCTTGGTCCGGATCACCTTTATCACGAACCACAAAATCGAACTTCTACAGTTGAACGTACCATCTTATAGCAATTCTGGCAGCAGGTCCTTTGTTTTCATAACTTGGTGCCACAACACACAATCCACATATAAAACAAACCCCTCTCTTGGCCCATCAGACGGGCTAACATCTACTTGCTCAACCCCTACATCAAAATCGGCATCGAAACCTTCTAAAGGGGGCATTGAGTGAACAACTCGAGCAAACCTGCAATACTCACTTAGCAAGGAATCATTAGAGATAGGGGCCTCAACGTCGGGTTTGTTAGGTGGCATAGGAGTTGAAAACTCCACCTTAACATTCCCTTGGTCAAGGTCATCATATGAAATCCATTCAGAACCAAGAGGATCTTCAGCATACAAGACATCCTCTATATCACGTTCAGGGGAAAAGGGGTAATGCATCCAATATAGAAGAATAAGGAGAAACCGCATCCTCCTTCCTATGACTAAACACAACAAACCTCCCCTCTACCTCAAAAGAAATATGACCCTCTCTTACATCAATATGGCAACCAGCTGTCGCCAAAATGGGCCTACCTAAGATAATTTGGGCATCATCAGCTTCAGGCATATTGACTACAATAAAATCTTCTAAAAGCCAAATGTCTCCTATATTGACAGGCACATCTTCCAATATGCCTATGGGCTGTGTTACAAAACCATCAACCAACTGTAGTGAAAAGGGAGCGGCTAGTAATGGTCCTCGGTGCTGCTTATGAAACAAAGAGTAAGGCATTATGCTAACACTTGCGCCTAAATCACATAGCCCTCTTTCAGTCTCTACCTTTCCTACAACACATGGGATGGAAAAACTACCTAGGTTAGGAAGCTTAGGGGGGAAAATGGTGGGGATCTAAGTAGAGTCATTTTCTACAAATGAGGCAGTCTTACTACCATAGTTGCTCTCCTTACTACCAGCCATAGTTATCTCTCTACCCTCTTTCTTTGGTACTTCTTCAAAGTCAGTTAAGTCCTGTTCATCCTCTTTTATGGTGACACAGTTATAATGCTCGCGAGGGTTGGGTTCAGGCTTATTGGGAAGTCTATTTGGGGGTGCAGATGAAAAAGCAGCTTTTTGAGCAATCTGGGTCTCTAACATCCTATTATGAGTTGTAAGCACATCAACCTTGGAGGCTAATTACTTCATGTACTCATCTTGTTTCTATTGTGCCATAAGCACATTTTCCATCATTAACTCTAAATTTGACTTGTGGGGCATCTGAGAAGGGAATGAGGGTCTTTGAAAACCAGGGGGGATCCTAGCATTCATAGGGGGCATATTCACAGGGTTTCGATTTGACCTATAAGAGAGATTCGGGTGATTCTTCCAACCTAGATTATAGGTATTAGAGTAAGGGTCATTGGTCGGTCTTGGGTTGAAATTTTGAACATAATTAACTTCATCGAGGCCCTGGGAAAAAGGACTCCCAACTGGACAACGCGAAGATATATGCTCAATTGAACCACAAATCTCACAAGGGGATGGGCCACTAGAGTTTACAACATTAACATTCAGTTGGTCAAGTCTTTTAGTCATAGCATCTACTTTAGCAGAAAGTAAAGTAAAAGCATAAACTTCAAGCTTACCTCCAACCCGTCTGGGTTGGGCTCGTTTAGATGACCATTGAAAGTTATTAAGCGCCATCTCTTTAGTAAGGTTATAGGCTTCATCCTTGGTCTTGCTCATTAAAGTCCCCATGCCGCCGCATCAATAGTGGACCTCACAACTTGGGTCACACCATTATAAAAAGCCTGGATAATCATCCAGCGTTGAAGACCGTGATGGGGGCACAAACGCAGTAACATCCTTAAAACGCTCCTAGGCTTTGTAGAGCGCCTCATTCTCTTTTTGCAGAAAGTTGGTGATTTGATTTCTCAGGCTCGCTGTCTTACTTGGAGGGAAGAATTTAGCGAGGAAAGCTCTTGTCAACTTGTCCCAGGTTGTTATACAACCAGACGGCAAAGAGTGCAACCAAGCCCTCGCTTGATCCCTCAATGAGAAAGGGAATAAGCGCAATCGCATCATTGGAGACTCTATTTAACTTTAGCGTATTGCACACCTCTAAAAAAACCGAGAGGTGTAGGTTTCGATCTTCTAAAGGAGTTTCGCCAAATTGAGATTACTGTACCGTGGAAATAAGTGCTGGCTTGAACTCGAAGTTGTTGACATCCATAATAGGCTGAGCTATGCTTGAGGCTATCCCTTGGACTCCGGGAGTAACGAAATCATGAAGGGTCCTTCTTTATTTCCTCCAAGAGGTACCCACCAGAATTGAACATGAAATTAAGTGGGTTTTGGTTAGGCTTAGGTTGATAATTTTAACATAGACCCATTTACTAAATTATATTCAATGGGGGGATTGTGAAAATATGGGTTTCATCAAGCACATCTATGTTTGGGGGATTGTACTTCTTGTGGATTGTAGACAATAGTATATTTTGAATTTTAGGTATCTATAAAACTATATGTTTCACAATGATTAGGACAACGGTTGCACTCTGAGTTTCTATAAATAATGAGAACACACATGATCCTCTCACAACCATAACCTAATATTTAGGTTGTCCATCATGTGATGCAACTATGTATCTAATATCAATTGTCTCCCTACTAACCCTTGCATATGACTATCTCAATTAAGAGATATTATGAAACACACATGCTGCCATGATTTATGATAATTATAGGCTTGACTAAAACTCATCTTGGACCATTTTTTTATTAAACTATCCTTATTATTCACCTTTAAGATAAAGTCACTCTACAATATTTTTTAATCACCTAAACACTTTTAAAAGGTCATCTATTTAAGAGTTCATTTCACCATAATGATTTCATAAGGCGGTATCACCCAACAATATGTATTATCCCCTGCCCTTCCCTTTAAGCCTTTCCATAAAAATCTTAACTTCTAGACGAGATAATTGATCATTCGATTTGGGTCCAAAGGGAGTTGAGTTCTAATTAGGCCATGTTTCAAGTAAATGACACTTCAAGCTAAGTCAAGTTCAGATCAAGATATTTTCTATTTAGTTCGAGTCTATTTGAGTCAATTGATTTGTAGTCCAACACATTTATCTTGCAAAAAGAAGAAATTTTACAGGGTATGGTTCCATTTCGTCCTCAGTCCATCTTCAAGTAAGCCCATTTCGGGTAACACAAGTGGAATGTTCCGCTCGTATTAGGTTCTCAAGCTGGTTCTGCTAAGTTTATGAACACGCCACTTAGGTGATACGCTTGAATTACATGACTTGATCAAAGATAATATTCATACACACCACACACAAAATAAGGGTTTTTTTTTTAAAGAAAGAAGTCAAGAAGGAATATATATATATATATATATATATATATATATATAT
>JACYFF010031959.1:60623934-60678887 GCA_017589665.1 Selenicereus undatus | reverse complement strand
ATATATATATATGTATATATATTTATATATGTACATATATATATATTAGTGATCGATAGTTTTGTTATTAGTGATGGCTAGGCATACAATTAGTGACCTCTGAATTACATATTATTCTATTTGCAATTTATTTTCATTTGTATTGCTTGTGATCAACAGACTTTTTGTTATTGATCCATAGTTTTTTTTATTACTGATCGCTTGTCATGCGATTAGTGATATGTTGAATGTGTGTTCAGTTTTTTGGGCAATTTGCTGTATAGCTTAAGTTAATTTGTGTTGTTATTGATCAACAGATTTGTTCTTAATGAAGAGTAGAGCTGGACATGTGTTGAATAAATTTTTAATTATTGTTGTTGTTGTTGTTGTTGTTGTTGTTGAAATTTATTGCTTCTGTTGTTGGGTGATCAATGGTTTTCTGATTAGTGATCATTTGTTATGTGATTGGTGATGTCTCAAATAAATGTTTAGCTTTTCTGCAATTGCTTCTCCATCTTAGTTCTTGTGTTTGTGGTGGTTTACAAACATGTTATTAGTGATATGTCGAATAAGTATTTGCTTAATTCCTGCTTCTGTTATTGGTAATCAGTAGAGCTGTTATCAGTTATCTGTAGATTATTTATTAGTGATCCATTATTATAAAGTAGTGCTCTCTTTATTTTTTTCCTTATTTCACTTTCTTATGTTTTGTTTTTTTTAAGAAATGGTTAATACACGAAGCAGTCAAATTTCAATGACGCTTGGTGATTCTCAAGAGAATCTTGTGGCTGGAACACAAACTAAAAAAGGTCGTGCGAAAGGATTTGTGCTCCTTTCCTGGGTCATTTGGTTGTATTGATGGTTAAAAATACTGAGCTTACTTCTTTTAAAATGACTTCTGCAGTTAGCAGCTTAGACCGTAGTTGTCTGAAGCGGTGAAAAGGGATATAAAGCATAGGACAAGTCGAACTCAGGTGCAAAGATTAGAAGTGACAGCAAATGTCGAGTCCCCTATTTTTTTATATAAGTTTGAGATTTGTGATACTGAGACTGTCTTCGGTGATATGTGTATTGAGCAGTACATTCTTTTGGGGTCACCTAGTCTTGCCGCTGCATCTTCATGTGCAACTACCCGAATGCAGCACAGTGATATTCAACATCCAGACCATGAGACTGAGACAGATTTGGAATGTGTGAGACAGACTACACCCTCATAAGGTCAGCGTAGTGTACAAGGAGAGACAGAAATACGTGTGCATGTGGTTGATGAGCAAATGACGGACAAGGTGCAACATATGGGCGTTGTCCAAATGATGAACAAAGCCCAAGAAGGGCACGTCAGGTCCGAAAATGGTGAGCATGAGATGTTAGATAAATCAAAAATTAAACGGAAGAAGGTGAAGGAGTTCATCAACCAGATGTCACCTAATGGGCTGTGGCCATTGATCGAAAATCTGAACGATAAACAAAAGGAAGGCATCTGAGAAATCGATTTTGGGGGCTTCTTGTATCTACCAGCTGATATAATCCCAAAGAAGATGGCAATGTGGTTGGTCCAGAACTTTGACACGTGCTCTTGGTCCCTACCACTTCCTAATTGTAGGATAAGGGTGATCGAGCATGATGTGCATGTGACATTAGGTCTCCCTATGGGCCCCCTTGAGGTAGTTGAGTCTGAAAATGAAATCAATGTGACAGTTGAATTCAAAAGCCTCCTAAATAATTGGAAATAGCAATGGCCTGAACATGACAACATTCCTAAACGTGGGGAGTTGATTGAAACGATTCAGGGTCAAGTAGATGGGGACGAGGACTTCAGAAGAAATTTTGTAATGTTCATGGTGTCTACATGTCTCTGTGTGAACCAAAGTGGAGAAGTCAATTACATGATATTGAATGGGGAGGTAGATTTGAACCAAATGGCGTGATTGAATTGGGCGCAATACATAATGAGATCACTTATGCCGTCAGTCGATCAGTGGAAAAACAAGACATCACGGTTCTTCAGAGGTCCAATCCTTTTTCTAATGGTACATTCAATTATTTACCTAATTAAATATGTTTAAGTTTTCAATTTTGCAGTATGAAAGAGTGAATTATGAATAGTTTTCTAAAGGGTTAGTGACTGTTATTAGAAGATATATATATATATACGTATATATATATATATATATATTTATATATATACGTATATATATATATATACATATATATACATATATATATATATATGTTTAGTTAGTGAGCACTATAAGATTGTGAATAACATCTAAAATTAGTGATCACCATATGTTTAATTACTGATCACGAATTTCTGGGGTGATTATCACTAATCCGTTACATTTAATATGGTGCAATATTTGGAATTGTTGCAATAACGATCACCAAATTGTCTACTACAGATTGCCAATTTTGTCGACTCGTAACTACCAATTTTTTTTAACGAGGGTATATGTGATCAGTAACTTCACATCCATAGTTAGTGGTCACCGTCCTTTCTATTTAGTGATCACCAATTTCATCACTACTTGCATTTTTTGTTTAGTGATCACCATCTGTCTATTTCATATATTAGTGATCATTACTAGAGAAATTAGTGGTCATCATTGTCACAACGAGTGATTCAGACAATGGGTTTATTATTTTTGTTATTGTTTTTTTTTGTTGAGCTTTCATTTTATAATATGTATTTAATTTTTGTCCCTATGAATCTGTTTTTTATTTTGGCAGCGGTGTAACCTTGATCGTGTGGTGTTCAAGCTAAGGTCAGTGCCCTGTCAATTACTGACATTAAAAGGGTGGACAAATGATGAAATAAAATATAGGGCATGATAGGAACCTTTAATTGGATTTGGAAGAGGTTATCTCGAGGATACATTGGATAAAACGAGCATAACTGATGAGGAGGAACAAGTTAATGAAAAGGAACATCATAGCAAAAGTGTTGAAGATGAAGGTAAAGCTGAAGATCAAATAGGAATTTCAATGGTTAAGGTGAGTCAAATATGTTTAATATATTTTGTTATTTTTTTAAAACAAAGAAATTGTACTTCTTTTGTTTTCGTCCATCATTTCCAAGTAAGATGGCATATCCGTTTGACTATAAGTACTAGTTGTTTTCATTAGGCTTTTTTTGGGACGGTTGGGCGGCAACCAATTTGATAATAACCAACAGTTGACTGCCGGTGGAAGTCATAACAGAGTTGGAGGAGTTGATTCCTGGAGCACGCACCCCACTCAAGAGAGTAAGAAAAGTAGCTATAGAATCGATGAGTGATGCCCTTATTAGGGATAGGCCTAAGAGGTCGAATAGTAGAACCTCGGTACTCTCTCAAGACTCGTATGAATCAGAAGGGTTCCTGATGGAGATTGATGCAATTGAGAAGCATTTCCTGGGCTCTCGAGATATAGTGCCTGGCTTCCCATAGTTCGCAATACCCAGTTTTAGTCTTGGAGTGTCTCAAGAGGAGAAAGAGGCGCTGCCTGAAGGAGTTGTTGTTGTTGATTTGTAGCCTGATATTCTTGCAGCAGTGGTGTAACTAATAAATTGTGATGTGGAGGATGTCATTACGAGATGTGTGACGACCTCCGCACAGTGCATCAGCACACTGTTACTGTCGGGTACTTCTTCTCGTAGTCTTGTAGCCAAATTTTTGTTGCTCTTTGATGTTACTAAATGGCATTATTGTTGTGCATTTTTATTGCATCATCATACAAATTAGGGATCTTAAGCAGAAAAATTAGTGATCATGCTAGCAAATGATCCTTTTTGCATGTAGATTTTGTCCTCTAAGATAGAAATAGTGATCATAAATAGATACATTAGTGATCTTTTGTGTTTAAATATTCCTAATGAACTGCAAACATAGTGATCGTTACTGATAAATCATTGATCTTTAGGAGACAAATCAATGATCACAAAAGATTGTACCAAAAATGTGTTAAATTTATGATCATTAACTCAAAACTTATCGATCATTACTTGATTAATTAGTGATCAAAAGTTGATGAATTAGTGTTCACTTCATGCAGACATGCTTCACCCACTTTCCCCATCCATTCCTGAAATTTTAAAATCATATTGCAACTATATAAATGATCTATATAACAGTGCTTACCATTTTTTCTTAGCACTGTTTTTTTTAATCTAAATCTATATTCATACAATTTTCCTGATTAGTTGTTGTGTTTTATAGGTCCCATAATGCTATGCTCCCATGAAGACAACAACGCATTCGTTGATCGATCTTTAACAAGAATTGCGGAGCCTGATCTTGAAATACGAGATATACAAACAACAACCAATACGGACAAAGGCAAAGCTGTAGTGGTTGAAGCACCGAAAAGGCGCAGAACTAGGTCAGCTCAATGTGGTATCATAGAATTGCTAGCAGGTAAAAAAAAACGATACTAGTTTTCTTTGTGATAAACTTAATGTCCTTCCAGGTTACATTCCCCTTGTATGAATTTTATTTCATTGGCTGTGTGTACTAACTATTTTTTCTTTGCACCGCCCTCGTTAATATAGTCTGCACCTTCTTTGTTCTTCACATACATGCAACAGAATGCGACGATCTTTCGTGCAATTTCATACAAACGGAAACTGTATGCTGACTTTGTCTTCAACTCAGAAGAAGAACATAGGTAAGAATAAATATGTCTCCCAAAAAAGTGATTCATAGACAAGTCTTTTGTAAATGGTATTTTCAGTGATGGATTTGTTTGTTTATTCGCGAGCCAAGTGCTGTACGATGACGTGCACTACGTGGCCAACCGAGGCATGCTTTCAAGTATTGTTGGCAATGACTGTGTTGACAAAAGCATAGTGGACATTTGGGCGAATATATTAAATGCAAGTGAACTGAATACAGATCATTCCCATATTCAAAGGTTTTTCTTCACAAATGAAGTGTTTGTAAGCTAATGGGAGAAAAATTACTTTCAATGATATGTTACACATGAATGTCACTGCAAAAAGTTTTTTTTTTTGGGGGACGCGTGTACATGAAGACAAAACAGGAAAAGCAAGCTGAAGTTGTGTTCTTTCACCAGCTGAACAAGGAGATGTCCTTGAGTCCACATATCAACTTCAAGCAAGTTGACATGGTGAGAATTAAGCCAAACGAATACACGTTTTTTTTTTTTAAATTTTGTTTCATTGCCTATTATTCAGGCACTAGTTTGTGATAAATTTAGTGTTTCAGGTGTTCTTTCATTGTTATGACGAGGGAAAATAATTTCTCATTTGTTTCAATTTCAAGCAAAAAAGCATGGACACAATTGACCATATCAAGAGAAAGTGTAGAGAACATTATGTATATGCATACTTTTCAGATATTTTGGTAAAGCTTCATAAAATTTTAGTTTGCCTTAAAAACAAACTTAAGCTGGTGCTTTTTCCTAATTTTATGTTTTTGGTTTTATATGAGCATTGCAGAGCACACTATTTCAAAAGTAGCTCACAGATGAACGGAGTGATAAGGAAAGAGTAAAATCCATTGAAGAATTTGAACTGGGATACATAGATCTCCCTTAGAAGCAAGAGGCTTCAACGACAAATGATAATGAAACCATTTATGTCATAAAGCACATACAGGGACGCAAAGGAGTGCCTCGCCCTTAGGATGTAAGATTCGCAAATGATCAGGTGAAAATGTTACTCAATCCTCTTTCAAGAAGAAAATTTTCTAAGGCAAACTTATTTTTCGGAATCAAGACACTTAAGCTTGAGATATCATGATAATTACTGCATGTGCCCCTTATTTGATTAGCATCTTATGTTGCTGCAGTCCATAACTTTAGGGTGGAGTGCTGCCACAAGATCCTCACTTCACCTACCAAGACAATTTCGGCACATGTGAAGAGAATGGTAAATATTTATGAAACCGCAAGGCTGAAAAAGTTAAGAAAGTAGTGGTCAGCTCAGGCAAGCGAGATGTTTATAGTCAAGAAAGTAGTGGATTTCTGTTTTGATGATCATTATATATCTAATTAGTGATCAATCATCATATGTAATTCATCTCTTGAATACGAAACATATTTATAATGATGACCAAAACTACTTGCGTTGATCACTAAGTTTATAACTGCACATGTATTGTGATCGTGTAGACATTACCTAGGACAACACAAAGAAATCCAATGATCACCAAAAGTAATGCTAATGATCACTAAATGAACGCCTATTGATCATTACCAAACAGGCTGATAGTAACTATAATCGATAATATGTTGATAACCATAAATAGAACTAGGGATTAGTAGACATACTTTTAATGATCACCAAAACTAGAAACGTTGATCACTAACTACAATTGAGGATGTGTTGATCACCATGAATACATCTAGTGATGACTAAACATAGTTCTTATGATCAGCAAAGCAACCCTACTAATCACCAAAGGATCACCTATCGATCACAGACTACAATTCCAAACTTCATTACCTTTTGCAAAATTGAAATATGCATTATATCTCTAAATATTTGATCTTTTAATTCACACCAACTCTCTCTCTTATTCAGTCTCTATTACTCTACTTTCTGTTCATTTTCTCACATGTATCTTGCTTAGGTATTCTCAGTCTCTCTTATTCTCTCTAGTAGTCTCTCTCTCTCTCTCTCTCTTTCTCTCTCATAGTTCTAATCTGCAATCTCATCAATATTCATCTACCCCTTCAACTTCTCTATAGCTTCTCTACACTTTGAAGGTGAGATTCATGACTTTTGTGTTTGCATTGCTCTTCGTGTTATGTTTTAGTGTACTTATTTTGGATTTTTTTTGGCGATTTCTCTTCAATTTTTTTAAATCTTTTGTAAGTTTGAATATTTTGTTTGAAATCTAGTTTCAATTCTACCTTTAAAAGTTTTTAGTATGTTTTTACACTAAAAAGCTTGCCGCTTGGTTCTTAGAAATATACCATGCTTTGATCTTTCACTTTCAAACTGCCTTTTTCGATTTTAAAATTATTTTTCTACTAATATTGCACCATTTGGTAAAGTTTAGTGCCATATTGTAGTTTGAAGGATTCATTTTCCTCAATCTTGTAATTTCACAAGGATTGGCTTTTTCTCTAGGGTTTACTGCTGATAAATCATGGCCTGATGAAAAGTTCAAGAGACTACCAAGGGGAATGGAGAAGAATCACCTTCCAACAGGTAAAAAGTTGGATTTTAAGCCTTTAAGTGAATATTTTTCATATTACATATGTGTTATATGTTTAGTGATCATTAGTTATATATTTAGTGATCATTAGGTATAGTTTCAGTAACTGTTTTGCATATCTGTTTGTCTGTTTGATGAGTTTTAGTAGGTTCTTTTAAAAAAAAATAAATTAAATTCTCACACATCTTAAATGTCTTTCTTCAAAGCGGTTAAAAAAATGTTAAAAACTCTTGAGCAATAGTTTTTCACACTGCACTTCTAGCTTAGTGATTGTTAGAAAGGTGATTAGTGATTATTAGGTGTAATATTAGTGATCGTTAGGTATAATATTAGTATTGATTTTGCATATGCGTGTTATCTATTTGTGATTGTTAGATAACTAATTAGAGAAAGTTAGATATTATATTAATAATCATTGTTTTTAATTTATAAAATGCTTGCTTATTCTATCATTGTCTCCATAAATGTTTGCTTTAACTCATCAATAACAGCCCTTTCCAACCAACAATATAAACACATTCACATGATAAATAAATGCCTTATGGTTTTAATCTGTATCATATGTTCAGTATTTGTGATTAATGTAGTTTTGATTGGTGATCATTTGAATTATGATTAGTGATACATTATATTTTACGAGTTCATAGAAGTATGCACTTCTTCACTCACTTGCCTTTTGTATTCTACAGTCCTAAAGTAGCTTTGAATCTAAACGAAATTGGACAAGGTTCTGATCAAAGAAGAGGGTATGCTGATAAGACTAGCAATAGTTCTGTCCAAAGGAAGAAGCATCGATACAAAGTATTTGCCTGTGGGACACAGGACGATGACGATGCTATGAATGATTCTGATAATAAAAGACAAGTTGTGATGGAGATCTACCCATGAACCTCAATTTGGACATAGGGGGTTAGTCAAGGCAATCAGGTTTCAACAGCCCAAACCAAAGAAAAACCAAATTTTTGCCAAGAATAAAATAACAGCAGGTTCCGAGTTCAAATCATAATATAAGCCCAGTGTTATGTCCTTTATTACTTCGACTTCTATGAACTTTAAGTCCAATATTTTGCTATGAGTTTGAAGTTAAGGAAGTTATATTTCTAATAAAGCAGAGTCCAAGTCATTAGGACTTCATTTGCCCTTCCAAATTAGCCTTTAAATCCAAACTATCTAAACTGCCCGATTGAGCTAGAATTTACCCGGTATTGTGCATTGCATCACTTGGCCTCTTTTAGGTTTAAGTTTGAAATTTTTCCATACTTTGGCTCCTCAAGAAGTTATATTTTCAGGGAATCAAGAAGCACTCTATTTGGACATCATTTTCTTGTTCAAAGCCAAACGACATTTGTGAAGGTCAAAATTGCCAGTTCGTCCATGCACATACCCGGTTTTGTGCTCTTAATTACTTTCGCCTCCTTGAGGTTTAAGTCAAATATTTTTGCATATTCAGGTTCCCTATCATGTAGCCTACTACTTCGAACCAAGAAAATCAAGTTACGTCAAGTGTGAATTGAAGAACAAGGTCTATTTTGCAAACCGTGCTAGTTAGACCTTCATTTTAACCAGTTTGAGTTAGCTGCAATTTTGAGGCATCAAATGAAGTCACAAACTTGAATTTCCAACGGGAGGAGTTAACGGACATCCTGAGGTTTCCCTCCATGAAAGGAAATTCGAATCATGCTCACTTTCTGCATGGGTTATGTGTCGTACAAAAACATCCTAAAAGCTTCCTTGGTAGAGCTGATTGGTGCATTTGTTGGTTCTCCTTCTGTTTGGCATCCAATCTTGGTCCAGTAGCATCATTAGGGAGTTAAAGGAAGTTGGGAAACAATCATAAGCATATCAACTCAGCTAAATGAAGAACCAATGAAGAACAAAGAAGAAAAGGCATAAACACTCCCATTGGCTACCCGTAAAGCACAATGGGAAGCAACCGCTTCTCTCTTTTCTTCCAAATGCTGGCAGCTGCTCCCTTGCTTAATTACTATCTCAGTATCGAGTTTAGGCTTAAATTTGAATGTTAACTAAACTTAAAGTTTGTAATTAGTGTGATTAAGCAAGCTTGTACTTTACTAATTTGGGTGTTTAAGCTAAGCCGGACTTAAGCTAAGCCGGACTTAAGCTAGAATTAAGAGGTTTCCTAACCTTGAAGAAACCTCACTGGGAAGCTTGTGAATGTGTATATAGACCTGGCAAATGGGTCATTCGGTTTGGGTACGGGTCGGTTTAAGTTCAGGTCGGGTCATATTCGGGTTAAGTGACACTTCGGGTCATTTCGGTTTGGGTCGGGTATGGTTCGGGTCGGGTTGATTTCGGGTCAACCAATTTTTGGTGAAATACGCTGGTCATGCCAAAACAAGCAACTTTGTTGAAAATTTCGGGTCGGGTATGGTTCGGGTCGGGTCAATTCGGGTTTCAGGTCCACTTTCGGGTGAGCATACTTCGGGTGTCGGGTCAGGTATGGGTCCGGGTCATTCGGTTCGGGTTTCGGGTCTTGGGTCAGTTCTGCCAGGTCTATGTGTATATAAGGCCTTAGGAAGCCTTCTTTTGGAATCAAAATTTTGTTAATTTGAAATCAAAGTTGAGCTCTGCTCCTTAACCATGTATGAAATACTTTACTTGCTTATCTCTACTTAGGCCAAGTAGGGTGGTGATCAAGTAAGTCTTACCTTTTCTTTGGGTGGTGTTTATGTTTCCTAAACATAGTTAAGGGCCCTAAACTTGTTTCTGGTGGTGTTCCTATATCCTTAAACAAGCTTACTTTCTCCCAAGATTAGTCTTTAGTGGTGATTTTGATATCTAAAGATTAGTTTAGCTTCTATCCTTTTCGCTTGATTGTGATCTTTCCTAGTTTTAGCTTTCACTTGTGAATTGAGTTAATCTTAACCCTTGAGAGGTACATCAGTTTTGGTATAAGAGCAAGTTCTTCCTTGTGCCTGAAACCTACTCCTCCATATGCCCCATAAACACATTCCCCCAAACACAATCAAAAAACAATCCCCCACAAATATTCGAGAAGCCATGTCCTTGCGAAAGTTCCTCAAATAAAAGGTGAACTTGACTCTGTTGATCTCAGGATGCAACAAATAGACCTCTATGATGCAACAATCGGAGGTTGATCTACACTTCCTTATGCTTGATATGAAAAAGGAAGTTAGGCAACCCTTGTTCTCCAATGAAGGATGCAAAGAAGAAACCGAGGTGGATTGGGACCTACCATCAAAATTTGATGAGTATAAAGTTGAACAAGAGGAGCACTGAGAAGAAATTGAGGTGACAGCGAATAAAGGTGAATAGCTGATAAAGGTGAGATGCTCATGTTAAGTGGTTTACAAAAAGATGAAGTTGCCCATAAAAAGAACATCTTCTAGTCTAGGTGTACGGTTCAGAATAGTGTACCTTTGTTCCAATTTGAACTCTATAAAAGCAAGCCATAAAACAGTCATGACCATTTGAACCCTTTTCTTACTTGTGGTAAACCATTACTTAAAGCTCCTAATTCTGAATTTAGAACTTTTAAGGAATGAAATTTAGATGCATCCAAAGATTTGCCCCAAAACCAGATTCAAATCAGTGTAAATGACGAGTGGAGAAGGGCCTTTTAGAACAGGAGAGACTTGTTCAAGTGGTTGGTATTATTTTAGCCATAATTGAATCCTGATGGAGATGATTACCCAAACAATTTGAGGCCAAATCCCTCTTAAAAAGAGGAGGATAATGGAGATCTACCCATGAACCTCAATTTGGACATAGGGGTTAGTCAAGGCAATCAGGTTTCAACAGCCCAAACCAAAGAAAAACCAAATTTTTGCTAAGAACAAAATAACAGCAAGTTTCGCGTTCAAATCAGAATATAAGCCTAGTTTTATGTCCTTCATTACTTCGACTTCCATGAACTTTAAGTCCACTATTTTGCTATGAGTTTGAAGTTTATGAAGTTATCTTTCCAATAAAGCAAAGTTAAAGTCATTAGGACTTCATTTGCCCTTCCAAATCAGCCTTTAAATCCAAACTATCCACACTTCACAGATGAGCCAAAATTTACTTGGTTTTGTGCATTGCTTTACTTAGGACTCTTTTAGGTTTAATTTGAAATTATTACATACTTTGGTTCCTCAAGATGTTAGCTTTCTATGGAATTAAGAATCACACCATTTCGACATGATTTGGTCATTCAAAGCCAAAAGGAAAGTTTGAAGGTTGAAACTGCTAGTTCGTCCCTGTACATACCCAATTTTGTGCTCTTAATTACTTAGGCCTCCTTGATGTTTAAGTCAAATATTATTGCATATTAAGGTTCCCTACGATGTTAAATACCTAGTCCAACAAAGAAAATCATGTTAGGTCAAGTGCAAATTGAAGAACGAGGTCCATTTTGCAAACCATGTTGGTTGGAGCTTGATTCTAACTAGGTTGAGTTAGCTGCAGTTTTGGGGCATAAAATGAAGTCATAAATTTGTATTTCCACCTGGAGGAGTTAGGGGACATCCTGAGGTTTCCGTCCAAGGAAAGAAATCCAAATCCTGCTCACTTTTTGCATGGGTTATGCGGCATACAAAAACATCCTGAAATCTTCCTGACTAGAGTTGATTGGTGCATTTTGTGGTTCTCCTTCTTTTTGGCAACCAATCCTAGTCCAGCAGCATCATTAGGGAGTTAAACGAAGTTGGGACATAATCATAAGCATATCAACTCTGCCAAATGAAGAACCAATGAAGAACAAAGACGAAAAGCCAGAAGCACTCCCATAAGCTACCCGTAAAGCACAAAGCGAACCAGCTACATTTCTCTTTTCTTCCACATTCTGGCAGCCGCTCCCTTGCTTAATTACTTTCTTAGTATCGAGTTTAGGCTTAAACATGAAGGTTAATTAGACTAAAAGTTGTTAATTACTGTGATTAAGCAAGCTTGTACTTTACTAATTTGGGTATTTAAGCTAAGCTGTATTTAAGTTAGAATTAAGAGGCTTCCTATCCTTGAAGAAACCTCACTGGGAAGCTTGTGAACGTGTATATAAGGCCTTAGGAAGCCTTTTTTTGTAATCAAAATGTTCTTGATTTGAAATCAAAGTTGAGCTTTGCTGCTTGAGTTTGTGTGAAATACTTTACCTGCTTATCTCTACTTAGGCCGAGTAGGGTGGTGATCAAGTGAGTCTTAACTTTTGTTCATGTGGTGCTTATGTCTCCTAAACATAGTTAAGGGCCCTAAACTTGTTTCTGGTGGTGTTCCTGTATCCTTAAACAAGCTTACTTTCTCCCTAGATTAATCTTTGGTGGTGATTTCGGTATCTGAATATTAGTTTAGTTTCTATCCTTTTCCCTTGATTGTGATCTTTTTGGGTTTTAGCTTTCACTCTTGAATTGAGTTAAGCTCAACCCTTGAGAGGTACATCAGTTTTGGTATCAGGGCACGTCTCCACACACCCCCAAAACACGTTCCCCCAAACAAAATCGCTTACAAAGATCTGCAAAGCCATGTCCCTTAAAAAGTTCCTCAAATTCAAATATGAACTTGACTCCTTTGAGCTCAGGATGTAACAAATAGACCTCAAGATGCAACCACTAGAGGTTGTTTTACACTTCCTTATGCTTGATATGAAAAACAAAGTTAGGTAGCCCTTGCTCTCCAATGAAGGACGTAAAGAAAACAACGAGGTGGATTAGGACCTACCCTAAAAATTTGATGAGCGTAAGGATTAACAAGGGGAGCACCGAGAAGAAATTGAGGTGAAAGCTGATAAAGGTGAGATGCTCGTGTTAAGTGGTTTATAAGGGGATGAAGTTGCACACAGAAAGAACATCCTCTACTCTATGTGTACGATTCAGAATAAGGTACCTTCGTTCCAATTTGAACTCTACAAAAATAAGCCACAAAACATTCATAACCATTTGAACCCTTTTCTTACTTGTCGTAAACCATTACTTAAAGCTCTTAATTCTGAATTTAGAGATTTTAAGGAATGGAATTTAGATGCATCCGAAGATTTGCCCCAAAACCATATTCAAATCACCGTAAATGATGAGTAGAGAGGAACCTTTAAGACCAAGAGAGACTTGTTCAAGTGGTTGGTATTATTTCAGCTAGAACTGAAACCATTTGTGGGAGATGATTACCCAAATGATTTGAGGCCAAATCCCTCTCGACAAGGGGAGAATGATGGAGATATACCCATGAACCTCAATTTGGACTTAGGGTTTAGTCAAGAAAATCAAGTTTCAACAGCCCAAACCAAAGAAAAGCCAAATTTTTGCTAAGAACAAAATAACAGCAGGTTTCGGGTTTAAATCATAATCCAAGCCCAGTTTTGTGTCGTTTATTACTTCCACTTCTATGAGATTCACGTCCAATATTTTGCCATGCATTTGAAGTTCAGGAAGTTATATCTCCAATAAAGCAAAGTTCAAGTCATTAGGTTGCATTTGCCTATCCAAATCAGGCTTCAAATCTAAATTATCCAAACTGCACGATTGAGCCAGAGTTTACCCGGAACTGTGCATTGTACTACTTAGGAATCTTTTGGGTTTAATTTGAAATTATTGCTTACTTTGGTTCCTCAATATGTTAGCTTTCTAGGTAATCAAGGATCACTCCAATTGGACATCATTTGGTCGTTCAAAGCTAGAAGAAAAGTCTGAAGGTCAAAATTGCCAGTTCGTCCCTTCACATACCCGGTTTTGCGCTTCGAATTACTTATGTCTCCTTGAGGTTTAAGTCAAATACTTTTGCATATTCAGGTTCCCTATGATGTTAAATACTTGGTCCAACCAAGAAAATCAAGTTAGGTCAAGTGCAAATTAAAGAACGGGGTACATTTTGCAAACCGTGCTGGTTGGAACTTAGTTCTGACTAGTTTGAGTTAGTTGTGGTTTTGAAGCGTCAAATGAAATCATATACCTGAATTTGCACCTGGAGGAGTTAGGGGACATCCTGAGGTTTCCCCCAGTGGAAAGAAATCTAAATCATGCACATCTTTTGCATGGGTTATGTGGTGTACGAAAACATCCTGAAATCTTCCTAGGTAGAGCTGATTGGTGCATTTGATGGTTCTCCTTCTTTTTGCAACCAATCCTAGTCCAACAACATCATTAGGGAGTCAAAGGAAGTTGGGACACAATCATAAGCATATCAGTTTAGGAAAATGAAGAACCAATGAAGAACAAAGAAGAAAAGGCATAAACACTCCTGCATGCTACCCGTAAAGCTCAAAGGGAACCAACCACTTTTCTCTTTTCTTCCACATGCTGGAAGGTGCTCCCTTTCTTAGTTACTTTATTAGTATTGAGTTTAGGTTTAAACATGAAGGGTAACTAGACTAAAATTTTGCAGTTAGTGTGATTAAGCAAGCTTGTACTTTACTAATTTGGGTATTTAAGCTAAGTAGTATTTATGCTAAAATTAAGAGGTTTCCTAACCTTGAAGAAACCTCACTTGGAGGATTGTGAACGTGTATATAAGGCCTTAGGAAGCCTTATCTTGTAATCCAAATGTTGTTGATTAGAAACCAAAGTTGAGCTTTGCTTTATGAGTGTGTGTGAAATACTTTACTTGCTTATCTCTACTTAGGCCGAGTAGGTTGGTGATCAAGTGAGTCTTAACTTTTGTTTAGGTAGTGTTTCTATATCCTAAACACAACTAAGGGCCCTAAACTTGTTTCTGGTGGTGTTCTTGTATCCTTAAACGAGCTTACTTTCTCCCTAGATTTGTCTTTGGTGCAGATTTTGGTATCTAAAGATTAGTTTTGTTTCTATCCTTTTCCCTTAATTGTGATCTTTCCTGATTTTAGCTTTCACTCACGAATTAAGTTAAGCTTAACCCTTGAGAGGTACATCAGTTTTGGTATCAGAGTAAGTTTATCCTTATGCTAGAAACCCATACCTCTATATGCCCCCTAAACACATTCCTCTAAACACAATCAAAAAACAATCCCCCACAAAGATTCCGGAAGCCACGTCCCTTAGGAAGTTCCTCAAATTAAAAGATGAACTTGACTCCTTTGACCTCAGGATGCAACAAACAGACCTTAAGATGTAACAACCGGACGTTTATCTGCACTTTCTTACGCTTGATATGAAAAAGGAAGTTAGGCAGCCCTTGTTCTCCAATGAAGAGTGCAAAGAAGACAACGAGGTGGATTGGGACCTACCATCAAAATTTGATGGGTATAAAGATGAACAAGAGGAGCACCGAGAAGAAATTGAGGTGAGATGCTTGCATTAAGTGGTTTACAAAAAGATGAAGTTGTGCATAGAAAGAATATCTTCTACTTTAGGTGTACAGTTCAGAATAAGGTACGTTTGTTACAATTTGAACTCTATAAAAACAAGCCATAAAATAGCCATGACCATTTGAACCCTTTTCTTACTAGTGGTAAACCATTACTTAGAGCTCCTAATTATGAATTTAGAGCTTTTAAGGAATGGAATTTAGATGCATCCAAATATTTTCCCCAAAACCATATTCAAATCAGTGTAACTGATGAGGGGAGAGGCACCTTTAAGACTAGGAGAGACTTGTTCAAGTGGTTGGTATTGTTTCAGCCTGAACTGAAATCTGTTGGAGATGATTACCTAAACAATTTGAGGCCAAATCCCTCTCAACAAGGGGAGGATGATGGAGATCTACCCATGAAGCTCAATTTGGATATATGGGTTAGTCAAGGTAATAAGGTTTCAACATCCCAAACCAAAGAAAAACCAAATGTTTCCTAAGAACAAAATAATAGCAGGTTCCGGGTGTAAATCAGAATATAAGCCTAGTTTTATATCCTGTATTACTTTGACTTCCATGAGATTTAAGTCCAAGATTTTTTCATCAATTGGAAGTTTGGGAAGTTATCTTTCCAATAAAGGAAAGTCCAAGTCATTAGGACTTCATCTGCCCTTCCAAATCAACCTTTAAATCCAAACTATAAAAACTACACAGATGAGCCAAAATTTACCTAGTTTTGTGCATTGCATTACTTAAGACTCTTTTGGGTTTGATTTGAAATTATTGCATACTTTGGATCCTCAAGATGTTAGCTTTCCATGGAATTAAGAATCACTCTATTTGGACATCATTTGGTCATTCAAAGCCAAAAGAAAAATCTGAAGGTCGAAACTGCCAATTCGTCCCTACACATGCCCGATTTTGTGCTCTTAATTACATAGGCATCCTCCTTGACGTTTTAGTTAAATATGTTTTCATATTAAGGTTCCCTATGATGTTAAATACCTAGTCCAACAAAGAAAATCAAGTTAGGTCAAGTGCAAATTGAAGAATAAGGTCCATTTTTCAAACCATACTAATTGGAGCTTGGTTCTAACCAGCTTGAGTTAGCTGCGATTTTGAGACATAAAATGAAGTCATAGATTTGAGTTTCCACCTAGAGGAGTTAGGGGACACCCTGAGGTTTCCCTCCATGGAAAGAAATCCAAATCATGCTCACTTTTTGCATGGGTTATGTGGCGTACAAAAACATGCTGAAATCTTCCAAGGTAGAGCTAATTGCTGTATTTGGTGGTTCTCCTTCTTTTTGGAAACCAATCCTGGTCCAGCAGCATCATTAGGAAGTTAAAGGAAGTTGGGATACAATCATAAGCATATCAACTCATCCAAATGAAGAACCAATGAAGAATAAGGACGAAAAGCCAGAAGCACTCCCATTAGCTACCCGTAAAGCGCAAAGGGAACCAACCACTTTTCTCTTTTCTTCCACATGCTAGTAGCCGCTCCCTTGCTTAGTTACTTTCTTAGTATTGATTTTAGGCTTAAACATGAAGGTTAACTAGACTAAAAGTTTGTAAGTAGTGTGATTAAGCAAGCTTGTACTTTACTAACTTGGGTATTTAAGCTAAGTTGGATTTAAGCTAGAATTAAGAGGCTTCCTATCCTTGAAGAAACCTCACTGGGAAGCTTGTGAACGTGTATATAAAACCATAGGAAGCTTGTTTTGTAATCAAAATGTTGTTGATTTGAAATCAAAGTTGAGCTTTGCTCCTTGAGTGTGTGTGAAATACCTCACTTGCTTATCTCTACTTAGGCCGAGTAGGGTGGTGATCAAGTGAGTCTTAACTTTTGTTTAGGTGGTGTTTACATATCCTAAACACAGCTAAGGGCCCTAAACGTGTTTCCGGTGATGTTCTTGTATCCTTAAACAAGCTTACTTTCTCCGTAGATTACTCTTTGGTGGTGATTTCGGTATCTGAATATTAGTTTATTTTCTATCCTTTTCCCTTGATTGTGATCTTTCCTGGTTTTAGCTTTCACTCTTGAATTGAGGTAAGCCCAGCCCTTGAGAGGTGCATCAGTTTTAGTATCAAAGCAAGTTCATCCTTGTGCTTGAAATGCACACCTCTATGCACCCCCTAACGACGTTCCCCCAAACAAAATCCCCCATAAAGATTTGGGAATCCATGTCCCTTAAAAAGTTCCTCAAGTTGAATGATGAACTTGACTCTTTTGACCTCAGGTTGCAACAAATAGACCTCAAGATACAACCACTGGAGGTTGATCCACACTTCCTTATGCTTGATATGAAAAAAAAGTTAGCCAGCCCTTGTTCTCCAATGAAGGATGCAAAGAAGACAATGAGGTGGATTAGGGCCTACCTCAAAAATTTGATGAGTATAAAGACGAACAGGAGGAGCACTGAGAAGACATTGAGGTGAAAGCTGATAAAGGTGAGATACTCGTGTTAAGTGGTTTACAAGGGGATGAAGTCGCACACAGAAAGAACATCTTCTACTCTAGGTGTACGGTTGAAAATATGGTACTTTTGTTCCAATTTGAACTCCACAAAAGTAAGCCACAAAACATTCATAACCATTTGAACCCTTTTCTTGCTTGTGGTAAACCATTACTTAAAGCTCCTAATTTTGAATTTAGAGCTTTTAAGGAATGGAATTTAGATGCATCCAACAATTTGCCCCAAAACCAGGTTCAAATCAGTGTAAATGATGAGTAGAGGGGAACCTTTAAGACCAAGGGAGACTTGTTCGAGCGGTTGGTATTATTTCAGCTAGAACTGAAACCACATGCGGGAGATGATTACCTAAACGATTTGAGGCCAAATCCCTCTGGATAAGGGGAGGATGATGGAGATCTACCCATGAAACTCAATTTAGACTTAGGGGTTAGTCAAGGTAATAAGGTTTCAACAGCCAAACCAAAGAAAAACCAAATTTTTGCTAGGAATAAAATCACGATAGGTCCCGGGTTCAAATCAGAATACAAGCCCAGTTTTGTGTTGTTTATTACTTTGACTTCCATGAGATTTACATCCAATATTTTTCCATAAGTTTGAAGTTCGAGAAGTTATCTTTCCAATAAAGCAAATTCCAAGTCATTAGGACTGTATTTGCCCGTCCAAATTAGCTTTCAAATCAAAACTACCATAATTGCACGATTGAGCCAGAGTTTACCTGGATTTGTGCGTTGCACTACTTAGGACTCTTTTGGGTTTACTTGAAATTGCTTCTTACTATGGTTCCTCAAGATGTTAGCTTTCCATGGAATTAAGAATCACTCTATTTTCAAATCATTTGGTTTTTCAAAGCCAAAAGAAAAGTCTAAAGGTCAAAACTACCGGTTCGTCCCTCCATATACCGACTTTTGTGCTCCTGATTACTTATGCCTCCTTGAAGTTTAAGTCAAAAAAAATTTTAGATTCAGGTTTCCTACGATGTTAACTACCTGGTCCAACAATGAAAATCAAGTTAGGTTAAGCACAAATTGAAGAACGAGGTACATTTCACAAACCGTTCTGGTTGGAGCTTGGTTCTGACCAGTTTGAGTTAGCTATGGTTTTGAGGCATCAATTGAGATCATATACCTAAATTTTCACCTAAACGAGTTAGGGGACATCCTAAGGTTTCCCTCCGTGGAAAGAAATCTAAATCATGCTCACCTTTTGCATGGGTTATGTGGCGTACAAAAACATCCTAAAATCTTCCTAGGTAGAGTAGATTGGAGCATTTGGTGGTTCTCCTTCTTTTTGGCAACCAATCCTGGTCCAACAGCATTATTAGGGAGTTAAAGGACGTTGGGACATAAGCATAAGCATATCAACTCATCCAAATGAAGAACCAATGAAGAACAAAGATGAAAAGCCAGAAGCACTGCCATTGGCTACACATACAGCACAAAGGGAGCCAGCCACTTTTCTCTTTTCTTCCACAAGCTGGCAGCCGCTACCTTGCTTAATTACTTTCTTAGTATTGATTTTAGGGTTAAACATGAAGGTTAACTAGACTAAAAGTTTGTAATTATTGTGATTAAGCAAGCTTGTACTTTACTAATTTGGGTATTTAAGCTAAGATGGATTTAAGCTAGAATTAAGAGGCTTCCTAACCATGAAGAAACCTCACTGGGAAGCTTGTGAATGTGTATATAAGTCCATAGGAAGCCTTTTTTTGTAATCAAAATTTTGTTGATTTGAAATCAAAGTTCAGCTTTGCTCCTTGAGTGTGTGTGAAATACTTTACTTGCTTATCTCTACATAGGTCGAGTAGGGTCGTGATCAAGTGAGTCTTAACTTTTGTTTAGGTGGTGTTTCTGTATCCTAAACACAGTTAATTGCCCTAAACTTGTTTCTGGTGGTGTTCTTGTATTGTTAAACAAGCTTACTCTCTCCCTAGATAAGTCTGGTTGATTTCGGTATCCAAATATTAGTTTAGTTTCTATAGTTTTCCCTTCATTGTAATATTTCTTTGTTTTAGCTTTCACTCTTGAATTGAGTTAAGTTTAACCCTTGAGAGGTACATCAGTTTTGGTATCAGAGCAAGTTCATCCTTATGCCAGAAACCTACGCCTCCATATGCCCCTAAACACAATCCTCGAAACACAATCCAAAAAATAAACACCCCACAAAGACTCGGGAAGCCACATCCCTTAGAAAGTTCCTCAAATTAAAAGATAAACTTGACTCCTTTGACCTCAGCATGCAACAAATAGACCTGAAGATGCAACAGCCGGAAGTTAATCTACACTTCCTTATGCTTGATATGGAAAAGGACGTTAGGCAGCCCTTATTCTCCAATGACGGACGCAAAGACGACAACGAGGTGGACTGGGACCTACCTCCAAAATTTGATGAGTATAAAGATGAACAAGAGGAGCATCGACAAGAAATTACGGTGAAAGCTGATAAAGGTGAGATGCTCGTGTTAAGTGGTTCACAAGGAGATGAAGTTGCACCTAGAAAGAACATCTTCTACTCTAGGCGTATGGTTCAGAATAAGCTACCTTTGTTCCCCTTTGAACTCTACAAAAACAAGCCACTAAACAACCATGATTATTTGAACCCTTTTCTTACTTGTGGTAAATCATTACTTAAAGCTCCTTATTTTGAGTTTAGAGGTTTTAAGGAATGGAATTTAGATGCATCCGAAGATTTGCCCCCAAACCATAGTTAAATCAGCATAAATGATGAGTAAAAGGAGCCTTTCAGACCAAGAGAGACTTGTTCGAGAGGGTTGCGTTATTTCACCCAGAACTGAAAGCACATGTGGGAAATAATTACCCAAACGATTTGGGGTCAAATCCCTCTTATCAAGGGGAGGATGATGGAGATCTACCCATAAACCTCAATTTAGACTTAGGGTTTAGTGAAGGTAATACGTTTTCAACAGCCAAAATCAAAGAAAAACTGAAGTTTTGATAAGAACAAAATAATAGCAGGTTTCGGGTTTAAATCAGAATACAAGCCCAGTTTTGTGTCCTTTGTTATTTTGACTTCTGTGAGATTTACGTCCAGTATTTTTCCATGAGTTTGAAGTTCGGGAAGCTATCTTTTCAATAAAGAAAATTCCAAGTCATTAGGACTTCATTGCCAATCCAAATCAGCCTTCAAATCCAAACTATCCAAACTGCTCGGTTGAGCCAAAATTTACCTGGTTTTGTGCATTGCATTACTTAGGCGTCTTTTGGATTTAATTTGAAATTTATGCATATTTTGGTTCCAAAAGAAGTTAGCTTTCAAGGGAATCAATAATCACTCCATTTGGGCATCATTTAGTCGTTCAAAGCCAAAAGAAAATTCTGAAGGTCAAAACTGCTAATTCGTCCCTGTACATAACCAATTTTGTACTCTTAATTACTTAGGCCTCCTTGAAGTTCAAGTCAAATATTTTGCATATTTAGGTTCCCTACGATGTTAACTACCTTGTCCAACCAAGAAAATCAAGTTAGGTCAAGTACAAATTGAAGAACCAGGTCCATGAGATTTAAGTCCAATATTTTGCTACGAGCTTGAAGTTCGGGAAGTTATCATTTCAATAAATCAAATACCAAGTCATTAGGACTTCATTTGCCCATCCAAATCAGCATTCAAATCTAAACTATCCAAACTTCCTGGTAAAGCCATAATTTACATGGCTTTGTGCATTTCTTTACTTAGGAGTCTTTTGGGTTTAGTTTTAAATTTTTACATATTTCAGTTCCTCAAGATGTTAGCATTGCAGGGAATCAAGAATCACTCCATCTGGACATCATCTGGTCGTTCAAATCCAAAAGAAAAGTCTGAAGGTCAAAACTGCCAGTGCATCCCTACACATACCCGATTTTGTGCTCTTAAATACCTAGGCCTCCTTGAGGTTTAAGTCAAATATTTTTGCATATTTAGGTTTCCTACGATGTTAACTGCCTGGTCCAACCAAGAAAATCAAGTTAGGTCAAGTGCAAATTAAAGAACCAGGTCCATCATGCAAACCGTACTGTAGTTGTAGTTTTGAGGCATCAAATGAAGCCGTAAACCTGAATTTCCACCTGGAGGAGTTAGGGGACATTATGGAATTTCCCTCCATAAAAAGAAATCCAAATCATGCTCACTTTTAACATGGGTTATATGGCATACAAAAACAACCTGAAATCTACCTGGGTAGGGCTAATTAGTGCATTTGGTGGTTCTCCTTCTTTTTGGCATCTAATCCTAGTCCACCAGCATCATAAGGGAGTTAAAGGAAGTTGGGATACAATCATAAGCATATCAACCCAGCCAAATGAAGAACCAATGAAGAACAAAGAAGAAAAGGCAGAAACACTCCCATTAGCTACCAGTAAAGCACAAAGGGAAGCAACCACTTTTCTCATTTCTTCCACATGCTGGCAGCAACTTCTTAGCTTAAGTACTTGCTTAGTGTTGAGTTTAGGCTTAAACAAGAATGTTAACTAGACTCAAACTTTGTAATCAGTGTGATTAAGCAAGCTTGTACTTTACTGATTTGGGACTTTAAGCTAAGCCTAATTTAAGCTAGAATTAAGAGGTTCCCTAACCTTGAAGAAGCCTCACTAAGTAGCTTGTGGACGTGTATATAAGGCCTTAGAAAGCCTTCTTTTGTAACCAAAATATTGTTGATTTGAAATCAAAGTTGAGCTTTGCTCCTTGGGCGTGTGTGAAATACTTAAATTGCTTATCTCCACTTAAGCCGAAAAAGGGGGTGATCAAGTGAGTCTTACCTTTTGTTTAGGTGGCGTTTCTGTATCCCAAATGCAGTTAAGGGCCTTAAACTTGTTTTTGGTGGTCCTGTATCGTTAAACAAGCAAACTTTCTCCCTGAATTAGTCTTTGGTGGTGATTTGTGCATCCAAAGATTAGCTTAGTTTCAAACCTTTTTCTAATCTTTCTTGGTTTTAGCTTTCACTCTTGAATTGAGTTAAGCTTAATCCTTGAGAGGCACATCAGTTTTGGTATCAAAGCATGATTATCCTTGTACCTGAAACCTACGCCTCCATACGCCCCTAAAGACATTCCTCCAAACACAATCCAACAAATAAACCCCCATAAAGATTCAGGAAGCCATGTTCCTTAGAACATTCCTCAAATTGAAAGATGAAATTGACTCCTTTGACCTCAGGATGCAATAAATAAACCACAAGATGCAACAACCAGAGGTTGATCTGCACTTCCTTATGTTTGATATGAAAAAGGAAGTTAGGCAACCCTTAATCTCCAATGACGGGCACAAAGAAGACAATGAGGTGGATTGGGCCCTACCTCCAAAACTTGATGAGTACAAAGATGAACAAACGAGCACTGAGAAGAAATATAGGTGAAAGCTAATAAAGGTGAGAGTCTCCTGTTAAGTGGCTTAAAAGCAGATGAAGTTGTACCAAGAAAGAACACCTTCTACTCTAGGTGTACGGTTCAGAATAAGGTACCTTTCCTCCCCTTTGAACTCTATAAAAACAAGCCATAAAACAGCCATGACCATTTGAACCGTTTTCTAACTTGTGGTAAACCATTACTTAAAGTTCCTAATTCTAAATTTAGAGCATTTAAGGAATGGAATTTAGATGCATCAGAAGATTTATCCCCAAACCAGATTCAAATCAGCATAAATGATGAGTAGAGAGGAGCCTTTAAGACCAAGAGAGACTTGTTCGAGTGGTTGGAGTTATTTCAGCCAGAACTGAAACCACATGTGGGAGATGATTACCTAAATGATTTGAGGTCAAATCCCTCTCAACAAGGGGAGGATGATGGAGATCTACCCATGAACCTTAATTTGGACTTAGGGGTTAGTCAAGGTAATCAGGTTTCAATAGCCCAAACCAAAGAAAAACCAAATTTTTGCTAAGAACAAAATAACACTAGGTTTCGGGTTCAAATCAGAATACAAGGCCAAATTTGTGTCCTTTATTACTTAAACTTCCTTAAGATTTAAGTCCAATATTTTTCTATACGTTTGAAGTTGACGAAGTTATCTTTCCAATAAAGAAAATTCCAAGTCATTAGGACTTGATTTGCCCATCTAAATCAGCCTTCAAATCCAAACTATCCAAACTGCTTGATTGAGGCAGAATTTACCCGGTTTTGTGCTTTGCATTACTTAGGCCTCTTTTGAGTTTTAGTTTGAAATTTTTGTATACTCTGTTCATTATTTGGTCATTCAAAGCCAGAAGAAAAGTCTGAAGGTCAAAACTACTAGTTCGTCCTGGCACATACGCAGTTTTGTGCTCCTAATTACGTGGGCCTCCTTGAGGTTTAAATCAAATATTTTTACATATTCAGGCTCCCTAAGATGTTAACTAATTGGTGCAAGCAAGAGAATCAATTTAGGTCAAGTGCAAATTGTAGAACCAGGTCCATTTTGCAAACTGTGCTGGTTGGAGCCTAGTTCTGATCGATTTGTATTGGCTAACATTTTAAGGCATCAAATGAGATTGTAAAGCTGAATTTCCACTTGGGGCATTAGGGGACGTCCTGGGGTTTCCCTGCTTGAAAAGAAATCCAAATCATGCTCACCTTTTGCATGGGTTATGTGGCGTACAAAAACAGCCTGAAATCTGCTTAGGTAGAGCTGATTGGTGCAATTGGTGGTTCTCCCTCTTTTTGGCATCCAATCCTAGTCTCGCAGCATCATTAGGGATTCAAAGGAATTTGGAACACAATCATAAGCATATTAACTCAGCCAAATGAAGAACCAATGAAGAACAAAGAAGAAAAGGCAAAAACACTCGCATTGGCTAGCCACAAAGCACAAAGGGAACCAACCGCTTTTCTCTGTTCTTCAACATGCTGGTAGCTGCTCCTTTGCTTAGTTACTTGCTTAGTATTGAGTTTAGGCTTAAACATGAAGGTTAATTAGACTCAAAGTTTGTAATTAATGTGATTAAGCAACCTTATACTTTACTGATTTGGGTGTTTAAGCTAAGCTAAATTTAAGCTGGAATTAAGAGGTTTCCTAACCTTGAAGAAACCTCACTAGGCAACTTGTGAACATGTATATAAGGCCTTAGGAAGACTTCTTTTGTAATCAAAACGTTGTTGATTTGAAATCACAATTGATCTTTCCTCCTTGAGTGTGTGTGAAATACTTACTTATCTCTACCTAGGCCGAGTAGGGTGGTGATCCAGTGAGTCTTAACCTCTATTTAGCTGGCGTTTTTATATTCTAAACACAGTTAAGGTCCCTAAACTTATTTCTAGTGGTGTTCTTATACCCTCAAGCAAGCTTACTTTCTCCCTAGATTTGTCTTTGGTGGTGATTTCGGTATCCAAAGATTAGTTTAGTTTCTATCCTTTTCCCTTGATTGTAATCCTTCTTAGTTTTAGCTTTTACTCTTGAATTGAGTTAAGCTTAACCCTTAAGAGGTATATCAGTTTTGGTATCAGAGCAAGTTCATCCTTACGGCTGAAACCCACGCCTCCACACTCCTCTAAACAAATTCCCCTAAACACAATCCAAAAAAAACCCCTATAAAGATTTAGGAAGTCATGTTTGTTAGAAGGCTTCTTAGATTGAAAGATGAACTTAACTCCTTTGACCTCAGGATGCAACAAATAGACCTCAAGTTGCAACAACCGGAGGTTGATCTACACTTTCTTATGCTTGATATGAAAAAGGAAGTTAGGCAGCCCTTGTTCTCCAATGAAGGACGCAAAGAAGACAACGAGGTGGATTGGGACCTACCTCTAAAATTTGATGAGTATAAAGTTGAACAAGAGGAGCACCAAGAAGCAATTGAGGTGAACGCTAATAAAGGTGAGATGCTTGTGCTAAGTGGTTTACAAGGAGGTGAAGTTGCACCAAGAAAGAACATCTTCTACTCTAGGTGTACGATTCAGAATAAGGTGCCTTTGTTCCCCTTTGAATTCTATAAAAACAAGCCACAAAATAGCCATGACCATTTGAACCCCTTTCTTACTTGTGGTAGACCATTACTTAAAGCCCCTAATTCTGAATTTAGAGCATTTAAGGAATGGAATTTATATGTGTTTGAAGATTTATCGCCAAGCTAGATTTAAATCAGCAAAAATGATGAGTAGAGAGGAGCCTTTAAGACCAAGAGAGACTTGTTTGAGTGGTTGGTGTTATTTCAGCCAGAACTGAAACCACATGTGGGAGATTATTACCCAAACGATTTGAGGTTAAACCCCTCCCACCTAGGGGAGGATCATGGAGATCTACCCATGAACCTCAATTTGGAATTAGGGGTTAGTCAAGGTAATCAGGTTTCAACAACACAAACCAAACGAAAAGTAAATTTTGCTAAGAACAAAATAATAGTAGGTTCCGGGTTCAAATCAGAATACAAGCCTAGTTTTGTGTCCTTTATTACTTCGACTTCCATGAGACTTAAGTCCATTATTTTGCCATGAATTTGAAGTTCGGGAAGTTATCTTGCCAATAAAGCAAATTCCAAGTCATTAGGATTTCATTTTCCCATCCAAAGCAGCCTTTAAATCCAAACTATCCAAACTGCCTGATGGAGCCAAAAGTTACCTGGTTTTGAGCATTGCATTACGTAGGCCTCTTTTAGGTTTCAGTTTGTAATTTTTACGCACTTCGGTTCCTCAAGACCTTGGTTTTCTAGGGAATCAAGAATCACTCCATTTGGACATCATTTGGTCAATTCAAAGCCAAAAGAAAACTCTAAAGGTCAAAATTACCAGTTCGTCCCTATTCATACCCAGTTTTGTGCTCTTAATTACTTTGGCCTCCTTGAGGTTTAAATCAAATATTTTTACATATTCAGGCTCCCTAAGTTGTTAACTACCTGGTGCAACCAAGAAAATCGAGTTAGGTCAAGTGCAAATTGAAGAACCAGGTCCATTCTGCAAACCATGAGGTTTGGAGCCTGTTTCTGACCAGTTAGAGTTAGCTGAGGTTTTGAGGCATTAAATGAAGTCATAAACCTGAATTTCTAGCTAAAGGAGTTAGGGGACATCCTGAGGTTTCCCTGCATTGAAGGAAATCCAAATCATGCCCACGTTTTGCATGGGTTATGTCGCGTATAAAAACAGCCTGAAATCTGCCTGGGTCTAGCTGATTGGTGCATTTGGTGGCTCTCCTTCTTTTTGGCATCCAATCCTGGTCCAGCAGCATCATTAGGGAGTTAAAGAAAGTTGGGACACAATCAATAGCATATCAACTCAACCGAATGAAGAACCAATGGAGAATAAAAAGAAAAGACAGAAACACTCCCATTGGCTAGCCGTAAAGCACAAAGGGAACCAACCACTTTTCTCTTTTCTTCCACATACTGGAAGTTTCTCCCTTGCTTAATTACTTGCTTAATCTTGATTTTAGGCTTAAACATGAAGGTTAAGTAGACTCAAAGTTTGTAATTAGTGTGATTTAGCAAGCTTGTACTTTACTGATTTGGCTGTTTAAGCTAAGTTAGAATTAATAGTTTTTCTAACCTTGAAGAAACTTCACTAAAAAGCTTGTGAACTTGTGTATACAGCTTAGGAAGTCTTCTTTTGTAATCAAAATGTTGTTGATTTGAAATCAAAGTTGAGCTTTGCTCCTTAAGTGCGTGTGAAATAGTTTACTTGCTTATCTCTACTTAGGCCAAGTAGGGTGGTGATCAAGTGAGTCTTAACTTTTGTTTAGGTGGTGTTTCTGTATCCTAGACACAGTTAAGGGCCCTAAACTTGTTTCTGTTGGTGTTTATGTATTCTTAAACAAGCTTAGTTTCTCCCTAGATTAGTCTTTGGTGGTGATTTCGGTATCCATGAATTAGTTTAGTTTCTATCCTTTTCCCTTGATTGTAATCTTTCTTAGTTTTAGCTTTCACTCTTAAATTGAGTTAAGCTTAGCCCTTGAGAGGTACATCAAGTTGGATAGGAACACAACCTCTGAAGATAAATCCCCGGCTGAAGTACTGTTTCACAAGAAGAGGAAGACTGACAAATCAACTCAAAAGGCCACGAAGAAGAAGACTGAGAAGAAGAGGAGGACTGAGAAGAAAAGTAGTGAAGAGGTCTCCCCTGAAAACAATGTTGATGATAGGGAAAAGACTAACAAGTTAGCCGAAAAAGCAATAGAAAAAAAAAAAGCTATCCCTGATAAACCCATTGAGAAATGTTCTATGAAGATGAAGGTTGAGAAAGAGAAATTTTGAGAAGACTGCAAGAAAGAAGGAAAAGAGGGACAATTCTTCTCAGCAAGCAAGAGAGGGTGATGAATCTCTACCAAAAAGTGTTGCAAAAGAGATAGCAGAAGACAGTTTGCTGGAGAAGGTGGAGGATAAAAAGAAGGACAAGAAGCAGAATGCTGCTAAAAAGGCTCCAAGTACACATCTAGAGATTTAGAAATCTTCTAACAAACCACAACAAGAAGAGCAGACTTTTACAAAATCCCCAACGAAATCCGAGAAGAAGCAAAGAGGGGAAAAGCCTGGAGAAATAAAAAAAAGAGAAGCCAAAGAAGAACGCATTCCCTATTAGACGATCACAGAGGATGCAAAACTTATCAAAGCCTCGAGTACAGAAAGGGCACATTTCTGATGTAGAGATTTCTGATAGTTCAAATGATAAAGAAAGCAATGCCAGGGAGGCTAAAAGTAAGGATGAGAGCTCTGATAGATCTCATGGGAAGCCACAAGAGGAAAAGGAACCTTTTACCAAATCACCCACCAAACTTCAACACAAAGAAAGATAGGAAAGGGAGAAGAAACAAAGAAGAAATTTTGAGGTCACATATTTAAGGTCCAAATTTTGAAGAGTTTAGATGCTGTAGAAAACATTCCGACCTATTAACATAAAGAGGTCGATCGTAATGCAAACGAGGAAGAGGGGGAAGAAGACACGCCCATTCATGAAGCTCTAAAGGCTATTCCAAAGACGAAAAAACCTGCATTAAAATCTGAAGGCAAACAAGCCATCGAGTAAAAGGATGCTCAATTGAGTGCTGGTGCTGCTGTGCTAAAGGAGAAAACAAAACGCTCAGGACAGGGCGTTCAGATGGCCCCACAAGAGCAGGCTTTAAAGCCTGAGAAGGGTGGTAATTAAAAGAGAATGTATCAAAAGGCATTTATTATGAGGATGACTATATGTTTATTCTCATCAATAGTGGCACAACTAAATGAAGCCCAGACTGAAGCAGTTAGATCTGGGATTTGCTTTCTTCTTGAAGGTTGATCTGAAGCAAATCCCATGGAAGTTTTCAAAATGGCTGGTAGAGAGCTTTGATCCTTACTCTGTGTCTGTTGTGCTTCCAGATGGGCAAAGGTTTACGGTTACAGCATTTGATGTTTATGTGATCCTGGGTGTGCCTATTGGGGGAAGGAAAATCATGGGCATCACCAAGTCTTCGACAAATGAAGAATATGATGAGATGCATGCTGCATGGGTCAAGGAATGGAAAATTAAGCACAATGCCCTAGAACTGACTCACATGTTGGAGTTGATTCTGGCAAAAAAAGATGGGGGCGATAGCTTCAACTTCATCAAATATTTGGTGAATTGCTTTTTCAGATGGACTGAAGAACCTTACAGCAAGTCCATCCTAAAGTATGTCAAGGATGTGAATCAGATTGCATGCCTAGACTGGTGCAAGTTTGTACTACAAAAGCTGATCACTAGTGTAAGGCAGTACAAGGTGAGCAAGTCTGTGAAAGGGGTGCATTTCGACGGTCTGCTCTTCTTCTTGATAGTGAGTTCTATTGTACAAAAACCTAGCCCTTTTCATAAAATTGGTGAACAATATAACGAAACACAGTGATCATTTTAAAAGCAATGTCATAATGTGTTACTGATCAACAATTAACCTAATAGTGATTAATAACTTGTTGATTAGTTATCAACTGTTCATATGTGTGTAAATTACCAAAATGCATGTGCTAATTGAATTATTTTTTTGTCTTTTTGTATTTGCATATGCTATACTTAGACAAGGTTGTTTTCATTAAGAGAACAGTGTAGAGACAATTCCCTGCGATGTCCACATGGACTAATGAGGGCATCAAGAGAAGGATAGAAGCCGAGTACAGGAGCAAAGGTTTTGGGAGGGGTGTTGCTGAACGTCCACTGGATGTTGCTCAGCGAACAAAGACTGAGCAACAAGCTCCTAAAGATAACAAGGTGACTGAAATTGATGTAGTAAACAAAGCATTCTCGTCTTTTTATGGTGATCATTATATTTGTCATTAGTCATGTTCTAATTTAATTTAGTGATGGTTTGCATTGCTTTTCAATGTTACTCGTAACACTTTGAATACAGTCCTTTTGTACATGGTGATCAATAGATGTATTTCTGGTGATCTTTAAAAGTAATATTAGTGAGCAAAAGTTATGGAATTAGTGATCAGTACAAATCAGCTTAGTATGTAGTTGAACTCAATCTCTCCTTTTTTTTCCTCAATCGCTTAGAATTTAGTTTTTGTGTGGAAGGTTGATGCATGGAGGTCTCATTGCTGATAAATTGCAACAACATTAGTGCATCATCTTACCTATGTGATTAGTAGTGGCACCATTAGTGATAATTATAAAATAGTATTAGTGATCAATAGTAATGTTCTTAGTGATCAAAGTGTGTGTGTTAAAAATGAGCAGAATACATCTTGTTAGTGATCACTAGATATGGTATTTCTGATCACTACTAATGTGATGAGTGATCAATAGAGATACATGTCAATGATCAGCTAACTTAACTTTTAATGTATGTCTTTGTGTGGATTATCTAAAAAGTGTTGAGCACTCATGTTTTTGGTGATCATTATAAACAATATTAGTGATCACTTCCCTTGGTGCTTACTTATTTGAGATTTTGATTCACACTCATGGGAATGAAAATCTCAAATAAGTAAACACCTATTTCAGTTATCACTAATATTACTTATAATAGTTTGCTCTTCATCAGTTTCCAATTTGATGATTGTTTAGTACGTGATCAACAGTCATGTTATTAGTGATCAACTAACATATCTACGTATATTTTTTTTTACTTTTTTTTTCTTTGAAAAATGTAGAACGATGTATGCAAGACAGTTTCCGCTACCAAACAGTTGCCTTCTGCTTATAAAAATTTTATTAGCATCATGGATTCTATGTCAAAAAAGTATGGGCACATTGAAGGGCTTCACAACATACGAGATGAAGCAAGGGCAATGTTCACCTCGTTCTATGATGCTACTACTACACATGAATAATCCCAGCAAGAGGCTAGTGCGGACGGACTACTTGTGATAAGCGAACGCCAGAATGTTGCAATAAAGGAGGCTGTTGTAGAGCTTTACAATACTTGCATTCTAAGTGATAGTCCTTAATAACAATAGTGATGTTATAGTGACCACAATGTATGAGTTAAAAATGAGCAGAATATATGCTGTTGGTGATCAATAGATATGTTATTTCTTATCAGTACTTATTTGATGAGTAATATTTCTGTTGATAAATGTATTTATGGTGATCTTTACAAGTAATATTAGTGATCAAAAGTTGGGAATTAGGAATCAGTACAAATCATATTAGTATATAGTTGAACTCAATCTCTCACTTTTTTCCTCCATCGCTTAGAACTTAGTTTTTGTGTGGAAGGCTGATGCATGGAGGTCTCATTGTCGATAAATTGCTACAACATTAGTGCACCGTCTTACCTATGTGATCAGCAGTGGTGCGATTAGTGATAATTATAAAATATCATTAGTGATCAATAGTAATGTTATTAGTGATCAAAGTGTATGTGTTAAAATTGAGCAGAATATGTGCTGTTTTTTATCAGTAGATATGTTATTTCTAATCACTACTTATGTGATGAGTGATCAATAGAGGTACATGTGAATGATCACCTAACTTAACTTCAAATGTCTGTCTTTGTGTGGATTATCTAAAAAGTGATGAGCACTAATGTTTTTGGTGATCATTATAAATAATATTAGTGATCACTTCAATTGGTATTTACTTATTTGAGATTTTGATTTACAATCATTGCCAATGTGTAAAATGACCATTAGAGATGTTGTTTGTGATCGATCAGTTGGCATAAGATTGTTCATGAGCTTACTTAATGTCTGGTTTTTTGTCAACACTGGTATTTAGTGATTGGTTTTCTCTTCATCAATTTACAATTTGACCATTATTTAGTACGTGATTAATAGTCATATTATTAGTCATCAACTAACATATCTATATTCTTTCTTTACTTTTTTTTTCCTTTTCAAAAATGTACAACGATGCAAGCAAGATAGTTTCTGCTTGCAAGTTGGCTTCTGCTTGTAAACATTTTGTTACCATAATGGATTCTCTAAATGATATTAGCGATAAACTAACATATCTATAAATGTTATTTTCTTAAGATTACAAGCTTCATTACAACGACAACAACAACAACAACACCTCCCAGTGTAGATCCTGCTTTCACGGGGTCTGGGGAGATCTAGATGTAGCTAACCTTACCTCTACCAGCATCTCCACCCGTAGAGAGGCTGATTCTAATATCACAAGCTTCATTATGTTGTATAAATTCAAGCATGCATTTTCTTTGTTGTGAATATTTTCATCTTTTAGTTCTACATGACAAAAAAAAAACCGTAATTCAATTTTTTTAAAAACCTTGTGTTAATTTATTTCCTTATCCCTTAATTATGATAGCCAACCAACTCTATTTATATAACTGCCCAAACAATGCAAAAAATAAAAAGAAAATAAAACATGGGATTCTAAAAAGAGCGCATAATGATAGTTTAAAAGTTTTTAGAGAGACTTTTTAGTTTCTTAGTGTTAATGTTGCTCTACTATTCTCTGTCCCTATCTTACTATCTCTATCTCTCTCTATCAGAGTTTGAATTTGCAATCAAACTAGCATTCTTGAAATCCTTTAACTTCTCAGGATCATTTCTGCATTTTGAAGGAGAAATTCTTGACTTTTCTGTGTATCATTCCTCTGTGTGTTAAGTTTTTAGTACATTCAGTTTGTTTTTTCATGCATTTATCTTCGATTTTAAGACGATCTTTGGTTAATTTGTGCATTTTTATTCGAAATATGCTTTCAAATTGACTTGTAAAACTTGTACTCTGCTTTTGAACTTAAAAACGTGCCATCTGGTTCATAGAAATGTGCTTCGCATGTGTTGATCTTTTACTTACGAACCTCCTATTTCAAGGTTTAATTTATTGTTCTGATAATATTGTACAATTTCGTGAAGTTTATTGGTATAATGTGTTTTCAAAGGAGTTATTTTGTCAAATCTTTTGGTTTGAAATACATTTGCTTTTCGTCTAGGGTTTGGTACTGAGAAACCATGGCCACATAGAAAGTTCAAGAAACAAGCAACGAAAATGGAGAGCAATCACATTCAAAGAGGTAAAAAATGTAATTCAAATGTTGAGTATTTGTAGATTACATGTGTAATTTGTGATCAATCTTTGCATATTTAGTGATCATTAGCTATAATATGTGTGATCGGTTTGGATTTGTGTTTCACTATGGATGAATCTCAGCACGTTGTCTGACAAAAATTTGAATTCTGAGACACTTTAAATGTTTCCTGCAAAAATTGTGGAAAAACCATCAAGTAACAGTTTTTCATACTGTCTGTGTAGTTTGTGATTGTTAGGAATGTAATTAGTGATAGTTAGATATGATATTAGTGATCCTTTTGGATATGTGTTTATCTCGTGAGGAATTTCTAGATGGTTTTTTATACCAAATGATTTTCTTAAACTAATTAACTATTCCCTTCAAAAATGTATTTGCAAACATTAGGTGAATTTTTTTCATATTACATGTGCAGTTTGTGATCATTGATTGTATAATTAGTGATCATTAGGTATAGTGTAATGATTGTTTTACTTACTATGATCTACTTACAAATTAGCAATACCTTGTTGGTGATCAATATAGGCATGACTGGTGATCATTAGTGTTGTCATTGGTGATTAATACAGGAATGATTAGTGATTAGCCCTATTCCCACCACCAAATGAATCACACACACATACACGCACACACATATTACATATGTGACTTGTTAATTTAAGAGCAATATGAATGACTTTAGTGAATAACATAAATTTTTTACTTACTATGATCTGCTAACAAAGTAGCCACCTCTCGTTTGTGATTACTAAGCGTATCATTGATGATTAGTAGTGTTCTTGTTGGTGATCAGTATAGTTATGATTGGTGATCAGGCCTTTTCCCATGACAAACAAAGTGTTTATTGGTGATCAGTAGAGTTATGATTGCTGATGAGTTGTGTTTGTGATCATAGATGTATGCCTTGTTTGCCATAAATACACACACATAGTACATATAATAAACAGCTCCCTTTACCATTGCACTTTGTATCATGTGCTCAGTATTTGCGATGAATGCAGTTGTGATTACTAGTCATTGAAACTATAATTAGTGATGCATTATATTATATGAGTTCGTTAAGTATGCTATATTTTTTTTTGGTATGTTGTATACATAAATTTCTGGCTTTACTACAAACCCTAAAATAATCCTAGTAAGGAACAAATTTCTGAAACAATAAAGAATGTCATTCAAGACGTTAACACTTTAAGTCTGCTTAGCAAAGAAGTGAAAAGGTATTACTTATACTAACTTACCTTTTTGTATAGTAATAATTTTCTGTTCAACAAAGAAGTCAAAAGCAACACATTCTAATTACAATACAACTTCAAAATTAATACACTGACTTGCCTTTTGTTTTCTGTTGTCCTAAAGTGCCTTTGGATGCAAAAGAAAGTGAGAAAGGGAATGATGAAAGAAGAGGATCTGCTAAAAAAAGTAGTAGCAATGCTGGTCAAGGAAAAAAGCGTCGTTACAAAGTGTTTGCCTGGAAAATCAAAACTGGTGATGATGCTCCAAACAACTTTGATGAAGAAGACAATTTGGATGACAAGAAGGAATCCAAAGATAAATTCCCGTTTGACGAACAATGATAAAACAAAGGCAAGAGTGACATAAATGTTGAAAGCAGTGCAATGCAGCTACTAGTATCTGATAAATCACTTGAAAAAGTTGCAGAACGAAAGAGCGATGAATAGCAACCCACTAAATTAGATAAACAAAAGAAGGCTGACAAAAAGATTGAGACAGAGAATAAGGATAACAGTGACAAGTCACCGGAGAAGCTCCCACAAAAAGAACATCTTTATCAAGAGCCAACTCAAAAGCCCAAAAAGAAGAAAAAGACTAATAAGAAAGGGAAGATTGAGAGCGAGAGCAATGAAGAGCTCACCTCTAAAAAGCATGCACATTATAGGGAAACGGAGAAGGCAAAGGAAAAAGGACTTCCCAAGACACTACAAAAAAGATGACTTTTACCAACAGATACGTAGCCACAAAAATTATTCTCTGTTGGTGAAAGTAAGTATTTGAACCAGACTAAAATTTTTGTTGCTATTAAAATTTTGAGTTCGGGCTCAAAGAAGTAGTGATAATTTTTCCCACGGATGCAAATTGATTTGTCGGTATAGTAACTATAGTACTAACAATTGAATATTCTGTTAGTATTGTAGTCATATTAACTAAGCAGCCAAAAAAAAATCATATTACCAACATTATCATCTTAAAAACACATATTGTTGGTATTGCTCACACATATGTCCGCTATGAAAAATTGATTGCAACAAAAAAAATGGCCAAGTTATGCAATCCCCCTCCCCGAAATTTTAAAACAAATAAAATATCTAACACTCTCATCTCTCATCCAGCCTCCAAAAAAAACCCCATATTATTGATATCTTGCTGCCCATACCCATCGGTTTCTTCTTCAGCAATCGTCTTCTCCATTCACTTCTCCTCTTCAATCTACCCCAACATAGAAATCTGCTCATTTTCTTCGATTGTGCTTTGCCATTATCGTTGCTAGTGTTGGACTCTCTCAATTTCGCAGGTATGTTCTTTTCGTTCGGTTCTCCCAATTACATTATTTAGTTATTCTCCCTTTCGATCTCCATGGTTTGCTGTGTTTTCATTGTTTGCAGTTCTGTCTTCTAACTCTTCTATACCTGCGACTGAACTGAATATTTCGCAATAGCAGACTCACACTAGCTTGTTCTTCTCTCTTCTTACATAGTTTCTATTCTCTCTCAATTTTTCCTAACCTTAACAATTTTCTCATCTCTCAATCATCATTGTTGTTGTCGTCGTTTGATTTTTGTAATTTCGAAGGCATGTTCAATCCAATTTTAGTTTGTTGTTCAATCTAGATTTTTTACTATGCTTGTCTTGCAATCTACCCTGGACTTTTAATTTTCGTACAATTTTATCATTGTAGCCCCCTTTTCAGAACTGTTGGCGGGAAAGCTACAGTTTCATTATGGAACTAAAGAATAAATGGAGCAGGCAGAACAGGAAAGAAAGCTAGGGTTGAGCTCTGTTAGCATCTTCATACTTTCTTTAAGGTACTGTTTTTGTGGTTTCGTTGCTTTTTGATGGTTTATTGTACTGATTTTGAATTTAGAAAAACGCATGTGAAATTTGATTCGGAATTGACCATAATCCAAACTAAAAGGGCATAAAAAGTTCTATGGTTTTTTTCTGTGTTTTGTTGTAAGTGGAGGCAGATTTCTTGCCTAGAGCCTAGGATTCAGAAAGGATAGGGAAACAATGACTTGTTGTTGTTGGTTTTGTTGCTTGAACCTTAGGATCCAAGGGCTTATGGTTTTGTTCTTCTTTTGTAACTAAAGTAAATACCCATTTTTTCTTGGAACTTTCCCATTCTTAATAGGGATAAATCTGGCTCATAGAGTTTAGTAGTTCACCAGAGGTTATAATATAACATCAAGCTTCAACAAACAAGAATTCCTTGGGAATTTGCGGATTGATTTGCAATTTAGGCATTGTTAATGTTCACCACCCTTTATGAGGACAACTCACATGGAACATTATTCGCACATCTTGATCACAATCCTCCTCCTACTTTCTGCTTCAATGTGGTTTTGACATGAGTTTGAAATCGTATTGTGCAAATTTTGTCATGGGTATATTTACAACAACAAATGAAAGTTTGGGAACATTTGGACTAGAACAGAGATTTTACGTGCTGAGGATCAAATGAATGGAATTTGAACAACATCGTGTCCATGTAGTGGGTTTTATGCTAATGTCGGCTATATTTCTCAGGTTTGTTTGACTTATGAAATGAACATTGAAGAAGGTCTGATGGGCTTATTAAGACCTTGTTTTTGTAGTTATATTTCTCAACTTTATTTGATGGATCAAATGGACATGAAAGAAGGCCAGATTGGCTCAATAAGGTCCTTTTTTCAATATATTTGTTAACTTTCTTTGACTGATGAAATGGACATTGAAGAAGGTTAGATTGGCTCATTGAGGCCTTGTTTTTCTCAACCTGCTTTCTCAGTATTCATTTAAGTTTTCTCAAATTTTGTATCTCCAAGTTTATTTTTTCAGTTTCAACTTCATGAAATTTACATTTTCCAACTTTTTTCAAGGTGTTTTTTTTTCCTCATTCTTCTAGTCTAAATTAGTCCTTGCAGAAATGAAAAGGTTGTCCTAAATGAAAACATTTTGTGCTCTTAATTTGATACGCTTGTGATTTCTAATGTCCTTAATCCTGCAGAATGAATCATAACTTTGTCTTGCTAACGATAACTGATGTATAAATGTAGGCAAACATGTACTATTTTCAAACTTGAATCTTGGGAGTGAACTGCTAGCTTTATAGTACTGTACTTTGACTTTGGCCTGATGTATTTAACTTAATTATGTATGTATATTATCTTCCTGATTGTCTGATATATGTACTCAAGAAAATTAAGATATGAATTGGTAGTATGGAGTGTTTAGGCTAGTGTTTTCACTGGCTTGTTTTATTAGTTTAGCTATGATTTTTTTATCAAATAGGGGTTTTATCATCCAATTCTTATATCTCACCTCTTGGAAAACTATTAGTGGAAAAAATGAATTAGTAGTATTGTAAAATCCTTTTTTTTTTTAAATGAACTATGAATCCCAGCTTTGTCTTGCTATTTCACTTCCTAAAGGTTGTCCTTTTAATTTGGAAATCCTCATATTATTATTTGTGGGGAATAAGCATGAGAAAACCTATGTTCAAGTGGTGCTGGTGCAATTGGAAGTTATGGAGAACCTAAGATGGTGCTATCTGAGTTATGAGCCTTATATTCCTATTTTGAAAGTAATTTTTTTTTTATTGAATAGGAGACTTGGTGTTGCTTTTTGGGTGTTCGTGGTGTCAAAATCTGCATCAATCGCCATTGTGATTGCTTTCGTGGTGTTCAATTCTCAGGGTTCGAAGGTATGTATCGCTCCTCTAATCTTCTCTTTTAATCTCCTCTAAGTTTCTGAATGTCATATTATATCGTTGTAGCCAACTTCTTGAGGGTTTGGTGCTGAAAAATCGAGTGTTTGGTACCAGAAAATAGGGGCTAAACGCAAGTCATCAGGCTTGTTGGTGTTCAATTTGCAATTCGTTAAAGGTATTGTGTTTTTTCAATTCCATTGAATTTGTTGGGTTTGAAAGGTAATTAAGGTAGTAGATAATTAGAACGAAGTGTTTTGTGTGCTTTGACTAGAGGAGATTATTTGAACTTAAATAATTCTTGTTACTTCTCCTTTGAATTTGTTATGGTTATTTGTGTACTTTTGTGATTCCCTTGAATGTGAAGGAAGTAGCTGATTGTTCAAGTAGTGAAATAGTTAGAACACATTTTAGAAGTGAATTTTGGGGAAATTGGGTTTCAAAGGGAATTTAGGTGGTAGCTAAGATATTGGACTGAAGAGTTTTGTGTGGTTTGACTAGTGGAGATTATTTGAATGTGAAGAATTCTTGTTACTTCTCCCTTGAATTTCTTATAGTTATTTGTGTACTTATACAATTCCCTTGAATGTGAAGGTAGTAGCCCATTGTTCAAGTAGTGAAAATAGTTAAAACGCATTCTGGAAGTGAATTTTGGGGAAAGTGTAATAGGTTTATGGTCAAGCACACCTAGTTGTCCTTTGCATCACATATGCTATCTTGAAATTGAGCGTCATGATTGGTTGTCATCTTATCTAATTAAAAAAAGAGAGATGCATGCTGTTTTGTACAGCAGGGGATTACATCACTTTAGGCCCTGGCTCTGGAGCACATTACTACCTACCAAAACTCTTTAATCTCTTCTACTAACTTTTGCAACAATTTCTTGGTTTAAAATTACCCTTATAATACCCTTAGCTATGTGGAAAATGAAACGCAGAATCTAAATTTTGTTTTGTTTTCCCTGGTTAGTATAATATTACCTAACTTTCCATGTTAAGAGTGATTTGCAACAGTCATCCCCCTTGAGCCCATGGATGTCTCTTTCCTCATCTCCCTCTAAAATGCAAACATTTCTTCTGGTATGAATCAATGAATCCTACTTTGGGAATTCTTAAGCAATGAGTTCAATGGGAAATGAGATGATCAAAAGAGCTTTTTGTTGTAAGCTTATATTGAAAGAGGCAAGAAGGTAACGAAGCACGTAATGGCAGCTAAATTTGCTTGCTTATTCTTTACTCTATATACCACATTGTGTTTTTTATCTGTTCAATTTAATAATATTGGGTATTAAAATTTGAATTTTATAGTTTAGTCATTGGCCCCGTGTCATTTGTTTGTGAGGAAATGTGGTTCAAACAAGCTAATTTAGCTCTCTTTAAAATTTTGTTTCATTGTTCTTTTCTCTGATCTTTCATCTGCCTATGGTAGCCATAGTGCTTACGATTATGGTCATTGAAGTTTCTGATATAAAGGTGTATGCATCTACTTACTATACATTACAACAATGTTTCTATAACTGTCAAATTCTGCACTAACCTTAACTTGCGGAGTTTAGTGCCATTACAAACATGAAAATTATTTTTCTGAATACATGTGAGTCCTTCATGTAAATGATTTTTCTTATAAAAAAAAGAAGAAAAACTCACAAAACATATAACTGTCATGGCTCTTTTTGAAATGGAGTTTTAGCGTAACCCTCCCCCTTATTGGGTCTTCTCATGCCACAATTCACACACATAATAACTATGAATTTATGAAGGAGATTTCTCTTGGAATTCTTGAGCTTTGAATTAGATGGGAAATTAGATGATGAAAAAGCCATTTGCTATTGCACACATCAATAGTGGTAAGAAGGCAACCAACCATGTAATCCAAGCCAAGCTAAACTGCCTTGATGTGTTGTTTACTCTATTTACTATTGTTTACTCTATTCACTAAATTGATCTTCTTAGCATGCTAAAACTAATTTTATTTTTGTGGATCTGGGGCATTGCCATTGTATTTTTGTCATTCCTTCTTTGTCTTCGAGCTAGATACCATGATGAACTCATTCTAGTTCTCTTTTCTGTGATAAATTTGACATCATGTTATTAAGGGAGAATGCCATTAGATGATTATAAATATTCTCCATTACCTCTTCTTAAGATTTATGCTTTGGTGCTTGTTTAATAGGGAATATCAAAGGATGTTCTTTCTTCATTTGAGGAAGATGAGGATATTGATGATGACAATGAAAATGGTCATACATTTGAAGAAGAAAATGCCGAAGAAGTTGATGATCAAGAACAAAATGATGAGTCATAGTTTGAGTTCTCTTATGTGGTTAACTTTTATCTTGACTTATCTTTTAGGTAGACCAAGTAATGTTTATGAGTTTGCACTTATACTTTGGAATTTAGTTTCAATGGAAGCAATTGTTGGAGTTATGTATTTATTTGCTATGAACTTTCAGTGAATGCATAGCACTTTTGAAAACTTTTAAATAACATTGTGCTTTTGTTTAGGTTGATTCTTCTATTGTCGATAACTATTGTACCAACAGGTTTGATTTCGCATAGATGTATTTGTTGAAAAAAATAGTTCCCACTTCAATGGATGGACTATTGGTAGTAAATGTTTTGGATCATGAGGTGTGGGAATGAACAGAATTACCAACAGATTGCAGCTTGATGGAAATGCTTTTTTGGCTGTATATAGTAGTACCAACAGATCTTCTTGTTGAACAAGATTAAAAAGGCGAAAAAAAGAAAGAATTATCAACAGATACAGTACGTTGGTGAATAATTTATGTCGTCAGTTGATTTACTACCAACAGAAACATCTGTTGGTAACATTTTCTATCACCAACATATTATGTCTCTGTTGGTAACATGATGACATTCACCCATGGATTCATTCTGTTGGTATTAAGGAGAAATTGTGGCAGATTATAATATCTGTTGGTAAAACTAATACCATCACCTCATTTTACCAATAGTCTAGCAACAATCTAATATCTGTTGGTATAAGGTTTTACCAATAGCAAATGTACTTATTGCAACAAAACTATCCATGTTCGTAAAAACCACTTTTTTTGTAGTGAGAAACCCATGGACAAAGTATGAGAAAGATACGCAGACAAGCCTTTAAGCAAGAATGTGAATACAGAGAAATTTCCACAGGAATTGGAAAAGGGTGATGAACCTCCGCGAAAAAGTGCAACGAAAGGTGAGGAGAACAAGAAGAGTAGCGAGCATATCATTGCAAAAAAGGCTCCAAGTAAGGATGAAGGACATCAAAAATCTCCTAAAAAGCTCGAAGACAAAGAGAAACATTTTCAAAAAGCCCCCACCAAACTAGAGAACAAGGAAAAGGGGGAGAAGGCAGAACAAACAAAAAACAACAAAGCCAAAGGAAAAGCCACTAACTGATGAGCAATCATAGAGGATGTGGCGGTTATCGAAGGATACAGTACAAAAAGGCCACGTATCTGATGTGGAACTTTTCAATAGTTCAGATTCAGAAGAAAATGATTCGACTTCTAAATGCGAGGAGGTCGATCATGACAACGACCAGAAAGAGGCAAAAGAAGAGGTTGTCACTCATGAAACTGTAAAAGTTGCTCGAAAGAGGAACAAGCCTTCATTACAATCCAAAGGCAATGGTGCTACTTTGGTGCTGGTGAAACCAACCAGCTCAAGGAAAGGCCTTCAAATTATATAGGAAGAGCAAGCTTTGAAATTTGAGGAGGGTGCTAGTGAAAAGAGAATGCACCAGAAGGCATTCATTATAAGAATGACTACACGTTTGTTCTCATCTGTAGTGGCATAGCTCAACGAAGCTCAGGCTGAGGCAGTCAGATCAATGGGATTTGCTTCCTTCTTGAAAGTTAATCTGAAGCATATCCCAGGGAAGTTTTCCAAATGGTTGGTAGAGCGGCTTGATCAATATGCTATTTGGTTCAGGCTTCCAGATGGGAAAAAGTTTCTGGTCACAGCATTCGATGTGTATGTGACCCTGAGTGTACCTTTCAGGGGAAGGGAAATCATCAAAATCACCAAGTCTTCCACATATGAAGAATATGATGAGGTGCACGCTGCATGGCTCAAGGAATGGAAATCCGAGTAGAATGCCCCACAACTCACTTGAATGTCGGAGTTCTTTCTGGCTAAAAAAGATAGGGGCAAGAGCTTCAGGAGGAACTTCATCATATATTTGGTGAACTGCTTCTTCAACGAACCAAAGAACCACTATCGTAGCAATTCCATCCTGAAATATGTTGAGGATGTCAAATAGATCAAATCCCTCGACTCGTGCCAATTCGTACTGGAGAAGCTTATCACCAATGTCAGGCACTACAAGGAGAGTAAGGCTACAAAAGGGGTGCATTTTTACTGCTCGCTCTTCTTCTTGATGGTAGTTCTCCTATTCAACAATGCAGCCCTTGGTAAAATTTGTGATCAATATAAGCAAACACAGTGATCATTAAAAAACAATGCCTTAGTAATCAATAGTTAAATTACTAGGGATCAATAACTTATGCTTTAGTGATCAATAAGTTATGCTTCAGTGATCAACTGTTGATACTTATATAAGTAACCTAATTCCTTATACTAAGTATTTTTTGATGTTTCTGTATTTGCAGATGTTGTACTTAGATAGAGTTGTTTTCATTAAGAGAACAGTGAAGAGATAATTCCCTACAATGTCCACATGGACCAATGAGGACATCAAGAAAAGGATAGAAGACGAGGACCGGAGCCATGGTTTTGGAAGAGGCACTGTTGAACCCATACCCAACAATGGTTGCGCAGCATCCTGCTGAAGACATCAGGAGCTCTAAAATTCAGGTAGTAAGTGAAACATACTTATCTTTGTTACAAATTATTTGAGAAACCCTTGTTGGTGATCAATACAGATTCCATTAGAAATTAGTGATCCTTTTGGAATAGAGTCCTTCTGTATATTGTGATCAATATAAGTAATATTGGTGATCAAAAGTTGCTTAATTAGTGATCAGTAGAGACAAGATTAGTAATGACTTTAGTATATCTTTCCTTTTTTCCCCCATTGCTTTTGTGATCAGTAGGTATTTGATTGGTGATAATTACCGATAACATTAGTGATCAACACGTATAAGTTAAACTGGCCAGTTAAGTTATTGTTCAGTGTCTAAATGCTTACAATTCCGAGTTTCTTTATTTAAATTAGTGATAATTTGGATTAGTGTTCATTTGTAACCCCAACACTTAGAATGCACTCTTTCTTTGCAAGGTCATTAATAGATGTGTTTCTATTGATCATTAGAAGTATATTGCTGATCAACAACTGTGTAAGTAGTGATCAGTATAAATAAGATTAATAATGAATTCACTCAATCTTTTCCTCCCCCCCCCGGTTGCTCATGCATGGAGATCTCATTGGTGGTGAAGTTTCACTTGTGTGATTAGCTTTTTTGTGATTAGTGATGATTATTGATACATTAGTGATTATTATTAATGCATTAGTGATCAACATGTATAAGTTAGACAGAGCAGTTAAGTTATTCTTTAGTGTTCAAATGCTTACAATTCAGAGTTTGTTTAGTAATTGAACAATAATGTTGTGATTGGTTATCAAATGGGCATAGTACTAGTGAAAAGTAGATAAATCTTTTGTTCTTTCTGCACTATGCTTAAAGGCTAATATGATAAAATATTTATTTTTCAAAAAATATAGAAAGCCATGGTGAAGAAGACTTATGGTAAAGAGACAATCGAGGAAGCATTTGATTTCTTACAGCCACCAGAGGCTCAAATTGAACCTGCTAAAGACACAAAGAAGACAGAATTTTAGGTAATAAATAACCCCCTTTATGCCCATTCCTTAGAGTTTCGTCCTTGTGTGTGAATGGCAATCAATACTATGGTGATCAATACTTGTGTGATCAGTGATTCAATATAGATAGAGATTATTGATCAGCCCTAACTCAACTTGAATTTCTATCTTTGTATGGCTTACGTACTGACTTATCGGTAATCATTGTTTTAGCGATCATTATCAATAATATTAGTGATCACTGAAATCAGTGTCTACTTATTTTATTTTTCGGTTGACATTTATTACTTTTGTGTAGGGTAATTGTTATAGACGCTATTACTGATAATTGGTATAAGATTGGTGATCAGATTACTTATTGTTTGAACACTGCTTGTATTTATATTACTCTTTGGTTGGTGATCACTAGAGATGTTATCTGTGATCAATTGGCATAAGATTGGTGATCATATTACTTAGTGTTTAATTTTTTATCAACATTGCTTCTATTTCAATTATTCTTTGGTTGGTGATCATTAGAGATGTTATTTATGTTCTGTTTGCATATGATCCGTGATCATGTTACTTACTATTTACTTTTTTGTCATAACTGCTTCTATTTCAATTCTTCTTTGAGTTGTAATCAATGCTCATCTTATCAGTGATCAAAATTGATGCTTTTAGGGATAAGTTTTCTCTTCATCACTTTTACAATTCGATGATTGTTTAGTGAGTGATCAACAAGCACGTTATAACTTATCAACTAACGACGTATTTATTTTTTTAAAATTGTAGAAAGTTATTGACAAAACCGTTTCGGCGACAAAACAATTGGCGTTGGCTTAAAGAAACTTCACAACCGTCGTGGATTGTATGTGTAATAAGTACAGTGAGAGTGAATATCTTCGAAAGATACGAGACAAAGGGCAATGTTCGTCTCATTCTGCGATAATCGTACTACAGATGAAGAATCACGGAGAGAGCGCAATGTAGAAGGGCCACCTGCCATTAGCGAACGTCAGGATGTGGTGCTCCTTCATTCAGCCCCACACTTCTACTTTACAAACCAGATTGTGAAGCTTAAATTCCGAGAACTACATTGGTTGCATATGCCAGTGTTATTGTTGAAAAGGAAGACTACCGTGAGGAAGTGGTGCTGGATCAACCAAACAATGTTATGAAGAAGGATGATAGCATCTCTTCATACAGTCTAGGGCTGGGACTGAGTCAGCCGGACAAGCAAAGTCTAGTCCCTCATACCATCTCTATGCCTAATTCAAACACTGATGGGGAAAAGGGTAATGGTAATCAAGATGATGATGACGGTGCTCCATTGAGATTCCCATTGAGGAACACTTCTCAGGTGAACCGTGAGCTAAGTATAAAGAAATTAGCTGAGAACAATTCTAAAGAAGGTGGCAAGCCTTCTTATAAAAAGGGTGAGGTTAGCAAGCACACTATCAAGATTAAAAAATCAACTCTACAGCACACCACTGGCTCAAAAGTACAATATCCTTACAATGTCAAAGAGTTGACACAACAAAGCAAACAAGCATTGTCATTAGAGGCCCAGGGTAAGCAACCCTAGAGTGATAAAACTAACAGTGGTCCACCATCTAGACATGAAGCTGCCAAACAAACCAAGCCTACTGTGCCTGGTGAAGGCGAAGGCGGCAAGCAACCAGCTAAATATGCTACTGCAAACCAACCAGGGTAATAGCAGCAGAAGCTGGCATCAAAGCACAGGGGCATCAAAAACAAACTGGTGGGGAGAAAGCAAAGTTGTCTCACAAGGTGAAGCCCACTATGCAGAGCGGTGTTGGCAAAAAAATGACAATTACCTGACTGCCAAACAGGTAGTTGAGCAGAAGAAAGGAAGTCCTAGGGCTGACGGTGAGCAGCAAGCAACTGATTCCAGCAAGCCTAAATTGACAAAAGAGGTGTTGCCTAAAAAGAATGATGAGAAGCGTGTGGGTGCAGCAAGAACTACAAAAAAGTTAGAGGAAGTAGGCCCATCAGATGCACTGAGGAAGCGACAACCTGAAAATTACCTCTAGCCTACTGCTCGTCGTATGTCATCCAGGTGACAAAGTTAGACAATGAACTGTCTCAAGATGAGCTACTCATATCTAAGTATGTTTTTGGCAAAGTTGAAGATGTTGATGACCGGCAATATCTCTAATCAATCTTTTTATATGATAAGTGATGCTTTTGGCAAAGCAGTCTATTGCGCGATTAATGATCAAAGGATATATAATTGGGGATCAGTAGCTTTGTGATTAGTGATTAGTTTTGTTATCACTTGTGTAAATATTTATTTATTTCTCACCGTCATGCCTTACAATTCAGTGTTTATGATGAGTGATCAATAGTTAAGTGATTGACAATTAACTGTTATCTTGTTCCTAGTGAATATTTGATTTACTTTGTATAAATGTTTACTTCTTCAGTGTTTTTGTCTGGTTAGCGTTGATCAAATGTTATTTGCTTATGATCACTATGGGTGTAATTGGTGATCAATGGTCATGTGTTTGGTGATCAATAGTTTTCTGATTAGTGATCAGTGATTATTTACTTGGTGATGAATAATTTTGTGATTGGTGATCAGTAGTTTCGTGACTGGTGATCAATTTGGAATCACTTGTGTAAATGATTGCTTCTTCCATCATGCATTGTAATTCATTGCTTATATGATAAGTGATGCATTTTGGCAAGTGAACGTGTTGTCTGGTATTGATCAACAATTTGACATTAGTAATCAGTGCCTTCATGTTGGGTAATCATTAATTATGGGATTTGTGATCAAGATGCGATTACCTGCGTAAATCTTACATTTTTTATTTCCTGGTAAGTGTGTAACCATTCTTTTTTATTTTGATTTGGTAGTGAACCTTTGTTTGACGGTTGCGGCGATAAGGAGGCCACTAGGGTTTCTATGGCTACTCTAAAGCCGAGAGAGGAGGTTGAGATGAATGTCATCAACATATAGTCCAGCATACTAAATGATTAGGAGAGAAAAAGGGATCTTGCCACTCTAAGCCAACTCTTCATGTCATGTGATCAAAGTGTAAGTACCTCACAATCAACTTATTGCTCAATAATAACTACATTAGTGATCATAACTAAAACATTAAGTTATTGAAATATCTACTTTAACAAATTTCTCACCAAGAATGGACTATCTTCAGCGGTAAATTTCATTGCATAAATATACATTAATTTTTGTTCGATGTACTATTTCTTTAGCAAAGAAATGTTGGAAGTCAACTCATTCAACAATAGATATAAATATTTTAAGCTGGTAATGGACAGAGAGTGTAATGCCCCCAAATTAAACACGTTTTATTGTTTATATTCTTCTTAATAAATCACTCAATTGTAATATGATGAATCCAATGATAGGGGCGTTACCGCCGTCCAAAAGGACAAGGCTTGAAACATGAGTGTTATAAATAACACAGTTAAGCATAACCTCCACTGTATGCATTCACATATGATCATCCATTCACAATCAAGTGATAACCAATGTAAGGTTTATAAACCATAGTAAGATAATTCACCATGCGATCTGCATCTTCATCAACAGAAGAATTCCAAATACAACTTTAAAGTATGCATATACGGCATGACTTCTGATCCATCCGGATTTCCCTGCTTCACTTATTCTCTTCAGCTGATTTGCTGGCATGAGGGCAATACTCTGAGCATTTGCCTAAAACAAAACATGAAAAACATTTCGAACTGTGAGCCGAACCTCAGTACATGCATTCCTGAATTGTTAAATGATCATTGAATGCTGGTTAGGCCCGCTTTGCAATTCATTTAGTTAAACAGTGAATAAGATGATGTAAAGCTACATTGCTAGTTATTATCTGATAGTGAAACCCTTGATACTGTTACTATCTATTGACAGGTGTACACCTTCCAAGCCGACCGGGGGACCTGGCCTGAAGCCGCGTGGGTAACTGAAGGGCGAATGCCCTATAGATGATAACTGACAGGGTCACTAATTAACTGATAAATCACTCTGCAAACTAATTTATTGATCTACTTACCAAAACATGATAACGTTGATAAATACACTGTGATTTCTAAAGATACAGGCAATGGACGTACCTGAAGCCTTTAAAAATGATATTTCACTTGATAATACTTATGCACAATGGAAATGATAGACTAGGCCTCAACTCTGTTTCATAAATGTCACTGTAAGTATGTGTAGTCAGTAAATGATCGTTACTCGCATAATTGAGTAAGTAAAAGTAGGTTTAACAGAAGTTGAGGAACGAAATGGGATACATAACTTGTGCATTTCAATATAATAAACTGATTTTAATTCAATACAAGACAAGTTAAACCAAAATGAACTGATTTAAATCAACTAGGGTTATTGAACTTGAAATGCAATAAATTGAAGTAAAATAGACCAAATGGAAATGATAGAGGTGATAATGAAAAGATTTTAATTGATATAAATGAAATATGGGTTTTTGATATTTTTGAAATGGATAATGAAAAGTGTGATGCTTTTGAAATGGATAATGTGAGGTTCAATGCCATGAGGGGTGTTGTGAGCTTCATAAAAGCTCAAATAACCTCAATAGATCTGATAGACACTAACTTGAGTCATTACTGTGCCCACTTCTCAAATTTCATTTTCATGCGCACTTAACTCGATTTTCAAACCCAAGTAAGCTTCTATACATAAACAAACTTGTTGAACTCACTACACTTTGTAGTTTCCTTGCAATTCCCATAATTATATAGAAACTTCTAAAAATATTTTCAAATGTCATGATTTCTACATTCACTCATATTACCGTTTGATGGTCTACAATACAAAATCCCTATCTTTCACTCCTGACCTCCAAATAAGATGTAAAACCCCAATATGAAAAGCTCATAATGTCCACTAAAACATTGATTCAGGACACCAAGTATGATTCCCACACTAAGGTCCCTAAAATCAGGGTAGAACACAAACGTGCACAATTTCAGTCCAATCTGCGCAGTCATAGGAAAACGACCATAACTTTTTCCACCTAGCTCAGATTAAGGCGATTCAAAAGGAATTTGAAATATAACTCAATTATCTATCCACACACAAAAAATCACAATTTTTCAGTGACCCAATCAATACCAGTTTTTCCATAAAATTACTGCTCCAGTTTAGTTCCCAGTTTCAATGTATTCTGCATAGTCTTGAGTAAATTGGTCATAACATTGTCCACACAACTTGAAATTGAGTAATTCCAAAGCCTATTGAAAGTTAACTCATCAAGATATTACTACACCAAAAATCATGAATTTTGGATGTGCCAAAAAGTACCAGTTTAATCCCAAAGTAGCCCCTGTTTCAGGTCTGTTGACAGCTTAATAATCACATCTTTGCAATCCTTTCTTCACATAACCACCTACTAAAATCATGATTTAACTCATCCAAAATCATACGAACATTACCATAATCATTTATGATGATAAATATTACCAAATCAAAAACAATATGACCCAAATCCATCACTTCAAACTCAAACTTGCTTGATCAAGAACATGCTCACCCTTAGCATGCTTTCATGCTTAACCAACAAATTAACACATCAAAAATAGCTCTTGTTTTTATCAAAATAGCATGATCAAGAAACAAAATCAGAATCAAAACCAAAATACAACAAACCAACAAGATAAGGTTAGGGTTTGCCTCACTTGGTGATTAAAAGAGAGAGATGAAGATGATGCTTGATGTGGGAGGTGTTTGGGTGGTGGATGGTAGTCAGAGGGTGGCCGGCTGGTGGCTAGAAAGTGGCTGGAAGGTGGTGGATCAGCCAAAAAAAGAGGGCAGCCGTGTAAGAGGGAGAAGGAGAGGTGAGTGGATGAAAGAAGAGGATGACTAGTCTTGCTTGTGTGAAATAAAAAGATCACTAACTTGAGTAAGCAAAACACTTGGCTGAAAATTAAAGTAAAACACTTGGCTAAAAATTTAAACCCCCAAATTAATATATTTGCTAATTATAATTAGGGTTAATGATGGTAATTAGCTAAACAAAAGGGATTAGGAACTTGTTGGGCTAAAATTGGGCTTAAATGAGCTCGGGTTGGAAAAAAAAATGCCAAACCGGGTGCAATAATTAAATTTGTTTTTCCGAAGCTCGAAATTAAATATGATGTCATGAAAAATAATTTAATCGTTTAAATCATAATTATTAGGGCCTAATATCAATTTCTCCGAAAAATTATTTTCGGTAAATGAAACTCGAATTGCAAAGCGACGCCTGACATAAATTTTCCCAACTGTGATGATTCAATGAGAATGAGAAAAATAAATGTGAAAAATGAATAACATGGCTCAATTAAATAAATAAATATGCTTTAGGGTCGGCTGTTATAGAGAGCTAGAAAGATGGCCGTGAATGAAAATCAAACAAGTTGGCTTGGTAAGGGGTGATGTTCAGCAAATGCCTTTAATACACTTGGCTTCTTACGAAAACGGTGTTGATTTATAATGTTCATATTTGCTAATGTTCACATGTGTTTTTTTATTTTTTTCAATTCTTTTTCCTTAAAAAAATCATAGGTTTTCTTCCCCGTATGTCACAGAATGCATTTCTTTTTGCTTTGCTACAAGTTGAGGGACGACAAGCTTGAGATCATCGATAACATGCTCATAAGAGCAACATTCAAGGTTGCGTCTGGAGACTTTCCGGTGAAGTTGGTGCGTTTTAAAAACTATAGTGTTTATAACTATGCTGATGTCATTACATTACAATTCTAATAGTGTGTAATTTGTGAAAAATTTGTGCAGAGCAAAGTACTCAACCTTTACCTGCAAGGTGTACAACATCCTAAACATGATATTCTTAAAAAACTAAAGGCAGTACGCTTGAAGATGTCATGGAGGTCAAGTACAAATGTCACAGATTATGGCATATTTTGTATGAGGCACATGGAGAGTGATCAACAACGCCGCAAGCGCATGGGTGTTTGCAGTATAGATAAAGATATCGTGCCTCAGGGAGTAAAGTAATCTATCGAGCCTAATCTTGTTAGAATATGCTAAGCAAAAGTCAATTTCAAGTAGATTCGATTAACTATTGCAAATAAACTTGTTTAAATCAATAAGAGAAAGCGTCTAGGAATTTTCGCAGTTCTGGAAGAGAATTGGATCAAAATAATAAACATGTGCTATTCTCCGATTGGTTAATTCCGAGGAATTGTAATCTTGTGAAGAAACTTAATCTATTTTTTTGAAATCAATCAAATTTTCTTAAACCAAGCAAACTTCGTTCTTTCAAACTAATTTGACTTAATCCAAGTTTAATATTTTTGATTACTTACTAGCCCTCCTAACACATAAATCTCTCTTTCAAGACGAAGTTATGCTATGTCTACTCAAGCAGTCCAACAACCAAATGTCGTCTTTCGAATGTTCACTCGATTGTTTCAAATGTGCAAGCAAATTTTGGCCAAAAATCAACTCACAACATATCAAACACTTGATAGAACGAGATTAAACCAATTATGAAAGTAAGCACAATTCAATAAATTAAAACATGATCGAATAACAATTCCAAAAACTACTAAACTCCTAAACTAAGAAAACTACTCAGACATGATTAAAGATAAACTAACCAAAAACATCGGCAAAATCTTGAGCGGAAGGGACTCGACTGAGATGGCCTTCACCAAGGGCTTCAGAACTACCTTAGAATCAAGCTCTCTCACACTCAAAACTCACTTAACACTAAACTAAGAACAAAATTAGAGAGAAAACTAACATAAACTAAACTACTTGCTTTGCTTTGGAAATGAGTTCTGTTTGCTTTGGAATGCTGCAGAACATCTCTGTTTATAGAGGACTTCGATTGATCCCAGCCACACAGTTAAGGGAAAACGAAGAGGCAACAGTTACAGGCACACGACGGTCTATGAGCTCCACCACGGGCTGGCCGTGGTCTGTGCTGGATCTGAAATTTTGCTCTTTTTTTGCTCTACAGTCATGGCAACTCATGGATGACCGTGGGGGAAGGTAAAACACAGCCATTAAAGGGAAAATGTTGGGTAAAGAGACTAAAAATCCTGCAAAACACATAAAACAACTATACCCAAGCATAAATCAGGAATAGGAGAGTAAATAACATCATTAAGTACAAAACTCTCCTAAAAACGAGGCAAACTAGCCCTAAAAAGATGTACATATAAAGCACTTATCAAACTCCCCCATGCTTAAACTATTGCTTGTCCTCAAGCAATGCAAGGATTAAAGATATACACAGCCTCCTCAGTATAGACATAGATGACATTCAAATGGCAAGGATGATCCAAAGGTAGCCCAAAAAGATGCAAAAATACCATTAACAAACAAAATAGGGAATGAAATTTCAAAAATGTTTTAGAGACCATAATGTAAAACTTGAACCATTCGTCCTCCAAACTATCAAATACATTCATTCTAGCATATAAAATGAGTAAAACAAGCAAGGCCGATAGAACCTCACTATAGTTATGTGGCACTCAGTACTCATGTGTTTGACAATGTATATATATAAAGGTTCTCTCAATTCTCATTCCTTTGACACAAATCTACCATAGGCTTGACAAGATTCTCAAATTCGCCACCACTAAAATGCAAATACATTAAACAATCATGAGGACTTTCACAGGGATGTAACGCAGCTTAGGGTAAAGGTAAGAGGGGAACAAATGTTTTTGGGAAATGCGGAGCTAAAAACCATGGACTAAGAGCTTAAACAATTTCGATGCATCATACCACATCCTCCTCGAACCATATCGATAAAATAAATCCCAAAATGAAAAGGGATAGAGTTGAAAATCACAAATATCTTTCATTCCCACCAAGGCTAATCACTTTCTTCGAAATGTTTCTTTTTTCTCTTTTTTTTTCTTTTATCTCTTTTTTTTGGTTGATTTCTTTCAAAGAGGAATAGCCAAGGGAATTCCATAACGAACTGTTCTCTAAAATTTACATACTAAAACAAAGGATTTATCAAATGATTGCATCCCTGCACCAAATAGCCAAAATTCACTAAAAAGAATAACAATCTACCTTGCTAACACCCTATCAAACTTGATGCAAAAGAATGTAACGCTCCTCTAGCCTTGGCTTAACGGTAAGACAAGTATTTGGCCATGGGCTAAAAGTAGGGGGTTTAAATTAAAAAAAAAACAGTTACAGGCTCAAAGGGGCTAACAAAAGATACAATACATAACAAGGGTGGCTATTTGGCCGTGGGCTTCAAATAAATCAAAGAAAGAAAAAAAAATACCTCAATCATATTGCCTAAATGCATATGCAAAATGTGGTCTTGAATGAGAATCAAGACAAGTTCTAGAGAAATAATGTCAAGAGTCACACATGAAAGAAAACATGAGACTAATAATGATGAACATTCTCTAAAGGCTCAAAGTCTCACGGGACATCTACCACAGCCAAAACTAGCTCACTAGCACACATGCTATAATTTCATGCAAAGACTTATGGGGAAAATCAACTCACATTCAACATATGGTCAAAACATGGAATTCAGTTTGAAAATTCATTCACAAACGTTTATGCACAATTTGGGCGAATCAAAGGATCAAACTAACCAAAGAAAGCCAAAATGCATGCATGCTCCTACAAACAATGCATGCATGCTCCTACAAAAGAAACTAACAAAATGCATGCATGCTCCCACAAACAATGCAAACAAAAATGAAAAAGAAACTAACAAAGAAAGAAACTAAAATGCAACCTAGAAGAAAACTAAATGCACCAAAACAAAAACTACAAAAGCTACCATTAAAAATATACACAAAGCAAAAAACAAACAAACACATACCAAACAAAAAAAAACAGGCATCAGACGCCAAATTTAATAACTAACTCCCCCATGCTTGAATCACACATTGTCCTCAATGTGGGCACATCATAAAGGGGAAGGGAGAAGCAGAAATTAGAATCAAAGAGGAGAAGGTGGAGGAGGATGGGGTGGTTGTCCATATGAGATATGCCAATCTCGCCATGTCTCTAGACATGCCCTATAGTCTTCGAAGTATTGGGTCTGGGAGACAAGCAACCCACGAAACTCATCATGGCGCTCTTGGACAAAGTCCCGAAGAGCGGCACTCTCTGAAGCGACAAAGGCTCGGAAGGAAACTTGCTCCTCTTGAATGGACCGAAGGGTGTCTTGAATATCCGAATAATCAAGTGGAGGTAGTTGAGAGGAAGAACTAGGGCCTGCTTGACTAGAGTGAGGGGCGGGTTGGTGGGGCACATGTCGAACAACCTCATCACCACCAAGCACCCAGCAAAGGTTACCTCGGTGAAGCAAAGTTGTACGACCTACATTGGGAGGCGACAAGAACCGGTCCCTATAGTAATCCAACACAAACGGCCAGCCTCAACTTTGCAAAAGTTCATAATCTCAAAGGCAGCTTGGTCAAGCTGCTCAGACCCATAAACTCTATCCTCGGGATTGGGCTCAACACCCAAGAATCTAGCGATAGTAGTAATTATTCCACCAAGGACTACCCTACCTTTAGTGCTAACAGCAACACTATGCAATTGCCTAGCTAAGAATGAACGAGGATCAAGTTGGACACTATCTAGCATAAAGAATAGAAAGTACAACTGAAAAAGTCTCGAGAAATTCAGACTTTTGTCCCGAGAAAACAAAGAAAAAGTAAGGATACGCTGAGCTACTCTAAAGCAGGGGTGAATTGGTACTATACCTAACACTCCCCGAAAATTCACCCCAAAATGCACTCGGGTTGAATTCGCCGGGGACTTGGCGGTGCAACAAGTCCACGCTATGAGAAAAACCAAAAATACTATTGAAGGTACCTAAGTTCAGTTCATACAATTGTCCCTGCAAATAAAATGATATATATCCAGCTTGACATTGAGGTCCTCTAGTGACCTCGAACTAAACTGTACTCAAAAATTCTAACGTCCGGTCCCTATATGTATTGACATTAAGTTCTAAAAAGTTGCTCATACCACCTCTAGCAAACAACCCACGAATATATACATATACATAAATATATATATATATATATATATATACACACACATATATATTTATATATATATATA
>JACYFF010031959.1:60599461-60618934 GCA_017589665.1 Selenicereus undatus | reverse complement strand
TGTGTGTGTGTGTGTGTGTGTGTGTGTGTGCATGTATATATACATATATTTATATATATATTTATATATTTATGTATGTATATGTGTATGTGTGTATGTACTTGTTTATATAAATATATATGAATATATATATATGTATGTGCGTGTGTTTCTGTGTGTGTGTGTGGTTGCGTGTGTGTGTGTGTGTGTGTGCGAATGTGTGTACATATACATATATATATGTAACACGCCAAAACTCTGATTTCATTTCTTATTCACTAACCCTTATCCTTTGTGGTAGCGGAACCTAATTGGGGCGTTACTATGGCATTTCCTTCTTGGAAATACCAGGCTGGATATCGAAATATAAATTAATACAAAAATCCTTAATAATATTTCGGTCCCCACATTGTTCAAACTTTAATAACATCTACTAAATCAATCCAACATTCATAGTAACTTTGTCTTAAGCACTAAACTTCCGTCTTCTTTGACTCATCCGTTCGTGCCCCACTCTACTTTCCATTCTCCAGTCTCATGCACAACTAAATCACCTGAAAACAAAACATTTTACAAAAGTGAGATAAACTCAATAGACAATCAACCCTAACATTCAACTACGCACACAAATTCTATTTGAAAACCTTTTAAGGGGTAGGGAAGACAGGAAGACTCCCAAGACACATTTCTCATTAACATAACCTTCCATCGTTTACCAGTTCTCAAATATTTAAATTCATAATTTATTATCCAAACACAATAGTCAGATTTTAGGTGAGCGACCCCACTAGATCTCATGGCTTGTGCTTCGGTTCAACGCAACTGCTTAACTCGTCATTGGCCTACCGCTACTCAGGCGGTTACCGCTTAACCCTTTCCTGGCCTACCATCAACAGGGATGGCTACCGGTAACCTAGCCCACGTCTCAGCAGAGCACGTGGTCGCTCACATGCATGCACTAGTTTCCTATGGAAGGCTAATAGCCTTCAATCAACACAGTCAAATTAAATCTCACCCAACTCAACCTTTCCAGTTATTTTTTTCATTTCCCCTTATTAGAGATCGACTTAGCATAAATAAGTTCACTCAATCTCAGACACTTGCCCCAATGACAACACCACAGCAGTAAATCAGGAATTTCCAACACCTGACAAGATCTCAACTTCATGGCATATCACATGATACAAATTCTACTACACAATTTCATTCAGTTAACTCATGCTATCGTGCCTTTAAATTAGTAAACAGGACAGTTCCTACCATGCTCAATGCATACACAATCGCAAACAACGCGGGAAAGGGTTAGGGTTTGATTGTTACCTGGATACCGTACAAATTACGGGCTATGTTACTATTCCGAACATACTGCTCCGCACCTGGGCCAACACATAGCCCACACTCAGTCTAAATTCAAATAATTTACCCCCTGGTCTTTTCCTTACTTTCAACAATTTTATGAAATTTTACCCATGCTTTTAAGGCCCCCAATTTAAGCCCAAACCAGGGTCTAGATTCGGCCAGAACCTGGCCCCCCTGTCAAAGGCCATAACTTATGGTCCCGATGTCTAATTTAAATTTTTTAGCCCAATTCAGAAACTTTGAGTTGTCCTCTACCAGTGTCATGTTCAGGGTTTCACCCGGCTCCATCCTGAACTAAGTCGTTTTCTCACTTATTTTAGCGGTGTCACTGACTGTCTTAGTCTGTACAGTCCATGGTAAACTGGTTATAAGTTGGGCCATGCTACCCAAATCGACCTGATTTTAAAATGAGGTTATGCGACATCCCGAGGCATCCTCTCTAAAAATTTGACGACTTTTGGCTCACCGACCCACCCTGGGTGAATTTTCAAAGTGGCCATAGCCGCAGCCCACTTTCCAGCCTAGCAGACCCAGCCAGATTTTCTAACCCGACTTTCTAGCCCCAAAATTTTCACACCCGACATCCAAAACTTGAATTCTTCCCTATTCCAGAAAGAGGAGGTTGTCCTCTACAACTTTCGTGTTTTGTGTTTTTGCTAACTCTCTCAGTATCTAGGTCAAAAACCCTAAAACATGAAAACTATCCTTGACTATCCTAGTCCAAATAGTCTTCCACAAACAGGCCATAACTCTCTTGATACGCATTGAAATCCATCGATTCAAATGGCGTAGCGTAGAGAACGCCTTAGGCTATCTACCCTCCAAATTTGATGATTTTTAGGGTAGAATATCAACAAGAATTAAGTTTTTAAATTACATGTATTGTTCTATCCTCAACGGTGGCATGTTCCCATCAAACCTCAATCCAAAACCTGATCTTTTAATAATCACGTTTTTAAGTCTCGGGATAACCTATGTAAAAATCTAATGACCCTTTCCCCTAACCCAAGTCGTCTAATTCAAAGAAACCTACAATTTGATACCAAAACTACAAGAAAAACATTGCACACTTACCTTGATGTAAATTCAGTATAGAAGTGATTTGAGGGTTGAACCCTTCGTGCTCCAAATCTGAAAACAACATAATAAGAATGGAGTTTAATGCTTTCCACTTGAAATTTGCATAAACCATGATATACATATATTTCTTTTCTTTTTATAAAAAAAAATCAAAGAGTTTGGCATACTCATGCATGGGGTACATGGGATGCCCTCAATTACCACCAAGGGATGGGGGCAGTGTGGGTGGTCGGCGGTGCTCCGGTGGCGGTGGCACAGCTACATGGGGGGAAGGGGAAGAGAAAGAGAAGCGGCAGAGAGATAGTACTAGAGGAAGAGAGAGACTGAGAGGAAGAGAGAGAATGAGAAGGCGTATGGGGGGAAGGGTTTAGGGTTTTTTTTTCTTTTAGGGTCGATTTGGCCAGGGGAAAACCCTAGGGCTGATTGGCCCATGGAAAAGAAAAGAAAAAAGAAAAAAAGGAGAGAAAAAGAAAGAAAAGGAAGGAAAAAAAATGGAAACAAAAAGGAAAGAAAATAAAGACATTCTGGGGTTGGTTTGGGTGGGAAAATTTTAAATTTCAAAATAAAATAGATAAGAGGGAAATAAATGAAATGGGGTAAATTACTGAGTTATGAAGCATAACCTGCAAGTATTTAAATCGAGAAAAACAAAATATTCCGGCTGAAAAATAAATAAATAAACATTTTCGAAAAATTTGAAAACCACAACTCGTGGCGAAAGAGGTTTAGAACAACTTGGATTACGAGAGTTGGTCCATGTCACAAGATTTTCCAATTTGATTTTCTGGGGTTTTACATACTACCCCACTTAAGAAAGCTTCATCCCTAAAACTTCACTAAACGGCGACATCCTACTATTACGAACATGAATTTTCCCGAGTTTTACATACTACCCCACTTAAATTGTTTCGCCCTCGAAACTTACACGCACCTGGCTATAGGAACAAGTAAGAGTATTTGTCTCACATTTCCTGCTCCGGCTCCCAAGTAGCTTTAGACATCTCATGGTTGGTCTAAAGGACCTTCACTAGGGGTACTGTCCTCCTTCGAAGGTGATTTTCCTACCGATCCAGGATCTGTATAGGATGTTCCTTATACGACAAGTCTTCCTGGAGCTGTATAGGATCAGGCTCGATTATGTGTGAGGGATCTGGAATGTATATCCGTAACTGTGACACATGGAATACATTGAGTACTCTTGGGAGTTCGGGTGGTAGCTCCAGTCGATACGCTACCTCCCCAATTCTTTGTGCGACTAGGTACGGCCGGATATACCTCGAGCTAAGCTTTCCTACCATCCCAAATCTCGTGAGTCCCTTGCTTGGGGAGACTCGTAGGAGTACCTGATCTCCTACTTGGAACTCAAGGGGCCTATGCCTCCGGTCGGCATAGCTCTTCTGGCAGCTCTCATACGTTCCTGGATAAATCTTATTCTATCTGTGGCGGCTTAGATTAACTCCAGCCCAATAGTCAAGGCTTCATCGATCTCCTGCCAACAGAGCGGAGTTCTGCATTTCCTCTCGTACCGTGCCTCGTACAGGGCCATGCCAATACTCGCGTGGTAACTATTGTTGTAAGAGAACTCTATCAGTGCCAACTACTCGCCCCACGCACTCTTAAAGTCCAAAGCGCAAGTCCTTAGCATATCTTATAAAGTTTGAATAGTACGTTCGGTTTGCCCATCCGTTGCTGGGTGGAATGCAGTACTAAAACGCAGCAACGTCCCAAATGCTTCCTGTAGCTTCTGCCGGAAATTCGACTGAAACCTGGTGTCCCGATCTGACATGATACAGCTAGGTAACCCGTGTAGTTACACTATCTCCTCGAGGTATGCTCGAGCTAATTGGTCCAGGGTCCAAGTATTTCTCATGGCTATGAAGTGCGATGTTTTTTGTGAGCCTACCCACGATAACCAAGATCACGTTATTCTTCCGTTGAGTCAAAGGTAGACCCCCCACAAAATCCATGGATTCCGAGTCTCACTTCCACTCAGGTACTTCCAGGGGCTGTAAGATTCCTGCTGGTCATTGATGTTCTATCGTCACCCTTTGACAAGTTAGGCACTTTGCCATGTAATCGGCCACTTCCTGTTTCATGTTACTCCACCAAAATGTCTGCTTTAGGTCCTTATACAGCTTATTTCCCCCAGGGTGTGCCAAGTGTGGAGCATTGTGACCATCGTGTAAGATTTTCCTCTTGAGTGCCTCTACGGCTGGCACACACACCCGATTATGAAATCGAATGGTGCCATCTTCACGAATTATAAACCCGGGGGCCTTTCCCACCAATATTTCCTCCCTTATTCACTCGAGTTGGGGGTCCATAGCTTGAGTTACTCGAATCTCCTCAATGAGTGTCGGTTGTGCTTCTAAGGTGAATAGGGCTTTGCCCTCGAGGTGACCATGTTGAGTTCTAACTTCCGAAATTCTTCATACAACACATTCGAAAGCACAAGCAAGCAGTTTACTGCTGGGTACAGCAGACGACTCAATGCATCCGCCACTATGTTAGCCTTCCCCGAATAGTACTGGAGATGAACATTGTAATCCTTCAGGAACTCTAACCACCTTGTCTGTCTCAAGTTCAGATCCTTTTGTGAGAAGAGGTATTTCAAACTCTAGTGATTGGTGAAAACCTCACAACGTACCCCATACAGGTAATGCCCCCAGATCTTAAGCGCAAACACAACAGCTGCTAATTCCAAGTCATGAGTCAGGTAGTTCCGCTCATGTGTCTTCAGTTGCCGCAAGGCATATGCTATAATGGGGCCCTCTTGCATTAACACACACCCTAAACCACTCCCAGAGGCATCGCTATACACTATGAAATCTTTGTCAATAGTAGGTAAGGCCAGTAGCGACGCACTCGTCAGTCTCCTTTTCAGCTCCTAGAATGTTTCTTCACTTGGGTCCGTCCATTCATACTTAGTGACCTTCCTGGTCAAGTTGGTAAGCGGGGTGGAAATTTTTGAGAAATTTTGAAGAAATCTATGACAGTACCCTGCCAAACCCATGAAACTCCTTACTTTTGTCGGGTTCTTAGGACTGGTCTAGTTTGTCACAGCCTCTTTCTTTTGGGAGTCCACTGACACTCCCTTGTCTGATACTACATGTTCCATAAATGCTACCTTCCTCAACCAAAACTCACACTTTGATAATTTGGCATATAATTCGTTTCTCCTCAATACTTCCAAGGTTGTCCGTAGGTGGTGGGTATGCTCCTCTAGGGTCATCGAGTAAATAACAATGTCATCTATGAATACCACCATGAATTGATCCAAGTAGGCTTTGAAGACCCTGTTCATAAGGTCCATGAATGCTATCGTGGCGTTGGTGAGGCCAAAGGGCATCATCACAAACTCATAGTGTCCGTACAGGGCACGGAAGGCAGTCTTGGATATATCCTCATCCCTGATTCGGAGTTGATGGTACCCCAAATGAAGGTCTATTTTAGAAAAGGTCCCTGCATCTCGTAACTGGTCAGATAGATCATCTATCTTGGGCAGACGGTAATGGTTCTTGACTGTTATTTTGTTCAGCTCTCGGTAGTCTATACACAGTCTTAGGGTCCCATCCTTCTTCTTCACAAAGAAAACAGGGGCTCCCCACGGGGATGTACTGGGCCAGATATACCCCTTCTCCAAGATTTCCTCCAACTGTGTCTTTAATTCTTTCAATTTTGTCGGTGTCATTCAATAAGGTGCCTTAAAGATAGGTGTGGCCTCAAGGATCAGGTCGATACAAAACTTCACCCCTCTAAGGGGTGGCATGCCGGGGATTTCATCGGGAAACACATCTGGAATTTCCTCACCACGAGGATGTCCTCCAGGGAGGATTCTACATCCTCAGTTTTCACTGCGTGACACAGGAATCCCTCGCATCCTTGTTTAACAACTTATGAGATTTCATTACCGACACCAATTTCACTCCTATTCTGGGTCTTTGGCCCCTATGCACTACCTTCTCCCCATTGGGCCCCTTTAGGGTGATTTTTCGTCTTGGGCAGTCTATCTGAGCCTGATACTTAGCTAACCAGTCCATCCCCAAGATAACCCCAAAATCAGTTAACTCAAACCTGTATAGGTCTGTCAGGAACTCACATTCACACATTCTAATAGGGCAACCCTCGTATAGCTCCTCACACGTCACTGTCTTCCCATCAGGGAGAATCACATATAGCAATAAAGATTTACGAGTGGGGATTAGTCCTAATGTCTCAACCAGCTTAACAGAAATAAAGGAGTGCGTAGCACCCGAACATAACAAAAAATCTACTAGCTGAGTTATGAGAGAAAAAGTACCCGTCAAAACATTAGGAGCATCCTCTGCTTCCTCCTTCCACATTGCATAGACTCTGCCCAAATTGTTCTGGGGTGGTTGGTAATGGTAGGGCTTGAGCTTGCTAAGATGCTTGGTTTTGCTGGTTGGGGTTGGCAGCCTGCCCTCCCCTGTTCTGATATGGTCGCTGCCCTTGCCCTTGTCCAATAAGAGGTGGAGGAAGTGGGCAGTCCCGAACCTAATGTTGAGGGCTTCAATAACTAAAGCACCTCTTCATCAAGCGGCATTCTCTGGCATAGTGACCCGGCTTCCAACACGCGCTACAGGTTACCTTAGGCCGTATGCTGGCCTCCCCGATTTATACTGTTCGAGTACTGATTCCCGACAGGCCAATGATATTGCTCTTGCGGTTGGAAGTTACCCCGGTTATCTCCCTTCCTCTTAGCTCCCCACTGCTCATTGAAATAGTTACTCTGTTCTTTTATCGCCCTTTCTACGTTGATTGTAGTGTCGTATAGGTCAACGTAAGAGGCATACTAACGTACTGACATCCTCTCTTTGATGGTGGGGTTTAGCTCGGCCTCAAATCAGATCATCTTCAGCCTTTCGTCAGCTACGAAGGCTGGGGCAAATCGTGAGAGCTTCATAAATTTGGAGGCATACTCGAGTAAACTCATGTTCCCCTATTGCAGTTGCATGAACTCGCCCTCCTTGGCCTTTGGACAAAGATAGGATAGAAATGATCCTTGATCATTTTCTTGAACTTATTCCAATCAAATCCAGGTTTGTGTTGTCTGTCCCTCACCGTGGCCTACCATAAGTCAGCCTTGTCCTTCAAATAGAATACGACGAAACCCTCTGAAGCAAATGTCATGCTCAGATAAGTCCAAGTGAACTCACAAATCCTTCTTAGTGCTCACAAGCTACAACAAAGGGGACTTTGTCCATATACTGATTTGGAGCTTCAATTCCACCCTCATCCTAAGCGTTTAGGATGTGTTGCTCTCCTATTTTGGGAAGGTCAAGAGGCCTTATAAGAGCTTTAATCATTAAAATGAGGTTAAACCTATGGAAAGAATAAGTTGAGCTCAACACAGTGGCGTGCTCCCAAACTGCCCAGAAGCCAGCGCACATACTCGGTTTTGCAAGCTTGATTACTCAAGCTTAATTTGGACTTAAGAATCTGCAAATCCACTTTTTGGAACCCTTAATATGTCATATTTAAGGACATATAGAGAGGTCTAGGTTAGGTCATTGGGTAATAGGTCAATTGGAGCCATTTTCTAGATGTTGTAGAAATTGTCCTAGCCTACACATGCTACACCTTTTGGCCTATATCTCCCAAAAAATAGCTCCAACATTCTACCAACATGGGCCACCTAAAAGCCCACTTTATAAGCTTTCTAACAAGGTTTGTTTCACCCCATTTGAGCAAGAGACCTAGGAGATATAGCTGTTTAAAGTTGAACATTGTAATCTGAAAAGCTGCTGACAAAAAGCATAAAGCGCTTTTCAGCTTTTATACTTGCATTGCTTTTTGGTTTCCTCTTGCTTTATGGACGTGTATAGCCCCTTTTTTCCCCTTTCTTTCAACTTGTTAAAGTCTCTCTTATATAAGGGAGGCCCTTAGGTTGTAAGAAATTAGATTTGAATCATATGAAAAGAGCTCAAAGCTTTCTCTCTTAAAAATCTCATTTCTCTTTATCCTTGTTTCTAAGGTAGTGAGTCTTGAGTAGAGTCTTTATAGAAATGTTGGTGGCCAAGCCCTTAGGCATTTCTTAGTGGTTCCTTAGTCTTGGTGGGTGGCTTAGTCTAACCAGGTTATATCTTCAGCACAAGGGAAATTTGCAACTAAGCTCAAGCAAGCTACAATCCAGCCCATCTAGTTCATGCTCCATTTGGTATCAGAGCTAATCCAGGTTGGTGTTCTTGAGTTTATACCATATTTTCTTGCTTTGGTTTCATCCTTGTCAAGGCTTTTTTTTTCTTTCACTCTTGTTGAGAAAACCGTGGTGAAACTACACCTCTCCCTAACTTAATCTATCCCAGTTTTCCTTCTCAAAATAACCTTGACCAAACACTTTCTTAGACCCAAAAACCCTTAACCTACACTTGATTTCCCTAATAAAAACCCCCCTTTTACTCCTCAAGGAACCCCACAAAACAGCCCAAACACAATCTCCAACCAAAACCCCTCCAAAGCTTCTAACCACCAAAACCGTGTTTTTTGGGGAGCAACTTGGCACGGCCACCCTGTGCCTATAGGCATGACCGTTCCGCCACTTTCTAGTGCCAGAACACTAGCACGGCCACCCAGTGCCCTTAGGCATGACCGTGCCTCCCTTCCCCGACCTGTTTTTGCACCGTGCTACTCCTTGTGCGACTGTGCCCCTCTTCTTTTCAAGCCTTTAACCTCTTTCCTCCTCCTTTCTAATTCCCACCATGTCTAATGAGGAAAACCCATCCACAAACTCTCCCCAACCGACAAGAGTGCCAAGAGGTATGAGCTTGGAACAAGCTTATCTCATGAGACAAGATAATGCCATTCTAGTCTAACAACAAAGTGTGAGGCAAATTAGTAGACAACTTGAGCAAATGACCACCCAATTTATGGCCCTCCAAGGAGGCTAAAGAGCTCAAGAGCCAAGTGATCATGGAGATGAACAAGGCTTCTCTAGTGACTCAAGTATGGGAAGCAATCCAAGAAGGGGAGGTAGGAGGCCTCCTATAGACAACCTTAGAGACATCAAGGTAGAACCTCCGGAGTTCAATGGCAACTTGAACCCGATGAGCACCTTGAGTGGGTTCAAGGTATGGATCGAATCTTTGAGGCCAAGGGCTATAATGATGAAAGAAGTTTCAAGGTTGCTAGCTTTAAACTCGCAAGGTATGCCTCCTTGTGGTTTGAAAACATCAAGAAGCAAAGGGCTAGAGAAGGCAAGAGAAAGATCAACTCATGGGAGAAACTTAAGACTCTCGTGAACAAGAGGTTCCTTCTCGAAAGCTGTAAGCAAGACATCTACAACCGACTCTTCTCACTCAAGCAAAACAACATAAGTGTGGGTCAGTACATGAGGGAATTTGAGCAACTCCTCTTAAAGGGAGGTATCCATGAACCCCAAGAACAAACCGTGGTTTGGTTTCTCAATGGGTTAAACCCCCTCATTGTTAGAAAGGTGGAACTCCAAACTTATTTCACCTTGGATGATGTCATCAAGCTAGCTCTCAAGGTTGAAAAGCGAAGAAAAGAGAAGAAGGTCTTCACTAGACCTTTCCACAAGGATCAAGTGAGCTCAAAACCCCCTTTCAAACCCTTCTCTCATCCTAAACCCGAGAGCTCCTCACGGGTTGACAAGGGTAAAGCCATGGCTCTTCCTTCCCCAAAGGAATTGCCTAAGAAGCTTGAGGGGAAGAAGTGCTTTAAGTGTCAAGGATATGGTCATTTCCAATATGATTTCCCAAACCAAAGGGTCATGACCATGCAAGGGGTAGAAGAAGTTGATGCTTTATTGATGGAGGCTCAAGGAGAAACTCATGGAGTGGAATCGGATGACATGGAGGAAGAGACTTCACTTGATGTCGATGAAGGTGAACTACTTGTCTTAAGGAGGTTACTACATACCCAAGACACCCCTTATGACAAGGCTCAAAGGGAAATGATCTTTCACTCTTGGTGTACCATCCAAGACAAAGTGTGCAACTTGATCATTGATGGAGGGAGTTGCACCAACGTGGCCTCCACTATTCTTATTGAGAAGCTTAGCATTCCCATTATTCCTCACTCTAAGCCTTATTCTTTGAAGTGGCTCAATGATGGCGGCGACATTAACGTAACCAAACAAGCCCTTATCTCTTTTTCAATTGGGAAGAAGTATAGGGATAATGTCATTTGTGTGGTGCCTATGAGTACTTGTCATATTCTTTTAGGTCGATCTTGGCAATTTTATAGGCATGTTATGCATGATGGTTTCAAGAACACATATTCTTTGGTCATTGACAAGGAAAAGATTGTCCTAAACCCGTTACCTCCTAACCAAGTCCACAAAATTAAGCCCGGGGTGGGAAGTGAGAAAAAGAGAGACCTTCTCATGTTGAGCGAAACACGGGTTGAGAGAGCTTTAGGCAAGGGTAAGCAAGTCTTAGATTTACTCATGCTTGAAAGCAATAAAAGTGAGGAAGTGACTCCCTTGCACCCTATGATCCGCCCCCTCATTTCCCAATATCAAGATGTCTTTCCACAAGATTTACCCCCCAGCCCCCCACCAATCCGAGGCATTGAGCATCAAATTGACCTCATCCCTAGTGCCCCACTTCCCAACAAAGCAGCCTATAGATGTAACCCTCAAGAGACCAAAGAGCTTCAAATACAAGTTGACGAATTGTTGGCTAGAGGTTATGTGAGGGAGAGCATGAGTCCTTGCTCAGTCCCAGCTTTATTAGTGCCCAAGAAGGATGGGTCATACCACATGTGTGTAGATAGTAGAGCAATAAACAACATTACTATCAAGTATAGGTACCCTATACCTAGGCTTGATGACATACTTGATGAACTCCATGGCTCCTCAATCTTCTCCAAATTTGATTTAAGGAGTGGACATCACCAAATCTGTATGCGGGAAGGTGATGAATGGAAAACGGTATTCAAGACCAAGGGAGGGTTTTATGAGTGGTTAGTGATGCCTTTCGGCCTTTCTAATGCCCGTAGTACATTTATGAGATTGATGAATGAGGTTTTGAGGCCTTTTCTTGGGAAATTTGTGGCGGTTTACTTTGATGATATCCTCATTTATTCAAAGATTCAAGAAGATCATCTACATCACTTGGAAGAAGTATTCAAGGTTCTAAGAGCTCAAAGGCTCTTTGGCAAGCTAGAGAAGTGTGAGTTCTTTGCACCCCAAGTCACCTTTTTAGGGTATGTTGCTTCTAAGGATGGAATCTCCATGGACCAAGTCAAAGTGGAACCTATCAAAGTCATGGCCAACTTCCACCACCATCATTGAAGTTAGGAGTTTCCATGGCTTGGCATCTTTTTATAGGAGATTCATCAAGGGGTTTAGCACCTTCGCGGCTCCCATCACCGAATGCATGAAGAAAGGTTCATTTGAGTGAACCAAGGCCGCCCATGATGCCTTTGAGAAAATCAAATCCAAGCTAAGTGAGGCCCCGATGCTAGCCCTTCCCAACTTCGATAAACTCTTTAAGGTTGATTGTGATGCAAGTGGAGTGGGTATAGGGGTTGTCCTTATGCAAGATCAACCCCCTATTGCCTACTTTAGTGAGAGGCTCAATGATTCAAGGAAGAACTACTCAACTTACGACAAGGAGTTCTATGCATTGGTGAGAGCTCTTGATCATTGGTCCCATTACTTGAGGCCGAGACAATTTGTTCTTCATTTGGATTTTGAGGCCTTAAAGTACTTGAGTGGCCAACATAAGCTCAATCCAAGACATGCTAAATGAGTTAAGTTCTTGCAAAGCTTCTCCTTTGTGGCCAAACATAAGAAGGGGAGCACTAATGTTGTGGCAGATGCACTATCAAGGCGGCATTCTCTCTTGGCCATGATAGAAGCAAGGGTTCTAAGGTTCCAATTCATCTATGAGCTCTACGAAGAAGATGAAGATTTCAAGCACTATCTCCATGAGCAGAAAGGTCACAAGCATAGCCCCTACACTCTTTAAGAGGGCTTTTTATTCAAGGGCAACAAGTTATGTATTCTAAAGGGCTCAATCCGAAAGCTTCTTGCCAAGGAAGTTCATGGAGGCGGCCTAATCGGTCACTTTGGGATCAACAAGATTATTGATATCCTCAAAGAACATTTTTATTGGCCAAGAATGGGTGGTAATGTTCATGAAGTGATCTCCAAGTGTTCTCTATACAAAAGGCCAAAAGTCAATTCCACCAAGGGTTATACACTCCTAGATGTGAGCATGGATTTCATAGTTGCCCTTCCTAGAACTCAAAGGGGCAAAGATGCTATTATGGTGGTGGTAGACCGTTTCTTAAAGATGGCTCACTTCATTCCTTATGAGAAGACCGGTGATACCTCTCACATAGCCCATCTCTACTTCAAGGAAGTTGTTAAGCTACATGGCATTCCTAAGAGCATTGTGTCCGATCAAGATACAAAGTTTCTTAGTCATTTTTGGAGATGTTTATGGAGGCTCCTTGGTACTAAACACTTGTATAGTACCTCCCACCATCCTCAAACCAATGGCCAAACCGAAGTAACCAACAAGACCCTTGCTACTTTACTTCAGAGTTTAGTGAGTAAGAGCATCAAGGAGTGGGATCTCAAGCTTCCACATGCCCAGTTTGCATATAGTCGAACTCCTAGCTTTGCTTCTTCCCACTCTCCTTTTGAGTCTTGCTATGGAATCAACCCTCTAACTCCCCTAAAACTCATACCAATTCCACTTCAGCCTAGAGTGAGCTATGAGGCCAAGGAGAGGGCCAAAGAGATGAAGAAGCTTCACCAACAAATCCGGGCCAAGATTGAGAAGACAAGCGAGATGTATAAAGCTAGAGCCAACAATCACCGTAACGCCATTACCTTCAAGCCCGGGGACTTGGTATGGATAGACTTGAGGAAAGAGAGGTTCCCCTCTAGGAGAAAGAACAAACTCATGCCAAGGAGTGATGGTCCTTTCATGGTCCTCAAAAAGGTGAATGATAATGCTTACAAGTTAGAGTTACCCGGGGACATGGGTGTATCTTCTACATTCAACGTGGTCAATCTCACACCCTATCCTGAGGATGAAGAAGATGGTGATGATTTGATTGCAAATCACATTTAAGAAGGGCAGGATGAAGCAAATGTCATGCCTACACAAGTCCAAGTGAACTCACAAATCCTTCTTAGTGCTCACAAGCTACAACAAAGGGGACTTGCTCCATCTACTGCTTTGGAGCTTCAATTCCACCCTCATCCTAAGCCTTTAAGATGTGTTACTCTCCTATTTGGGAAGGTCAAGAGGCCTTCTAAGAGTTTTAATCATAAAAATGAGTTTAAACTCACGACAAGAATAAGTTGAGCTCAAAATCGTGGTGTGCTCCCAAACTGCCCAGAAGCCAGCGTACATACCCGGTTTTTCAAGCTTGATTACTCAAGCTTAATTTGGACTTAAGAGGCTGCAAATCCACTTTTTGGAACCCTTAATATGTCGAATTTAAGGACATATAAAGATTTCTAGTTTAGGTCATTGGGTAATAGGTCAATTGGAGCCATTTTCTAGATACTGCAGAAACTGTCCCAACCTGCACATGCTGCACCTTTTAGCCTATATCTCCCAAAAGGTAGCTCCAAAGTTCTGCCACCCTGAGCACCTAAAAGCTGAAAGCGTTCTAACAAGGTTTGTTTCACCCCATTTGAGTAACAGACCTAGGAGATATAACTGTTTAAAGTTGACAATTGTAATTTGAAAAACTGCTGCCAAAAAGCATAAAGCACTTTTCAGCTTTTGTACTTGCATTGCTTTTTGATTTCCTCTTGCTTTATGGACGTGTATGGCCCCTTTTTCCCTTTCTTTTAACTTGTTAAAGGCTCTCTTATATAAGGGAGGCCCTTAGGTTGTAAGAAATCATATTTGAATTATCTGATAAGAGCTCAAAGCTTTCTCTCTTAAAAATCTCATTTCTCTTTATCCTTGTTTCTAAGGAGGTAAGTCTTGAGTGGAACCTTCATAGAAGTGTTGGTGGCCAAGACTTTAGGCATTTCTTGGTGGTTCCTTAGTCTTAGTGGGTGGCTTAGCTTTTAAACCAAGTCATATCTTCAACACAAGGGAAATTTGCAACTAAACTCAAGCAAGCTACAATCCGGCCCATCTAGTTCATGCTCCACCCACCTTCCACTCCTCAGGGCATTGGAGTGCATCGAACAGCTTCTCCATGCCCCTAATCCAATCCTCAAAATTCTTTGTGTCGGGAGTGCCATTGTAGATGGGTTGGTGATGGGTCGCGAATCTTTTAAACATATAGGAGTTATCCTCCTCAACCCTTTTCTCCCGAGCCTCCATTAGCCTCTGTAGCTGCTCATTCTGGAGTCGCAGCTACTCCCCTTGTTTATATAGCATCTCTAGCAGCAACAAATTGGTGAGTTCAGCTCCAGTGGTTGGATTAGTCTCGTCCACCTGGCTGCGAGACTCATTCCCATTCCTAGGACACAGGGCCTCCATCCGTTCCCGGAGGGTCGACATGTTAACCTCCTGATTCCCAGGGACTCTTGTAGTATGGAGAGATCTAGTTTGAGATTCTTTGTTGTTTCCCGCCATCCTATTTGGAAAATAAGTTGGGTTTAGTTCCCTTCCTAATAGCTCACTTCCTACTTACTACCGGGCTTTAATAGCACAGTACATACTAGTGCATCAGACATCATTTGACATGTGTTCGATTTCAGCATTTCACCACATCCATGTGGTATAATCACTACATCACATACTCATGCATTTCACATCATACAGGCATCATGTTCACATAATTCACATCTTTCACAACAGAAAACGCTGATATTCAGATAATTTGGGGAAATTTTATTACATAAAAAAATTCCAATATCATAAGTGTTCCACACTAATACTTTTCATTACATCACAATTTATATGGCTTGATAACAAAATCACAAAGGAAACCAACAATACTGCCTTAGCGAAGAGGGAAAAAAAAAATAGAACAAGCTTTCTAAATGCTATGAATTTCTACTGGTCGCGAGCGTCCAATGGACAAGTACCCCTACACATTCGACCACATCTGCCCTGCTTCCATCAGGTCATCTCGATCACAAACTCGCCCCTCCTCTTCACAGAATCAGAATCCATCTCAGCTCCTAAGCTTTCAGGTCCTCTGGTTTGGTCATCCTGCATAATAAACTCCCTCCTTTCCTCTTCATGGTCTCCCCTGAGATTCTCTCCCTCGATCTGCTCTGTCTCGTACTCACTCGAGTCTCCCTTGAGGTTTTCACTTCCCATCACCTGTCCCTCACTCACCTCGGAATCTTCCTCGGGGTCCTCCTCCTTCTTTGGTTCCCCCTCACTCGGGTCCATCTCAGGGTCCTCCTCGGGATCTTCCTCCTTTATAGGTTCCCTCTTATTAGGGCCTTCCTCAAGGTCCTCCTTAAGGTCCTCATCAAGATCCTCCTCCTCCATGAATTCCCTCTTAGTAGGGTCTTCCTCAAGGTCCGCCTCCTCTATTGGTCCCGCCTCAGTAGGTCATCTCCCTCCTCATCTGTAAGCTCGTCTCCGTCCTCATCTGTAAGCTCGTCTCCCGGGGGTGGGGCATCCTCCTTATTAGCCGTGGGAATATGCTCTAGGTCGTGGGGTCCCTCCAGCCTCAACTAGTTTATTAGATCAACTACACTCATCCCTATGGACTCCCAGTCACACCAACAACACCTCAACCATGGGCGGGGATCACGAGCCCGGGGGTGCAGCTCATTAACTCGATAGCGCCACTCAGGGTTCCTGTTCAGGGTTAGCAACAAAAAAACCACTCTGTTATTCTCAATCCTCAGGCTGCTATTGGGCCTATCCTCCAGATATCTGACTAACACCCACCTCACATGTCGTATGTGGTCCCACACACTCTGACCCAGCTTCTTAGCTAACTGGTCATGCAGACATGGACCTCCCATGCAACCACAGTGTTGGGTACCCTTCATTCCTATACAAAGTAAGTACACATAAGATATGCATCCATACCATTATCATACATTCATTTAACACTATATACAGATATATGCAACCCTGCCCCGTGCTACACTTACTCTCCGAACGATCATCCTTAAGTCTACCAGTTTTAGTTCTTAACCTTTTACAGTCTTTTCAGCGAGCCTTCAGGTTAGTTAACCTGAGCTCTGATACCACTTTGTAACACCCCGAAACTCTAATTTCATTTCTTATTTACTAAACCTTATCCTACATGGCAGCAAAACCTAATTGGGGTGTTACCGCCGTATTTCCTTCTTGGAAATATCAGGCTGGATATCGAAATATCAATTAATACAAAAATCCTTAATGATATTTCAATCTCCACATTGTTCAAACTTTAATAACATCTACTAAATCAAACCAATGTTCATAGTAACTTTGTCTTAACCACTAAACTTCCATCTTCTTTGACTCATGCGTTCGGGCCTCGCTCTACTTTCAGTTCCCCAGTCCCATGCACAACTAAGTCACCTGAAAACAAAACATTTTATAAAAGTGAGATAAACGCAATAAACAATCACCCCTAACAGTCAACTACGCACACAAATTCATTTTGAAAACCTTTTAAGGGGTAGAGAAGATAGCAAGACTCCCAAGACACATTTCTCATTAACATAGCATTCCATGGTTACCAGTTCTCAGAGTTGTAAATTCATAATTTATGATCCAAACACAACAGTCATATTTTAGGTGAGCGACCCCACTGGTCTCATGGACTGCGCTTCGGTTCAACGCAGCCACTTAACTCGTTCCTGGCCTACCGCTTAACCCTTTCTTGGCCTACCATCAATAGGGATGGTTACTGCTAACCTCGTCCACGTCTCAGTCGAGCACGTGGCCGCTCACGTGCTCTCACTAGTTTCCCAGGGAAGGCTAATGGCCTTCAATCAACACAATCAAATCAAATCCCACCTAACTCAGCCTTTCTAGTCATTGATTTCATTTCCCCTTATTAGAGATCGACTTAGCATAAATAAGTTCATTCAATCTCAGCCACCTACCCCAATGACAACACCACAGTAGTAAAGCAAGAATTTCCAACAACACTTGACAAGATCTCAACTTCATGGCATATCACATCATACAGATTCTACTACGCAATTACATTCAGTTAACTCATTCTATCGTCCCTTTAAATCAATAAATAGGACAGTTCTTACCATGCTCAACGCACACACAGTTGCAAACAACGCGGGGAAGGGTTAGGGCATGATTGTTACCTAGATACCGTACAAGTTACAGGCTCGGTTACTATTTTGAATTTACTGCTCCGCACCTGGGCCAACACATAACCCACACTCAGTCTAAACTCAAATAATTTATGCCCTAGTCTTTTTCTGACTTCCAACAATTTTATAAAATTTTACCCGTGGTCTTAGGGCCGCCAATTTAAGCCCAAACTAAGGTCCAGATTTGACCAGAACCTGGCCCCCCTTCTAGAGGTCATAACTTCTAGTCCAGATGTCTAATTTAAATTTTCTAGTCCAATCCAAAGACTTTGAATCGTCCTCTACCCTTGTCAACTTCAAAGTTTCACCTATTTCCATCCCGAACTAGGTCGTTTTCTCACTTATTTTAGCGGTGTCACTAACTATCTTAGTCTGAATAGTCCATGGTAAACTAGTTATAACTTGGGCCATGCTATTCCAATCGGCCTGATTCTAAAATGAGGTTATGTGACACATCCCGAGGCATCCACTCTTAAAATTGGACTATTTTGGCTCACCGACCCACCCTGGGTAAATTTTCAAAGTAGTCGTAGTTGCAGCCCACTTTTCAGCCTAGTAGACCCAGCCAGATTTTCTAACCCGACTTTCTAGCCCCAAAATTTTCACACCCAACATCCAAAACTCGAATTCTTGGACATTCCAGAAAGATACATTGTCCTCTACAGCTTTCGCGTTTTGTGTTTTTGCTAATTCTCTCAGTATCTAGGCCGAAAACCCTAAAACATGCAAACTATCCTTGACTGTCCCAATCCAAACAGTCTCCCATAAACAGGCCATAACTCTCTCGATACACATCGAAATCCATCGATTCAAACGGCATAGGATAGAGGACGCCTTGGCCAATCTACCCCCAGAATTTGACGATTTTTAGACCAGAATATCAATGGGAATAAATTTTTAAAATTATGTGTATTTTTCTATCATCAACAATGGCATGTTCCCATCAAACCTCAATCCAAAACCCGATCTTTTACTCCAATAATCATGTTTTTAAGTCTCGGGTTAACCTACGTAAAAATCTAATCACCCTTCCCCCCTAACCCAAGTCGTTTAAGTCAAAGAAACCTACAATTTAATACCAAAACTACAAGAAAAACATTGCACGCTTAACTTGATGTAAATTCGGTAGAGAAGTGATTCGAGGTTCGAACCCTTCGTGTTTCAAATCTGAAAACAACATAAGAAGAATAGAGTTTAATGCTTTCCACTTGAAATTTGCACAAACCATGATATATATATATATATATATATTTCTTTTTTCTTAAAAAAAATTTCAAAGAGTTTGGAATACTCATACATGGGGTGCATGGGACACCTTCACTTACTACCAAGGGAATGGGGGCGGCATGGGTGGCCGGCGGTGCTCCGTGGTGGTAGCGCGGCCGCTTGGGGGGAAGGGGAAGACAGAGAGAAACGAAGGAGAGAGAGTACTAGACGAAAAGAGCGAATGAGAGCAAGAGAGAGAGTGAGAAGGCGCGAGGCGAGGAAAAGGGTTTAGGGTCTTTTTGGGGCGGTCGGTTTTGCCAAGGGGGGGAACCCAAGGGTCGGTTGGCCCATGGGAAAGAAAATGAACAAGAAAAAAAAACCAGAAAAAAAGAAAGAAAAGGAAGAGAAAAAAATGGAGACAGAAAGGAAAGAAAATAAACACATTCTAGAGTTACTTTGAGTGGGAAAATTTTAAATTTTAAAATAAAAACGACAGGAGGGAAATAAATGAAAGGGAGTAAATTATTGAGTTATCAAGCATAAATAGCAAGTATTTAAATTGAGAAAAATAAAATATTCCAGGTAAAAAATATAAAAATAAATATTTTAGAAAAATTTCAAAGGCACAACTCAAACCGAAAGAG
>JACYFF010031959.1:60561504-60575015 GCA_017589665.1 Selenicereus undatus | reverse complement strand
TAATAATAATAATAATAATAATAATAATAATAATAATAATAATAATAGTAATAGTAATAGTAATCGTAATGATAATAATAAAATTATAATTATAAAGAATTATAATATTGTAATATTGGTAATCTTGTTATCGTTGTTGTTGTTGTTGTTATTGTTGTTTTGTGTTTTTATAGATGTATTATTTCCATTCCTATAAAGATTAATCGAGATAAAGAAGGGCAGTTCATTAATTTCTCTCCCATTTTTTAAAATTTTAATAGTTCAATAGTCCATATGTTAATTTTCAAAACTCCCAGTCCCTAATATTATTATGTAGATTTTTCAATTGTGTTGAGTAGAGCATGTAATTGTTCTATATTACCTAATAATGGATAGCTATTTAACTAATTGAAGGAAAAATATTCAATCGAATTAGCTGTTGCTGTTGTTGTTGTTGTTGTTGTTGTTGTTGTTGTTGTTGTGTTGTTGTTGTTGTTGTTACTGTTGTTGTTCATTTTTTTATGTCATCTTACACAAATGTTAAATATATATGATAAAACTATGCATTATAAGAACTAACTTCACAAATGGATGATTTTACATAAATTAATTAGCCTAATATTAAATTTAAAAAATCAAAATGAGCAAATTAGAGGAAAAAAATTCTGATGTTATATGGAAAAAAATTTTGATGTTATTAATCCTACATCGGGGATGGGAGGCACTAACAACAAAGAACTAATTAACTCCTAAAACATAACCTCTCTATACTAAACACCTTTGGTGATATAAGTAGTCACTTTGATCCTTTTAAGCCACACTCGGGTGGTTATAGAAATGTGTAAAAAAAAAAGGGAATAAGCCATGACTGAAATGTTCATGTTTCAAACGTTTTAAAAATGCTCGTGTAAATGCTAATTTTTGATATTGGACTATAGTTTGTGGAGAACAACTTCATGCTTGTTGTGGACCTTGAGGCTGTCTAATATTAGATGCAACTCAAATACAAGCGACCTGATTGAAAGAGAGCAACAGAGCATGCATAGTGTATACATTTTAGGAGTTACTGAGGTCAGAAGCAAATAGCAATCATGAGTTAAAAAGATTTTTGTTTGTCTAGAAGGTAATGCAATTTTATTAGAATAACTTCAAAAGATGCAAAACTAGTAAGAGTTAAGTTATAAGTGGAACCATGTTGGTTACTAGTAATCTAGGAACCATAGTGTCATTATGACATATGATATGACAACCTCATCATTTTGATCTTGATAAAGAATTCACTTTTTGAATATTAGCTCATTTTCCACTAGACTTAATGGTCCACACTTCATCTTTGCACATATATTCATGATTGTAGGATTGTGATTATTTTAATAGCCGTCCTCACATATCCATTGTTTGAGTCAGTTTCCATTATTGCCATCCTCCTTGCACCATGTAAATAAGTTAGATTTTAAATGATTTAAGCTCATACCTATTTCCACCATATTCTCTAGTTTGTTGCGCATTAATCTTTATTAGTCGTGTTCGGGTCTTTCATCTTCGCCACTGTTTGCCTTTTCTTGGCCTATGATGATGCTTGGTTGAGAATTGAAAAAACATCAATTGTATTGCTTCCTTGATGTTCAGCACATGACACGTCTCTTTGGGCATGATGAGTCATTGCAATGCATGTGAATAGTCATGTAGGACAATAAACATTTGTTGAAAAAGTCAATCCTGTTTCCTCGCTCGATCATTTTATATGTAGCCCGTGATAGACGAAAGGATCTTGATGGTCCACTTTTTTTATTCTGTCTTGAGTGTTGGAAAACAAGATCTATAGATTCAGAGATGCCACTTGAGGAGAACATTTGAGTGGTGGACTCACTCTCCCCCGCGCATGACATAATAGTCAATGTGGATTCAGAAGTGGTGTTCCTTGCATCCAGATCCATGTTATATTCACTATTACCTTGACTAACCGTTTTTTCCCTTCCTCCTTAATACTACTTTGCTTCACAGTTGGCTCCACAGTTAATTCTTCACCTAAATTCATATATCCTTGTTGTAGTTCCTCAATCACCTCATTATTATTTGAACCTTGACAAATCCACTTAGTTAAATGTTGCTCGCTTTTCACCTTAATTCTTTTACCCTATTACACTCATCATCCCCAGGGCTAGGCTCTAGTGTTTGGTGATAGATCCCTTGTATAGGGTGTTGTAGAACATTCTCAATAAGATTAGTAAGTACAATGTAAGAATCATTAGTAGAGGGGGTGGCCTGCATAAACGAGTTATGTATTTTCAGAGGGTCAAAAGTTACCCTCTCAACTCCTACATTAGAATTTTTGGATTCATTGTCACAACCGATTCCATTCTTCTTAAGGGGCTCTTTTCCACAAGATGTTTTACATATCTTCTCCCACCCTACATAATTCATTCTTATTTCTTCATTGTTAGGGTTGAATTGAATAGTTGCACGAAGGTCTTGATGAGCATCTTTCATTAATCCCATATCGGACTAAGCTTGGCTCTCCGCAAACGAGCTTTAAAATTAAATAGATCAAGTTCCATGACCTCATCACACTAGCATTTTGCTAATTCAAATTCTTTTAATTTCAATCAACAACCAGCTATACTTAGATTGATAAAGTTTTCAAACTCCTACATCAACTTAACATCATCCTCATTTTCAAGAATACACACAGATATCGAAGTAATTTGTCATACCTATTTGTGGCACAACAAAATGCCTTTGATATGTAGAACTTATTTCCTTCCTCCTTCAATTCTTCGGATTTCACCAATGTCTCATGAGGGGAGCTGATCTTCATGATGTTTCTTCTAACATCTTGATTAGATTCATTCTTAATTTGCTCTTTGGAGAGATCCAAAAGTAAAGATTGAGATGAACTAGCCATGTTGGGTTGGTACCACTTCCAATTCTTTGACCCTATCACACTATAGACAGTAGATTGTGAGAAATTGAGATTGTTGCTCGTTCTTACCTTTGGTATTCTTAACTGGGGGTTGTAATCACAAAAAGATTGGGAAGAAAAGTTAAGAGCATAAGATAATTGCCCACATGGATAAGGTAAACCCTAAGTCTAACTTTTAAAAAAAAAGAAGAAAGTGCAGAGGGGTGTGGATAATTGAGCATGAAATTGATGCATAGAAGAGAGCATCTAACCATTAGTAAGTCTCAGAGAAGCAGTCATCGACGACTCATATATCAATTGGGGAGGTTTTTGGAGGGCAGGATATTTTGGCATTGAGCTATGTTGATCACAGGAGCATTCTATAGTTAAAAAAGATTTATCGAGTAGGCTGCACTAAAAATAAATTACAGAAAGTTAGGGCAATAACTATAGATAACATGAATAGAGTTCATGAGCTAAGAACTAGGTAATATTTGATTAGATGTAACCAACCTTATATTGCAAGCAAATTTGCAATTATGTTTATATTATCTTGTTTGGTTGTAAGAGAGTGTTGCAAATAATGGCTATCGGGTAATTATGACTACCACAAACTATGTTGTTATGATTGTATTATAAGATTGATTGCATTACATTACATTCAACCAAATATCACATTAAAAAAACTATGGAATCAACAAAAACCTTACCACTACATGCCTCATTATTTAGTACTAAGGCATATTTGCATATATAAATTAAAATCTTTTAAAAAATTTTATGACCGAATGATTACACTCCCTTTAATATAAATATGCTAACATATATTAAAGCATGCATCAAATTTAAACCAGATTAATTATTTAGTTGTCGACGAACTTAGTAAAACAATCATACCTTGATAAGTTATCAATAGCTTTTGATGATATTTAAAATATTACATGGGATAAGGTTTTTCCCTTCTGTTTTTGGGTGGGGGGTGTTTGTAATCCAGTAGAGGAGACAACATAATGCACATGTTATCATACTTAAGCTAGCTTTAGTTGATAAACTATAAGCTTCTATGACTTTCCATGAACTACAATAATATATAAAGAAATATAATAATTCTGCATTGAAAAAGGACAACATTAATAACAATTGCTGTATACGAAAGATACAATATAATGAATCTATATAATGATTTTTTGCAGGGTTAAGATAGCATATTCATATTATCAAATTACGTCCAATATTTAAAGATAAATTTGGAATTGTCTAAGAAAGTGTCTCCTTAAAAATCAAATAGTTTACAACCCAAATAATTTCTCAAAAGACAGATAATTTGTTTTTAAAGATATTAGTATAATAATCCACAACATCATTCTATCACATTCCCCATCCAATTGATTTTCATGCCCCATCCGTTCCCCAAAAAAAAAAAAAGTGTCAATGTTGCCTAGCACTTTGACTCTATATAAGAGGACATTAACTCTCCACCCAAAATTTTCTATTAAGCAATGATTCCTATGTATCTAAGTGATCCATAAATTTTCTAAAAAGATTATGATACACAAATTAATGCAGTTGTCTCCTACATGAAATAATCTAACCCAATCATAAAGCCATTGTTTTCGATAAATACAAAAACTGACATCGATTTTTACCTTAGCTGAATTTAAGTAGGAGCAACTCATTTATCCTGAGTTCTTCATACGTATACCTGCTTAAAAGAGAAAAAAGAAAGTGGAAAATAGTGCCTAATCCAAATGCCAAGTGCCCATGCCTAGCCGCTATTTATGGTCAATACTTGGATTATTATCATCCCATCAAATGTCAACTTGGGCCCGAAGGTAGGATGTAGTCCTACCTCATTAGGCTCGCGAGAATCATACCAAACGGTAACTTTTTATATTCCAATCGATTTCTTTTCATCACAATTTTCTTTTCTTTCTCCTAAATCTCTGTGCAAGAAATTATGCCACTATTTTTTGCAAAATATATTTGGTAGCAGACGAGCAGCGATAAATAGAAACGCTGCGCTGTTTGCCCCTCCCGTCTCTCCCTCTCTCCCGTCGCTTCCTGTCTTTTGTCGTCAAAGATCTGTTGATCTCTGGCGATCAATCCCTAATTCAGTTACTGTTTTTCTTCAATTGCTGTTGAGTGCCTGATTGGGTTTGTTTTATTTTCCTGATTGTTTGATCGAATCTCCCCAATTTTTGAGGTTCCATGATCAATTAGCCTTTTCCCAAATCGCTTCCTGTAATTTCGAGTCATCATACAACTATTGGTTTCTGGGTAATGATTTTAGCTTTTAAGCTGCGAAATTTCGATTATAAATCCGATTAGTTTCGTCTTTGGGCGTTTTACCATTGTTTACTTAAATTCTTATTATTTGAAGGCAGTTTTTAGTGTGAAAACTTCAATTTGGTGGGCAGTTATGATTTTGGTTGTTTGCATTGTATTTCGTTTTAGGCTTATTTATTTATTTGGATCCTTTTCCCCAATTTTCAGGTTATTTAGAAGACAAGTGCTCATTATTATCTGTGCACCCAAGTTGAAAGCTCTTAATTTCTTTTGTTTTGTGGACAGTAATAAGGTAACGGTTAATTTCCTTTTGAAAGTTCAATTCAATATAGATGGCCTGCACAATATCAAAATTCGCTTATCTGTTGGATGCATTTGTATGCTGCTACCTAGAATAAACCAAATTTCCTTCCTTTTTTTTTTTTTAAGTTTTTGTCGCTTCATGATGCCTTGTTTAATCCGTCGTGCTTTTGAATGAAGAAATGTTGAATATGATCTTTTCTAAATTAGAAATTTGAAAAAGTATGTAAATATAATTCAAACAGAAAAGGGATGCGTGGATGAATATTTCACAAAATAAATGGCTAGCGAGTAGCGACCAATGATTCTAAGAGGAATGTTGTGTTGTGAGCATTCACAACATACATGAATAATGACCTCATGATATTGTCCGTGATTTTTGCTGACATTTAACATTGATCATTCTATTATAGTTCCCTCTGTGGGTACTCTCAAATTTGCTTTTGGAGCTGAAGTTGTAGCTGACTTCATATTATTATCTCTTTTAATTGTTTCTGAGATGAATTTAGTTGAATCGGTAGATCACATATTCTGAGCATTTGTTGAGAATACTACTAGGGTGGTTACAGAGTCTGATTTCTTATGACTTGTTAACAGGTTATGACCCATTAACAGGTTACGACCCTTCAAAACTGATCTTTCTCTTTTTCAGTGGGGTTGGGAAATTTGAGTTGTCTTTGAAGAAGATTGCATCCAGCAGAACATCAGACTTTTGGGAATTCCCTGAAAAAAAATCGCAAGACATAGTGTTTCATCTTGCTTTTTGATTGGCAATTTGGTGTATCTTCTCTTGGAAGACATGTTGGTAAATGTTGTGGAAGCATTAATCATATACTTGGTTGAATGTGAGCACTATTAAAATGCAACTCTTTTTTTGCTGACAGAGAAAGAGAAGCAGGGGAGCAAAGAGAAAGATGATGTTTTTTTTTGGGTGTGTGTCTTGTTTTTTTTGGGGGGGGGGGGGGTTGGATTAGGGAGGCAAAAAGACACCATGACATGAATGTGATCCTAATTCCTCAACTTTGACTACAAAATCAATTGTACATGGCTAGATGTGATGATTACGGTAGGACTAGCTGTGTAAGCTCTATAGGTAATGATAATAGTTATGATCACTTTAAATCTGTAATTGCATTTGCCATTTTCTTTACAAGGAATCTAATGTTGCATAAGGACCAGCAGCCCAATTTATGTTCTCTGGATCTCGGAATATACTTGCAGAAGACATGCCTTTTATGCTCTGCTCAGTCCTTTTCATCCTTTTCATTCTAAGCTTAGGAAGTCAACACTTTTTGGGTTCTGAAAATCTGTGACATATGTACATCACAGTTCATTCGTCCAGAGTACGATGTCATTGGTCATATTTTTTCACTTAGTGTGTCTGTAGCAATAGTGATGCCTGGTTCTAGCTTGTTACTGAACCTTTTCTGCAGTTGAGGAATTTGGTGAAAGGCTCTTTTGAAAGAGGATTGTATTCCATAGTTAAAATGATTCGACCAGCCACTGCAGCTGACAGGGATCGAAAATTGTATACAGAAAAGGATGGACTGCAGTTAGTTCTCATGTTCCTGCAACAATATAAAGGGTGCTTTTTTAATTTATAGTTGGCTTCTGTGTACGATGTAAGATATACTGATATGATTCAGCGTTTGTACTTCTTTGATATGAAAAATTTAGCATTGAAATCTTTATAATGCCTTGGTGGGTAATGTAGATGCATATTGGCACCTAAGTGAAATTTTGATGTTGTGATCATCTTAAATAGTGACTGTTTTGGTGGGTTTTAGTTTTTTTAAGAGCGAGTTCTTCTTGGGGCCTCTCTGCTGGCGTTTCTGAGCTAGCCTTCTATTGACTTGGTTAGAAAGTGACATGATGGTTGTGGTATTTGGTTTACTTTGCGTATTCTGTTAATTTTAGATGAACATGATTTCAAAATTTTAATGCATTTGTCTCATATCAATCATAAAGTCTTTCCAAACTTCTGATGGGTTTGTTTATTGATGATTAATAATTGAGTTGCTGAGACATTTTCTGCTGTGTGCCCAGTGTGCTCATGATCTTCTGAGCTATATAATGTCTGACGACCTCCTTTGGCTTACTTTTGGCTTAAACAGATATAAAGAGCATCATCTCATCACTGAGAAGCCATGAATGAAAGAAATATGTTATGTAGTAACCATCAATTAATTGATTTTGCAAATGGACAGCAAGTCCAGAGCCATCTTCACCCTGAGCCATGCATTCTCTTGGGCAGCACATCTAGTTTCCCCCCATCAAGTATCAATCCAGTGTTACCTCCTCCAGGAAGTATGAGCAACTTTGATCTTCATCATTTAACGGATCATCCTGGTGGGCCTGCTTTTTATGGAATGACACAATATAATCAGCCTAACCACCCCACTACAAATCTTGAATTAGGTGTTCCTACTGCATCCAACTTCTTTAACATTCACATGAACCCTGCATCTGGTGCAAGAGTGTTTCCTGTTCCACTGAACCATGGTTATGTGGATCCGTTACCTTCTTCAAGCAATTATAGGAGCAATGCAGTTCCCTTTAGTGAACAAGGATGGAGTAATTTTTCAGCAGATGCTGTTAGAGGCATATGTAAGAGAAAGAATGCCGAAGGCATCCCAGTGAACGTTCAGCATTTCGGATCTTCTACTGGACCCAGTAGTTCTTCAGCCATGCCTATGGCTGGCTGTCATTTTGATTCTGGAACTGCTGCTATGGATGCGCCACTTGCATTGCCTGAGTATAGAGGTAATGGCACTCCCCCAATCATGGAAGTAGGATCTGGGGTTCCTGCAAGGCACAGATCTGCTACTGTTGGACTTCATATGGATTCTTCTATGGTGCATAACTATAATTACTTAGTCCAAGGGAACTATTGTGGCCAATCTTTTCAGCCATCAAGTTCTACATGGATGGAACAGCAGTCCATCAATAATGGTGGTGCTTTTTCATGGAATGGACCTCCTATGTTACCTTATTTTCAGGGTAAATTTTCAATTCTGCATTATTTGTGATTTAGTTATTTCCATTTTACCACATGAGTTGTTTTCATTGCTTACATTTCTCTGTTCTTTTATGAGGAAACTTCTTGCATGATCTTTCATTTAGTGTCCCAGACAATATTGTGCAAACTCTAGTCTGTACTTTATCTGGGATTCCACTCTGGTGGGTTCCATACTGGACTGCTATTGTTTGTTTGTACTCTATATCCATTCAATTATTAGGCGGCTGAAGGAGTCATTGTTGTGCTTTTTTAGGACTTTGGATTATAATGTCTGGAGCAAAATGTTTTGCTCAAGTTCATCACTTCTTTTGTTCGCTGTAATACGTAGTCAACGTTTAGTTCAGACAAAGTCCACGCCTTTGTGGTTAATAATAACTCGAGTTTCGTTAGGCTAAATGACGGATACTATGAATAGGAATAGGACAAAGCAAAGCCCTTAAGATAGTAATGAAGGCTTTAGCATTTCTTCACTCCTGCATATGTGGGGTTGAACAGAAACAACTTATTAGTCCAATTCTAGGGTTGTGTACATTTGGGCGCTGGTTGGCAAATAACTAATAGCTGTTTCTTGTTGGCTGTTTGTGTCAGCTATTTCTATTAGCTTATTGCATTAACCGTTTGTAGAAAAGTGTTCAGTAAAAGTAGATGTTTATATAAAAGTTGTTTGATAAAATTACTTTTCTACCCTTAACTCTATTTTATTATTTATATATACATGATTTTTATTCTTCGGTTTTCAATTTTCTTGTCAATATTTATGAATTAAAATTTAAGCAATATGTACAATAACATTTATGCTTAAAGTCCTGTTTTGTTAATTGCACTTATTTTTATCTAATCTTCTTTTTCATATTACGAAGTAAAATTTACACAATGTCCGCTATGCATAATGTTTGCTTCTTATTTGGACATAGTTTTTATTTATTCTTAGTCTGTTTCTATTTTTCAATATGAGACAAAATTTACATGATATTAAAATATTTATTATGTAAAATTAATTGACATAAGTGATTTAACCTTTTTGTTGGAAATGGCAAGTGGTGCAATTTAGGTCAACCTTTTGACATTTTGGTAATTTGGAAACCAAAATCCAAATAGCCATTTTGGTAATGTTGTTTAGCTTTTTGAAATAGCTTTTTGGGACAAAAAACCATTCCAAACAGATGTTAACCAAATACCTAAAACAGTTGTTTGACTCAACCAAAATGCTCCGAAACAGCCAATTTTGATAAAAAGGCATCCAAATAGCCAACAACCAAACACCCCCTCAACCTCCTGACCTGTGATCTTGCTTTGGATGTTCCATGGCCTTTCTCAAAGTTTTTCCCTTGCCATATATCTTATTTTTGATTGTTTAGATGGTGTGGGGGTACTTCTAATATTCTCTGGATATAAACAGAACTATGGTGTGCCAACTATTAAACCCTACTTCTATATCAATCCAGGAAGTAATATCCATGGAGGTTCCTCTGACATAGGGAATGCTAGCCTCCCAGGATACCCTGAGGCATCTAGCAGCCATGGTTCTACAAATTTCATGCATCCGCCCCCCATGCTTCAACAGCACCACAATCTTCAACCATCACAAACTATCCCGGGACTGAGGGGATATGGTGTTGCTTGTTATCCTCCTTTTGTGCCAGCTCCTGGTAGGGTTCCTGCGAACGATGCCATGCAACATGATACGGCACAAATTTCACAGGAAAATGCAGAGCCAGCAGGTCGGCCAACTGGAATAAGGATATACCGTTCTCATGGAAGAAATCTTTTACCTGATTCGTCTTCCAGACGCCGCGATCTTCCTCGTCTAAGGACTCTGCAAGCAGATGTATGTCTCTTCTATTAATCTTTATTGGTGAATACTTTCGCATGAATGAAGTTTGGAAAATGGCAAAGTGGGTGGGAAATCTGAGTCTCAGACTGTTTTTTTTCTTTTTCTTCTAAAATACTGACCCCTACAACACATCCCCCCCCCCCCCCCCGGCGGTCCCCCAAAAGAAAGGTGTATAAAGGGGACTTCTGCATGATTGTTTACAGAGCTGGAGAGCCAGTTGGAAGGGAATCAAACCTCAACCTAATGTAACTGAAGCCTCATACTCCAATGACTATGCCAGAAGAACATGAAAAATTGGCTGGCTGATCCTATATGTGTGGTTTTTTGTATGGAACTGCTTCTGATTCAATTCTTGCAGAGAGTTGCACTTTTGGAATTCCCGAGTTTCTACGAAGTGGATTACGACATGGACAATTTTATTGATCATCATCGAGACATGCGGTTGGATATTGACGACATGTCATATGAGGTGAGCTAATAAAATATAGGCTCATTGCTTACATAACCTTTTCTGTTTTTGCCCTGGTTGGACTGATAAATAGGTTTTAAGTATAATAGGATAATCAATCTGCTGCTTTCTTACCTGATGTGTTAGAATGTTGTATGTGATGCTTTGATTTCTTTTATTTCAGGAACTTCTTGCTTTGAGTGAGCGCATTGGAACTGTGAGCACTGGGCTTTCTGAGGAAGACATCGCATGCCATCTAAACACCAGAATAAATAGTTCAACTTCAGCCACTATCAACCTGGAGGAGTTGCCTTCTACCGATCAGAACAATGATTCATGCATTATATGCCAGGTTAGCTATTGTTATTCTTCACTGAAGATTTCTTGATGGGACTTCCCAGAGCTAACTTGCTATATGTATGGTTTGGGCATCTGACGTGGGCATATTTCCAGTTATTGAATTCTCCTTCTAATGAACTTGTTGCATTGGTTGCAAATTGGGCATCATCTCTCAACATGGTGTCTAAAGTGCTATGTGTCTATTACTGTTACATGTGTTGAAATAGTCCTCGATCTTCGTTGTTTAACCTTTTCAGTTCCTTGCACACTTTTTGTGAAGAGCTATCAATACCCTCTGTGGCAAGAGTTTGTCATGGAGGCCTGCTTTTTATGTCCTACCATCAAAATTCTTTATGTTGCTGTGGTTCTTTCATAGCTACCTGGAATCCTCATCATTTTTTGTGTTTTGTTCTGGTTCCAAGCAGTGTGAGTCCTGAATTGGGTTAGATTTGGTTGACAAGTCATGATTGACATTTGCACCTGAGCCATGTTAGAGGTGTTTCTTTTTTAGACAAGTTGCATGTGAAACATCCTTGCACTGGGTGATCTATATTGCTCTTCTTGGCACCATCATCATACAAGCTTGTTGAATCCTAGCGTTAGAAGTTTCATTGCTCATTATTTTTGTGATCTGTGTCTTGGGATTGAGCAATTCGAAGCCTGCATTAGTCTTTGGTTCTATTGGCATTCACATGACTTCCTGAGTAATCCCAGAGCGTTCCCGATGCTGGGGTGGACGATTTAAAACATGCGCATATGTAACATTTTGGAAGAGTTGATGACAACAATGGTGAGTTTGACATTACAGGATGAATACGAAGACAATGACAGGCTGGGGATTCTTGAGTGCGGACACGAGTACCATGTGGACTGCTTGAAGAAGTGGCTGCTTGTGAAGAACATCTGCCCCATTTGTAAATCATCGGCCTTGATGGTGGTTCGCAAAGGAGAATGATATGCATAGTTGGGTCATCTGGATTCAAGGAAACCATGTTTTCGCAATCACTCATCTGTTTTCAACTAAGTAGAAACTTAGTACTTAATATCGTACATATATGCTTTTGATGGAATTTGTATAAAAGGAAGGGGGAAAAAAGTACATTTGTTTGTTGGTGGACTTATCATATAACAGAGGTGAGGCCACCGTCACCAGCTTTGTCCTGGGCTTGCTGCCTTCTCTGCACCAAAACTGTACAGACCCTTGTAATTGCGATCCTGTAGTTGGGTCCTCTATGTAGTTTTCTTGTGAATAATCATGGCTTCAGAATTTCTTTTTGCTTGTATAGCGGGTTGCATTTTGGTTAGTAACTAGTATGTTTTCCACCGGGTGAAACACAGGAGAGTTTTTGAGTTTTTATATATAGTAAACATATATATAAAATAATAAATCATCTAATATTTCATGTGATATAAGAAGCCTGTTCACTTCATAAGTGGGATGATCGTATTCTTTATAAGCATGATGAATAACGGGAATGGAAAACTTTTTATTTTCAAATTTGTATTTCATGTGGTGTTCTCAACATTTTGAATTTTTTTAATTATGAAAACTGTATTTAAAAAGTATGGTAAATTATTTTCATAATTCATGTAATTTGTGGAAAAATTATTGGAACCTTTTTAAATAAATTTACAATGTTTTTTTATATGCTTTTTTTTAAGTTAATTGGAAAATCTCACATCCAAAATTATTTGTAAATAGAGAAAAAAGTAAATTAATTTATAATGTCTTAAACTAATTGTTGATTTTCACCTTTTTCACAGTTAATTGGGTACAATAGTTCTACATGATTCATGAATTATTTATTATTGATACGATAATTATACCTATTAAGATTGCATGGTTGTAATACTACTACTACTAACCTGGATGCGGAATTGTACTATCGGTAATAGTCCACAATAAGAATACCAGTTCTTCAATAATAATAAATCCAAGCGGCTACAAGAGTCGCTTTATAGATGTCCACGTTCTAAACCCGAATACCCGGAAGCGATGGTAAGGTAACCGTGAGGAGAGAGAAAGGGAAGTGTTCTATTGCTTCCATCTGAGGCTAACCCCCTTAAACCCCTTTATATAGGTTAGGGGGTAGCTAGGGTTGTCGCCCTAGGCGACTTAAGTGGTCGTCGGGCCTAATCTAATTAGGCCCGTCCAACAGCTCCCACTCGGCCACTTAGGCCGTAAAACACGTATTCTCTACGTATCACAACTCCTTACGCTTCAAACCAGGAATAGAACGTGCGACCAAAAATAACAAGTAGTGTTATATTAAGTTACCATCCAACTAACATAACACTTTTACGAAATGCGATACCCCAAAAATATCCCAAGACATCACCAGTGGCATCTTTAGTCCATGTAACACCCCCAGCCCCTAGGGCCGATAGCGTTACGTTTTCCTAA
>JACYFF010031959.1:60547739-60561494 GCA_017589665.1 Selenicereus undatus | reverse complement strand
TTGCAGGCAAATAATATCTTTACTAGTCACATATCACGTATTCATACTTTAATATCATATTAGGCATTCATAGAATTCCTATAAAGACATTACTAAACATAACTTCTTTTTTACTCTTCGAACGCATCTCTACACTCCTGAATGATTAAGTTCTTTGACTAACAAGCAGTTAAGTAATACTAACATGGTATTAGACCACATATCCTAGCTCGTAGGCTCTTGGCTACACATTTAAGCATGATAGATTCCAAGTCTCATTCATAGGTTATGCATAAAACATGCTCATAAGGCCTTCTTTTTCGTAATCGTATCTTACTTAGCATCTCATTATCATTTATAAGAAAAGCACAGAACATACAAAGAAAACTTTCTTTCCTTTCTTTGAAAACATTTCATTTAGCCTCTTGAGGCTCATAAAAACCCTTCTCTTAGCCCCTTGCGGCTCATATTCTTTCATATCGGTCGCATATTGACCCTTATAAACTTTTCACATTTCATTCAACTGGCCTCTTTGGGCCCGTAAAACATTCTTTTTCCTTAAAACATATAAAATGGCATAGGCCAATTGCTTTTCTTATTTTGGTAGGAAAATACTTTTGGCATAAGTTCATTACAGGGTGCTGATCGGGTGAGAACTATTCTCGACCCCATAGTGAGACCTAACGCTCACGCTTAAGCTCTTACTCCCGGGATGGCTACATATAACATATCGGACCATTACATCAGCCCTCGTCAGGGCCTCTAGGTTTTATCCGGACTTATCCCCTAGGATAACATCGTTCATATCATATCATATTGTCCGCAGCACATTATCTTAGCCACTTAAAGCGTATCGGCCATAACGGCTATAACTTTGCGTTTCAAATCGTAAAATCATTCAACGTATGACTCACACCTTTATAAAACTCTTTAGGGATTCCCCCGTTCAAGCGAGTTCACTCCCAAAACTGTTTTCATTTAATTAAAATAGGCCATCATGCATTAATAGTTATGGCCACTATCATTTCAAAACATGAAATCTTTCTTTGAAAAACTCACTCTTATGCACATAGTGCAATTTAAGCATTTAAGCACATACATCACATATATCACATTTAAGCACTTCATAATCAATTCAACACAATGAGCCACACATGGTCTCGCAATCCACACGATTGCGGTTAATTCACAACCCAATCTCCCTCCTCACTTTCACCATACCACAAGACCTCAAACGCTCATAATGTTGCCCTCAAACCATCCAACTACTAGCTCGTTTCATCAGTTTATTAATCACAATATGTTATCATATTGGCTTTTATAAAGGAAAGTGAGGATTAAGCTCTTACCTGAGCAAACAACACCTTTCAGCCACATATAACCATATTTAGTCATCAGTCGACAACACTTTACTAAGTAAATCAAACATGATTTAATTCTGACATATACGATGCATTTCGAAGGAAACTTTCCTAAGCATGAACGTACTTTGAATGAAACTAAACATATCTCAATCACTTCAAGTTTAATTCGATTACAAGCATTAGTTAGTTTAACTCGAATCGAAACTAAGCATAGTAAACTAACTTTGTTATTACCCCTTTTTATACATTAGCTAACTTTAGTCAAATTCAAGCTAACCACGTTCTTATAACTTCAAAATTAACCCCTTTTCATGCATCGCTAATTATTTGAATTGGAGCTAAACATAATAAACCAACTTCGTTTTTAGTTCTTTTTATACCTTAGCTTACTTTAGTCGTATCCAAGCTAACCACGTTCTTATAACCTCAAAATTAATCCTTTTTCATGAATCGCTAAACACTTGAATCGAAGCTAAACATATTAAACCAACTTCGTTTTTAATTCTTTTTATACCTTAGCTTATTCTAATCAAATTCAAGCTAACCACGTCTTTATAACTTCAAATTAATCTCTTTTCATGCATGGTTTTCATTCAAGTCCAATTCACGCATGGTTCCCTTTATACACACATAACTTGCATCGATTTACAATCTCAGGCATAAATGAACCGAATAGTTCGAATCTAATCATGCACAGCCCATTTCTTGACATTTCTAATGAATCTAATAAACCCTAACTTGACATGCAACATCAATCTGCTGAAAACATTTTCGAAATTAATACTAATTTAGGAGGCAAGGAACACCCACCTCGATTCCAGGCTAGGGATTCGATCAAAGCTGCTGGGCTCGACTCTAGGTGCTCGAACAACACTAACCCCTCGGTCCTTGCTCACCACGCACGAACAGAGCCCAATTCGCGCCTAACTCGACCTCACCCAAAACCCTAACTCGCGATTTCTGAGGAATTTAGGCACAATTGAGATGGAATTAGGGTGAGAATCCAATTTGTAGAAGAGAAGAGGTTCGGGACTCACCTAGTATGCTCTAAATCCACTAGGTGTTCGGCCGGATTCCGATACGTGGCCGACGATTCGAGGCTGCTATGTTCACGACGAGGAGAGAAGAGAGGAGGGGCGGTGGTGGTCGGCGGCCGCCCAGGGGACGCCATGGTCCCTCCCTGGCTTGCTGGCGAGGCAATTCGGTGGTGATGGCAGGAGGTTCCCTGGGGTTCTACGTGAGGAGGAAGGAGACGTGGAGATGCAGAGGAGAGAGAGGGAGCTCGGGGCTCTCACGACCGAGAAGCGGCAGAAACCAAAGAAAAGGGGTTCGCAAAATTACGAAGATGCCCCTCCCTCATCTATTTCCATCCCAAACTGTTCGATGCTTAATACTGCCAGTCTATTTCATATCCGAATTCTAAACCCAAATCATTAAAACGACCTTCTAACAACTATGTGTTCCCAACTATAAAAAAGTTCGATTTCATAAACATCGAAGGTCAACAACCTAATTGTACTCGGGAAACGACTAAATAAATCGAATAACGACTAAATTAAACTATCGATAGAATTTAAAGGTATAAATAGCACGAATTAACTTGAAATCAATAATAGTGATAAAAATCCCCTTTTATAAAATTATAGGTTTCAAAAGCACATCGATAATCAATTAACTCATATAGTTACTAAAAAAACGATTTTATAACGTAAAAAGCAAGACAAGCAACTCAACGTAAAAAAATAAAGAACGCGGGTCTTACAGCGGATGTCTCCACTGGTAGGCTGGAGTCTGACGACCACCAAGGCCACGAAGATGAGCGTTTAGAAGTTAGGGTTTTGAACCCAAGCACCACCAACACGTTCGCTACCACCGGGGTGGTCCTGATTTACATGGCCAGGGGCTAGAGCAAAGGAGAATTAGGACAGAATAGAAGCTGTAGTAGCAGTAGAGGGGCTCGACTCAGATGCGCCCAAACCGAATGCCAAATTGGGTCCTCTAGCTAGGAATCGAGGTGGGTGTTCCTCGCCTCCTAAATTAGTATTAATTTTGAAATTTTTAACCTAAATGATGATTTATGTCAGCTTAGGTTTAGTTAATTTCATGGATTATGTGATGAGAAACTATGCATGTTTAGAATCGATTCAAATATGTTAAGTTTATACATGCCTGAAGATTTAATTCGAAGAGAATTATGCATGTTTAGTTTTGATTCTAATCTATTCAGTTAATTCATGCCTGAAGATTTAATTCGAAATGAATTATGCATGTTTAGTTGTGATTCGAATCAATTCAGTTAATGCATGCCTGAAAAGTTGACTTGAATAGTAATTTTGATGTAATAAATGAATGCCTAGAATCGTAATATGCTTAAATGGCATAAATAGGTTCGAATAGTAACTTCGATGTAATAAACGAATATCTTGAACGCATTATGTTTAAAGGGGCCCAAATAGGTTCAAATAGTAACTTCGACGTAATAAACGAATCCCTTGAATCATATTATGGTTAAGTGGTTTATTTAGATTCGAATGATGACTTCGATGTAATAAACGAATGTTTGGAATTGTATTATGTTTAAATGACCCAATTAGGCTTAAATAGTGACTTCGAAGTGACTTGAATCATGAATGCAAACGCTTGCATCGTATTATGTTTAAATGACCAAAGTAGCCTAAATAGTGAATCAATTTATGTTTAAACAGAGACTTGACTCATGATAAGCTTGTATGGCATAGATAGGCTTGCTTAGTAGCCATGATGCGATAAACGAACGCCGTGGAACGTAATATGCTTAAATGATCTAAGAGGCTTAAATGCAACTTCGAATCGACACTTGATTGTTTGATAAAAATGTGCTCACGAAGTAGCTTTTGAAACAATTCTTGAATAATGAAATGAGCTTGTTTGCCCTTAATTGCAATACATCGATGTAATCATGTTTCATGCTTAGTTAGTTCGATTCGGTTTGCTAAATGTTCTTTTTAGGTTAATGACATATGATTATATTTATGTATATATATATATATATATGTTGTTGTGATTGCATAAATATATGTACGTATGCCTGTTGTAACGCACTGTTGAATAGTGCTGCTTGCCTAGATGAGTACCTAACCCCTATCTCTTTATAAGCTAGCATGATAATATGTTATGGTTAATGAGATTGAAAAACCGAGATGGTAGTTGGATAGTTTGAGGAAGAACTATGAGTGGTTCAAGGATCTTGTGGTACAGTGCTTGTGAGGAGGGAGTTCGGGTTGTGAATTGACCGCAATCGTGTGGATTGCAAGGCTATGTGTGGCTCATTGTGTTGAATTGATTATGAAGTGCTTGAATGTGATATATGTGGACCCCCTTCCCTTCGATGTCCTCAAATTGCATTATGTGCATAACAGTGAGTTTTTCAAAGAAGGATTTCATATTTTGAAATGATAGTAGCCATAACTATTAGTGCATGATGGCCTATTTTAATTAAATAAAAACAATTTTGCGAGTGAACTTGATCGAATAGGGGAATCCCTAAAGAGTTTTATAAAGGTGTGAGTGGTATAAAAAAGGATTTCGCTGTGAGAGGCAGCAAAATTATTAGTCGTTATGGCCGATACGCTTTAAAGTGGCTAAGATATTGTGCTGCGGACAATATGATATGAATGATGTTAACCTAGGGGAAAGTTCGAAAACCCTAGAGACCTTGACGAAGGTTAATGTAATGGTCCGATATGTTATATGTAGCCATCCCGGGAGTAAGAGCTTAAGCGTGAGCGTTAGGTCTCACTATGGGGTTGAGAGTATATCTCACCCAATCAGCACCCTGTAATGATCTTATGCCAGATGTATTTTTCTAATATGCAAAGAACAGCAGTTGGTAGTACGCCATTTTAAGTATTTCAAAAAGAATGTTTTTATGGGCCGATAAGAGGCCAGTTGAATGAAATGTGAAAAGTTTATAAGGGTCAGTATGCGACTGATATGAAAGAGATTTCTTTTAAAGAATATGAGCCTCAAGAGGCTAAGAGACGAGTTTTTATGAGCCTCAAGAGGCTAAATGAAGTGTTTTCAAGAAAAGAGGGAAAGCTTTCTGTGCATGTTCTATGCTTTTCTTATGAATGAAATGTGAATGAGATTTAAATAAAGTATGCTGATGAAAATAAAAGTGTTAGGTGCATATTCCAAGTATGATTTATCAATGAGATGCTAAGTAAGATACGATTACAAAAAAGAAGGCCTTATGAGCATGTTTCATGCATAACCTATGAATGAGATATGAGATTTGAATGAGACTTGAAATGTGTGTGTGCCTTATGCATATTATATGAACGAAACGCTAAAAAAGTATGATTATGAAAAGAAATAACCTTATGTGCACATCATGTGAATAAGGTTTCATGTATAGTTTAAATGGAATGCTAAGAAGTTATGTTTATGAAAAAGAAAGATTCCTATGCTTAGCCCTCGATGCTTGCTTATGTGCTTAACTGCTTGTTAGTAAAGGAATTTAGTCATTTGGGGACCTAGAAATATGTTTGAGTGGTTAAAATGAAGTTTATGGTTGGTAATCCTTCCAGAAGGATTTTATGAATGCTTAATATGATAGTAAAGTATAAATACGTGATGTGTGACTAATATAAATATTATTGCCTGTAATGGTTTTGGTTTTAAGGGGTCGGCGGATACCCACTGAGCGTGTGGTTGCTCATCCCACTACTCTTTCCTCCTTTTCCCCAGGTTTTGCTTGACACAGGAAGAAGTTGAGTAAGCTATGTCAAGATGGAGTCTATTCTTGCTTGCAAGGTGTCATGTATGCCTACTTATGTCTTTAATGAAGTCTTCTAAAGTTTGTAAACGTTTGTAAACAAGTATTCTAGTTCATGTAATGCATATTGTTTATGAGTCGCTCTGTATGGCCATATGAGCCAACCATCTAATTAGTTAGATGTCTTCTTGGTTAAAGTTAGTTATGTTTTGGGATGTAAACCCTAATACTCCGGTTGTGTGAACCGTTGAGTTGTATCCTTCATTTCTTCTTTGTTAATGAACTATTCTGTTTGGTGTACTCCGAGCGAGTGGCCCATTGAGTTATGAACTCCAGCGTGTAGCCGTTGAGCTTCTTTTAAATGTTTTACGCTTCCGTTGATTTGCAGGGATTTATTGTAAGGCTTTTAGCATGAAAATGGTCAGTTTTTAGGAGAAAATCTGTCCGTTTCGTCCCATAATTTAAGTAAAAAGTTAAGAAAACATAATGCTGTCGGCCCTAGGGGCTGAGAGTGTTACGTTGATGGTATTAGAGCATGGTTCTGCTACCATAGGCCATGACCTGAGTCTTGCATTGATATAGGCCGATAGGAACGCGTTCATAATGATGTGATACATGCCTGCCTTGTGTGCATATGTGAGTTTTATGTGAACATTAGCGCGTTTCCCTAGTTAGATGCAACTTGAGTGAGCTGAATGGTTGGATGAGAGAACCATTTGCTAAGGTATAAGCTGAATGGCTCGTTCTGTCGTGGATAAGATAAGTGTTAGCTCAATCGAAAGTCGTTACGTTTATATGCCTTGGTGATTTTAATTCAATGTTTAAAGAACTTATGATTTGAAATTGAATGATTTGAAAGCCTTAAATCTAAGCTCATCTTTGCCCCTATAATACAATTTGCTCCTCGGGCCCCGTAATGGAGTGAGCAGACGTACTCGAAGGTTGGTAGAGAGAAATCTAGAAGGAGTTAACCATCCTTTTATTAAAAACAAAGAGATTCGAAATAGAAAAGCTATTTTTCCTCCTTTGAAACTCAAGATTTTGAGATGTTAATGTCATTTTGACTATCGAGCGAAGGTTATCTTACACCGAAGGATTTACTTTCCGTTACTTATAGTGAGGTAGTTTAGATTCACTACTACGCGCCCTTATGTTTATCAAATGTTGCTTGTAAATGTGTATGTGCTAGGATGTGTACATCGATAGAATCTTTCATATTGAGCTAGGAAAGGAATGATTGGAAATTAGTTGCTATGATTGATAATCCTACTAAATGGTACCTTGCTGTTGTGAATTTTGAATTTGCTTGAGTGAAATTAGGAGATACTTTCGTATGCATGCTTGTAAAACTATGTGCTAGGGGTAGGATGTGGATAAACATTGCGTAAGCATACCTACTGTTCTCCTTCTTTGCCATAGTTGCCTAAACTGTGCATTACTTGCTTTCTATTATACGGAGTATGATTCATGAATGGGGTGATGATGTTTTGGCTCGAACGAACCCTAATACACCTAGAAAGTGAAAGGGAGGAAGAACCTAGCAGACTTTGGAATTGTACATAGTAAATGATCCCTACTAAGGTAAGCGACCTACAGCGAGACTCCTATAACCACTTGCAGGATGGGTGTACCTCGTAAGACCTCAACTGGTACCTATAAGACCAGTAATGTCAACCATACGCAAACAACCCTAGCAGCTGGACACCAATCATTCCTAAATTGTACGGTGTTTAGGGCAAGCCATTGACCATAGGTTGCAAAGGGGGATTGTACGCGTTTATGCAAGTCTAGGTGTCCTTTCTATATGACGACCCCGCGAGTCTGCATGTCTTAAGGATTTATTATGATGCCAAATGATGTTGTATGAAGTCTCTATTGCCTTGCTATGAAATGAAACCCCCTAGTTAAGCAACTCGATTTTGAGATGCATCGATTTTGTATACTAGTGAATGAGCTTGACTTGAGTTGGAATGCTATGTGACTTGACTGTTCCGATTATCTAAGTTTTGTGATTCATGACATGGCATAATCTCTGACTTGTTGATTGCATTCCGTGAATTCTATAATTCCACGTAATAGCTGAATAACCATGTACACACATATTGAAGCATGGTAAGGCGACCCTAGAGACCTGAATTCACATCTCCTTGCCCCTATATGTTTGATAAGAATAGCGCAGGGGAAGCATGTAGGCCTGTAAGCCACAGATCCAGGATTCGTCTAGGAGCATAACCATTTACTTGTATGAATCTATGACTTAAGAGACAATCAGTTCCAAGTAGCGACCTTAGTAAAGTCTCCCCCCATCAAAAACCATCAATTCACATTCGCACCTTAGCACTTCCTTCCCAAGTTGTTCCTATCGACGTGTATTGTTGGTTCGTGTTACATGTGCCTCATAATCGTTGTTATGTTCTATGATTGATTCTACATGATGCCAGTGTGATTTCAAATGCCACTTCATGTTCCGTCATTGTCGATGTGGCGTAACATAATGTTCCTACTATCTTAGTACGATGTGGTAGCTTCCTAATCAATGGATTTTACCTTAGAGTGATATGATTTCTTCATGCCTTTGAATGAACCTGACTAAGTTAACTGCCTTCATATGAACCTGACATGTCCTGAATAAGTTGTCATGAATGAAAGGCCTAAAAGTTAACTGGGATTGATGTATAGACATTGGAATGTTAGTGCATATGTTTTCCTTTTGTCAATTACTTTCCATGTATGTTTTAGATGCGTTCATGCTCCTCAGGACTCCTAGGCTTAAGAACTCTGAATTGCTGATACTATGTAATACAATGTGATGCTATTGCACTTAAATGATGCTATGTGACGCTATTATGCTTCAATGATACTATGTGGTACTATGTGACATTTTTATTATTCTAAATGTGTTATAGGAGTCTCCATGTTAACCGTTGTGATCCCAAAAGTGACTTGAATTAATGTTTTAGAATGAGACTGCTACTGTATGACCTTAAGATGTCATTGTCTCGATTGTCATGCCTTTAGATGCCACTTATAGATGCATATGCATAGAATTATTGCATGGCGTGCGAACTGAGTCTAGATTATCGGAAATCATTGTTCATTTTTCAAAAAAACTCGATATGGTTTTCCACGCCAACTCAGTTGCCCCTCTTCGATGCGATTTGCCCTTGGTGCCTGAATAGAGTGAGTAGACGCTTGAAGAGGATTGGTGAGGAGGAGACTGGAAACCATAAGCCATTTTCTTTTGATTTAAAAGAAGCAGTGTTTCCAAAATGAAACCTTTTGGAAATCTACCGCGTAAATCCTGGTTGTGTGCATGCATTCTAGAAAAGACCAAACTTAGGTTTAGAATTTCAAGGACGAAAATCTTTTAAGGGGAGAAAAGTGTAAGACCCGTGTTTTTGTTTTTCGTTAAGCTAACTATATTACCTTTTTATGTTATAAAATCGTATTTTTAGTAACTGTATATGTTAAATGATTATAGAAGCACTTTTGGGAGCTGTAATTTTATTAAAAAGGGGTTATTATTGCTATTATTGATTTTAAAGTTAATTCGTGCTATTTGCGCCTTCAAATTATATCAATAGTTTAATTTAGTTGTTATTCGATTTATTTAGTCGTTTCTCGAATACGATTAGGTTGTCAACCTTAGAAGTTGTTCGATGTTTAATAAATCGAACCCTTATATATTTTGGAACGAATAGTCAATAGAAGGCCGCACTAACGATTGGGTTTAGAATAGGAGGTTGCAAGATTGGATAAGTGATTTTAGTTGAATGGGCAGGGGATCAAGAAACAAAAAAAGAGGGCGGGGGGGAGTACAAGGGGTCGAAACCCCTTATTTTTCACGACACACACATGAAAAGGGGGGGGGTTGGTTTCTTTGGGTTTGTCACAACCCTGCTTGGCGACACCAACCTCCCCGGCGACCCAGCAGAGGAGAGAGAGAGAGAGAGAGAGAGAGTGGAGGGTCGAGGGACGCCGGCGACCGACCACCGTCGCACCGGTTTGACCCCCCTTCGTGCTGCTCCCCGATCACCGCCGCGAAAAGAGAGACAGTGACAAGACTGAGAGCGAGCAAAGGGCCGATTCGAGAGAAGGGATCGGTGGGCAACCGGGATTGCCGGCGCTCGTGGTGGCAACGAGGCGGTTGTCTCCACCGGTAGGCTGGAGTCTGACAACCACCAAGGCCACGAAGATGAGTGTTTAGAAGTTAGGGTTTTGAACCCAAGCACCACCAACACGTCGGCTACCACCAGGGTGGTCTTGATTTACATGGCCAGGGGCTAGAGTGAAGGAGAATTATGGCAGAATAGAAGCAGTAGTAGCAGTAGAGGGGCTCGACTCAGATGCGGCCAAATCGAACGCCAAATTGGGTCCTCTAGCTAGGAATCGAGGTGGGTGTTCCTCGCCTCCTAAATTAGTATTAATTTCGAAACGTTTTAACCTAAATGATGATTTATGTCAGCTTAGGTTTAGTTAATTTCATTGATTATGTGATGAGAAACTATGCATGTTTAGAATCAATTCAAATATGTTAAGTTTATACATGCCTGAAGATTTAATTCGAAAAGAATTATGCATGTTTAGTTTTGATTCGAATCTATTCAGTTAATTCATGCCTGAAGATTTAATTCGAAATGAATTATGCATGTTTAGCTTTGATTCGAATCAATTCAGTTAATGCATGCCTGAAAAGTTGACTTGAATAGTAATTTCAATGTAATAAACGAATGCCTAGAATCGTAATATGCTTAAATGGCATAAATAGGTTCGAATAGTAACTTCGATGTAATAAACGAATATCTTGAACATATTATGTTTAAAGGGGCCTAAATAGGTTCAAATAGTAACTTCAACGTAATAAACGAATCCCTTGAATCGTATTATGTTTAAGTGGTTTATTTAGATTCGAATGATGACTTTGATGTAATAAGCGAATGTTTGGAATCATATTATGTTTAAATGACCCAATTAGGCTTAAATAGTGACTTCGAAGTGACTTGAATCATGAAAGCAAATGCTTGCATCGTATTATGTTTAAATGACCAAAGTAGCCTAAATAGTAAATCAATTTATGTTTAAACAGAGACTTGACTCATGATACGCTTGTATGGCATAGATAGGCTTGCTTAGTAACCATGATGCAATAAACGAATGTCGTGAAACGTAATATGCTTAAATGATCTAATAGGCTTAAATGCAACTTCGAATCGATACTTGATTGTTTGAATAAAATGTGCTCACGAAGTAGCTTTGGAAACAATTCTTGAATAACGAAATGAGCTTGTTTGCCCTTAATTGCAATGCATCGATGTAATCATGTTTCATGCTTAGTTAGTTCGATTCGGTTTGCTAAATGTTCTTTTCAAGTTAATGACGTATGATTATATTTATGTATATATATATGTTGTTGTGATTGCATAAATATATGTACGTATGCCTGTTGTAATGCACCGTTGAATAGTGTTGCTTGCCCAGGTGAGTACCTAACTCCTATCTCTTTATAAGCTAGCATGATAATATGTTATGACTAATAAGAATGAAAAACCGAGATGGTAGTTGGATGGTTCGAGGAAGAACTATGAGTGGTTCGAGGATCTTATGGTACGGTGCTTGTGAGGAGGTAGTTCGAGTTGTGAATTGACCGCAATCGTGTGGATTTCGAGGCCATGTGTGGCTCATTGTGTTGAATTGATTATGAAGTGCTTGAATGTGATATGTGTGGACCCCCTTCCCTTCGATGTCCTCAAATTGCATTATGTGCATAACAGTGAGTTTTTCAAAGAAGGATTTCATGTTTTGAAATGATAGTAGCCGTAACAATTAGTGCATGATGGCCTATTTTAATTAAATGAAAACAATTTTGGGAGTGAACTTGCTCGAATGGGGGAATCCCTAAAGAGTTTTATAAAGGCGTGAGTTGTATGAAAAAGGATTTTGCTGTGAGAGGCAGCAAAATTATTAGCCGTTATGGCCGATACGCTTTAAAGTGGCTAAGATAATGTGCTGCGGACAATATGATATGAATGATGTTAACCTAGGGGAAAGTCTGGAAACCCTAGAGACCCTGACGAGGGTTAATGTAATGGTCCGATATGTTTTATGTAGCCATCCCGGGAGTAATAGCTTAAGCGTGAGCGCTAGGTCTCAGTATGGGGTTGAGAATAAATCTCACCCAATCAGCACCCTGTAATGATCTTATGCCAGATGTATTTTTCTAATATGCAAAGAACAGTAGTTGGCAGTACGCCATTTCAAGTATTTCAAAAAGAATGTTTTTATGGGCCGATAAGAGGCCAGATGAATGAAATGTGAAAAGTTTATAAGGGTCAGTATGCGACCGATATGAAAGAGATTTCTTTTAAAGAATATAAGCCTCAAGAGGCTAAGAGACGAGTTTTTATGAGCTTCAAGAGGCTAAATGAAGTGTTTTCAAGAAAAGAAGGAAAGCTTTCTGTGCATGTTCTATGCTTTTTTTATAAATGAAATGTGAGTGAGATTTAAATAAAGTATGCTGAAGAAAATAAAAGTGTTAGGTGCATATTCCAAGTATGATTTATCAATGAGATGCTAAATAAGATACGATTACGAAAAAGAAGGCCTTATGAGCATGTTTCATGCATAACCTATGAATGAGATATGAGATTCGAATGAGACTTGAAATGTGTGTGTGCCTTATGCATATTATATGAACGAAACGCCAAAAAAGTATCATTATGGAAAGAAATAACCTTATGTGCAATTCATATGAATAAGGTTTCATGTATAGTTTAAATGGAATGCTAAGAAGTTATGTTTATGAAAAAGAAAGATTCCTATGCTTAGCCCTCGATGCTTGCTTATGTGCTTAAATGCTTGCTAGTAAAGGAATTTAGTCATTTGCGGACCTAGAAATATGTTTGAGTGGTTAAAATGAAGTTTATAGTTAGTAATCCTTCCATATGGATTTTATGAATGCTTAATATGATTGTAAAGTATAAATACGTGATATGTGACTAATATAAATATTATTGCCCGTAATGGTTTTGGATTTAAGGGGTCGGGGGACACTCACTAAGCGTGTGGTTGCTCATCCCACTACTGTTTCCCCTTTTTCCCAAGTTTTCCTAGACACAGGAAGAAGTTGAGTAAGCCATGTCAAGATGGAGTCTATTCTCACTTGCAACGTGTCATGTGTGCCTACTTATGTCTTTAATGAAGTCTTGTAATGTTTGTAAACGTTTGTAAACAAGTATTCTAGTTCATGTAATGCATATTGTTTATTAGTCGCTCTGTATGGTCATATGAGCCAACCATCTAATTAGTTAGATGTCTTCTTGGTTAAAGTTAGTTATGTTTTGGGATGTAAACCCCAATACTCCGGTTGTGTGAACAGTTGAGTTGTATCCTCCATTTCTTCTTTATTAAAAAACTATTATGTTTGGTGTACTCCGCGCGAGTGGCCCGTTGAGTTATGAACTTCGACGTGTAGTCGTTGAGCTTCTTTTAAATGTTTTACGCTTCCGTTGATTTGCAGGGATTTATTGTAGGGCTTTTAGCATGAAAACGGTCAGTTTTTAGGAGAAACTGTGTCCGTTTCGTCCCAGAATTTAAGTAAAAAGTTAAAAAGCGTAACGCTTTCGGCCCTAAAGGCTGGGGGTGTTACAATATACATAT
>JACYFF010031959.1:60486303-60527739 GCA_017589665.1 Selenicereus undatus | reverse complement strand
TTGGTGAAAAAGTACCTTAAAAAATATCACATTTTTAGCTCAAACAACTCCCAACTTGGTACCAAGGGGGATACGTATAAGTGCTTGCTTAGCAGCTTGTTAAAATCAATTTGAATGAATTCGTGACTGAAGTTGAGCCTTAGATCCTTATACACTCAAAAATTCTCTTTTAGCTTATCCTTGCTTAAGGCCAAGTAAGGTGGTGATCTAGCAAGTATTAGCTTCTTTTTGCTAGTGTTTCTATATCTAAAGAGTGCTTAAGGGTCGTATCATTATTCTTGGTTGTATTTCTGTATCCAAGAGTGGTGTTAGCATCCTTTAAACACCTCTCTTTATCCCAGTTAGACTTTGACTCCCATTAGTTGCTTGCATTATGTTTTGGTTTAACTTTCATTCTTGATTGATTGTGAGTTTAACCTTGAGAGATATGTCATTTTTGGTATCAAGTCAAGGTTTCTCCTTGACCTTGAACCATAGCCCAAACACGTCCCAACTGCCCAAACGCAATCTAAAATACAAAGCACCTGGTTTGAGCTGACTTGAGTCATGAGTGCTAGCATGACTTTGGAAGAGAAATTTGAGGCTCTCATGAAGAATTATGATGTAATAATGAGCAGAAATGAAGAAATGAAGAATCAGAAGGAGTATTTGAGGTGCCAACTTTTTGAAGCTATGAAGAAAAAGAGGAAGAACATTGTTAGCTCTCAATCTTCAAGCTCCTTTAGTTTTGTCCGAACAGAAGAAAGTGAAAAGACAAGAAATCCTTGTGCTTCTTCTAGTGAAGAAGAACCTTATCAAAGACCAAGAAAGGGAAGAAGGAGCCAACCTAACCTTAATGACATTAGGTTTGAGGTTTCAAAGTTCTAAGGGAAGCTGGACCCCAATGAATTCTTGAAATGGCTACACACGGTTGAAAGAGACTTTGATTACAAGGAGATTCCGAAGGATAAGTAGCTAAAACTTATTGCTCTTATACTTAGAAAGTATGCCTCTCTTTAGTGGATTAATTTGTGTGTCAAAAGAGTTAGAAAAAGAAAAGAGAAGATCTGAACTTGGGAGAAAATGAAGTCTAAGCTTAGAACCCATTTCTTACCCCCCATTCTTATCGTCATGATAGTTACATCTAATTACACAATCTTACTCAAGATACCATAAGTGTACGGGAGTATGCTAGGGAATTTAAGAAGCTTTTGATCAAATGTGACCTTTAAGAGGTCGAAAACCAAACCATTGAGGTACTTAGGAGGACTTGGTCCTAGGTATGCTCATGTGGTTGAATTACAACAATACTCAACCTTTGATAAGGTGTGTGTTCTAGCTCACAATGTAGAACAACAAACGAAAGCCAAACCCCACAAAAGAGACTTTCCTAAACCTCTACCTAATAGCCAACCGTTTAACAAGGGGAGCTCATTCCCGCCCCCTAAACCCAAAGTTTTACCCCCTTCTACCCTATAAAAAACCAAACTCCACAAAAGAACCTAGCCTCATAAAACAGACCCAACCACAACCCTTTGAGCACTAGAAGGTGTTTCAAGGGCCAAGGCCTTGGTCACATTGCTTTGGACTACCCTAATAGGTGTAACACCCCCAACCCAAGGAGGAGTCACATTGCAAGGATTTCTTAGAGGGAATCCCTTAGGCTATTGAGGTTGAGTTTGGGAATTAGCATTTAAATAGGCATCTTGGAATAAAACTGCAAGAGTTTCCCTTATTTTAGCAACATTTCATGGTCTTAGCTTAGCTAAGGGTACCTGAAAGCTGATAATAAGTAACACATGATATAAGGTAACTAGATTCACTGCCATGGGCCACCCGCTTGGGGCACTAATAGTCAAACCAACTAAACACAAGGGTTATAACATTATATACATAGGTACACAACAGACTATATGCTTACACATTCAATGATGAGCTTAAACATTTGCAAATATGGTAAAGCATCGAACACTTCACAACAATCATACAATTAAGATTAGCCAAAGGGTTGCTGACAGGTCGGTATCAAAACAACTTCAAAAATAACATTTGTATGCAATAATGACAAGTAGCTGTCACACAACATTTGTATATTACTATCATATTAGGTAATCATTGTGTCTAAGGAAAATCATCACCTCTAAGCTTCATGCTAAGCTGCTCAAGCTCCTATTTAGACCCTTAACAATCAAACTTCCTTAATAATCAAACATGTAGGCACATAAGGAAGCAACCACAAGGATAGGGTAAAACACTTTTACATATACATTTTAAAAACATAGTTACTCATTTTGTATTCAACGAATGGTTTACAAATCACACTAGCCTCTTCCAGGCTCATATACTTTTTAAAGTTCTTGAAATACCCACATTGGTAATAATTCAAATGATTTTCTCATTTATCAGGAAAATATCTTCTCTTTTCAGGCATAAGATCCCATAACGTGCTAATTAGGGGAGGTCGTCACTCCCGCATCAAATTATCCCCGGGGCATAACTGTAACACCCACGTTCTTTATTTTATGTTAAGCTGATTGTCTTGCCTTTTTGATGTTATAAAATCATATTTTATTAACTGTATAAGTTGAATTATTATTGATGTGCTTATGTGAGCTATAATTTCATTAAAAAGAATATTATCGTTGCTATTACTATCATTATTAGTCTTGAAAATTTCTCGATGATTTCTAATAAGCGTTCATAAGGATTATTATTGAGTACTAAGTCGAGTAGAATCCCGAATACGATTAGATCGTCAACCTTAGAATTAGTTTCGTTGTTTATTGAATCAAACCTTGACATATTTGGGAATGATTGATCGGCGAGGGATCGTATTATCGACTCGAGTTTAGAATACGAGGTACGAAATCAGACTAGCAGTGTTAATTACTGAGCAAGTTTGAAACCAAAAGAGAGAGAGAGAGAGAGAGAGAGAGAGAGAGAGAGAGAGAGAGAGAAGAGAGAGGTGTGGAGGCATTTTTGAAAATTGTGCCGGGCCCCCTTTTCTTCCTATTGGCATGTGACCCCCCCCCCCCCCCGAGCTCATAGATTGAATGAATGAATCATTTGCTAGGGTGTACACTGAGTGACTTGTATTCTTGTGATCAAGCTAAGTGTTAGCTCAATCGAAAGTCGTTTTGCATATACACCTTGGCGATGATAAATCAAAACTTTCAAGTGCACTAGGTTTGAACTCAAACAATTGAGAATGTTTTAAATTCCAAGCTTGTTCTTGCCCCTTAAGTATGATTTGCACCTCGGGCCCCATAATGGAGTGAGTAGACGTACTCAATGGTTGGCAGAGAAAAAGCTAGAAGTAGTAAAACTATTCTCCTTTTGAAACCTAGAGACTTTGAAACTGTATAAGTTGAATTATTATTGATGTGCTTATGTGAGCTATAATTTCATTAAAAAGAATATTATCATTGCTATTACTATCATTATTAGTCTTGAAAATTTCTCGACGATTTCTAATAAGCGTTCATAAGGATTATTATTGGGTACTAAGTCGAGTAGAATCCCGAATACGATTAGATCGACAACCTTAGAATCAGTTTCGTTGTTTATTGAATCGAACCTTGACATATTTGGGAATGATTGATCGGCGAGGGATCGTATTATCGACTCGAGTTTAGAATACGAGGTACGAAATCAGACTAGCAGTGTTAATTACTGAGCAAGTTTGAAACCAAAAAAAAAAGAGAGAGAGAGAAGAGAGAGGCGTGGAGGCATTTTTGTAAATTCTGCCTGGCCCCCTTTTCTTCCTATTGCCATGTGACCCCCCCCACCCCGAGCTCATAGATTGAATGAATGAATCATTTGCTAGGGTGTACGCCGAGTGACTTGTATTCTCGTGATCAAGCTAAGTGTTAGCTCAATCGAAAGTCGTTTTTCATATACACCTTGGCGATGATAAATCAAAACTTTCAAGTGCACTTGGTTTGAACTCAAACAATTGAGAATGTTTTAAATTCCAAGCTTGTTCTTGCCCCTTAAGTATGATTTGCACATCAGGCCCCATAATGGAGTGAGTAGACGTACTCAATGGTTGGCAGAGAAAGAGCTAGAAGTAGTAAAACTATTCTTCTTTTGAAACCTAGAGACTTTGAAAGTTAAGATCCTTCCTAAATAGTGATTTTTCTTTCGCATTAAAAGACCTTTCTAGTTATATAGCTAGGCCTTACTGATGCATCTGAAGACCTGTATTTGCTTTACAATGATTTTTTAGCCTCGCTCTAGGAACATAAGCTTCTATGTGTAACTGGTTGTTCAAATACCTACATGCCAAGATGCATTCGTTGCTTGATTTGTTGATGACAAGTTGTTATTAAGTGACGAAAATACTGCTTTTCTTGACTAAAAGTTCTTTTAGACAATACCCCTTTCTGCGTAAATTCTCAATTGCTAAAGGAACTAAGTGAGAACTTCACATGCATGCATGTTAATATGGGTGATTGTGATAGAGTCTAGTTGTCCCTAAGTGTTATTCCGAGCCATCCACATATGAGTCAGATAGGCGTTATGCTCATCGTGGCATGGAACTCTATTCTTATTATAGGATTGATCGTGTCCTGGCTATATCAACCTCAACATGCCTAGAATGGCGATAGAAGGAAGAACGTAATGGACTTTGGAATTGTTATACTACATGTACTACCTCGTTACCTCCTAGGGCAACAACCCATTTCTTTCCAACATCTTCTTAAGCTTTAACACCAAGTGCATGCAGAAATGCCCCATAATAGGAGGTAGGACCTTCCCTTTCGTATTAAGAGTTCCTAGGACTTCTACAATTACCTTATGAGATAAATGTGTTGCAAGGCCTCAACGTATATTTGAAATACCATTAATGCCATTGTTCTTACCCCTTGTTAGTTGATTAATGCCTAACTCCAAACAATTTGGACAAACCTAAGGGCATACCCTTAATCCTAGATTTTAAATGAGGGGTGCACTCATGTATACTCATCGAGATGTACTTCCTTGAGATGCTGCCGCAAACCTATGCGTTTTGAAGCATAAGCATAACGTTATGCAAAATGTAAAGGTCATGGAAGCCCATATAGTTATTCAGGTTTGTTATGCATGGTCATGCAGGTGTCTTGTGAATAAATTGTCTAATAAATGCACATCTTGGTGTTTGCTTAACTTGAGTTTGGTTTAGCATGTGACTGAATTATCTAGATGGTTTAACTTATGTAACTCGTGGCATGGTTTGACCTATGAGTCGTTATTTGCATTCCGTGAATTATATGACCTCATGTTATAGCTGAGTAACTGCATACGCATGTATTCAAAGCATAATGAGGCGACCATAGGAACTTGCATTCACATATTCTTGCTCTTGTATCCCATGTTTGATCGGATGGCATACTAGTGTACCATGCTTATAGTTGAAATTCTCGACTCTACACTCATTAGAGAAGTTATGTTAGACAATGACTTGCATAGACCATATAGGTCTAAGGACGTGACATGATTAAGTTACCTTCTACTATACCATATGCAATGAGTTTCATGTATTACACGGTAGTTTTTGTGAAAAAACCTTAGAATTGTACCTTCGTTGGGTGCTATGTTTGTTAATATTCTTGTCTTGTTTTATTAAGGGACCTAAATTTAATCCTATGACCCTGACATCATGTTGCATATTTCCATGATTCATAAATAACCAGTTCTAATCGAGAATTGATGGTAGAACATTATGATAGCTACGACATAAGTGCGATATTTGATGCATGAACTTGACATTAAATTTAGCATAACCAAGAAACCATGTATCTACCTCCCTTAAACTACTTATGGTCGGACCTATATTGGACCTTTACCACCCATCGACTTACATTCTTGCCTTAGCATTTTCCTTTTTAAGTTGAACTTATAGGCATGTAATACTAGTTCATGTTACTTGTGATTCTTAATGTCTGGTGTGCTCTGTTGTTGACTCTACATGACATCAATGTGATTTCGAGTGCCACTTCAAGATCGATCATTGTGATGTGATGTAATATGATGTCTCTACTACTTTAATGTGATTAGCTTCCTAGTTGACTGATTCAACCTTAGAGTGATTTAATATCTTCATGCTTTCGAATGAACTTGATTAAGTTAACCCCCTTCATACGACTTTGACATGTCCTGTGTAAGTTGCCATGAATGAAAGGCCCAAACGTTAGTTGTGCTTGATGTATGAATATAGGAATGTCAGTTGCATATGCTTTCCTTTTGTAAATTGGTTGGTATATGCGTAATAGACGGTTTCATGTTGCTAATGATTCCTAGGCTTGAGGATACTGAATTGCTAATTCTATGCGATACCATTGTGCTGAAGTCATGCTACGTGATGCTATGTAATCTCCCTGTTACTCTAAGGCATTATAGGAGTCTTTAGGTTAACCGCAGTGATCCTAAGAGTGACTTGAATTCATGAATGATTTTGAGATGTCATTGCCCAATTATCCTACCTCTAGATGCCGATTTATAACGATGCATATACATAGAGTTGTTATTTACTATGCGGATTGGGTCTAGATAATTGAAAGTATGTGTTCCTTTTTAAAACAAGCTTAATATGGTTTTTCACGCCAACTCATTTGCCCCTCTTCTATGCGATTTCCCTCGGCACCTAAATAGAGTGAGTAGCCACTCAAAGAGGATTGGCGAGGAGTAGACTGGAAACCATAAGCCCCTTTTCGGTTTCAATTAATTATAAAACAAGAATTTGGATTCTAATGCGATTTATGTAGATTGTGTCAAGGGTGTGCACGTCTCAAGCACGATTGAACTAAGCTTTGCAATTTTGAGGATGAAATTCTTTTAAGGGGGGAAGAATGTAACACCTGCGTTCTTTATTTTACATTAAGCTGACTATCTTGCCTTTTTGACATTATAAAATCATATTTTATTAACTACATAAGTTGAATTATTATTGATGCGCTCATGTGAGCGATAGTTTCATTAAAAAGAATATTATCGTTATTATTAGTCTTGAAAATTTTTCGATGATTTTGAATAAGGGTTCATAAGGATTATTATCGGGTACTAAGTCGAGTAGAATCCCGATTACGATTAGATTGTCAACCTTAGAATTAGTTTCGTTGTTTATTGAATCGAACCTTGACATATTTGGGAATGATTAATCGACGAGGGATCGTATTATCGACTCGAGTTTAAAATAAGAGGTACGAAATCAGACTAGCAGTGTTAATTATTGAGCAAGTTTGAAACCAAAAAAAAAAGAGAGAAAAGAGAGAAGAGAGAGGCGTGGGGGCATTTTTGTAAATTGTGCGTGGCCCCCTTTTCTTCCTGTTGGCAACGCAACCCCCCCCCCCCGAGCTCATCTCTCTCTCTCTCTGTGCTTCATCTTCTTCCTCATCTCGCTCCTCCACATACGCAGCCTCAAGCTCCCAAAAACTCCATCAATTTTCCTCAACCCAACTCAAAATCCTCCTCATTCAGCCTCCCCCAAAACCAAAGGAAACTCTGGTGCGAATCTAGGCAGAAATTCAAAGGTTTTTGCCACATTTTTGGGGAGTTTGGGCGCAGTTTCAAGGCCCTGAATATGTGCCCAAGTACAGCCATGCAATCTAACTTTTAGTTACTTCAATTATTGTACAAATTAAGAGTGATTCTCAGCACCGAACATCCCAATTTGCTTGATTTGGGCATGGTAGGAGCAGATTCGCGTGGGTTTGGGCGAGCTTGTAGTAAGGAGTTGAAAATCTAGGTCTTCAAGCACCTAAAGTCGAGCCCAACAGCTATTAGTCAAGCCCTTTGCTTGGAATCGAGGAGGTTGTTTCTCTTCTCCTAAGGTATTAGTAATTTCGAAAACGATTTAGCACTCAAGTTGTGATGCTTGTTGGTTTAAGGTTAGTCAGGTTAATTGAAAAAGGGGAAGTGATTATGCATGTTTGTGCAACTGAGTTCAGGCTTCGATTATGCATGTATAGGCTGAATGAAAATTACCTAGAATTGAACTAATTTCATGCTTGAAATGCTGCTTCATTAGGTTAGAAAAGTCTCCTTAGTTGGACAGAAAGTATGCCCTGTAATTTGACAGAATTAGGGCTGAAAACCAGATTGAAAAATGGCTGCGGATGGCGCTACTATGGTGGCAGCGTTTATGGCTTTTATGGTTAGTAAATTGATGCATGTTTAGTTGGTTAACTCATGCTTGAAAATGGCCTTGAAACAACCTAAAAATGCTTTAAATCGATGCAGCTAATTTGGTTAATTCATTCTTAAAATGACCTCTGAAATGACCTAATAGCCTTGGTTAATTAACACAGATCCGAAAGCCTTAATGTGACGCAATTATGCTTTGAAAATGACATGAATTTGGCATGCTTACTTCCTAATTACGAGTTATGAATGCAACGATAGTTTCATGCTTTGTTAATTCATTTTGGTCCGCTGAATGTTCTATATAATTATATATGTCTTAATGTGCCGCTGGAAAGATGCTGCTTGTTCGGTAAGTTTATATGTCGCTATTACTTATTTCATTATGACCATTGTGATAAAATGCTATGATTGCGAAATTAAAATCGAGTTGGTAGTTGGATGGCCTGAAGTTGAACTAATAAGAGTTTTTGAGGTTCTTTGTGGTCGGTGTTATGTGAGGAGGGAGCCTGGATTGTGATTAACCGCAATCGTGTGGATTGCGAGGCCATCTGTAGCTTATTCTACCAAGTTGAATTATGAAGTGTTTGAATGTGTTACGTGCGAACCCCTCCCCTTTTTTGTCATTAAGCTTTATCGTGTGTGTGAGGGTGAAATTTTGAAAAAAGAAGGTTTTTTCGTGGTTGAAAATAAAAGTAGCCATACCTATTAGCGCATGATGGCCTATTTTTAACTATGCGAATGCAGTTTTTAAGGCATAAAGAATTTTAAAAAGGAGTGAGTTGTATGATAAATGATCTCGGTATGACAGACAACAAACTTATTAGTCGCTATGGCCATACGCTTTAAATTGGCTAAGATAACGTGCTTATGGACATATGTAAGATGGGAGTGAACCTGCTAGAACGGGGAGAATCCCTAGCCTAGGGAGTCGTCCCAGTAGTGGGAAACCCTAGAAGACCTAACGAGGGTGTAGGTCCAATTATGTAGCCATCCCGGGAGTAAGAGCTTATGCTTCAGTGATAGTCTCACTAGGGGTTGAGAATAGATCTCACCCAACTAGCACATTATGATGATCTTATGCCAAGAGTATTTTCCTAATAAGTAAGAAAAGCAGTTGCCATTTTGCCATTTTAAGTATTTAAGGAAAAAGAAAGATTTTAAGGCTATTAAGAGGCCAGTTCGAATAAGATTCGAAAAGCTTATAAAGGTCAATAGAGGACCAATATGAAATAGATTTCTTTTTAAAGAATATGAGCCTCAAGAGGCTAAATAAAATGTTTTCAATAAAAAGAAAGAAAGCTTCCTATGCATATCTTATGAATGAGATTCCAAGTATAGTTTGAATGAAATTTCAAATAAAGTATGGCTATCTCCTTGTAATGCATCGAGCATCCAAGTTTGAAATGTGCATATTCTATGAAAGAAAGTTCCTTGCATAATCTTTGCTCCATATGTTTAAGCATCTCTCATAAGTGGTTAAACAGACAAGCCATGAATTACGTATTATACCACATAGCCTAATAGTTGGGAATTAACGAAATTCTCTACCGTTTAATACGATAATAGTATTACTTAAATACGTGATATGTGACTATTATTGGTATTATTGTCTGTAAATATTTTGGTTTTAAGGAGTTGGGAAATACTCACTAAGCGTGTGGTTGCTCATCCCATTACTATTTCCCCTTTTCTCAGGTTTTCATTGTGATAGGTAAAAGCCAATTTACTTATGTCGAGATCGAGTCGACCCTTGCTTTGAAAAGGCTTCATGTATGTACATATAGAAGTAGGCTCAAGGGTTAAACGATGTAATATGATGTATCTCTAGAGTTGTGAATGTACGTAAACAATCTAGTTTATGTAATGCATATTGCTTAAAAGTCGCTCTGTATGTCCATGTGAGCCACCCATCTGATTAGACCATTGTCTTTTTAGCTGAAGTTAGTTATATTTTGGGATGTAAACCCCAGTACTCCAGATGTGTGATCCGTCGAGTTGTATCTTTTATTTCCTTCTTTGTTAATGAACTATATTATTTGGTATACTCCGAACGACTAGCTCGTGGAGTTGTGAACTCCAGCGTGTAGCCATTGAGCTTATTTCAGTGCCCTTTTATACTTATATTCATTGCAATGATTTAATGTAAGGCTTTAAGCTTGGGAAATTGTTAGTTTCTTGGTGAAACTCTGTCCGTTTCGCCCTATAATTTAAGTAGGAATTAAGAAATTATTAATACTTCTAACTATAAGGGTTGGGGGTGTTACGATAACATATATTGGACCATTACTCTCGTCAGAGTCTTCTAGGGTTCCCACTTCTGGGTCTATCTCCCTAGGCATTAGGGTTTCCACAAATTGGGTCTACTCCCAAATCATTGGTCCACTCAAGCACTAATCTTAGCCATTAAAATCATTTTAAACCTTCATAGGTTATTAACGAGAAGTCACTGTGACACACAGTAAGTTTCACCTTCAAGTAAATCACGATTCATTTCTCTTTAATAGTGCTTGCATAATTAAAACCATGCTTATCTGGCAAAATAACCCATGACCCTACTAATGGTTTATGGTTCTTTCATTTTCAACATGAAAAGCCGCATAAAATCATAATGAGTTTACTAACTCGCAATTCGAAACTTAAAGTAATCAGCTAGCATATAAGTCAAACTAAGTTTCATAATTAACACCTTCAGCTGCCCATTTTCAGTTCGTTTAAATCTTTTTCAATGCAAAGAACGAGATACAAAAAAAAAAATCAAAGCGTAAAACATTTTTTAACTCGCTACTAGTTCGCTTTTTAACTTCCTAGACCTATCGACTATTCAGTTGGGTCTTTCACTGAGTAGTTCGACGATTTAGGTCCTTTTAGGCTACAAACATATTAACAAACTAACAGGCAACTGGTGAACCTTTAGAAACATTCGAAATTACGAAAATAGGCTTTTAATGACCCTTTTGAAGATTTCTAAGTTCACAAATCAATCACATAGCATCATTTAACAATTTTAAGAGGGAAGGGTTCACAAATACCACATTCGTAACACTTCACAGGAACAGTTTCAGCAAAATCTATTTAATATTCCATATACTTCGCAATCCACACGATTGTGATTAATATCAAACCCGGGGTCCCTCCTCACACAACACCGACCATAAAACCTTGAATTGCTCATTAGTTTCACCTCAGCCATCCAACTACAAAGCTCAGTTCCATATTGCCTTAATTAAATCATTAGTTCATGAAACCATCACACACAAGTGTAGCATTCATGGATATTGCCAAAAACAGAATTTAAGCAGAAACCAATCTGATTTAGCAATGACATTTAAACAAAATTCAGCTTGCTCTAAAAATACCTCAAATCACCCGATTAGCAACCTAGAGCATAACGTTCACATGCAACCTCCAAAATAGAAATTAGGCATAATAAAACCGATATAACAGCAACATTAGGGCATAATTCTGCCTGTTTCACAATTCTCCAAGCCGACCGGTAAGTAAAGTCACGCATCAACTCAACATGCAAGACTTTTAAATCAACATTATCATCATATTTACCCAATTGCACTTTTAATTTCTCCAATTACTGATTACTAACTCAAATTCAAGCATGAACTAACTATAATCAGTAAAATTCATTGAAATTACTAATAATTAGGAGGCGAGAACCCCACCTCGATTCCAAGCCAGAGGGCTCGACTAACGACTGTTGGGCTCGACCTAAGGTGCTTGAAAACTCCGATCTTCGACTCCTTCCTGCAACCATGCCCCATACCACACGAACAGACCCTAAAAACTGTCTAACCCTTGCTCACTGACTCGAATTTGTGGTGGACGTTCAGTGCAGCAAATGCACAGCCAATTTATAGGATAATTGAAGCAGTTAAAGACAAGGTTCCATGGCTAAGTTCGGGCACGCATTCGACGCTCAAATTATGCCCAAATCAACCAAAAACGTGGTGAAATCCTTCAAATTTTTGCCCAAATTTCGCAGCAGAGGATTGTTAGGTTCTAGAGGAGGTTGAATGAGGGGAAATCTGAGTTGGATTGAGGAGCAATTGAGGGATTTTGGGCTCTTGTGGTCGCGTGTATGGAAGTCAGCAGAAGAGGAAGAAGAAGAGAAAGAGAGGGGTGGGGGCTCGGGGTCGTACGTTTAGGAGGAAGAAGAAAAGAAGCCAGACTTAAATCTAGCGCGGCTGGACGAAAATGCCCCTCTTCTCCCTTTTGTTTTTGTTTCAAGCTTGCTCAATAATTAGCATTGCTAGTCTAATTCGTACCTCATATTCTAAACTTGAGTCACTAATACGATCTCTCTTCGATTAATCGTTCCTGATTATATTAAGGTTCGATTAAATAATTATCGAAACCAAGTCTAAGGTTGAAAATCAAATCATATTTGGGATTCTACTCGATTTAGTACCCGTTAATAATTCTTATTAATGCTTATTAAAAATCATCGAAAAATTTTCAAAACTAATAATAACAATAATAATAATAGCAACAATAATAATCTTTTTAATAAAATTATAGCTCACACAAGCACATCAATAATAATTTAACTTATTTAGTAAATAAAATACGATTTTATAACGTCATAAGGTAAGACAGTCATCTTAATGTAAAAATAAAGAACGCAGGTATTACACTCTCCCCCCTTAAAAAAATTTCGTCCTCAAAATTGCTTACCTGGTGGAAATAACGTTGGGTACTTCTCCCGCATTTCTTTTTCCGGCTCCCAGGTTGCTTCTGCTATCTTGTGATTCTTCCAAAGCACTTTAACATAAGGAATACTCCTGTTTATGAGCTTCTTCTCCATTCTTTCCAATATTCGTATAGGTTCTTCCACATATGTGAGGTTTCCCTTAATCTGTAAGGGTTCATACTTGATGAGGTGATCTGGATCTGAAACGTACTTTTGGAGGCTGGATACATGGAATACGTCATGTATGCCTTGCAGTGAAAGCGGTAAGGCCAATCGGTATGCGACCGAGCCTACTCTTTGTAGAATCTCAAAAGGTCCAATGAACCTTGGGCTCAGTTTCCCTTTTTTACCAAACCTTATGCTTTCCTTAAGTGGGGAGACCTTTAGGAAATACATGGTCCCCAACATTAAACTCTAAAGGCCTTCTCCTGATATCTGGGTAACTCTTTTACCTGCTTTGGGCAGCCTGTAACCTTTTCCATACGGTTTTGATAACTTCCATCATTTGGTCGATTAATTCCACTTTAGAGGGTTCTCTTTCTCCTACTTCTTCCCAATAAATAGGAGTTCTACAGCGTCGGCCGTACAGTGCTTCAAAAGCGGTCATGCCAATACTTGCATGGTAGCTAGTATTGTCCGGGAACTCGACCAGAGGTAAGTTGTGATCCCAAGTCCCGGCATACTTTGATGCACAGGATCTTAACTAGAGTTTGAATAGTCCTTTTATATTGCCCTTCTAACTGAGGTTGGAAGGCTGTACTCAGGCATAGTTCAGTTCCCATTGCTTCTTCGAATCCGTGCCAAAACCTGGATCTGACACTATGCTGAGGGTACTCCTTGCAATCTGATTATTTCCTTGATGTATAAGTCCGCTAATTGCTCATAGGTGAAGGTGATTTTCATGGCTAGGAAATGTGTAGCCTTGGTCAATCTGTCAACGACTACCCAGATACTATCATGCTGCTTGGTGGTTTTCGGTAATCCAGTGAAAAACTCCATAGTGATGTGCTCCCATTTCCATACTGAAATAGGTAAGGGCTGAAGCAATCCCCCAGGTTTTTAGTGTTCAGTCTTTACTCTTTGACAAGTGAGGTAGCGAGCTACAGAATCTGCGATAGCTCTTTTCATCCCTATCGACCAGAAATGCGTCTTTAGGTCATGGTACATCTTGGTGCTCCCCGGATGGGTAGTAAGAGCTTAGTTATGTGCTTCTTTCAACATCTCCTTCTTGAGGTCCAGCACATTAAGGATGCACAATCTGCTCCTGTACCAAAGCACATTGTTTTGGATTTGAAATTCTTTAATTCTTCCTTCTTCTACGCCCTTCCTGATTTTCACAATCTCAGGGTCTTCTTCCTGATGCTGCTTGGTTTGTTCTATTAGTGGAGAGGTAACCTAGAGTGCTACTTGGTAATTTTGAGTCCCTGGTAGCACTACTTCTATCTAAAAAGCATCAAGTTCCCTTAGAAGTCTCTTCTCCGCATCACTATAGACCACAAATCCCTCATTGCCCTTAGGTATTGCTAGCACTGGTGCAATTACCAATCGTTCCTTTAGTTTTTGAAAGCTGTTTTCACATTCTTCTGTCCATTCAAACCTATTGCTTTTTCGAAGTAGCTTGGTGATAGGCATGGATAGCTTAGAGAATCCTTCTACAAATCTTCTGTAATATCCTGCCATACCTAGGAAGCTTCGCACTTCAGACACATTCGTAGGTCTTGCCAGTTCACAATCGCATCTATTTATGAGGGATCCACTGAAATGCCTTCTTGAGACACCACGTGACCCAAAAAGTGTACCTTCTCAAGCTGGAACTTGCATTTCTTCAACTTAGCATAGAACTTGTGTTCTTTAAGAGTTTCCAACACCATTCATAGGTGATCTGCTTGTTCCTCCTTAGTTTTAGAATATACCAAGATATCATCGATGAACACCACTATGAATTTGTCGAGGAAAGGTTTGACCTGTTCATTAAGTCCATGAAGAATGTTGGGGCACTAGTTAGCCCATATGGTAGTACCAATAATTCATAGTGCCCATATCGGGTTCGAAAGGCAGTTTTAGGTACTTCTTCCTTCTTAATTTTCAGCTGATGATACCTTGATCTCATATCAATCTTAGAGAATGCTACAGAGCCTGCTAGTTGGTCAAACATATCATTAATCCTTGGAAAAGGATATTTGTTTTTGATGGTCACCTTGTTTAGCTCTCGGTAATCGATACACAGTCTCAAACTCCCATCCTTCTTCTTGGCTCTCCATGGTGAGACGCTAGGTTGGATCAACCCTTTGTCTAGCAGTTCTTGAAGTGAAGTCTTCAACTCAGCAAGTTCAGCAGGAGCCATACGATAAGGGGTCTTAGATATTGTGGTAGTGTTTGGTACCAAGTTTATTGTAAACTCAATTTCTCGATCAGGTGGTAATCTTGGCACTTCTTGGAATACATTTGGGAACTCTCTCACCAATGGAATCTCACTCTAGTTTGGCTCTTTTTATTCTGTCATCTAAACTGTACACAGATGACCTTGGCACCCTTTTCTCAACATTTTGAAGGCTTGCATGGCAGATATGGTTGGCATGGTTTTCTGATAGCCATTTCCCTTGAATTTCATCCTCTCTCCTTCAGTGGTCGAGAAGGTGATTAGCTTCTTTTCACAATCTATGTTCACTTTGTGCCTAGCTAACCAATCCATCCCCAAAATAATATCCCATCTTTGCATTTCTAATTGTACCAAATTAGTAGGGAGGGTTTTCCCTTCTACATTAATAGCACAATCTTTAAAGATAAGATCATATGATAAACAGTTCCTAAAGGAGTGGTCACGTAGAGTTGTATATCCATCTCGTCAGGCTTATTAGCGAGTTTCTTTGCAAATTCAGAGTTCACAAAAGAGTGAGTAACGCCAGAATCAAATAAGATGTGAGCATAAAGATGGTTAACAAGAAGAATACTTGACTCTGTGTCAGCAGGTTCCTCAATCTCTTCTCCTTCTAAGAAAAACACCTGTCCTCCTGCTTGTGGCTTCTTGTTTCTTCTATTGCCTCCTGAGGAAGCACCAGTTGGAGGGCGATCTCGTTGTGCTGCTGGGTTATTCTCTACTCTTGATCTCTGAGTACTACCCTGGTTATTCCATGTGGCCTTTGGGTAATTGGTGACCATGTGGCATATTTCAGCACATCCAAAGCACTGACCCGTAATCCCTTTGCATGGGCCACAGTGTTGACACCCACACTGATCACATGTTTTCTTCTGTTGCCACTGTGTGGGGGTTGTCCCTTGTTTTGCCCTGTTTGAGGTTTAAACTTCTTAAAGCTCCTGTTTCCCTATGAACTAGATCCTCCATGGCTGAATTTTCTCTTTGCTTGGCCTTTTTCCCTATTTTCAATTTCAGTCTCATTCATGATACGGGCTACTTTCACAGTCCTCTAGTACATTTCTTAAAAATTAGCATAAGCATGCCCTGCTATTGTTTGCTTCACTTCCCCTTTTAGTCCATGTTCAAAGTGGTCCATCCTCATTTCTTCGGTGGCCACTTGATTTGGTGCGAAGCGGCTTAGTTCATTGAACTTCAATGCATATTCTATTACACTAATCTCCTCTTGCTTCAACTATAGGAACTCCTGTTCCTTAGCTTTTCTCACATCTCCGGGTTAGTATTGGGCATCCATAAGAGCTTTGAGTTGATCCTAGGTCAACGCTGGTTCAATTGCCCTAGGTTTTATCGTTCCCCACCAGAATTCAGCCTTTTTTCGAATTGATAGGTGGCCAGACGCACCTTAAACCTTTGAGGGAATTCCATGATTTCAAACAGATTTTCCATTCTTCGGAGCCATTCCTCACATATCATGGGGTCAGTTCAGCCTCCAAACGTGGGAGGATTAAGTTTATTAAACTGTCATGTCATCTCCATGGAAGTAGGTTCTGGAATTTGTTCACGTTGTGGGGGCATCTATCACATATTTACACAAAGGATTACTTAGTCCTACTTTCAACTAGGAGTTAACATTGCAACCACTCTAGGACTTATGGAGGTAGGATTCCTCGGCTAATGAAATTATTTGCAAGTGAGTTAAAGATGTTATGTATAGCCACAAGTTAAGTTTTAGCTCAACCCACATAAGGTTATACATGCATACCACGTTTTGCATTAAGGAAGTGCACGTATATGCTTAAACAAACTAGTGAGCACGTAACACTTGATAAGCACCAATTGCATTTATTTCATTTAAACAATGGTAGTGTGACTTAGGAGTCACTAGAAATTCTCATCTTCCTAGTGCTTCATCTTAAAAGAAAACAAACTTGAAAGGCTTACATCCAACTTATTTATATACAACACAACATCTGTGAACCTGAGTTCATGCTACTCTACCCTACTCCTCATCCGAGGTGTCACTTCCAGAAAGGATATCAACCATGGATTCATCTGAACTTTCAGATTGGTCCGGGTCAGGGGCTAATAGCTCTTCCAAGCTCACAATGGGAGCATACTCGATGTTGTATTCTTCATCTATTAGCTCTCCCACTTTGAGCATGGTGGCTCACCATCCTCGGGGTAGAGTGTTCCATAAGCATCCACCCAACACACTCACATCATGTCGATTCGCAGGTAGCGCTCAGCTTGAGGCCTCTCAGTGAAGAGCAGTCTCATTTGATGATGTTCTAGTTGATTTCTCTCATATATAGTAGTGGAGAGGTGTTGGTGCTCGGCAGGTTGAATGAGTAAGGCTTGAATGAGTTGGCTGGTAGCAGCGCTTCTCTGGAGTGGAGTAAACCCCAAGTGGTCTACTTGGTGCTCTACCAGTAAAAGGAATTCTAGTAGACCTCGGTATGTAAAGGAGGCGTATGCCCCTATGTGTAGTGTCCACTATCGCAAGGTGACAGCTACCTCCCTCCATCTCCCAGCCAAAGGTATCTTTCTTATGAATCTCACCACCCAATAGTTTTGGGTGATCCTATGGGGGCCCCATTGGTTGTTCATCTCTATTGCTCACCAAAATATGACCGCATTCCAAGCGGCCCACCAAAAGGGTAGATAAATGTAATCGGCGATGTGGAATACCAACCTACACTACCACTGTAAGGATAAGTGGATAACTAGCATATATACATATCATAGGTCATGCAATTACTAATATAGGTAATACAAAGCAAGGCATGAACACATAAGCACATAAGCCAAATATTTCACACAGTGCACTTTTATTATGATATCTAAATGCATAATGCAAACCTATGGTTCTGATACCACCTAATGTAACACCCCCAACACGAGGAGGAGTCACACCGCCAGGATTTCCTAGAAGGAATCCCTAAGGCTATTGAGGTTGAGTTTGGGAATTAGCATTTAGATAGCCATCTTGGAATAAAACTAGAAGAGTTTCCCCTATTTTAGCAACATTTTATGGCCTTAGCTTAGCTAAGGGTACCTGTAAGCTGATAATAAGGTAAAACATGACATAAGGTAACTAGATTCATCGCCATAGGCCACCTTCCCAGGGCACTAACAACCAAACCAACTCAACACAAGGGTTATAACATTATATACATAGGTACACAGCCGACTATATACTTACACATTCAATGATGAACTTAAACATTTACAAATATGGTAAAGTATCAAACACTTCACAGCAACCATACAATCGAGACTAGCCAAAAGGCTGCTGACAGGTCGGCTTCAAAACAACTTCAAAAACAACCTTTATACTTGCTTACTGGGCCTGGAAAGGGAATAAAGAAAGGGATGAGCTACCACACGCTCAGTGCGTATTTCTCAACTCCTTAAAACCAAAACCATTCGTAGGAAATAATGATAAGTAGAAGTCATACAACATTTGTATATTACTATCATATTAGGCAATCATTGTTTCCAAGGAAAATCATCACCTCTAAGCTTCATGCTAAGCCACTCAAGCTCCTTTCTAGACCCTTAATAATCAAACTTCCTTAATAGTCAAACATGTAGGCACATATGCAAGCAACCACAAAGATAGGGTAAAACGCTTTCAAATACACATTTTGAAAATGTAGTGACTCATTCTGTATTCAAAGAATGGTTTACAAATCATACTAGCCTCTTTAAGACCCATATACTTTTTAAAGTTCCTAAAATACCCACATTGATAATAATTCATATCATTTTCTCATTTATCAGGAAAATATCTTATCTTTTTAGGCATAAGGTCTCATAATGTGCTAATTAAGGGAGGTCGTCCCTCACCCTATGTGGGGCCGTCACTCACGCATCAAATTATTCCCGGGGCATAACACAAATTGGACCATTACTCTCGTCAGAGTCTTCTAGGGTTTCCACTTCTGGGTCTATCTCCTTAGGTATTAGGGTTCCCCCAAATCGGGTCCACTCCCTAATCGTTTGTCCACTCAAGCACTAATCTTAACCATTAAAATCATTTTAAACACTCATAGGCTATTAACAAGTCACTGTCACACACAGTAAGGTTCACATTCAAGTGAATCACGATTCATTCTTCCTTAATAGTGCTTGCAAAATTTAAACCATGCTTGTCTAGCAAAATAACCCAAAACCCTACTAATGGTTTATGGTTCTTTCATTTTCAACATAAAAAGCCTCATAAAATCATAATGAGTTTACTAAGTCGCAATTCGAAACTTAAAGTAATCTGCTAGCATATAATTTAAACTAAGTTTCGTAATTAACATCTTCAGTTGCCCTTTTTCAGTTTGTTTGAATCCTTTTAAACACAAAGAAGGAAATATAAATCAACGAAAGCCTTAAAACATATTCGAACTCGCTACTAATTTACTTTTTAACCTCCTAGACCTATTGACTATTCAGATGAGTCATTCACTGAGTAGTTTGACGATTTAGGATCTTTTTAGGCTACAAACATCTTAAAAAACTAACAGCAACTGGTGAACCTTTGAAAACATTCGAAATTATGTAAACAGGCTTTTAATGACCTTTTGAAAGATTTCTAAGTTCACAAATCAATCACATAGCATCATTTAACAATTTCAAGAGGGAAGGGTTCACAAGTAGCACATTTATAACATTTCGCAGGAATAGTTTCAGCAGAATCTACTTAATATTCCATATGCTTCGCAATCCACATGATTGCGATTAATATTAAACCCGGGCTCCCTCCTCACACAACACCGACTACAAAAACCTTGAATTTCTCATTAGTTTCACCTCAAGCCATCCAACTACCAAGCTTGGTTCAATATTGCCATAATTCAGTCATTAGTTCATGAAACCATCATACACAAGTGTAGCATTCATACCAACCACCAAAAATAGAATTTAAGCATAAGCAATCTAATATAGCATTGACATTTAAACAAAATTCAACTTGATCTACAAATACCTCAAATCACCTGGTTAGCAACCTAGAGCATAACGTTCACATCTAACCTCCAAAATAGAATTTAGGCATAATAAAACTGACATAACAGCAACATTAAGGCATAATTCTGCTTGTCTCACAATTCTCCAAACTGACTTGTTAGTAAAGTCACGCATCAACTCATCCTGCAAGACTCCTTAATCAGCATCATCATCATATTTACCCAATTTCACTTCTAATTTCTCCAATTATCAATTACTAACTCAAATTCAAGCATGAGCTAACTATAATCAGTAAAATTTGTTGAAATTACTAATAATTAGGAGGAGAGAAACCTCACCTCGATTCCAAGCTAGAGGGCTCGACTAAAGGCTGTTGAGCTCGACTTTAGGTGCTTGAAAACTCCGATCTTCGACTCGTTGATGGAACCGTGCCCCATGCCACATGAACAGACCCCAAAAACCATCTAACGCTTGCTCACCGACTTAAATTTAGTGGATGTTCAGTGCAGCGAATTCATACCAAATTTATAGGAGAATTGAAGCAGCTAAAGACAAGGTTGCATGGTCAAGTTTCAGGCACACATTCAGTGCTCGAATTGCCGCCCAAATCAACCAAAAACGTGGCGGAATCCTTCAAAATTTTACCTGAATTTCACAGCAGAGGATTGTTTCAAGCTTGCTCAATAATTAACACCACTAGTCTAATTTCATACCTCGTACTCTAAACTTGAGTCGCTAATACGATCTCTCATAGATTAATCGTTCCTGATTATGTCAAGTTTCGATTTAATAATTATCGAAACCAAGTCTAAGGTTGAAAATTAAATCGTACTTGGGATTCTACTCGATTTAGTACCTGTTAATAATTATTATTAATGCTTATTAAAAATCATCGAAAAATTTTCAAAACTAATAATAATAATAATAATAATAATAATAATAATAATAATAACAATAATAATAATAATAATAATATTCTTTTTAATAAAATTATTACTCACACAAGCACATCAATAATAATTTAACTTATTTAGTTCATAAAAAACAATTTTATAACGTCGTGAGGTAAGACAATAAGCTTAACGTAAAAACAAAGAACATGGGTATTACAATAGGAGAATGATCTCCTTAGCCGAATGTGAGGCTACAGAGGAGGAGGCAGTGGAGGAGGACAATGAGGTGCATTTAATGGAGGAAAGAGGAGGTCATGGAGGTGTTGATGAAGAAGATTTATTGGTATTGATATGGGCTTTGAGTGGTCTTAAAAGAGCCAAAGAAGAACAAAGGGAGAACATCTTTAGCTCTAGGTGTACTTTTTAAGGGAAAGTATGCTCCATCATGGATAAAGGGAGTTGTGCCAATGTGGTTTCACTTAGCATTACGAAGAAACTCAACCTCCATATCTCGGCTCACCCTCACCTATGCGAAATCCAAAGGCTCAATCGTGGTAAAGGCTTACAAGTTAACTAAAGATGCTTGATTACATCCTCCATTAGTAAGAATTACCAAGATGAGCTATGGTGTGACATTATTCCCATGGATGCATGTCATATTCTGTTAGGAAGACTGTGGTTGTTTGATAGGAAGGTAATGTATGACGGTTACTTGAATACTTATTCCTTCTCCTGGGATGGGAAGAAGATCACGTTTTCCCCTTTAACCCCTTCCCAACTCCACAAAAGTAAGCCACAAAAAGGCCATGAACATTCACACGTGGCTTACTTGCAGTGACACATTACTTAAAGCTTCTTACCATGAGTTTAGAGCATTTAAGGAGTGGATTCTCACTGCCCTTGATGAGTCCGAAAGCTCTTCCACATGCCATCCTTTAGCCATCTCACTACTTGAGCATTTTATTCATGTCTTCCTTGAAGACATACCCTCTAGTCTACCTCCTAAAAGAGCCATACAACATCATATGGACCTCATTCCCCGAGTCATACTTCCAAACAAAGTAGCTTATAGGATGAATCCTAAGGAGACTATGGAGATTCAAAGGCACGTGGAGGAATTGATATCCAAGGGGTTGGTTAGGGAATCACTTAGTGTTTGTGCTATCTTAGCTCTTTTAGTCCCTAAGAAGGATGGGAGCATGAGAATGTGCGTGGATAGCCGAACCATTAACAAGATTACTATCAAGGGTAGGCATCCCATACAACGGCTTGAAGACATGCCAAATGAGTTACATGGTTCTAAAGTGTTTTCCGAGGTGGATTTGAGAAGTGGCTCTTATTAAATCCAAATTAGAGAAGATGAATGGAAGATAGCCTTTAAGACCAAAGGAGGCTTGTATAAGTGGCTAGTCATGCCATTCTGATCATCCAATTCATGGAGTACCTTTGTGAGGCTTATGAATCAAGTGTTTAGGTCTTATATTGGTAGGTTGGTAGTGGTTTACTTTGATGACATACTGATCTATAGTAAGAGTGAAGAGCAACATCTGGACCATGTAACTCAGACTATGATGGCTCCAGAGAAGGAAAAGCTTTATGGCAACCTTAAAAAGTGCACCTTCTTTAGAACTGAGGTGATTTTTTTAGGTTACATTATGACTGTTCACGAGATCAAAGTGGATGAAAGCAAAGTAGAGGCTATTTAGTCTTGGGCTATGCCAAAGAGCATTCATAATACATGGAGTTCCATGGACTTGCCTCATTTTATAGGCAGTTCATAAGAAGTTTTAGCACCATTATAGCCCCCATGACTAAGGTGATCAAGGGTTCATCCTTTAAATGGACCCCTAAAGATCAAATAGTCTTTGAAGAGATCAAGTCCAAGCTTAGTCAAGACCTAGTGTTAGCCCTGCCCTGTTTTGACAAAGTCGTTAAGATTGAATATGATGCTTTTGGAGTAGGAATTAGAGGATTCCTTACCTAACAAGGAAGGCCCTTAGCCTTCTTTAGTTAGAAGTTATGTGATTCAATAAGAAAGTACTCTACATATGATAAGGAGTTTTATGCTATTGTACGAATTATTAAGCATTGGAGCCAATACTTGGTGGCTAGTGAGTTCATAATGCATTCTGATCATGAGGCCTTGAAGTACATTCAAGGGCAGCACAAGCTTAACTCACAGCATGCTAAGTGGATGGAATACCTCCAATCTTTCCACTTTATAATCAAGCATAAGTCTAGGTGCTAAACCAAGGAGCTGATGCTTTATCCAGAAGACACTTGCTCTTGTTTTAACTAGACGCTTATATCCTTGGATTTGAGCATCTTAAGCCCCTTTATTTTGATGATGAAGACTTTGGAGAGCATTACATAGAACATCAAATACACTCGAAAGGGGACTTTTTGATCCAAGAAGGGTACTCATTTATACATTCTAAAGTGTAGCACTCGTGAGTTAGTGATTAGAGAGAGTTAGGGAGGTTCGCTGGCCAGACATTATGGTGAGAACAAGACCCTTACCATGCTAAAGGAACACTACTTTTGGCCAGGCATGAGCAAGGATGTGCAAGATATCTCAAGGAGGCATGCTAATTATCAAGTGGCTAAGAGTCACTCACTCCCTCATGGCCTATACACACATTTGCCCGTTCCCACCCTTTCTTGGATTGATATGGGCATGGATTTCATTCTTGGCTTACTTAAGACTCAAGTGAACAAAGACTCCATCTTTGTGGTGGTGGACTACTTTTGCAAGATGACATATTTCATAGCCTGTAACAAGACTAATGATCTCTCTTATATTGCTGAGTTATAGTTCAAGGAAGTCATCAGATTACATGATATTCCAAGATCCATTGTCTCAGAACATGATACCAAGTTTCTTAGTCACTTTTGGATTACCTTATGGAAGAAGATTGGAACCAAGCTCAAGTATAACACAACCTGTCATCCCTAAACTGATGGCCAAACTGAGGTTACTAATCGAACCTTGAGGGCTCTCTTGAGGGCTTTGATTAGGTCCAATGCCAAGGCTTGGGATTTGCTTCTCCCACATGCTGAATTAGCTTATAACAATGCACCAAACAAGACAATGAAGATGTCTTCCTTCAAGGTTATCTACGGGATTGATTCGTTAAGTCCCCTTGATCCTGTGCCTAAAGCCATGAATGAGAAGCCTAGTGTGGTGGCAAGTAAGGGAATTGAGGAGATTCGGAAGCTCCATGACAATGTATACAAGGTCAATTTGCCTAGGGACTTTGGTATTACAATCACATTCAATGTGGCAGATTTGAGCCCATACTTGGAAGATGATCATTAAGTCAATGTGAGGGTGAATTATGTTCAAAAAGGAAAGGGTGACGGAGGTCTATTTATGGCACATTCATTAGGCGTCCAACACTGTTAAGGAAGTCTAAATTCAAGCACCAAGGTCCAAGGAATGGTCCAAGCTTTGCTTAGCCAAAGTTCAGCCTTACTCGGTCTTGAACCAATGCATAAGCCCGACTTTATGCACTTGATTTCCTAAAAATCCAAGAGGTTTAGTGCCATCTTTTTTTATTAGGATGTTAGCCAATAGGAATTGATTACGTACTTTCTTACTAGAGTGAATAATAGGAGGTTGTGTAAGGATTATAAGGTGATACCAGGTGAGTATTTAGGAACTCAACATAGGTTACTAGTGATGGAGGTAGAGCTCAAATGTTCGAAGTGAAAAAAGAGTAGTGTGGAGGGCCCTACAGGTAAGTGGTGGAAACTTACTGAGGAGAATGCTAGGAAGTTATCAGAGACAATTACTGAAGAAGGGATTTGGAATCAGGTAGAGGATGTCGATGCAATGTAGGAAGCAATGGTCGAATGTATTCGGAAATCAGCTAAGGAGATCTTAGGTATATCAAGGAGAGGTGTAGTAAAATGAAAGGAGCCTAGTGGCGGAAAGAGGAGGTAAAGGAGAATGTTAAGGAGAAAAAAGAGGCATACGCTACTTTCATTAACAATGAGACAAATGGAGAGAAGAAAGATAGTAGAGTTAAATATAAGTCAGTGACAAAAGCAGCTAAGAAAGCCGTTGTTGTAGCTAAGAGTATGGCATATGCTAGGTTACATCAAATATTGGAGACTAAGGAAGGTAAGAATGAGGTCTTTAAGTTAGCGAGGGCTAGGGACATAAGAACTAGAGATTTGGGTGACGTGAGGTGCATCAAACATAAAGATGGTAAGGTGCTGGCTAAGGAGGTATAAATCAAGGAAATATGGCAGAGGTACTTTTCTAAACTCCTCAACAAGGAAGTGTTGGAGGATTTTTGGAGTACGAAATGAAAGAGTGGTGAGAGGCATCTTAAACCACGACTTTTCAAACTAATTCACAAGGATGAGATTAAAGAGGCCCTAAAGAAGATGTCCAATGGAAAGGCTGAGCGACCAGACCAAATACCGGTGGAAATGTGGAAGTGTTTGGATAAAGTGGGATTAGAGTGGCTAACAAAGCTTTTCAATGTTATTTTTAAGACTGCTAAGATGCCTATAGAATAGAGAGAGAGTATAATCTTCCCATTGTACAAGAACAAAGGCATATTTAGGATTGCAATAATTATAGAGGTATAAAGTTGCTCAGTTATACTGTGAAGTTATGGGATAGGGTGGTGGAGAGGAGGTTGGGGAAGGACATTTTGATATTAGAGAACCAATTTAATTTTATGCCTGACAGGTCGACCATAGAGGCAATTTACCTCCTTAGAAGGCTCATGGAATTGTACAGAGATAGGAAGGAGGATCTTTATATGGTATTCATACGCTTAGAAAAAGAAGTTGACAGAGTTTCGCATGAAGTGTTATGGAGGTGCTTGGAAAAAAAAAGGAGTGTCACTTGCATATATTAAAGTTATTAAGGATATGCATAACGGAGGTAGGACGAGTGTTAGGATGCCAGGAGGGGTTACTAATGACTTTCCCATTGTTGTGGGCCTTCATCAAGGTTTTTGCTATGAGCCCATTTCTTTTCACTTTGGTTATGGATTAACTCATGAAAGCGATTGAAGATGAGTTACCATGATGTATGTTATTTGTGGATGACATTGTTCTTATTGATTAGACCAAAGAGGGAGCTAATAACAAGTTAGAGCAATTGAGACATACACTTGAGTTTAGAGGTTTTACATTAAGCATATCAAAAATAGAATACCCATGTTGTGGTTTCAGTGGAAGAGAAGAGGGGCGGAAGTCGCCATTGACGGGATGACAATACCAAAAGCTGAGAAGTTTAAATATGTAGGTTCGACCATTCAGCGAAAAGGGAAAATGGATGAGGACATTAAACCAGTCCATAAACGCGGGTTAAAAAAAATGAAAGAATGTTTCAAGTGTGGTATGTGATCAGAGGATGCCTGCAGGATTAAAAGGTAAAGTTTATTATATGGTAGTTAAACCTACTGTGTTGTATGGGTTAGAGTGATGGCCAATAAAAAAGATACGAGTTTAAATGTTGATGGTAGCAGAAATGAGGATGATCAGATGAAAGTGTGGCTATATGAGGGCAGATAGAATTAGGAATGAAGTAATTAGGGGCATAGTTAAAGTGGCTCCCATTGAGGATAAGATAAGAGAGAGTAGACTCACATGATTTTGTCACGTGAAGAGGAGTATAGATGCTCTTGTAAGGAGATGTGAGAGGATTAACATCCTAGAAGGTAGAAGAGGTAGGGGATGACCAAAGAAGAGCTTGAACGAAGTGATTAGGCAGGACTTAACAGTTGTAGGGTTGATGGAGGACATGACTCAGGATAGAAAACTATGGCGGGATAGGACAAAGGTCTTGAACCATAGAGATATAGTCTAGTAGTTGTCCTTTGGTTGCCATAGGGTAGTATTTGTTGTTGGGAGTCTGGAGTGTCTTCCTATTTTTCGTATATCATGTTTGAATGCAGGTAATACCTTCATCTGAGAAGAGAAAATATTAATCTACTTGCGTTTGGTAAGGTATAACACTTTCCTCTACTATGTTGTACAAAGATTTTGCATAGTTACGGTCAAATATTTTATTAGTGTTTCTTAGTTCATTCCCTGTTGCTTTTCTTTAGTTTATTCTATAAAAATTTTTCTCAAAATTCTTTTTTGTGGATCTCTTGGAATCAGCCTCTCTACGGGCAGAGATGTTTGTAGGGGTAAGGTTATCTATATCTAGATCTCCTCAGACCCTGCGAAAGCGGGACACACACTAGGAGGTGTTGTTGTTAATGTTAGCCACCAATCTAAAATACCAAGCTATGAAGAGAAATCTAGGTTAAGTTCTTCATGCAAAATCAACATCATTAAGTTAACCATTGTAGTTTTGACTTAATTCTGACCCGATTTGAGTTTCTGATTGGTTCTCTTCCCAAAACCTAATTTAGGACTTTTTTGTTCACTTGAGGTGTTCATTAACCTCTTCATGAACCCACCCATGTATTGAAATCAAGTCTAAACCAAGTGGAGATCAAGGAACCAACCTACACAAAATTAATGCTAAACCGAGTCATTTTGATTGTTTTGACTCTACAATGGTTTTTCCTTAAAGGTGGGGATTTTGAGACTAGTATACTTGCTTACTTATTTGCTTGAGAGACCATGAACATCATCATTAGGACTTTTGTGGCTTTGTAAGGCAACTTAGCCACTGGGAGAAGAGATAAAGATACACTAGCATTCAGATTGAATCGCCAAAAAGAAAGCAGGAGCAGCTTTTTTTCTCTCTCTTGTGTGCAATTAGATTAGATTTAAGCTAATTAGCATGTTCAAGCTTGGGTTTAGTCATTAATTAACATGTATTTACTAGAATCACCAATGTAATTAGCTTAAACTAAGCATGCTTTGTAATCTAGTTAGTTTAAGCTGGATTAGAGGTTTCCTAACTTGTAAGAAACCTCACTCCCAACTTAAAGAGAGCCCGATCTGGTTCTCTTTCACACACTCCAAAAAAAAAAAGAGAACGAGAACCTGACGAACGGCGAAGCCCTACCCCGCGCAAGTCCCGTTGGCCCCCTACCCCACCGTCGCCGCCGCTGCCAAGTCCTGTTACCACCACTAAAGCACACCTGTCGCCATCCACTGTCACCCAAACCGCCAATTTATGAACCTAAATACTTATTAAAGAACCCCTAAGTACAAATAAAAATATATGAAATTCCATTCCGTAGTTGCATATATTTTTGTTGAGTAATTAATGTCGTGTTTGACTATTAAAATATATGTAATATATAATTTAGTAATTTATATAATTATAATTATATAAATTGAAATTAATACTAATTCAATAGCTTACATCAATATTGTTGCTTGAGTACAATTTAGGTGGCCCTCCACATCGTTCGTGGATGTATAATAGATTATTGTTTTATTGTAATGGTTATACACTAGAATTTTTCAATGGAATAAATCAATTTGATGAATTTTCAAGTAGACAACCAGAGTTTCAAAGTGAAGGGAAGTATAGATGTCCATGTGCGAAATGTAAAAATAGAGTGTACTTAACAACCGATGAGGTAAAGATGCACCAGATGTATAAGGGTTTTGTGAAAGGATATTGGCATTGGATAAGCCATGGAGAAGTAAAACCTGAACAATATGATTTTGGTAGTGAAATGCCCGGAGTTGGCCGGTTCAAGTCATACTAATCATGACTACAATGAATACTATGTAGATTTCATCGTCCACTTGCTCACCTTCAGTTCCTGCCATCTCTGCCTACCCCGTCGAATCCGTCTCCATATGGGGTTGGAATTTCATAATTCCATCACTGCCTCATCAACGATGACCTAAAATGCAATAGTTCATTTCCGTCACCAATTCCGTTGCTGAAATCAAAATTTGTCACCAAATTGCCGTTTTTCGTTGCTGAATCCGTCTCTATACAACCTTTTTTGCAGTGCTTATTCTATACTTTTACACAAAAAATTTTGCTTTCAACTTATTAATAACAACCCCCCCCCCCATCCCTCAACCCCTAACACACAACCACAGGGTTATAACTAATAAATAACTCCCTTACCTTTTTACTTCCTTTGATTTGCTTACAAATTGGCCCTTTCGTTGTGATAGGTGATTAATAGTGTTGTGATTAGTGACCATTTGAAATACGATTAGTGATCAATTATATTTTATGAGGTCATAGAAGAAAACTATCTTATTCTATCCTATTATACATCAATTTCTACTTTTAACTTATTAGTGACAGCCTTTTCCACCCACCAACACAAATACACACACATACTATACATAACAAATAACTCTCTTACCATTGCACTTGTTATCATATGCTTAGTATTGGTGATCAAGTACACATACTACACTATTTGTTTCTATGCTTTATAGATAAATTTCAGCTCTCACTGTAGGTGCCAAAATGATCCGATCGAGTTAAAAATTGCTAAAATAATAAAAAATGCCATCGAGGACGCTAATAGTGGGACTATGTTCCTCAAACAAGTAGAAAGGTACTACTTATTCACAGCTACTGATTAAAATCCAACTTCAATATTGTTACTGACTTGTCTTTTATATTCTGCAGTCCTAAAGTAGCTTCTAATCAGAAATAAACTGAAGAAGGTGTTGGTCAAAGAAAAGGATCTCATGATAAAAGTAGTAGCAGGTTTGGGCAAAGAAAAAGCCGAAAATTCAAACTATTTACCCACAAGACAGATGGCGATAACAATGCTACAAATGAATCAAATAGATGAAGACAAGGCGGACAAGAAGAAGGGCTCTGAAGATAAATCCTTGGATGAAGAACGACCACATTAGAAGGGGAAAAGTAATAAAGATGTTGAGAGAAGCGCATCAAAGGTGACCATATCTGATAAATCATTGGACAAAGCTGCAGAGGAGGATAAGAGAAATGAAGACCAACCCCCTCAAGAACGTGCACATAAGATGACTAAGGAAAAGGAGGAGAGTGACAAGAACCGAAGTGAACAAGACTCTTCTGAGAAACTAAAAATAAGAAGCTAAGAGTGATAAGTCACTGAAGGAGACTGCAGAAAAGGAGAAAAAACTTTTTTTCTAAAAAACCCTCTAAAAATCCTATAAAGAAGAAGGGGAAGACTGAGAAGAAGATTAGTGAGGAGCCCCCCAGTAAAACGTGTAGATAACAAGGAAAACAGACATAAGTCACCAACAAAAGCTAAACAAGACGAAGTTGTTTCTGAGAAATCCATAGAGAAAGGTCCCATGAAGAGGAAGACTTGTAAAAAGAACCCTGAGAAGCCTCTAAAGAAAAAGGCAAAGAGAAAGTAGAGAAAGAGTGATAAATCTATACAAAAAAGTGCAAAGAAAGAGATAGTGTTTGAGAGTTTGCCGGGGGAAGCGAAGGAGAAGAAGAAAAAGAGCAACAAGCAGAACGCTAGTGAAAAGGCTTCAAGTAAGAATGGAGAGAGTGAGAAATCTCCTGGGAAGCCCCAACAAGAAGAAACTTATGAAAACTCCCCAACCAAACCCGACAATAAGTGCAAAGGGGAGAAGTCGGAAGAAGGAAAGGAGGAGAAGCCAAAGAAGAAGGCATTCCCTGTTAGATGATCACGAAGTATGAAAGAATTAGCACAACCTATAGTATAGAAAGGCCACATCTCGAAGGTTGAACTTTCTGATGGTCCAGGCTTCAACTGAAACAGAAAACGATCCGACATATGAAGAGCAACATGTCTATAGTAACGATGATCAAAGAAGTGAGGAAGAAGAAACGACAATTTATGACATTATAAAGGTTGTTCCAAAGAATAATAAGCCTCCATCAAATCTGAAGGTGATCATAGCGGAGGGCAAGAAGATGCTTAGTCCTAGGCTTGTGGCACTTTGGTAATAGCAAAAACACCTAATTCAGCATAGGACCCTTAGATAATTCAACAAGAGCGGTCTTTAGAATCTGAAGAGGAGGTTGGAAATGAAAAGTGAATGTACAAGGAGGCATTCATTACTGACTACGTTTTTATTTTCATCAATGGTGACATAGCTCAATGAAGCCCAAATCGAAGTAGTCAGATCGATGGGATTTGCTTCATTGTTGAAGGTTGATCTGAAGCAAATCCCATGAAAGTTTTCTAAATGGCTGGTAGAGTGTTTTGGTATCTACGCTATCAACTTTAGGCTTCCTAGTGAGCAGAAGTTTCAAGCCATAGCATTCGATGTATACCTTACTTTGGGTGTGCCTATTGGGGGAAGACAAATCATTGAAATCAACAAGTCTTGCATCAATGAAGAATATGAAGAGGCGCATGCTACGTCAGTGAAGGAATAAAAAATTGATCAAAATATGTAACACCCCCACCCCTAGGGTCAGGACCGTTACATTTTCTTACTTCTTACTTAATTTCTGGGGCGAAACGGGCAGAGTTTCCCCTAAAAACTGACCGTTTTTCAGGCTTAAAGACTTACATTATATCCCTGCAATACATAAAGGTACTAAATAACACCAACAACTCAACGGCTACACACCGAAGTCCACAACTCTACGGGCCATACGCCCGGAGTATACAGAGCTTTCTATTTTCCATAAACCTTACAAGAAGATAAATAATTACCTAATCTTACAACCATAATCAATATTACATAATCAAACCAAGCAAGTCCATCCTTGTTGCACTCCCCGCATCAGTCTCATATCTGTCGATCTGGGGAAAAAGGGGAAAAGTAATGGGGTGAGCAACCACATGCTTAGTGAGAATTCCCCTACTCCTTAAAACCAAAACCATTTACAGGCAATAATCCTAATAATAGCAACATATCACGCATTCATACTTTACTATCATATTAGGAAATCATAGATCCCAAGGAAAGATTACCCTCCTTACAACTTCATTCCAACCATTCAACTCAATTCTAGGCCCTCAATGACCAAACGTCCCTACTAGCAGGCATTCAGGCACACAACAAGTATGCAACCAGGACTGAATACAAAGGCTTCCAAAATCACTTTTGAAAACATAGTGACTCTCGATAAATACCAAGAAGGGTTTACAATCCCCACCAACTCCTTTAAAGCTTATATTTCTTTCTCAAAGTTCTCAAAACATCTAAACTAGTAAGTAAGACTTGTCAGGAAACATGCTTTCATAGAATATGCACATTGACACGAATAATTCTACATTCGAAACTTCATTTCACTATACTTGGAAATCCTTTCATAAAAGGTGAAGAGGAGGTGCACATTTGAAAGCTTTCTTTCTTTTCTCAAAAACACTTTACTTGGCCTCTTGAGGCTCGTGTTTCTTTAAAAGAACTTCTTTTCTTTTCTGAACTGGAAACGTAATGAGAATGAGCAACCATCGCTCAATGAGTAAACTCTCTCTCCCAAAATATACTTAAAATACATAGTAACTTATGAAAGCCTTTCGTAATTCATTTTAGTTGAAGAGCTTTCACAAAATACATCATATTCGAACCATAAACCAAGCAAAGGAATAGTCATACCAAAAAGTTTTAACTTTAGTAGAAACTGTAATGCATTGACCTAACATAATAAAGTTATATAAACCCAAAAACATAGCATAAAAGGGGTTTTGTACATAAGCTTCACTTACCGAAAAACATACATAGTAACTTATTCACGTAACTGAGGAGACTAGACTCTTAGAGGTACTTTGTTGCTGCCATCCCGAGTCGGCCAAACTCGAGCGGCAACATACGTCTATCTGGACAGACATCATACCATGCTGAGACATAATTTTCATACATAGACTTCAGGCGCGAATCAAACCACCATCCTTGAATCTATTATAATGTAACATATGTGATACCAGGCGGGAACTAAGCCACCATCCCTGGGTCTCAGGCTTAAGCTTAAAGTTTCTAGAGTAGCTCCTCCACGTATACATAAACATAAACACAACCATTCGTGCACATACATACTTATACTTATTCATATATAAGTTTTACGAACTTAAAAACATGAAAACATAAATTTTCTTAAAAATTTAGCTTTAGGCAAACAACAAGAACGGCCTCTTAAAAACATGGTGAGTATACTAACTCACAATTCAAAACTTGGGTAGTTACTAACGTGCACTTCAAAGCTAGGATTCGCAAAACAACTTCATTTCTAGCTTAAAGGCTTCGTATAAACGTAATACATTTATTAACTCGTAAAACGACTTCCTTTCAGACTTAAAAGCTTCCTATAAAGGAAATAAGTTGGTTAATACTTAAAATGATTTTACTTTAACTTAAAAGTTTCTCATAAACGTAACATGTTTACTAAATCGTAAAACGACTTAGTTTTTAACTAAAAAGTTTCTTATAAATGTGAAACGATTGCTAACTCATAAAAACAACTTCACTTTTTAGCTTAAAAGCTTCTTTTAAACGTAATACGTTTGCTAAATCGTAGATCGAAACTGAATAGAGACTTAAGTAAGCGAAATGCATGCAAATAAAAATAAGCTAAGCTTCACCATTAGTACCTTAAGGTGCTCTTCTTCAGGTCGTTTGAATCCTTTTAACCTTAAGGAGAAGTCGTATACAAACCAAAGCCTTAAGCATATTCAAATCCACTTTTAGTTCACTTTTAAACTTCCTAAACCTATCGCCTATTCAGTCGAGTCACTAACTGAGTAGTTCGACGATTTAGGATTTGTTATAGGCTACAAACATTTTCATAAACTACCAACCAATTGGTAAGTACTTAGAAGCATTTGAATCATGAAAGCATGCATTTCACAATATTTCTTAAACATGTCTGCATTTCGAAAACTATTCACTTAATGTCACTTAGCACATTGAGGGGAAAAAGGGTTCACACATAGCACATTCATAGACTTCATATCACTTTTCATTAAGCCACACATGGCCTCGCAATCCACACGATTGCGGCAATTCACAACCTTATCTCCCTCTTCACACAGCACCGACCACAAGAGCCTTAAACCACTCACGAGTTCCACCTCAAACCATCCAACTACCAAGCTTGGTTCAATATTGACATAGACAAACCAACAGTACATAAAACGATTATATTTAGGCATTACATTCATGCTTAATAACAACATAGTGTTTAAGTGTACTAACCAATGCAATAGAGACTCTAAAGCGACATTTTACTTTCTTATTTGCCAACCAATGTCCACAAGCATAATATTCCATTGTGATCACAACGAACAGACTATTAATCATGCCCAAACTGATTTAGCTATAACCTTTGGACATACTTTAGTTCATTTCACAATTACTTCAACTAGCATCCTAAAGCTTCAAACAGAATTCAACTATTAAATGGATGGAATAATAGCGCTATGTCAGCATCTTATTTATTAAGCATTTCTCCCAACTGCCTGGTTATCAAAATTCGGCATTAGTTCGACATGCAGTTGACCCAAAAATAGTACCACATTCGTAATTCCTCAATCTCGATTTCAACTACCCAAACAGATTTCTAACCTCAAAATCAACATGCGCTAACTAATTGAGCTAAATTTGATGAAAATTAATAGTAATTTAAGAGTAAAGAAATCCCCACCTCGATTCCAAGCTGAATAATCGCTCGAAGCTGCTGGGCTCGGCTCTAGGTGTTTGAACAACACCAACCCCTTGGTCCTTGCTCAACACGCACAAATAGAGCCCAAAACCATGCCCAATTTCTCGAAATTCGAACCCGAGGCATGCGTTTAAGCTTCAATTTGGCGTCCAAAACCCACCGAAAACGTCGTCGGTTCATTCGAAACCTTGCCCAAATTTACACCAAATGATGACTACGTTGTGGGGGAGGCCGGATGGGTAGGTTTTGCAGCTGTGGGTGGCAAAAATTGGCTCCCAATTTGAGCTCTAGAGTCGCGTTAATGGAGGAGGAGAGGAGGAAGAAGAAGATGGGCAGCAGCGTGAGAGGAGAAAGAGAGATGTCAGGGTCAGGGGGGTTTCACGCGTGGAGAGGAAGGAGAAAATAAGTCACGCACGTAAATTACTAAAATACCCCTCCCTATCTCTTTCTTTTTGTCCCAAGCTGATTCATATACGATATCACTAGTCTAATTCATAACCGAATTCTAAACCCAAATCGATAATATACTCCTTCATCAACGATTCGTTCCCAACTCTATCTAGGTTTGATTTAATAACATCGAACTAGTTCTAAGGTTGACAACCTAATCGTATTTGGGTTCCTAATCAATTTAGTACTCATTAATAATCTATATTAACGCTTACTAAAAATCATCGAAGGATTTTCAAAACTAATAATAACATTAATAAGGATAATAATGGTGACAAAAACGTCCTTTTAATAAAATTATCGCTCACATAGGCACATCAATAATAATTTAACTCGTATCGTTAAATAAAATAGGTTTTATAACGCAAAATGCATCACGAACAACTTAATAAAAAATAAGGTACGCGGGCCTTACAAAATACCTCAGAACTCACTCACATGCCGGATTTCACATTGGGCAAAATAGATGAAGGGGGCGCTTTAAGAGAAATCCCATTATATATTTGGTCAATTACTTCTTCAGCAGATCAAAGATTCGTTATTACAACAAGTCTTTCCTAACAAATGTGAAAGAAGTCAATCAGATCACATTTGTAAAATGGTGTCGATTCATCCTAGACAAGCTAACCAGTAGCGTGAAGCACTACAAGAAGAGTGTTCAATCTTATTAGTGATTAATATAGATGTTATTAGTGATCTCTTTATTTAAATTAGTGATCATTTCGATTAGCGTTCAATCTTATTGCCAACATTATATAATGTAATTCTTCTGTGTATGTAAGATCAATAGATGTGTTTCTGGTGATCAATATAAGTAAGATTGTTGATCAACAGTTGTGTAATTAGTGATTAGCAGAAATAAGATCAGTAATGACTTAACACAATCTTTGCTTGTTCCCTTATTGTGTGGAATTTAGTTTTTCTATAGATGCTTGATGCATAGAGATCTCATTGGTGAGCAATTGCAACAACATTAGCCCACCATCTAACTTAAAGTTATGAACAGTCATGTGATTAGTGATCATTATAAATAACATAAGTGATAACTTAAATTAAAGTTTTCTTTTTTTCCTCTTTACATGACATTCAGTTACTTTGTGTCTAGTAATTAATAGAGACATTATTTGTGATGAATTGGCATATCATTACTGAGCTTTTAACTGAATTTTGGTTTTTTTTTTAGCAATTGTTAAGTGATCAATACATACAAGATTGGTGATTAATACTTATATGTTGATTGATGAATATGCATAAAATTAATGATCACTTAACTTAATGTTGGCTTTGTTCCTTTATTGCTTTCAATTCGGTTCTTATGTGGTAGTGACCAATAGTGATGTTATTAACGATCAAGATGCGTAAGTTAGAGTGAGTAGCTAAGTTATTGTTTAGTGTTCAAATGTTTACAATTCAATGTTTACCTATTAGGTGAACAATAATGATATGGTTAGTGATCAAAATGGTGTAATGTTATTGATAAACTAGACAAACGTTTACTTATTTTCCCTCATTGCTTAAAGTTTAATATGGTAACATATTTACTTTTAAAGAATACAGAAAGGCATTGTGGTGATGGTTGTTGGCAAAGGGACGGTCGCACCAGCATTGGATTTCCCACAACCACCATAGGTTCAACAGGAAGTTACTAAAGACACAAACAAGACAGAGTTTAAGGTAATCAATGTCACCCTTATGCCCAACCCCTTACAATTCAGTCCTTATGGGGATGGCTATCAGTGGAGGTGTTGTTGGTGATCAATAGATATTTTATTGGTGATTAGTACTAATGTGATTAGTGATCAATAGACATGAAGATTAATTATCACCTGAATTTCTGTCTTTGTGGGGAATGTGTACTAAGTGATCAGCAGTCATGTTTTTGGTTGTCATTATTACACTAACATTAGTGATCACTTAAATTAATGTTTACTTTTTTCATTTTGGGTTGGCATTCAATGCTTTTGTGTATAGTAGAGATGTTATTTATGATCAGTTGGCATAAGATTGGTTATCAATACTTATGCTATTACTGTACAGTAGGCCTATGATTAATGATCAGTTCACTTAATGTTTGATTTTTATTCCACATTGCTTTCAATTGAGTCCTTATGTGGGCGGTGATTAATACTGATGTTATTAGTGATTAATATGTATAAGATTATTGAGCACGTAACTTATTGTTTAGTTTTCTCTTCATCAATTAAAATTCGATGCTTGTTTAGTTGTGATTAATAGTCATGTGATTAGTGATCTACTAACATACCTAATGTTTTTCTAAAAAAATGTAAAAGACGTTGAGAAAATAGTTTCTGCTAAGAAACAATTGGCACTAGCTTACAGAAATTTTATGACCTCGATAGATTACATATGTAACAAGTATGGGGAGAATAAAGATCTTTGCAAGATATGAGACGAAGTGAAGGAAATGTTCTCCTCATTCTGCAATGATCCTAACTCAAAATTTTAAAACTATCGGTATGATAAAAGTTGTTGTCGAGCTTTAAGGTGTTCATATGGAGTTTGTGAAGGTGCGAGCAAAGCAACAATCAAACAAGGATGATAGCGGGCCTCCATTTAGCCCCACAATCACACTTAGTTAGCCAAAGAATCAGAGTTAAATCTTGGCAACCACATCCATGGTGGATACAAGCATTGGTATTGAAAAGGATGAGCACCGTGAGGATGTTATGATGGATTAAGCGAAATAGGAATCCAAGAAGGATGACAACATGCCTTCATTTAGTCTAGCACTTGGAATGAGTCAACCGGATTGTCAAAGTTCAATTCCAGCAAGCATGTCCCTGCCTGATCTGAACACTGTCAGGGAAAAGGATGTTAATAATCATGATGATGGTGGTGGTGCTCCATTGAGATTCACCTTGAGGGACACTACTCAGGTGAACCGTGACTTGAGCGTTAAGAAATCGCTTAAGAAAAAGTCTAAAGTAGAGGAGAAGCCTGCTCCTCAAAAGGTTAAGGTGAGGAAGATGACTTTTAAGGGGGGAGGGAAAGTACTATGTTGTAGAATAGTGGCACAAAAGGACCATCTTCTACCCCTGCCAAACAGCTAGCACAACAAAGCAAGCAAGCACCTCTATTGAAGGCTTAGGGCAAGTAACCCCAAGGAAACAACACTAATAACAGCAGGCCCAAAGTGCCTCCAAAGATGAAGCCTAAACCTAAAGCAAATGAGCTTTATCCTATAAATGATAATAAAAAGGATATGGCTGCTGACATAGCTCCTGCAAAGTTGAAGGAAGTAGGATTTGCTGGGATAAGAAAGCAACTACCCAAAAAGCTACTACTAGCGTACTGCCCGTCGTATGTCGCCTGATTGACAGAGTCAGATGACAAACTATTTGAAGAGGAGCTACTGATCTTTGAATATGTTTTCACCAACTTTGAATGTGAATGATACGTAATATCTCTAATTAATCCTTATATGATAAGTGAAGCATTTGCCAACTCAGTGTATTAGTTGGTTATTGATCAAAAGGTATATGCTTGGTGATCAATCGTTATGTGATTGGTGATTAATATGTGATTGCTTATGTAAATGTTTACTCGTTCCCTCATGCCTTATAATTCAGTGGTTGGATGATGAGTGCTCAATAGGTATGTGATTGGTGATCAGTAGTTATGTAGTTGGTGATCAATATGTGATTACTTGTGTAAATATTTACTTCTTCCCTTATGGCTTATAATTTGATGCTTTGATGATAAGTCATGCATTAGCAAGTTAGTGCATTATTTGATTAGTGATCAATAGGTATGTGATTGGTTACTTGTGGTTATGTGGTTAGTGATCAATAGTTATGTGGTTAGTGATAAATTGATGATCACTTGTGTAATGTTTACTTTTTCCCTCATGGCCTATAATTTAGTGCTTGAATAATGGTCATGTATTGGCAACTTAGTGGACTTTCTGGTTAGTGATCAATAGGTATGTGATCGGTGATCAATAGTTATGTGGTTGGTGATCAATAGGTTTGTGATTGGTAATCAATCGTTATGTGGTTGGTCATCAATAGCTTTCTAATTGGTGATCAATGGTTATATGGTTGGTGATCAATTTGTCACCACTTGTGTAAATATTTACTTATTCCCTTATGGATTATAAGTCAATGATTCAATGATAAGTGATGCATTGGCAAGTCAGTTTATTATGTGGTTAGTGATTAATAAGTATGTGATTGGTAATCAATAGTTATGTGGTTGATGATCAATAGTTATGTGATTGGTGATCAATATGTGATTACTTGTGTAAATGTTATGTTTTTATTTTTACTCGTGGGTTAGAGTCCACTCCTTATGTAGTTGGTGATCAATACCGTTTTGGTTGGTGATCAATTGGATCCTTGTCTAGTTGGTGATACATCAAATTTGATTAATGATCTTTTAGGACAACATAACATTTATATTAATGCTTACTGTTTTGCTCGCTGGTTAGAATCCAAGTTCTTGTCCTGTTAGTGGTCATTTTGCCTTATTTTGTGACCAATTGGTGTAACAGTAGTGATACCTACATGTGTTCACATTTCCTATACGTTGATTTTTATGTTTCTAGTGAACCATTGTTCGACGCTTGCGACAAGGACTCAACCAAGGGGGTTATGTCCACTCTAAAGCAAGGAGAAGAGACAAAAATGAATGTAATCAATGCATGGTCTGTCATACTAAATGATTTGGAAAGATAAAGAAATCTTACTACTCCAAGCGGACTGTTTATGTGATGTGATCAAAGTGTAAGTCCATCATGATAGAACTCTTGCTAAATAATGATTGCATTAGGATCATAACTAAAACATTGAGTGATCACCAAGAATGATATATTTTCAGCAGTAAATATCATTGTATAAATATTCGTTATTTTTGTTTAATGTAGCCTCTATGATAACTTTACAAGTCCTTCTGCATGTAGTCGATGTTTTCCTAGCCACCAAATTGCTCTTTTAGAAGGTGATAAACCTTTGACGGTCCAATGTTAGCTTTAACATACTTGCAGATCATGTCTTTATAGATAGAGCTATTGTTTCTGTTTGAAGTGAGAAACTACCCCCTACTGGGTGCGCACAGGGGATGCACATGACCCTTGTGGAATTTAATTATCTCAAACTTTCCATCATCAGTCGACCTCAAAACAATATGAGCATAGCACCATTCTCTTATCTCGGCTCTCTTTCTATTCAGTTTTCTACCATTAGCTCTGTCTCTTGCTTGGGGCATAGCAGCGACAGTAACCGTAGCAATTTGCGGTGTCTTTGTAGGTTGTCGAAATCCTTCTTTAGTGCACACAAACTGGTTCCAACACTTCCCCAACTTATTCTTCTCAATAGAACAACTAAAAATACTAAAGTCTCTTATCATTACAACTTGCTACCCATTCGCCTGGCATTAATCGACAACTTAGTAACCAATGGGGTTGCTGACTCGATATGTCCTAGGTAAATATTAGGAAAGTAAAAGGTTAACATCAACAAACACAAGCGGACTACGTCTTAATAAATTGCCTCCAACAAAATCAATTAATAACAAATGCACCAGAATTAGCTTGTGATAAAGCAACACTCTGCAACACCTGCACTTGCTAAATCCCTTTCGATATTAACTATCTAATGATTGTTTTCCACCATGTCTAAGTAGTTGTAATAAAAAAAATAACAATATATCGATAAAATATCACACAAAGAAAGAAGATTGAGCAATGTGGCATTCACAATACTATAAGAGTCTACTCAAAATAGGTTTTTAAACAAAAAGAAAAAAACCACCAAAAAATAATAATATTAATAGTCATTGGATGCATATAAATATCGACAACTTTATAGTAATTCTTTGCTCTTCACTCAATACTTACAATTCTATACATATTAGTTTGGTGACGAGCAGACATGTAATTAGTGATCTATAGGCATAGACCTGGCAAATAGGTCATTCGAGTCGGTTACGAGTCGGGTCTTAGTTCGGTGCGTCACTTTCGGATCAACTATGTTTGGGTCGGGTGAAATTCGGGTTTGGGTCACTTTTGGGTCAACCAAGTTTGGGTCGTGTTCGGTTCTGTTCAAGTGAAGTTTGGGGTTCGGGTCACTTACAGGTGCCATGTTCGGATTGGTTCGAGTGGAATTCAGGTCAGGTTTGTTTCGGGTTGTCTATAGTAGCCTAATTCGGATCGGGTGTGGGTCAAGTGAAATTTGGGCTGGGTAGGATTTAGTTTAATGTTTGGGTCAATATCGGGTCAGATGTAAATCGAATCGGGTATAAATTAAGTCGGGTTAGTTTCGAATCATTTTGTGTTTTCAATGTAGCCATCTTTATTTCTTTATTCTTAAATTGTATTTAAAAGATAAAAGTCATTTAATTACGCAAACCCATTTATTCTATATTCCTCTTTTAATTCATATGTTAATGATTAATTGATTATATATATATATATATATATATATATGTGTGTGTGTGTGTGTGT
>JACYFF010031959.1:60456979-60482857 GCA_017589665.1 Selenicereus undatus | reverse complement strand
ATTATTAGTACCTATCTTATAACAAGAGTACCCAATTATATTGTTAGTTCTGTGACAGCAATTGTATCTATTATTAGTACCTATCTTATAACAAGAGTACCCAATTATATTGTTAGTTCGTGTCTAAATTTTACCGAAAGTACTCCATAAATTAGGTCATTATTCATTTTTTTTCTTCCTAAATTTTTCATTAATAATTTTCTTTATTATTTCCAATTTCATAAATCCTTAATTTCAGTAGAATCGATATATATGATTAGTTCTGAAATCTCTATCAAAGATATGATGCATTACTAGACTCCCATTTTCTGCATTTATAATTTCCTAAACATTCCCATTTTTCCCCAAAAAGAAGAGAAAAAGAAAAAAGGTATTTAAAAGAGTCAAGTGCCATGCACATGACCTATATTTTCGCTTAGCTTAGCGCATCATAACTTTTCATCATCAACTTTAGCATTATCACACCATCACCCATTAACCGGCACCAATCTTTTTACCACAAAGCTCTGGCTTGGGTCTAGCTTACCATAATCTATCCTGAATTGAGGTCCACCACCTCTTGCTTCTCATGGTCTTAATCACCACCTTGATTATGCATCATCACATACATCACCAACCAAACCTTGCCTTGTGCAAGTCTTTACCCTATTATCAGCACCTGTCCACCAAGCTACCTCCACATGTTTCCGCCTCCTCCTTGCTAACCATAATCAGTCTTGAAACACCGTGATAGCTCAATGTATATTGATGATGTGAAAGCAGAAGATGAAGCTAAGTGTAACACCCCTACCCCTAGGGCTAGAAGTGTTATTGATTCCATAAATTTTCCAACAAGATGGATAGACTTATGCCCAAAAATTGACTATAACCTAGGCTTAAGCCTTACATTGAGTATCTGTAATTAAGAAAACATAAAGGACATATCCAAATAAACTCGATGGCTACACGTCGAATATCATAACTCTACGGGGCACACGTCCGGAGTATACAAACTATAAATCTAAATAAAGAAAGAAATAAAAGATATAGCTCAATGGATCACATATCCGAAGCACTAGGGTTTACAACTTGAGGAGAACTCAACTCCAACAAAACAGAGACAACTAATTACCCAGATGGTTGGCCCACATAGTCATTTAGACTGACCGCTAGACAGTGTGTAATCAATGACCCAATGTATTTAAATTACATATGCTCAAGTACTTATGAAACAATCATAATACAAACTTATGATCTAACATATTCATACATATGACCCCTTTTCACAAAGCAAATGGAAGATCCCCACTCGATTTACCTAAACAGAGAACTTCTACTTGCCTTTCAAGAGTAGTTAGACCTGGGAAAAGGGAAAATGAGAGGGGGTGAGCTCCCACACCCTCAGTGGATAACTTGCATCCTAAAAAAGCAAAATAGCTGCATATAATATAATAAGTAGCAATCACACTAAACTCTTATGTAATATAGTGTATTAAGCATTCATGATCAAATAACAACTAGCTAACCTTCATTATCACCCAAGGGCAAAGAGAAGACATACCATATGGCAGTTAAGTTAACATTTAACATTCAAGGGGTTGATTTAGATGACTGACGCGAGCTCTTTTAGCATAATGGTGAAAATAATGACCGAAAAGGAGTAAAACTCTTATTTAAACCAAGCTGGACTCTTATAAAGTCATTCCACATAGAGAAGGCCATTTTTTATTTAAGAAAGGACCTTTCAAAGAGTGTTTCCACTTTTCAAACCTTCTACACTAGCATAACTCATAGCGAGTAGTTTCCAGCTCATAATAGGCAAGAAATCACTTTTTGGGCATTGGATTCACATGTTAGTATTGTCTTCAAATGAGTCTTATAACTCACACTTGACATCCCCCGGGCCTTTGATGATCACTGGACTTTACCATCGTTAAGGTCTACTAGGGTTCTCACGTTTGAGTCTACTCCCTAGGAATTAGGGTTTCCGCATACTGGGTCTGCTCCATAAATCATGTCCACACAGTTAGCACTATCCTCCTAGCCAAACATCTCAAGTGAAATCTCGTTTTTTGCACGTATGGCATTGAATTTCTCGAAGTAACTTGATGATTGCAAGATTTATTTACGATAAAAACATAACCATTGTTGGTTGTTAAGTTGATTCACAGGCACTTTTAATTAAACATGCACTTGTCATTGCACATGCACTTGTGAATGTTTATACTAATAATCAATTCTCAAAAAATTATTCAACAGAAAGAGTTTTAAAACTTCATTTCAAGAATCGATGTTACCTAACTCTTTTTGAAGTTAAGCGCATTCACTCTTATATGGAAGAAAGGTTTTGACCCATAGATGAATTGACCCCTTTTATAAAACTTTCTTTTCAAGTCCACTTTCTAGCAGATACATCTGTTTAACTAGAACTACGCATTTAAAGGAAGTCCACAATAGTTAGCTTATTAAACTTTGTTGAAATTTAGCTCAAACTAACTAGACACAACCTTAAGACGTTGGACTGACATCCTCTTTTAAATGCAACAGGGCACACTTCCTTAACAAACAATCTCAGCTTGGTTTAAACCTTATACATTTAAAATCCATTTCAAATAATTCTGTCTGACATGAAGCCACTTGGTTGAGTAAAGTTCATAAGCTTAAGGACTGAGGGGACAACTTTAAAATTAATTAAAGAAATAGAGTATCACGTTGGCCAACTAATTCAACCAATGCACACTGCTTCAAATTATTTGAGTCACTTGTTTAAGCACAAGTAAGGCAGTACTTTCACAAAGACAAATAAAGCTATGCTCATCCGAAACCTATTCATTTCAAACCCTGAGTACTCAAGCTCAAAATTGCATAATTCCAAGTTTTTGTATTACATTAGCCGAGATTAATTCTGTGGATTGCATACACTATGGCATGCTAATCACTTGCATAAAAATTCAAACAAAGAAACCTTGCAAGTTCAAGTTCAGATTAGTTCAATTCACATGCATGTTTAGTTCAGCTCAGGCTTAGTTCAATTCAGGCTCAGTTCAGTTTAGGTCCATTTCAGTTTGGTTCAGCTAAAGTTCGGTTCTACTTTTGCTTTATTTAGTTCAGCTCAAGTTCAGTTCGATTATGCCTTATAACAAAGCCACAACAAGCTATAGATTTTTGACCTTAGTAGCCGTGTACAATTCTAATTCAACTCTCCTAACAAAATTCAATATCACAACACAAAACAAAAAACAACAATCATTACCATCTCTCAATTAATCTCCAACCTTCACCAATTCAAACCCTAACCATTCCTCAATCAACTAAATTCCATAGCTAGGCACAAATAGTTTAAAAGTAGTACTAAGTGAGGAGTTGAAGATTATCCACTTGAATTCCAAGCTTAATGAACCTAATTTAGGGTTGGATTGGGGTGGTTTGAAGAAAAACCTCAAGTCTCCACACCTCTCCTTCACAGCAAACCTAAGGGCCTTCTCCTTCCCAAGCGCTACTCCACCACCAAATTGCCACCGACAATCGCCAGGAACCATTGCGACATAACCCTTGCGACCTCCAGCCCACTGTGCCCCTCCCTCTCTCCTGTTGTGCCATGCAGGTCGGTGGCATCCCAGGCCACTTGCCACAGCTAGGTGGGCCACTGGGTGGCTACCGCCAGTGCCCCTCCTGTTGAGCCTCTCTCTTTGACTGCCACTCTCTCTCCACAGTGGTAATTGAGGGCAAGGGGTTTGGGTGTTGAAGAGGAAGGGGTTGTGTTGAGTTTTAGGGGTGAGCAAGATGTCGTGTAATGAAATAAGAAAGGTGCCTGGCATTCAAGAAAATAGGTTGCCTTTTCCTTTTAATCAACTAGTAACTCAAAAATGATTTCAGGCCTAACAACCAAGCCCACTTGAATTCTAGCCCAACCCATTCAGTAATCTCGCACAATCTTGTAACGGCCTAATTCTCATCTAATTACTAATTCCATTAATCACATAATAAAACAAAAAAATTTTAAAACGAATTCACATAGAAGTATATACTTAATTAACACACAAATATTAGCCTAATATAGTTAATATAATAAAATTCGACTAATAATATAGTTACCCTAATTAGTTAGCTTGAACTCAAAAATCCACAACTATTACACTAAGCCATGTAAACTAACCCCTAGCCTATAACTATACAACCCTACTTCTCCTTCAACCCTTCTTGTTAAGAATTTAAGAGAATATCTTCATACTAGCCTATGACCCCTTAAAATAGCTTTCTTTACCTTCTCATTCCACCTCATGAAGCTATGCTCACTTCTAGGGGATGAAACTAATGATAGTCGAATTGATGCTTTGGAAAACCCATATGACCCAAACAAGCTTGGTCTGACTGTTGTCGCTACCACAAAAACAACTAGGAGCCATCACTTTGCTTACCACTTTTCTCCCTTGTTTCTGGATTTTAGTTCTGCTCATCGAAAAATGCACCGACGCAATTATAATCAATGGAACCCTTGGCCTCTACCAGGCTATCCCATTTCATGTGATTGACCCCCCCCCCCCCGAGTTGTACATGACCATAAAAGTCAACCGAAAACATAACACTTCTAATTTTCTCTCACTTTGAGTTTGCCTCTAACCCTTTGGCTTTCGATAATGAATGCGGTATGCATGACTATCAATGGTTTCCCCAAGGCCAAGCCAAACATGCCCAACCACCTGTGACCTAAAAACCAGCTGAGTAACCACCATCAAGGTCGTGCTGCATTTTCTCTCTTGTACCATGTAATGAATATTTGCTATCAAATCCTAGCGTTGAGCCACCTCATCATTGTGTGACCCGTTAATAACATTTCTTATGCAAGTGAGTCGTTAGCATCACACATTCGGTTTACCTAATGTATTGCCCAAATCCTTCATACAAGTCATCAAAGACCATCTTTGACACCTCATAACTATGGGCTAACATGTCATGTTCAGAATCTTCCTCAGCCATGTGAGGTTACTATGTCGATCCTGAGTCATGTCATGTATACTATATGCCATGCATGCTTTAGCTTCGTTTCATATTATTGGTTGGCTTAGAATGTGACTTGATTCTCTGCTGGAAATTCCCAAAGTTGTCGACTCTACCAACCTTACCTCCCACTTGGTAACTTTACTTTCTCAATATAATTTATCAAGCCTATTATTAATTGCGATTATAAATTAATTAAATAATGTCATTTGTTATGTCGCATGTTGGATCATGTTAGAAGTAATTTTACACATTACTTAAGAACTTAAGGTGCAGTTTGATGATCGTACATTTATTATTACAAATTTATATTCATAATTGTTATCATAATGCAAGTTGAAAACACGTTTATCTCAAATTTTACTATACTTTATCTAAAAATCAGCAGACCCATTGCTAGTGTTATGGTTCCCTGTACTAGTCTATGGTAATGGAGCTTAATCGCCCTGAGTAGGCACATATGTCGAAATTTGTCCTATGTCATTATTGTTATGAAGCCTATTACTATCGGACTTTTTCCACCAAGGAGGTACTACCTCCGATTATTGTCATTGTGGTCATGTGCTAACCGTGGGTTCCACTTCAAATAATAACGTGTAGGTGCTTGACTTATTTCCCACTTCCCCATCTAAAACAAAATGATTCACTATGAGAACCCAAATACATTTAATTCGCTATTTGACACTACATCGTCGAGCATACTAGGTTCCTTCTTATTTTTCTCCACTGTTTTCTATATTTAGCTTTAGCTGGGGAAAAAAAAGAGTTGTTATTGTAGAAAGAAAGATGCATATCTGAGAATTTAGAGTTTATAGCCTGTTTGGATTGTTATATATGATTTTTGGCTATTTTGTTTATCAATAGGAATACTAACTCATGAGTTACCCTATGTTAGGATTTCCATTGTATCAATAAAACTTGAGTTTATTTCCAACTTTTATTTATTTAAGCCTCACTTTTTTAAGAAATCAAAATGCAACTGTAATGCCTTAGTATATAATTACGCTTTGGATAAACTCTTTTTAAAAAATTAAAATATACAGATAATTCTCCAATAATTATGGGGCCATTATAGAAATGGTATCAAAGCCGAACTAGTTAATATGTAAGCAGCAAGAAAAATATTGCCAATAAGCAGACTGTAAGCACTTGATGGCAGCTTAGTAATCAAGATCGCCTCCCACAAGGATTAGGTCATTCTATTGGGCTTTATTCGCTCAAGATAGGCTAAGCAAGTCAAAATTTGAGAATGAAATTGAACTAACATACTATATAATCCAATGCATAAAATATCTAAGGAATTAAGTATACCAAGTAATTACCTAGTTCAAGAATATATCAAGCACTTTTTCTTTGATCAAGAAATTTCAAGATCGATAATCGAGGTATCACGACCCTCTTTAAAGGTGGAGTCAAATACCCAAATCAATCAATCATCAATTCTCATAGATTCTTGATTAGTGACTCCGACATCATATTTCACATTTCAGTACTTCACCCACTGTCTAATACAAGCAAGAAGCTAATCAAATGTTTTACAAGTAATTGACACTCCAGAATTGATGAAATGAAACCTAACACTTCAAAAGCATAACACACCAAGAGCACATCAATTGCAAGTTTAACATTAATGTCAAGATTTAAAACTAGCAACTAATATGGATTACAAACTAATCTAGAAAGCAATATATCTAAAGGAGAAAAGAGAAGATAAGGGAAAGAATTGCTCGGGCCCAATGCACACTTGAATTTGTTGATTGGAAACCCAATCCAACTTCCTCCCGAATTCTCCACTTCTACTTACTCTCCATTACTCTAATAAAGTCTAATTTTAATCTACATGGGGGATTATGTTGGTGGATTCACGAAGAATGCGGTTAAAATAGGCTTTTATCACAAAAAAAGCATCAGCCAAACGTCAAAGTCGCTTAGGAAATGAATAGCCACTAAGAAACTAGGATACCATAGACGGAGGGACCCACCACGGACACGGTTCATGGCCTCCACGGCCTAGCCATGAGGGCTTCTAATTGGCTCGTCTTTTTCCAGCTTTTCTCCAAGGTGTCCTAGATCCTCCTAGCCCATGGTTTTGACCGCAGTATATCTGTATTGGGTGCCTTTGGCCTCTTTTTCTTGCTTCTTTCATCTATATGCTTCTAAATCATCATTCTATGCATATATCTTCCGCTCATAAAGTTGAAAACTGCAAAAAAACTCTCAATATAAGTGAAACCAAAGTTTGACAATAGAAATAGGGCATAAATCATATAATTAAGCATATTAATCCCCTAAAATGACTCCCAAACACTGAAGTAATCCACACAAATATGAAATTCATCACACCCCCATGGTTAGATCTTTGCTTATCCTTAAGTAAATTAGTTCTAAACACACTGACACGAGGAGATACATCTAGGATTCAAAAGCTCAACCACTTCCTTAGGCCAGCCAATTGATAGCACATCACAAGTAAGAATATCAATCAATGGCAATCCTAAGTAGTGCACAAAACACTTCAAAATTGGGAGAATGTGAAACTTTTCAAAGAAGTATGAGACCACAAGGCTGATATCAAACTTAATCACCCCCCAAAGAAATACAAAGGATACCATCCAAGCACTTAGAATTGAGTAGAGCTAAATAAATTGGTAGAACCTCACTTTCGAGAAATATGTATCACTCCCTCTCAAATGTTTTAAAGATAGCATGAGTTTACTCCAGACTCAATCCAAATGCGCCATCTACAATAGGCTTGTTGAGACTCTCTAATTCTCCACCAAGGAAATGCAATGTGAAAATGATAATTAACAAGTCTTTAAATAGGTTGTAACGTGGGCTCAACGGTAAAGGGAAGGAGGTGGATAAACGAATTTGAACAATTTGGAGCTAATAGCTAAGTAGACTAAGGAGCAACCAGCAAGGGCCAATATACTATAACACTCATCAACACTCCTAATCCTCAACAACATATACAAACACGCCCTGAAAATCAAGAATAAAATGAGTGGACATAAAAAAGAACACAAGCTATATACATGTCATGATGCAGAGCAAGTTCCTATTTCTAGCTCCATTTTTATTATGAAAATGAGTTCCAATTTCCACAAATTATACATAGACAGAAAGCCCTAGATGTTTAGTTTCTAATGAGTCTTGAATTGGCCCCAAATTTTAAGAAATGAGAAAGTTATGGACTAAATATCGATCAAGGGTTGGTCTAGGACTGGAAACTGCACGATTCTGATTATGGGCTTCATTGAGGAGGTTAAGGTTGTAATTTTAGGAATTAATTAGCATGCAATTATTCTTCATACACAAGGGAAGAGTTAACAAGTGGCAGCACCTCATTTAGAGGAGTAGAGCCTACACATGGCTCTCTAGAAGATGGGAGATTAATCCTGGAAAATACAGTTCATAATGATTGTAATTATCTTAAACATCTTGATTTGGTTTCCTATGGTATTTTGTAAGCTTCCTATTTGTCCACTTGCCCGACTAATACACAGCTAATTCCCCCTCCCAATTAGGTATTTATGGACCCAATTACCTCCATAGAAAATCAAATTGAATGAATGATATGAGCGCTTAAAGCTTGGTTTTTCTCAAAATCTCAAAATCTTTATCTCCCTTAGGAATGTCGTGATTTGAGTCTTCCTTTTAATCTAATCCTTGGTGCTAAGGCTTTAGAGGGTTAGAGGGTGGGATGAATTAATCTAGGTGGTGGTTCAACCTTTATCCTAGATATATCCTCTTGGATTTATCATCTTGCTATCTATTTTAAGTGTTGAATATTTGCTATTAGAAGCCTTCTTTATTTGGGAACTCTCTCTCTCTCTCTTGGTCCTTCTTTGATCTTTAATATCCATTGGGCTTATCTCTAAGGATTTCACACCTTTATTTGGTCAAATGGAATCCATTACTGCATCATTTGGTATCAAAGCAAGTCTACTCCGCATCATGGCACCAATGCCATTCACCTATTCAATCATTTTTTGAAGCGCTTTTCTTCTTTTTTATTAGGAAATTTTTTAAAAAAATTTTAGAATGAAAAGAAAAGGGAATTTTAACTTTTGAAAGGCATATGTTCAGCAAATGTCAACTCACAACCTTTTACGTTCATACACAGTCCAAACAAAAGGGGAACAAATCTAAATACAGAATATCATCAACCGCTCAACAAACCAAAATACCAAAGCAACTACCTGTAAACACCTCCAAAACTACCCATCACGTACCAAAAGTGATGCTCTATAGACTTGGCTTAAAAATAAGAATATGTGCATAGCCAAGGGCTAAAATGGAAGGGACCACAATAAATATAGGTATAAAGCTTAAAGGGGATGGAAAAGGGGATAAACATGCAACACAAGGTAGGCTATTTAGCAATGTGGATAACTAACCAAAGAAAGAATGCCTATACCATATAATCAAATGTGCATATGTGAACATAATTTTGAATAAAGAACCTATGTAATTTCTAGAGATACAACTTGAAAGAGTCACGCACATAAATAAACATGAGACTAAGCATGATGACATGGTCCAAATAAGGCTCAAAATCTCACGGGATATTTGTCACAGTCTCATCGAGCCTATAAAATGAATCACATGTACCAATACTAGTGCTAAGGACTCTAAGAGCCAACATAGTTCTCAATGAATATAAGGGACCGACATAAGAGACATTCACAAAATCTTTTCACACCAAAAGGGCTTACACATGCATCAAAAGTCAACAAGCTTATAAAATCATCAAGCCTAGCAAAAGCATCATCTAAGGCATCTCAATCCAATCCATACAACCACTACATGAAAACCTATATGCAAACCTAAATGTAATTAAATACAACACTAGTGCAAACATAAGGAAATCTAAAATGACTAACTAGTATGCAAACTAAAAACCAAAATGGAAAACATGAAAAGTACTCATGTCTATGCTTAGATAAGTATTCAAAGGAAATAAACAAGGAGAAGGAAAGGAGAAATAAAAGAAAACGTACGATTGCATCAGGTTCAATGCTGAGTGCATCTCAGCTAAGAACTCCCTACAAACAAGGCACATGGAGCATCTGTCACTCCATCTCAAACTTAAGACTTGGCTCCCTACATCGAACGCTACCAAAGCATGTAAGAGTTTGTCAGACTTGTAGGATTGCAATTTAGAAAATAGAAAATAAGAGGCAATAACAACAAGCACTCCAAAGATAATAAGTGTCCTCTTAACCTCATCAAAGGCCTTAGAAAAATCATAAGAAGGATCATAAAATGTAGCCCGCATAATTTTCCTAGGTAAGTCCTCTAGGTATACATAATAAGGGTTAATGCAGGAATCATATCCTCCAAAGTAACCTGGGGATAGATAATCATCAACATTCTCACCAAGCATATCAAACACATTATCAACATAGCCCAAATCAATGTTAGCATCTCAAATCATAAGAGTATCAATGGGCATAAGATAATACTTGAGGGAAGGAGATGGTAATGAATAAAGAGGGGAAGCATGTGAACAATCAAGGGGGTTAGGAAGATTATCACAACCAAGGCTAAAAATGCAACACGTGACCCCTCCAATGAAGTCTCAACTATATCATGCACCTCTTCAAATTCTGACTCGAATATGCATCAACAACGTCAAACATCACAACAAACCCAAAAGGCTCACTTGCTCAAGCCCCGCACATTGAACTAAAGGAAAAGATGGATCAGGTAAGGTCAGGACAACATTAGTACTGTCCTTAATGTAAAGTTAGGTTGAGCTTAGCATACATAATCAGGATACGAATTTATGTCATAGTCGGAAGAATTACACATGCTACACTAAAAAGGGACATAATAAGATATAGAATAGAATGCAAAAGGGTCATAAAAAGAATATCTAGAAACTCGAATAGTCTCTCAAACTCGAATGAATTCCGAACAACCCACTCAAATAAATATCATGCTTCGTCAATGCATTTTTCCATGAAATTCCTAATATTCCAAAAGAGTTCGGGTTTCACGATTCACATCCTCATCAACAATGTCTAAAATCTTACATTTACCCACACAATAATCATATTGAGTAAGAAAAGCATTCAATCGTTTAAAGCTCCTCCAAAACAATTAATGCTCGAACTGGAGGAAATGAAAATTGCCAATGTTCTTTTCCTGAAATTTTTGTTTTTTTTTTCAAATTTAATTCTTTTTTTGGTTTTTTTAAATGAAAGTAAGTTGCTTAGTCAGACCTATGTGGAAAAGGTCCAATATTTGATACTAGTCCTCCAACAACGGTGCCAAAAATTAGATCGGGCTGCAACCATGGTGGCATTGTACTAACTCAAGATCATCTCTCACAAGGACTAGCTCAATCTACCAGGCTTTGTTCCCTCATGATAGGCTAAGCAAATCAAAATTTGAGAATGAAATTGAACTAATTGACAGGCCTATAAGCACATAGATATTGTAGTTTAGACAAAATATTGTTTCCACAAGGACCAACGCAATCTATTAATTTTACCCTTCGTGAAAATGCTAAGCAAGTATAAATCGATATTTGGGGAATTTTGTAAATAACTAAATCTATCACTGACTTTAGAATTCTACCAATTAAAAATGCCTTAGGATTTGTTTCACCAATTATGAACCGAATTCGATAAATAATGTCTATGATTACTCTAATTTGGTTGAAGCAAAGGATGGCACACATATAATATCCAATCCTTTCTTTCAAAATGAATTGAACTACTTAGACTAAGCATACTACCATTCATTCAAAGGGCTTCCTGATTTAGTCTAAAATTTAGAATTTGTGTTGTCAAATTTCCTCTCAACAAGTAACTTTCTCTCAAAAAGCAACTATGTTAAGTTTATACTTGCCAATCCAATAGCGGATTTCTCCTTTCAGTACTTCACCCAACTATTTGATATTTGCAAGTTAGTTTGGCCAAAACTACTCACAACATTCATACACAAGATAGATTGAAACATTGTAAAGAAGATTAAGCATATTATTGATAAAGATTAAGGATTTATGTTCATAACTTAGCTATCAAATCTCAAAACTACAGAAACACTCATGATGATTAAAAACAAACACAATTGTTCAATAAAGAAAATCAACCAAACAAAACTCATCTACTGAGTTTAAAGAACAACGGAAGAGAAAACTTAGCAACAATGGAGTTTCATTGCAATTTCTTCAATATCCAAGGCTCCAAATGCAAGCAATCCTTCTTCCGATTTTCTTTTTACTCCAAAATTTGATAAAAATCACAAAACTATTGAGAGATTTCTAAAGAGATAGATTGGGGGGTTTTTTCTTTAAGCAGACGAGCACTCTTCAAATAGTACCCACCCCTCATTCTCAGCCACACAAGCCGAGGAAAATGAGGAGTTGCTGCAGTTTTAGGCCTGCCAAGGACCGAGACCATCACCACGAACGATCTGTGGTGGCCTCTATCTCGAAGTTTTCTTGTTCTTCTTTTCCCTCCATGGGCATGGTGATTGGGGGTGTCCGTGGTGAGTCATACACTTGACTTTTAAGGGTCAATGCTTGATCAAAAAGGTCTCAAAACCTGTAAAAGTCATCAAAGCACAACACCTAAGCGTAAAATGGAATTTTTAGGGTCAAAAGCAAGCATAAAACTCATGAATCCCCTAAGAATGCATCAAAACGATCCTAAAATGATATGCTCTATGGGTACTTATCAAACTCCCCCATGCTTAAACAGTTTCTTGTCCCCAAGCAACTAACAAATCCATAGCTGTGATGAAGAACCCCCTCAGGTAAACATAAGTAGCAACATCAATTGCTAAACGGACTCGAGAAGTTAACCTAACAGTGATTGAAAACTTTGCAAAACAGATAAGAGAATGGAGCTTTCAAAAATACAATTAGAGACTATCTTATTAAACATTAAATCAACTACTTAACTCCACTTAACACTCATATTGACACATGGATTGAGTTTAGCAAAAAGAACCAGTAGAACCTTACTCGATTAATGAAGCACTCAACACTCAGGTGTTTTAAAATATATGACGGTTCTCTCAAATCTCATTCCAAAGAATCAAACCTATGATAAGCTTGATAATGCTCTCAAATTCTCCATCATTAATACGCAAAACACACAAGGCAATCATGAAGACTTCAATAGGGTTGTAACGGGGCTTTAAGGTAAAGGTGTGGAAGGGAACAAATGTTTTGGGATTTGTGGAGCTAGAAGCTAAAGACTAAAGGCAAAACCATCGCTTCCCAAATACATAAAGCGAACTACTCAATCCAACACATATGAAAGATATAAAAAATCCCCTCTAGTCAATTCCAAATGAGAGAAAGTGTCGAGGCATTTCAAATAGCATCTATGCCGAAACCTTTGTATTTCACATAGTTTTTTCCTCTTTTTTGTTTTCTTTTTTTTTTTGGTTGTATGTGTTTTTGGTTTCTTTTCTTTTCTTTTCTTTCGTTTCACATATACAAAAGAATGATTATGGCGCAGAACTTTAATACCTTGCAACATCTCTCAATCCAACTCACAATAACCAACCCAAACGGATCCAAACAAGTCACATCTCATAACATCACCCTCAAATCACCCCAAATTAAGAAATAAAACCCTTTAGTCTTGGCTTAACAAGGTAGACATGAATTTGGCCAAGGGCTAGATTGGAGGTTTACATCAATAAACATTGTCGAGGCTCAAAAGGGTAGCTAGAGATAAATAATACATAACAATGGTGGATTTTTGGTTAATGTAGCTCATAAGTTCTAAAGAATGCCTCAATCATCTTGCCTAAATGTACATGCTAAATGTGATCTTGAACAAGAGTCAAAACAAGTTCTAGAGATTTGAAATTTGGGAAGAGTCACACATGAAAAGGAATATGAGATTAAAACTGAGGAATTAGTCCAATCAAGCTCAAAATCTCACAGCACAACTACCAAAGTTCAACTAGCTCATCGAATCTTACATGTCAAATATTCATGCAAAATGTTATTTAAGCAATCAATTCACATTCAACTTAATAGTCAAATCAAGAAGCACACATCAAAAACTCATTGTCAAACATTGTATAGACAATTAGGCATAACCAAAAGGTCAAATTAAGCCAAAGAAAATTACTTAATATAGGGACTCATCATCAGAGGATTTTTTTTTTCAAATTTTTAATTTTTTAAGTTTTTTTAGTTATATGCATGCCAATCCTAAAATGCAACTAAAAATTAAAAATGCCAATATAAAACTAAAACTAGGCAAAGAAACCTAAAAAAACTAAATATTCAACTAAGAATGCTCTAATTAAACCTAAATGCATGATCTAATATGCAAACTAATCACACAACCACACCATACACATATCCACAAACAAACAACTCCCCCTTGCTTGGACAAAGCATTGCCCTCAATGGAAGCAAATAGTTATCGGGAAGGGGGGAAACACACTAAAAAAGAGGAGGAGGAGGAGGAGAATAAGGGAGGAGTTGAGATTTATGTCAATCACGCCAAGTGTCTAAACAATCCCTAAAGTCTTAGAAATATTGATTTTGGGAAGCAATCATCACATGGAGCTCTTCATGCTGCTCATGAACAAAGTAATGTAGGGCTGCATGCTCAGAGTATACATAAGCCCGCAAGGAGACTTGTTCCTTTTGGATAGATTCGAAGAGTGGCGTAGATATCAGGTTAGTCCTCGGAAGAGGAGGGCTGAGAGTAACTAGATGCGCCTTAATATGGTTGTGGAAAAGGCAGAAGAGGTGCTGGGTGAACAAACTCCTCATCACCCGGCATATAGGAAAGATTGTTCTTGTTCAAAAGGGTAGTACAGTCAACATTGGGAAAAGGCGTCAACCTGTTCCCAAGATAAATTTAACTAATCCTATCACCCTCCATAATGCAGAATTTCATCGATTCAAAGGCGACCAAAGCTAATGTAACACCCCAACCCCAACGACTAGGAGTATTATGTTTTCCTACTTTCTACTTAATTCCTGGGGCGAAACAAACAGAGTTTTGCCTGAAATCTTGCAATTTCCCAGACTAAAAGCCTTACAATAAAACCCTGCATTGAATAAAAACAAATAGAACTCTAAAATAAGCTCAACGGCTACACGCCGGAGTTCATAGCTCCATGGGTCACTCACCCGGAGTACACCAAAAGCATAAAATTCAATAGCAAAGAAGGAAATAAAGGGGTTACAACTCAACGGATCACACATCCGGAGTACTAGGGTTTACATCCCAAAATGTAACTAACTTTAGCTAAAAAGGACAACTAACTAATCACATGGTTGGTTCACATGGCCGTACAGAGCCACTCCTAAATAGAATGCATTGCATGAACTAGAGTACTTGTTTACAAACATTCACAAACTAAGGATACATTATATTACATCATTTAACAGCAAGACCACTTCATTATGGGCACACATGACACCTTTTCAAGCAAGGGTAACTCCAACTCGGCATAAGTGAATCGACTTCTACATGCCACAAAAAAAACCCCTGGGAAAAGGGGAAAGAGTAATAGGATGAGCAACCACACGCTCAGTGAGTATTCCCCGACTCCTTAAAACCAAACCGTTGTAGGCAATAATACCAATAATAGTCACATATCATGCATTTATGTATTACTATCATATTAGGCAATCATAGTCCCCAAGAACGGATCATTACCCATAAACTTCATTCTAGCCACTCAAACTCATTTCTAGGCCCCTAAATGGCTAAATTTCCTTACTAACAAGCACTTAAGCACATAAATGAGCAACGAGGATTATGTACAGAACTTTCTTTCATAGGATACGCACATTTGAAAGCCTAAATGCTCGATGCATTACAAGGGCATAACCATAATTTACTTGGGATTTCATTTAAACTATACTTGGAATCTCATTCATAAGATATGCATGGGATCTGCACAGGGATCTTTCTTTTTTGTGAAAACACAAAAAAACCTTCTCTTTCAAAATTTCACCCTCACACGCATAATCAAGCTTAATGACATGAAGGGAAGGGGTTCACACATAACATATTCAAACACTTCATAATTCAACTTGGCAGGAATTGTTCAATAAGCCACACATGGCCTCCCAATCCACACGATTACGGTCAATCACAACCCAGGCTCCCTCCTCACACAACACCGACCACAAAGGACTTCAAAACTCTCATTAGTTCATCCTCAAGCCATCAAACTACTAACTCAGTTTCAATTTTATATCCGTAACATATCATCGTAAAAGTCAGAAAGAATTGTGTAGTAGCAGCATATGAACTTACCGAGCGAGCAGCACCCATCCAGCAACACATTACGGCATATATAAACACATATAGTTCATTAACTTAAATAAGGTCCCCAATGGCCCGAAATGATCAACAAGGCATGAAACGAACTTGCATTCATAAATCACAATTAAGGAGTAAGCATGCTCATTCTATGTCACTTTCAAAAGCGAATCCGGCGTATTTAAGGTTTTCGAGTCTATTTAATTTGATTAAGGTCATTGGGTCATTTTGAGGTCATTTCAGCATGAACTAACCAGATCAGCACACATCGATTTAAGGCATTCCTAGGTTATTTCAAAGGCCATTCGCAAACATCGATTCAAAGCATCCTTAGTTAGTTTCGAAGTCATTTTCAAGCATGAATTAGTTAACTTAACGAGCATCGATTTGAAACATTCTTAGGTTATTTCGATGCCACTTTCAAGTATGAACTGACTAAATTAACAAGCATCGCTTCGAAGCATTCATAGATTATTTCAAAGCCACTTTCAACCATGAATTAACTAAATTAACATGCATCGACTTAAAGCATTGTTTACTCACACAATGCCCAATTTGCTAAACATGAAAACCACACGTTCTTGTCAATTTAAAAGGGCATACTTTCTGCCCAACTAAAGGGGGAATGTTCTAACCTAATTTAAGCAACGTCTCAGGCATAACAGTTAGTCTAGTTAACATGCATCAATTTAGGGCAAGCTTAGGCATAAAAATTCATCCAATTCGTCTAACTAATTCTAAACTAATGTGTGTCATTTTAAACTGAATTCATCTGAAATAGAACATGCGCAATCAGTCATCATAATCCCATTTAATCTAACTAATCCTAAACTAACATGCATCACAACTTAAGGGCTAAAACATTTTCGAAATTACTAACACATAGGAGGTGAGAAACACCCACCTCGAATCCAAGCTTAGGACCCGTTCTAAGGGGCTTTTGGGACTAATTTGAGTGCTCAAGAACCCAGAATTCATCCCTCTTTGCTGCTAATCTCATACTTGAATCAATCAACCCAGACTTGGTTTTCTACTCCCCCACTTTTGCTGTTGTCGTTGCTGCTACTGTTGCTACTTTGTTGGTTTCCGGAACGGGCTCCACTGCCGACGATGGTGGTCGTGGTGGTGTAGGCTGAGGGTTTTAAAACCCTAACCCTTGGACCGAGCCACCCCACTCTCACTCTCACTCGATCTCTCTCTCTCTCTCTCTCTCTCTCTCTCTCTCTCTCTCTCTGCTTTCGGCCTACCAACGCCGTCGCCGAGAGGAGCCAGTGGCTGGCCATGCCGGCGGTGGTGCCGCTGCCTCCTCCTCCTCCTCCTCCTCCTCCTCTCTCTCTCTCTCTCTCTCTCTCTCTCTTCTCTCCGGTGGTGTAGGTCACCGGGGAGGGTTGCCAAATGCCAGCAAAAACCCCTCCCCTTCACGTGCATTTTTTGGCTGAAGATAGGGGGCTTCGGCCCCCTTTTAGACCTTTTTCCTTTTCTTTTTTTTTGTTTCTTTTGTCCTCAATTGCTACAACAACCCAATTTCCGATCCCCAATTCGTTAACACTCAATCTAGGCTTGGGTTGAAACATTCTAAAATCAACGCCCTAACTGAATTCGGGAAACGAATAAATAAAGCAAATAACGATTTTGAGTGCATGAGTTATCATCAACTCAAAAATTTTCTAAATAATTAACGATAATAATAATAATAATTATAATAATAATAATAACGATATTCCTTTTTTAATGAAATTATCGCTCACATAAGCATATCGATAATAATTTAACTCATATAGTTACTAAAATACGATTTTATAACGTAAAAAGGCAACAAAATTAGCTTAAAAAAAACAAAGAATGCGGGTGTTACATTCTTCCCCACTTAAAAGAATTTCGTCCTCGAAATTTCAGGGTTCACAGTTCAGTCAACACAAGATGCACACACGCACTATGATATACATGACTTGCACTAAGGTTTAAACTCCATCTGGCAATCAACAATATCTTTTAAATCGATAGAAAAACACCTTATGGTATCTAGTCTCCTCCTCATTAATCCTCTTCAAGCGTCTACTCACTCCATTTAGGAGCTGAGGGCAAACGCATTGAAGAGGGGCAAATGAGTTGGCGTGGGAAAACCATATTAAGCTTATTTTAAAAAGGAACATAAACTTTCAATTATCTAGACTCAATCCATATAGTAAACAATGACTCTAGGTATATGCATCGTTATGAGTTGAAATCTAAAGGTAGGACAATTGGGCAGTGATACCTCAAGGTCATATACAAGTAGACTCGTTCTACAACATGAACTCAGTCACTTTTAGGATCACAATGGTTAACCTAGAGATTCCTATAACACATTAGAGTAATAAGAACAACACGTAGCACCACATAGCATCACTTAATCACAATGGCATTGCATAGAATCAGTAATTCAACATTCTCAAGCCTAGGAATCGTAAGCAACATGAAACTATGTAATATGCATATAGCAAGCAATTTACAAAAGAGAAACTGACATTCATATGTTCACACACCAATCACAACTAAATTTTAGGCCTTTCATTCGTGGCAACTTAGACAAGACATGTCAAAGTTGTATGAAGGGGGTTAACTTAATTAGGTTCATTCCAAAACATGAAGATATTAGATCAATCTAAGGTTAAGTCAATTAACTAGAAGGCTACCACATCATATTACGCCACATTGACAATGACAACACTTGAAGTAGCATTCTAAATCACATTAGCATCACGTAGAGTCAACACAGAACACACCAAGGATTAAGATTTGCTAAAGTAAATCAAGAATGCATTTGGGTAGAAAAGATGAAAAGGAAATCAAGAACCAACATAGAACAAGTGGACTAGCAAGGGTGATGATAACCCACCTTGGTTTGCACACTTGGCCAATCTTCTTTCTTCAACTAAGTTACAGAAGTTAATCACCTTCTTAGTTGAATTAAGAAGACCTAGAGACCCACTTGAGGTTGCCAAACACCCAAGATATAACACTAGGAATTTGAAGAGAAATGGAGAGAGTTTTCACAACTCAAAGCATAAGTGTATATTCATCTATCCTTTTTTGGCAGCCCAAGGCCTCCCTTATATAGTGGGGAACCTTTAACAAGCTGCAAAAGAGGTAAACAACAAGCTCTTACACATCCAAAAGCTAGGGGGGACCAAAAAACAAAAGACAAAGCTAAAAAGTGCTTTTACTTTATGTCAGCAACTTTTCAGTGCACAAGGGTCAACTTCAAACAGCTATAACTCCTAGGTTTGTCACTCACATTGGCTGCAATAGGTCTTGTTGGAAAGCTCTAGAAGTCAGATTTCACGGGCCTCAAGTTGGACACCATTTGGAGTAGTTGTTTAGGAGATATGGGGCAAAAGGTGCAGCATATACAAACTGGGATAGTTTTTGCTGCTCCTAGAAAAAGGCTCCCATTGACTTATTTTCTAAAGACCTAACCTAGAAATATTTATGTGTCCTTGAAGCTTACATATTAAGGGTTCCAAAAAGGTAAAAATCTAAGACTTAAACCACCATTAAGGTTAAGAAATCATATAACCAAAATCGGGTACATTCTGGTTGAACTAGGCAGATTGTATAGCTTGGATTTAATGGCTGATTTGAATGGCCAAATGAAGTCCAAATGAGATGAAACTTATTTTTCTGGAAATATGACTTCTTGAACTTCCATCCCAATGCAAAATATTAGACTTAAACCTCAAAGAGGCCTAAGTAATTAAGCTCTCAAAATCAGGTTTGCTGCTGGAATCAACCCGTCACCTGCTATTTTGCTTCTTAGACAAAATGAGGATGATTTATTCATCCTTTGGGCAACAAAATAAGATTACCCTTACTGATTTGATGTTCCAAAATTAAGGGGCATGGAGGGATCTCCATCAATCACATGTAACATGAACCAGCATTAAATGTCGATAGGAACAACTTGAGATGAAAATGCAAAGGTAAGAATGTAAATCGATGGTTTTTGATGGGGGGAGACTTTCCCTAAGGTCCCTACCTGGAACTAATTGCCTCCTAAGTCACAGGTTCATACGAGTGAAGGGTTATGCTCATAGACGAATCCTGGGACCTGCGAGTTATGGGTCCACCACGCTTCCGTTGCGCCACTCTGATCAATATAGAACACAAGGGCAATATGCGAATGCAAGTCCCTATAGTCTCTGTATCGTACTTTAAATACTTGCATATGCGGGTATTCAGCTATAACATGAGGTCAAGGAACTCACGGAATGCAAATAATGACTCGGATGTCACAATATACCGTGCATTACAAAAGTTAAATCATTTAGTCAATTCAGCCACATGCTTATTCAAACTCAGGCCAAGCAAACCCAAAGAAGTACAACAACTCATTCGTAAAACATATAACTAGTTATGAATAAAGAACTTAAATAACTATATAAGCTTCTATGGGCTTTAGACTGTATACAATGTTATGGCTATGCTTTAAGGCATGTGGGCTCGTAGCAGTGCCCCACGAAAAGACATCTAAGTAAGTATACATGAGTGCAACCCTCATTTAAAACCTAAGGTCAAGGTTATGCCTCGAGGTTTGTCCAAACTATTTGGAGTTAGCCATCAATCAATTAACAGGGGGCAAGAACAACGACATTATTGGTGTTACGGATATACATTGAGGTTTTACAACACATTTGTCTCAAAAGGCAGTTGTGGAGGTTTGAGGAACTCCTAGTACAGATGGGAAGGTTCTCCCTTCTACTATGGGCATTCTGACTTTTACACTTGGTGTTAATGCTTAAGAATATGTTGGAAAGGTATAGATTGTTGCCCCAAAAGATAACAAGGAGATGCATGTGGTATAACAATTCCAAAGTCCGTCAGGTTCTCCCTTATATCTCCATTTTAGGTGTGTTGGGTTTATATAGCTAGGACGCTATCAATCCTACAATAAGAATAGCATTTCATGCTATGATAAGCATAACGCCTAGCTGATTCATTAGTAGCAGTGGTTACGTGTTTGGAGCCAAGGAAGACTCCATATGTAGATGACAATCCGGGTTAAGGCCACATCTAAGCATTAATGGCACACATACGAAGGCTAGGAATAACACTTAGGCAACAATCAACTGGAATCTATCACAATCACCCATATTGACACAAGCGCATACGAAGTTCTCATATAACTCCTTTAGCAATCGAGAATTCACATAAAAGGGTATCGCCTAAAAGAGCTTTTAGTCGGGAAAACAATCTTTAATCACTTACTAACAATTTTTCATGAACCCATCAAGCAACAAATGCATTTTGATATGTAGGTACTTGAAACATCAATGCAAAACAAATGCAAGTCTTCAGATGCAATAGTAAGGCCTAACCAAATAATTAGAAGGGTCTTTAATGCGAAAGAAAAACCGTAACTCACTATTTAGGAAGGGTCTTAACTTTTAAAGCCTCTATGATTTAAAAGGAGGATGGTTTAACTGCTTCTAGCTCTTTCTCTACCAACCATTGAGTGCGTCTACTCACTCTATTATCAGGCCCGAGGGGCAAATCGTACTTAAGGGGTAAGAATGAGCTTGGAGTTAAAACATTCTCAGTTATTTGAGTTCAAACCAAGTGTACTAGGAACTTTTGATTTAAATCGCCAAGGTGTATATGTAAAACAACTCTCGATTGAGCTAACACTTAGCTTGTTCACAAGAATACAAGTCACTTGGCCCACACCCTAGCAAATAGTTCATTCATTCAATTAATGAGCTCACTCAAGCTACACCTAACTAGTTAAACGCACCAACATTCACACAAAACTCCCATTTGCACACAAAAGCAGGCATAAATCACATCATCATGAACGCATTCCTAGCTAACTATATGAAATGTAAGACTCAGGTCGCAGTCTATGGTCGTAGGACCTTGCTCTGATACCATCTTATAACACCCCCAACCCCCAGGGCTAGGAGTATTATGTTTTCTTACTTTCTACTTAATTCCTGGGGCGAAGCGGACAGAGGTTCGCCTGAAATCTGGCAATTTCACATGCTAAAAGCCTTACAATAAAACCCTGCATTGAATAGAAACAAATAGAACTCTAAAATAAGCTCAACGATTACACGCCGAAGTTCACAGCTCCAAGGGTCACTCACTCAGAGTACACCAAAAGCATAAAATTCAATAATAAAAAAGGAAATAAAAGGGTTACAACTCAACGGATCACACATCCAGAGTACTGAGGTTTACATCCCAAAATGTAACTAACTTTAGCTAAAAAAGACAACTGACTAATCACATGGTTGGCTCACATGTCCATACAGAGTGACTCCTAAACAAAATGCACTGTATGAACTAGAGTACTTGTTTACATACATTCACAAACTAAGGATACATTATATTACATCATTTAACAACAACACCACTTCATTATGGGCACACATGACACCTTTTCAAGTAAGGGTAACTCCAACTCGGCATGAGTGAATCGACTTCTACCTGTCACCAAAAAAAAAAACTGGGAAAAGGGGAAAGGGTAATGGGATGAGCAACCACACGCTCAGTGAGTATTCGCCAATTCCTTGAAACCAAACCGTTGCATGCAATAATACCAATAATAGTCACATATCACGTATTTATGTATTACTATCATATTAGGCAATTATAGTCCCCAAGGACAGATTATTACCCATAACTTCATTCTAACCACTCAAACTCATTTCTAGGTCTCTAAATGACCAAATTTCCTTACTAACAAGCACTTAAGCACATAAACGTGCAACGAGGGTTTTGCACGGAACTTTCTTTAATAGGATATGCACATTTGAAAGCTTAAATGTTCGACGCATTACAAGGGCATAACCGTACTTTACTTGGGATTTCATTTAAACTATACTTGGAATCTCATTCATAAGATATGCATGGGACACGCACAGGAATCTTTCTTTTTCGTGAAAACAGTTTACTTAGCCTCTTGAGGCTCATAAAAATACTTTACTAAGCCTCTTAAGGGTCATAAAAACACTTTACTTAGCCTCTTGACGCTCATATTCTTTTAAAAAGAATCTCTTTTGTATTGGTCCTCTAATGACCCTTATAAGCTTTTTTCAAATCTCATTCAAACTGGCCTATTAATGGCCCTTAAGGAAAAATCTTTTTTTTCCTAAAATACTTAAAATGGTGAAATGTCGATTGCTTTTCCTACTTATTAGGAAAATACTAGGCATAAGATCAATATAATGTCCTGGTGGGGTGAGATCTATTCTCAACCCCTTGTGAGACTATCCTCACCCATAAGCTCTTACTTCCTGGGATGGCTGCATAAATGGACATACACCCTCGTCAGGGTCTTCTAGGGTCCCCCATTCCTGGGACCTATTCCCTAGGCTAGGGATTCCCCTATTCTAGCAGGATCACTCCCATCTTAAATATGTCCCTAAGCACGTGATCTTAGCCAATTTAAAGCGTATGGCCATAACGGCTAATAAGTTTGTTGTCTGTTACAACAAAATCATTTATCATACAACTCACTCCTTTTTAAAATTCCTTAGTGATTCCCCCGTTCTAACAGGTTCACTCCCAAAACTGTATGCATATAGTTAAAAATAAGTCATCACTCGCTAATAGTGATGGCTACTATTATTTCAAACCACAAAAAACCTTCTTTTTAAAAATTTCGCCCTCACACGCATAATCAAGCTTAATGACATGAAGGGGAGGGGTTCACACGTACACATTCAAACACTTCATAATTCAACTTGGCAGGAATTGTTCAATAAGTCACACATGGGCTTGCAATCCGCACGATTGCGGTCAATCACAACCTAGACTCCCTCCTCACATAACACTAACCACAAAGGACCTTAAAACTCTCATTAGTTCATTCTCAAGCCATCCAACTACCAACTCGGTTTCAATTTCATATCCGTAACATATCATCGTAAAAGTCGTAAAGAATTGTGTAATAGCGGCATATGAACTTACTGAGCGAGCAGCACCCTTCCAGCAACACATTACGGTACATCTAAACACATAGTTCACTAACTTAAAAAAGGCCCCCAACGACCCGAAATGAACAACAAGGCATGAAACTAACTTGGATTCATAAATCACAATTAAGGAGTAAGCATGCTCATTCTCTGTCACTTTTAAAAGCGAATATGGCGCATCTAAGGTTTTCAAGTCTATTTAATTTAATTAAGGTCATTGAGTCGTTTCGAGGTCATTTCAACATGAACTAACCAGATCAGCACGCATCGATTTAAGGCATTCCTAGGTTATTTCAAAGGCCATTCACAAACATGAATCACTGACCTAACATGCATCGATTCAAAGCATCCTTTGTTCATTTCGAAGTCATTTTCAAACATGAATTAGCTAACTTGACGGGTATCGATTCGAAACATTCTTAGGTTATTTCGAAGCCGCTTTCAAGTATGTACTGACTAAATGAACAGGCATCGATTCGAAGCATTCATAGATTATTTCGAAGCCACTTTCAACATGAATTAACTAAATTAACATGCATCAACTTAAAGCGTTGTTTACTCACACAATGCCCTATTTACTTAACATGAAAACCACACATTCTTGTCAATTTAAAAGGGCACACTTGCTGCCCAACTAAGGGGGGAATGTTCTAACCCAATTTAAGCAACATCTTAGGCATAACAATTAGTCCAATTAACATGCATCGATTTAGGGTAATATTAGGCATAAAAACCAGTCCAATTCGTCTGACTAATTCTAAACTAACATGCATCGATTTAAACTGAATTCAGCTGAAATAGATCGTGCATAATCAGTCATCATAACACCAATTAATCTAACTAATCCTAAACTGACATGCATCATACCTTAAGGACTAAAACATTTTCGAAATTACTAATACTTAGGAGGCGAGAAACACTCACCTCGAGCCCAAGCTTAGGATCCGTTCTAAGGGCTTTTGGGACTAATTTGAGTGCTCAAGAACCCAAAATTCAACCTCTTTACTGCTAATCTCATACTCGAATCAATCAACCCAGACCTGGTTTTCTGGTCCCCCACTTTTGTTGTTGTAGTTGTTGCTACTATTGCTACTTTGGTGGTCGCCAAAACGGGCTCCACTGTCAACAGTGATGGTCGTGGTGGTGTAGGGCTGAGGGTATCAAAACCCTAACCCTTGGAACGACCCCCCCCCTCTTACTCTCACTCGATCTCTCTCTCTCTCTCTCTTTTCGGCCTGCCAGTGCCGTCGCGGAGAAGAGGCGGTGGCCGGCCATGCCGGCGGTGGCGCCGCCGCCCCCTCCACTCTCTCTCCCTCTTCTCTCTGGTGGTGTGGGTCACTAGGGAGGGTCGCCAGATGCCAGCAGAAACCCCCCCACCCTTTGCGTGCGTTTTTTTTTTTTGTTGAAGATAGGGGTCTTCGGCCCCCTTTTAGTCCTTTTTTTTGTTTCTTTTGTGATCAATTGCTACAACAACCCAATTCTCGATCCCAAACTCATTAATGCTCAATCTAGGCTTGGGTTGAAACGTTCTAAAATCGACGCTCTAATTAAATTCGGAAAATGACTAAATAAATCGAATAATGATTTTGAGGGCATGAGTTATCATCAGCTCAAAAATTTTCTAAATAATAATAATAATAATAATAATAATAATAATAATAATAATAATAATA
>JACYFF010031959.1:60387354-60450738 GCA_017589665.1 Selenicereus undatus | reverse complement strand
TATGTATGTATGTATGTATGTATGTATGTATGTATGTATGTATGTATGTATGTATGTATGTATGTGTATGTATGTATGTGTGTGTGTGTGTGTGTGTTTGTTTGTGTGTTTGTTTGTGTGTGTATAGATGCACACGCGTGTTAAGTGCGCGTATCATTAGTTCCAAAACCTTCATCAAAGGTATGATAGATTACTAGATTCCCATTTGCTCCATTTATAATTTACCAAACATTCCTATTTTTCAAAACATAAAGAAAAGGAAAAGGAAAGCTTTCCTAAACAGTCTTGTGTTATGCACACGAACTACATTTTCCCATAACCTAACTCATCCCAAGGCTTCATTTTCAATTTCATCATTATCATACCATCACCGATCAACTCCAATCTCTTTGCTAAATCTCTAGCTTGGGTCTATCTTAACGCCTCTTATCATGAACTAAGCTCCAGCACATCTAGTTTCTCATCATCTTAATCACCACCTTGGTCATGCATCATCACATAAATTGCCAAGAAAACTTCAGCTTATGAAAGCCTTTATCCCCATCATCACAGCCTTTCCACCTAGCTACATTCACATGCTTCCACCTCCTCCTTGCTTAGCATAATCGGCCCTGTAACACCATGAAAGCGCACATATATGCATGATGTTAAAGAAGAAGAGAAAGTCAAGCCATGCAAACTAACCTATTTAAATAGATGAGTTTTGGTTGCCTATAACTATACAAGCCTCCTTCTCTTTCTACTCTTGTTAAGAAGCTAAGAGAATATCTCCATGCTAGCCCACTACCCCCTGAAAATAGTTCTATTTACCTTCTCCTCTTTCCACCTCACAAAGCTATGCTTTGTTCTGGGGGGATGGCACAGCCTCATTGGAAAACGTTGATTGTCTATATTATAATTGTCATAACAATGCTTTAGAAGACCCATAATACTAGCGGCAGCAATGGGGAGGACATGGGGCGGGTTTAGTCATAACCTCACCCATACCCATTTTCAAAATCAATACCCATACTCATACCTATATTCATTGGGTATTGTAAAACTATACCCATATCCATACCCATTGGGTATAGTGAGTATGCAAATTTTATTCAAGTACATATAAAACAAAATGAATTAAACCCATTTTATGCCATATTCAATATCAAATAGTCAATATATCACATAAACATCAAGCTCCAACAAAATATGCTAGTAAATACAACTAAAAGCTCCAAGTTCAAGCAAAATATTAACACTTGATAGTTATAGGTTATAACAAAATGTCCCATCGGAGTCTTGAATATAATATAGCTCAAAGCAACTAGCAAAATATCTAAGTCTAAGCAACAAATTAGAACTTTGAATAAATGGATACGGGTTTTATATGGGGCAAATATGGGGCGTGTATTGATAAAATTAGTTTTAGGCAGGTCTAGAGCCAGTGGGAGCTATACCCATACCCATACCTATACTCATACCCACATCCATTTTAGCAATACCCATCCCATACCCATTTTTTCTCATTCTTAATACCTATACTCATACCTATTTGAGTGTGTTTTGCAGCGTTTAAGCAGGACCGGGTTTTTTTTTTAATCCTAGATAAGTCTCAAATAAGCTGGGCCCAACCATTGTTGCCGTCATAGAAACCACAGGGAGCTGCCCCTTTGCTTACTACTTTTGTTCCTTGTTTTGGCTTTTAATTATGCTCACAGAAAAACACATCATCGTTACTGGAAAATGAAATAGTGGTCCAAATCAAATTAGTGTTGGATAGTTTTTGGTTTTGCACCCTTTTGACTTATGTCCTCCTGATTTGGCCTGGAACTCTTTGCATGTCATTGAGTTAACATGAAAGATTCCCAAAATGTTGAATTGCGTATTTTTAAATTATGGTATAGGTTGAGTAGTCAAACTCACAAAACTCAGTAATTTAAGACCCAAATCGAAATTTTTGCACTCTTGAGCTCTATATTGAATTTCCCTGTAATAGCTCAAACCTAGGTAATGTTTATTTATTTAATTATTTCATGTTAAAGATTTTCTCACATTTATTTATCGCATTTATTCATCCCAGTGGGGAAAATTTTATTTGGGCCCTCACTTGGCAATTCGAATTTTATTTATTTATTTACTTATTAACGAAAATTTTGGAAGAATTGATAGTTGGCCTTAACAAGTTTAATCTAAGTAATTTATTTTGTTTTCCGTAACATTACAAAAATTTAATTTTGAGTTTCACAAAACCATTATCGTTACGAAACCTTTTATTCTCGAACCCAACTTATTTCGGCCCAATTTGAAGCCCAACAAGTTTACATATTAACCTAGCTAATTACCATGAGTTAAGCTTAACCATGGTTAGCTAAAAGTTACTTTTCAAGATAAAAATTCAGCCAAGTTGTTAGATAAGTCAAAAAAATTCAACCAAAACTCAAACCCATCTTCTCTTTTGTTTCTCTCCCTAACACGCCAGCCCCCTCCCCCAGCTGATCTTGGTGCTTTCCGGCCACTTTTCGGCTAACTTTGGGCTGCCTTTGACTCCCCTGACACCCTAGTACCACTAGCTACCATCCTTCATCATCAAAACCAGTAAACATCACCTCCATCTCTACTTTTATCAAGCTTAAAGTGTGTAACCTTAATCTTGATCTTGTTGGTTTTTATTTTTATCTTAGTTTTGATTCTTGTTTTGATATTTTTTATTATTGATCATGATGTTTTGATAAGAAACTAGAGCTATTTTGATGTTGATCATTGTGGAGTTAAGTTTGGAGCGTTTTAGGGTTAGGGTTATTCATAATCATGCAAGCTTTAAGTAGGAAGTTTATTTTTCTTGGATGCTTGTATTTGATTTAGTGGTTTTAATCTCTAATAATGTTATGAGGATGTTCTTGGTGAGCTTGGATGAAGTGCAAGCTAGCCAAAAGTTAGGGTTTTATTGATTATGCAAGGGTTTAACCATCCTTGGATAGCAAGCATGTTATTAGTGTATATTTGATTGAAAAATTATCTTTGATGTACATGATTTTAAAGTGAAATTGAGTGTGATGGTTTTGTATGGTGAAGGCAAGGACCAAATCCTTGTTACATTACTTTAAGGTGTGATTTCGGATGGGGAATTGTGTGAAAAAAAAAAGGAGAAAGCCTTAACAGTGAAGGCTGAAAAATTTCAGAAAACAGGGCAAGTTTTGTGATTAAACTGATAATTATTAGCCCATTGAAAAATTATGTTTTTTGGTGGGTAGATAGTTCAGTGCGTTAGATTTCAGATTCCTTTTGAATTGCCTTAATCTGAGGTATGTGGAAAACGTTATGGCTGTTTTACCATAATTGCACAGGTTAGACCAAAACTGATGTACTCGTGTTCTAACCCCATTTTGGGAACCCTATGGTCAGAATCGTGTTTTGTGCTCTAAATGAAAGTTTTTTGGGACTTCGTAAGCTTTCAACATTGGGGTTTGGGGTCTCAATCAGAGATTGGAAGACTAAGTTACGACTCATTCTTTCTAAGCCCTTGTTATGCTTTTACTTTTCCTTTACTAAAATATTAACTATAAAAAAATACATTTGGTAACTATATGTTTCTACAATGATATTTTTGTACTGACTCCAGACCTAATCTATCATTTTCTTCCCTTTTTGTGCATAATCCCATTTTAGTGAATTTTATTAAAAGTACTAGATATGTTCATTGTCTGTATCTTTAGTAATCATTACGTATTTATCCAAATTATAATGTTTCGGAAAGTACATCAATCAATCAGTTTAATCCATGATTTATCACATAATACGTGACCTGATAAGTTATCAGTTACAGGGCATTACCCTTCAGTTATCCGCGCGACTTCATGCCAGGTCCCCCGATCGACTTGGCAGGTATACACCTATCGTAGATCGCAACAATTACCAGGGGTTCACTATCAGATGATAATTAGCAATGTAGTTTTATATTTATCTCATTCCCTGTTTTTAATTAAAATGAATTACAATGCGAGCCCAACCAGTTTTTCCATGAACAAGAATGCGTGTACTGAGCTTTGGCCCACAATTCAAAATATTTTCATGTTTTATTTTAGGGAAATGTTCAGTGAATCGCCCTCAGGCTGAAAGACCAACTGGAAAAGACAAGTGAGTGAGAAAGTCAAAATGGAATAGTAGTGTTTTAGTGCTGAAATGTTTTAAGCACTGTATTCTGAAATATTTGAAGTTGAAATTGTATACTCTATAAGAGTTCCTATATTTTTAGCGTAAACCTTAGAATAGTTGAATGGTTTGATGTTAGAACTCAATTATATATGGTTTAATGGGATGTGATTGTGTGAATGCCTTATGATGGTAAACGTTGTTTGGCGTTACTATATTTATTGTTTACAGCAAAGCCTTGTCCTTTTTAGACAGTAGTAACGCCCTAATCAAATGGAATAATATTTCTAATTGGTGAATCTAACGAAGAGAATGAAATCAGTGAATTATGCACATTTGGGGTGTTACAGATTTGGTATCAGAGCCAAATTTTGATTTTCCTGATGGGACACGGAGCATGGAGTTTAAAGTAGGGTGTGAAGGGTCGTATACTATTAAAGTCTTGTGATATTAGAAATGCATGTTGCTTATCTTCTATATGCCCCTCATTTGTGTTTTCCTTGCTAGATGGATCCCTACGCAGTCAACATGATACCTGGTACATCTGTGGCCACTCATATTTCACTATTGCATGCTAGTACTATAGCTCATGCACAGGACCCTTTCTCCGAGTTTCATAGCATCACGGTCCGTGCAAACATATTGCTATGGTCCTTACTGACAGTTGATCCGTGGGTAGAGTTCAAGCTCCGTTATCATCATTTCATGATGACAGGGAACTCAGGCTGAGACGAACCCAGGTTCCAGGTCCAAGGGGCTTGGGCTACCATCACGTCAGAGTTATTATTAAGGGAGGAATTCAAGCATAAGGGGATTACTATGGAGACTCTTCAGTACGTTTTCCCGTTACATCAGGCACATCCCCCGGCTGCACCACGTGCACCAGCACAGGGACCATCTTCGCCGCCTGCTTGGGCACCCCACTGATGCCCGACAGTCCTGGGGAGGCTCGCGTGGTGGTGGATCTCCCTGATACACCATAGATTGTGGCAGTTAGTTCTGAGGACAAGGCCATGGAGAGTTTCAAGGGCCATCTGGAGGAGGATGATGATCCCAAGGAGGATCAGGACATTGATAAGGTAGTGGTAGAGCAATAGTGGGATCAGGAGATTGATGAGATGGTAGTGGAGCAGCAGGTTGAGCAGGAGGTTGACGAGGTAGAGTCAAGAGTGTCGGACAGCAGCTTCGACTCGGGCGAGGAGCCGGAGGATGAGTCCGACCCAAATTACAACCCGTCTAGGGATCGTTAGGTTGTTTTAGGATTGCACCTGAGTGGATTACATTTTGAGCCCTGTATGTATATATGGTATGGTCAGATTAGATAGTTGTACTTTGTATAGCATATGACATTGTATGCAATTAGTATAAACCTTTCCGACCGTGATGACATGGTTCGTTTGTCTTTTTGGTCATGTGACGGATCTAATGTCTTAGGGCTAGCTAGTGTTTGGGGTTGAGGTAGGAATCAAAGCTAACTTTTCCAAGTCAGTTAGATGTTATATGTTTTGCTGATCCTGTATGTAAACGGGCAGCTATGAAATGATATAATGAAGCTTTAGGTTTTGTTCTGAATGATATTTGAGCGATATTAATTGTATCTGTTGGGCATGCTTATGTTATATGTTTGGATATTCTAGTGATTGAATTGTTTCAATTAATGTATGATCAGAATGTCCGAATCAGTGCACAACAATCCAGAGGTTCATGTAGAGGAAATCTCATACCATGGCCAGGGAGCGGATGAACAAGCCTTACATCATGTGCCACCAAATTTTGGCCAAATACCACTAATTCCCCCTGAGTTAGCTAATAACATTGGGGACACGAACTACTGGTTGGCCTTAATAACTGAACTGGTGAAGCGGATTCCCCCAGTACCTACTGAAACCCCTCCTAAAGATGATAAATTAACAAATAGGGTAGCACGACACAACCCTAAAGTGTATGATGGAACTTATGACCCAGTAGTATTGGAAGAATGGGTAAGGGGAATGGAGAAAATTTTTACAGTGATAGAGGTGCCAGAAGAAAAGAAATTAAACATTGGGATGTATTATTTGACTGGTGAAGTTGATATTTGGTGGAACACCATTAAGGATAAGTTCGTAGGGCCTGAATTCACCTAGAGTAATTTCCTAAGTGAGTTGAGGGCAAAATTTTACCCAGTTGTGGTCCAAAGGCAAAAGGAGAAGAAGTTTATGGAGCTTAAAATGAGTGGCAACATAACTGTGATTGAGCATGCCAGTAAATTCACATAATTATCCTGGTGTGTTCCTGAGTTTGTGTCATCTGAAAGGTTGAAGATGAGAAGGTTTGAAGAAGGTTTGGCCTTCTACATTCAAAATTAGTTAGCTGGGCAACCAATCTTGACTTACCAAGAGCTATATAAGCGAGCCACTGAAGTGGAGAGAGTAAAGGCAGAATTGAGAGCCATCCTGCAGGCTCGACAGAGCCTTGTGCGAAGTGTGGAAGAATCAATCACACCACCCCTGAATACCGTGTAGGAACCAACAAGTTCATGTGGTGCAGAAGCCCTGAACAACTTATTACTGCATGCCCCCGAAGGTTGAAGGCAATAGATAAAGGTGCAGCAAAACCCTAGGCCCCACCTCACCAAGGGGCCCCACCAGCAAGGCTTACAGCAATAGGACGGGCATATGTAATGAGCAAGAAGGAAGCAGCCACCTTCGGTACGGTAGTCACTGGAACTTTCTTTTTAAATTCAAAGCCATTTTGTGTATTATTTGATTTCGGTGCTACTCATTCATTTATATCTACCATGTAATGCCCCCAACCTGATGAGGCGTCACACCGCCAGGACTCCCAAGAAGGAAATCCCTAAGGCTCTTGAAGATCGAGGGTTTGAATTCAGCATTCAGATAGTCATTCTAGAACAAAACTGCAAGAGTTTCCCCTGCTTTAGCAATATTTAGGGTCTTAGCTCAGCTAAGGGTACCTGTAAATTGGTAATACGGTATGACATGCACTAAAATAAACCAAATTCACCGCCTTCGGCCACTCGCCTGAGATTACTCACAATTAAACAGCTAACACAAGGGTTAAAGTAATACATATACAGGTACAAAGCCCGCTACATGCTTACACATACAACAATAACATAAATATTTACAACTTGGTAGGCATCAAACACACTTGCAAAGCTGGCAAAAGACTTCTAATGGGTTGGCATCAAATAACTTCAAATATCTCTTATACCTGCTCAAACTGAACCTGGAAAAGGGAATAAGTAAAGGAATGAGCAACCACACGCCCAGTGAGAATTCCCCTACTCCTTAAAACCAAAACCATTTATAGATAATAATATCAATAGTAGTCACATATCACGTAGTTATACTTTACTATCATATTAGGCAATCATTGTCCCCAAGGAAAGATTACCATCCTTAAACTTCATTCCAGCCACTCAACTCATTTGTAGGCCCTTAGTGGCCAAACTTCTCTACTAGCAAGCATTCGGGCACGTAATCAAGTAAGCACAAAGAGTGAGTATGTGTCCAACCTGAAATTATGATAATTTATACCCTTTTATCGTCCAATATTTGCTCTAAATAAATTGTTAAATTAGGTTTTTAATATGTTTTTATTTGTTTTGTAGGAATAATAAAATTTGGGTAAATCAGGTGCCAAAGGATTAAGAAGAAGCATTGTGGATCAAGAAATAAAAACAAGCAAACGAAGAACCGGCCCAGCAGCAGTCGAGGCCCAGTTCCTCTCTTCTCTTTTTCTTGCCCAGCTGGTCCCTTCTCTTTTCTTTCCGAGGCCCAACCGAGCTATTATGCCAAGCCTAGAACACCAGCCCCGTCTCCCACTGTCTCTCTTTCATTTAACTCCCACGCCTCCTACACGTGACTTCCACAGCCCTCCCTATTCTCTTGTTCCTTCTCCTTCATTCCCTCTTGCCCAGAACCATGAACAGAGCACTGTGGCTCTTCATCTTCCCCACTCCCATAACCGATTTGTTTTCTCTCTCTCTCTCTCCTCATTCATTATTTCATTACTCACCATCATGAAGGGCACGGTTTCAAGCAATCAAGGAGAGGTTGAAGGGGCGTTCAAGCAAGCTAAAATGGGAGGCCGAATGTAGAGCATGGTAGACTAGGAGAGTAAGAGTAGTATTAGAATTTCTTTCCTCAAGTATCAGTTTTTGTTTTTGGCATTTTCAGATCCTATTTACAATTTCACAAATTGTTATTGTTGAATTTTGCATTCATTGAACTCGAGTTAAGCTTTCAGATTTGTTTGGAATAGTTCCAATTTGGGTTTGAATTAATGTGATTCACGATTGAGATTTTTCATTGCTTTTGGCATCTGTTTAAATTTTCTGGGCAAATTCTAGTGTGATTTTTGCTATTTTGATATTTTTTTTCTCGATTCAGCATAATTTTTAGAGTTTGGGTGAATTTTTATGGAATTTTTGGAACCGTCATGATTTTTCTGTGAATTTTGGACTTAATAATTTGTTTGCATTTTTCTGCAGTGTTTGGGGAAAGAAAAAATTCGAGAAAAATTATATTTATGTCCCTTGTGATTGTGTAGAATTTTTTGTTTATTTAGTTCTGATTTTGGGAGTTTTATTTTCTGTTTTAGTTTTATTCTTTAGATTTAGCTTGTTTAGGTTTTAGTTTATTTTCTATTTTGTTTGGACTTTAATGATGATGTTCTTTCTGCAGAATACGAATCTTTTTCATGTGAGTTTAATATCCATGGAAGTTCTGATGATGGTTTTTGTGCTGAATATGAGACATTTTCTTTTGATCCCATCCTTACTGACCTTCTCTTTGAATCTCACAAGCCTGAATTTGTTAAGTCTGAGAGCGTTGTCCATAAGAATTTTGCTTTAGTCCAGACTCATACGCATATTGGACTTAATAGACTTGTGGACCTAGGACCCCCTATTTTGCCTAGACTGCTCATTCATGATGATATACTTTCTACGCCAATGACCCACTTACTAGCTACTTTTCAGTACGTCTATCTATTTTCTAATTGGGCCCAACAGTTTGACAAATTGAAGAGGACCCTCACTTGTGCTGCATTATTGTAGTGGATGTACTCTATTTGGTACCAACTCTTATACCTGGCAAATGGGTCATTCGGTTCGGGTACGGGTTGGGTCAAGTTCGGGTCGGGTCATGTTCGGGTTAAATGACATTTCGGGTCGTTTCAGTTTGGGTCGGGTATGGTTCGGATCGGGTCGATTTCGGGTCAACCAATTTTTTGAGAAATACGCTTGTCATGCCAAAACAAGCAACTCTGTTGAAAATTTCGGGTCGGGTATGGTTCGGGTCGGGTCAATTCGGGTTTCGGGTCCACTTTCGGGTGAGCATATTTCGGGTGTCGGGTCGGGTATGGGTCCGGGTCATTCGGTTCGGGTCTCGGGTCTCGGGTCAGTTTTGCCAGCTCTACCAACTCTTACATGTTCATTGTCTTAATTTTATCGAGAGTTGCTCTTCTGTGTTTGACAAGCCTCTTCGTGCTTTATTGGGATTTGATTTAAGTAGCGATGTTCCATTTGATATGGAGTGGGCCTCTATTTGCGCAAATTTCTAGAGGCATCGCTTAGGTGTAATTCTGCACCTAACCTGCTATAAATGCTTCTCTTTATCTCCTCTTTTTATTTTGTTTTCGTTTGTATATATATTTGTTGCCTTGTTTTATTTTTATTGTTTTCTTTTTGAGTTTTCGAGTCTTGTCTTTTTCTTTCTTTGTGAGTCTCTTTTTCCTTTTATATATATTTATTTTTCTTTTTAATCATGTTTGATGTTTCTTTTCTACTCCCAATGAGGACATTGTGAGACTTAGGTGTGGGGGTGGGAAAATTTTGAAAAAATTTTGAAAAAAATTGAAAAAATTAAAATTGAAAAAAAAAATTGAAAATTGAAAAATCCAAAAAGATTTTTGTTTTGTTTTTGGGGAACCTTTGTACTTTTCTTATCAACGTAGATTCCCTGTGCTTTGGCTATTAGCTTGTCTATATGCATGATGTGCATGTTAGGTCTCCGTCCTCGGTGTGTCATTCTTAGCCATAATTCTAACCCCATTTGTTCATTATCGCTGTGTAATCCAATCCCTATTTATATCATCCAATCCCACTTGTTTTTGGCATAATTACTTTGGTTTTTATTGAAAAAAAAGGGAAAAAAGAGAGAAAAACATGAGAATGAGAAAAATGAAAAAAAACGAAAAAAAAACTATAAAAAAAAAGAAAGAATAGAAAAAGGAAATGAAATAAAATTTGGAATTACAAGTATCCCTTTGAGGCATGCGCTACTGGGTGTTATCCTTTGAGGCAATATTGCTACTGGGAAAGCTTGCTTCCAATGTTAATAAATCAATAATGTAATTTGTGTTAGTCGAGTGGGATTGAGTTTGATTTTGGTAAACCTAAGCCCTAAGATGATGATGCACTTGCACACGAGCACTGGGATGGATTCAAAGTCTTGATGTACAGTGAGGCGAAAATTAGTGTTTTAATGTCATCCATAGGATAGAGAGTCTTGATGAGTGCATTCTATTTATATGCAAGCCAATATCTTTACCACATTGGTGATTTAGTTTATTAGAATGTGTATATATCTTTCCCTGGTTTTGTACATAATAATTTTTGAAAACAAAACCCGAAAAGATTTTCCTTTATAGATTTTGTGGGTATATCTTCTGCAAACCCTCACGAGACCTTACTCGTCCACTAGGGGTAACCTAGGGGTTTAAATGGCTTGTTGCACATGCTAAGTGCAACCGTGACTCCTACGAAAGTGAGTTAGGGATTTTCTTTTTGCAGGAGTTTTAGGTTTTGTTTTACTCGATGACGAGCAAAACTTTGGTGTACCGGTATTTGTTCAACCTGAAATTATGATATTTTATACCCTTTTATCGTCTAATATTTGCTCTAAATAAATTGTCAAATTAGGCTTTTAATATGTTTTTATTTATTTTGTAGGAAGAATAAAATTTGGATAAATCAGGTGTCAAAGGATTAAGAAGAAGCATTGTGGATCAAGAAATAAAAACAAGCAAACGAAGAACCGGCCCAGCAGCAACCGAGGCCAAGTTCCTCTCTTCTCTTTTTCTTTCCCAGCTGGTCCCTTCTCTTTTCTTTCCGAGGCCTAACCGGGCTATTATGCCAAGCCCAGAACACCAGCCCCGTCTCCCACTGTCTCTCTTTCATTTAACTCCCACGCCTCCTGCACGTGACTTCCACAGCCCTCCCCATTCTCTTCTTCCTCCTCCTTCATTCCCTCTTGCCCAGAACCATGAACAGAGCATTGTGGCTCTTCATCTTCCCCACTCCCATAACCGATTTGCGTTCTCTCTCTCTCCTCATTCATTATATCATTACTCACCATCATAAAGGGGACGGTTTCAAGCAATCAAGGAGAGGTTGAAGGGGCATTCAGGCAAGCTAAAATGGAAGGTTGAATGCAGAGCATGGTAGACTAGGAGAGTAGGAGTAGTATTAGAATTTCTTTCCTCAAGTATCAGTTTTTGTTTTTGGTGTTTTCAGATCCTATTTACAATTTCACACATTGCTATTATTGAATTTGCGTTCATTGAACTCGAGTTAAGCTTTCAAATTTGTTTGGAATAGTTCTAATTTGGGTTCGAATTAATGTGATTCGCGATTGAGATTTGATTCCGGGTAATGTCACTTGAGTTGAAAATTGCAGACTGATTTTTGGGCTCTCGTGGTTTACTCTGTTCGCACAGTCGTTCAATCTAGTTGCTCTGTTCTCAATAAATGCGTAGTTTGCACTTCAATTGTAATTGGATTCTAGGAAGTGTTGGTTGCTCTACACTTTATCAATTGATTGATTTTCTTACTTGTTGGTGTTCTAATGCTAATTTCATACGGTATTACCTGTTAATTTACGTTATAAGATAAAAAAATTAAGGGGTTGTCCAGTAACTTTAATTTAGTTGAGTAGTAACTCATTTTCAAAACCATTCCTGAGGACGATACCTGCAAACGTTACAACGATAAACCGTGCGCTTGTAGAAAATCACAAGAGTTTGAAACTTTCAACATACTTTTGAAAACACGGTGACTATAGTTATATTCTATGAATAGTTCATAATTCACACCAACTTCTTTAAAGCTTATAACTCTTTCTAAAAGTAAAGCATCTTCAAAGTCGCTTTAGACAACGAAGTGACTCATGACATGTTCTAAGATGGTTTATAAATCACGTTGGCATCTTCTAGACTCATAATTCTTTCTAAAAGTTTCTGAACTAGTTATATTGGTAAGAAAGACTTGACAAGAGCTTTTTCTCACAGGGTATATACTTTTGAAAACTGAAAAGATCTAGGCTTTACTAGAATATAGTCATATTCCCTTAAAGAATTCCTTTAAACCAGACCTGGAATTGCATTCGTAAAACATGCAAGTAAACTTTCTTTCTTTCCTTGAAAATACTCTACTTAGCCTCTTGAGGCTCACATACTTTAAAAGGAAAATCTTTCATATTAATCCTCTAATGACCCTTATGAGCTTTTCAATATTATTCAATATGGCCTCGTATTGGCCCTTTGAAAAATCTTTCTTTTCTGAAACACTTAAAATGGCGGAATTCCAACAGTTTTCCTTACTTATTAGGAACTTACTCATAGCATAAAAACATCTTATTGTGCTAGCTAGGATCGTCACTCACAACTCACGTTATCCCTGGTGTATACGTACTTAATTTTTTGGCCAAAACGCGTCTTAGCAGAGCAACTCTAACTTCGATATTAACCTCTGTGGGGCAACAGGCCACACCAAGATAATCGTATCTTGAGCCCAGTCCCCCTCAAGGATTTCTTAAGCGTCACACATCAGGGAACAGCTCACACCAAGATAATCATATCTTGAGTCCAGTTCCCGGGAACAACTCACGTCATCTTTGTGTCCAGCTCCCAACATTACCTTTGGGGGAAACAACTCACGCCATCATTGCGTCCAGTTCCCACCCTCAAGGTATGGCCAATTGCCTAGCACTTTCTTAACCTTTAAAATCGTATTTCATTTCTCTTCTTCGGTTTATTACTTTGCTGAAATCTTACTTTTAACAAAACGACCATAGCTTTTCTAAATATTTATAGTTCGTTTGTTTTTAAGTTAAAAAGCTTCTTATAAATGTAAATAGTTTTCTAACTCATAAACCAACTTCGTTTTTAACTTAAAAGCTTCTTATAAACGTAATAAGTTTGTTAAATCGTAAAACGACTTCGTTTTTAACTTAAAAGCTTCTTATAAATGTAAAACGTTTACTAATTCGTAAAACGACTTCATTTTTAACTTAAAAGCTTCTTATAAACGTTATGCATTTACTAATTCGTAAACTGACTTTGTTTTTCAGTTAAAAGTTTCTTATAAACGTCATACGTTTGCTAGTTCATAAAACGACTTCGTTTTTAACTTGAAAGCTTCTTATAAACATAATACGTTTGCTAGTTCGTAAAAAAACTTTGTTTTTAACTTTAAAACTTCTTATAGATGTAATACGTTTACTAATTCGTAAAACGACTTCGTTTTTAACTTAAAAGTTTGTTGTAAACATAATAAGTTTGTTAAATCGTAAAACGACTTCGTTTTTAACTCGAAAGCTTCTTATAGACGTAATACATTTGCTAATTTGTAAAACGACTTCGTTTTTAACCTAAAAGTTTCTTATAAACGTAATACGTTTACTAATTTGTAAAACGAAACCCTTTTGGAACTTAAAGTACTTAGTTGGTGTTTATCTCAAACTAGGTTCGTCATAAAATCCTCAGTTGTCATTTTATAACTCGTTTCAATCCCTTTTAAAACTCAAATGAGGGTGTATAGATAAACTGAAGGCTTAAAATGTTCCAAACTTGCTATTATTAAAAAAACGTAAGGTACTTGGCTCGTTTATAAGGCAAACAAGGTTTCTTCATAAATTTTCATTGTAAACGCTTCTTGAAACATAATGGTTTTACTAGTTCGTAACTCGAAACTCAATAGAGACTTAAGTAAGCAACTAGCATACCAATCAACTAAACTTCATAATTAGCACCTTAAGATGCTCTTTTTTAGGTTGTTTAAATTCTTTTAAACACAATGAGAAGTAACAATCAAACCAATGCCTTAAACATTTTCAAACTCTCTTTTATTTCACTTTTAAACTTCCTAAACCTATTGACTATTCAGTCGAGCCACTCACTGAGTAGTTCGATAATTTAGGATCTCTTTAGGCTATAAACATCTTCATAAACTATCAGGCAATTGGTAAGTACTTAAAAGCATTCGTAATTGGAAAAAAAGCTTTCTAAATGACTCTTCTCTCTAAAGACATCTTAAGTTTCAAGAATTGGTCACATAGCACATTGAGGGGAAAAGGGTTTACACATAGCATATTCATACACTTCATAGCACAACTTGGCAGAATCTGCCCAATAAGCCACACATGGCCTCACAATCCACACGATTGCGGTAATCACAACCCAGGCTCCCTCCTCATACAACACCGACCACAAGAACCTCAAATTCCTCAATAGTTCCACCTCAAGTCATCCAACTACCAACTTGGTTTAATATTGGCATAAACAAACCAATAATTCACAAAACCATCATATAAAAGCACGGCATGCTTATCAATAACCTTAAACAGAATTTAAACATGATCCTATTGATTTAGTGACAATTCCTAAACAGAAATCAGCATGCTTTACTAATGCCTTAATTCGCCCACTTAGCATTTCTAAACTTCAGAACACGATTTAGGGCTAATAAACCGACGAAGTGGCAACTCTAAGGTGATAATCTGAAGATTTAGTAAACCTCCAAACTATTCGATCATTAAAATTCAGCTTCGTTTTCAACATGAAACTAACCCAAAATTAACATCGTGTTCGTAATTCCTCAATTTCGATTCTCAGTTCACCCAAATTGATTTTTAACCTCAAAATCAACATGCATTAACTGATACAGTTAAAATCATTGAAATTAATAGTAATTTAGGAGTAAACGAAACCCCACCTCCATTCCGAGCTAGGTGTTCGATCGAAGGCTGATTGGCTTGACTTTAGGGCTAGAACGACTCCAAATTCTTCGGCTCATGCTCACCCACGCACGAACAAACCCCACTCGTGTCTAATACACGCCCAAACTCCCAAATTTGAACCTTAAAACAAACCCAATTTCACTTACTAACTTGAGATTGAATTGGGTGTTTGTAGTTACGAATTTTCAATCCAATTTATAGAAGATTGAAATAACAACAACAACAATAACAACAACTCCCAATATGGGTTCCGCTTTCGTGGGGTCTGAGGAGATCCAACTGTAGACAACCTTACCCCTACCGGCATTCCTACCCGTAGAGAGGTTGATTTCAAGAGACCCACAAAAAGAGTTTTGTGAAAATATTTTATAGAAAAAAGATTTTGTGAAAACATTTAAAGGGAAAACATTTTACAGAAGAAAGACTTTATAGCAAGGGGTGACTGAGATATATTAAAAAGATCAGATGCTGAAATTATGAAATAAAAAGACAATATATTAGAGGAAGGCTATGTACCTGAACAACCAGCGGTAAGCAAACGTGAACTCTTCTCAGAAGACAGTACAACCTACATACAAACATAGCATATGAAAAAAAAAAATCTGAGCGATCTAAGATCTTAATCCTATCCCGCCACAACTTCCTATCCTGAGCCAAGTCCTTCGTCAAATCGACAACTTTTAAGTCCTCTCTATTCACCTTATCCAAGCTCTTCTTTGGTCGTCCCCTCCCTCTTTTGCCGTCAGGGATGTTGATCCTCCTACATCTTCTCAGTGGAGCATCCACACTCTTCCTTTTCACATGACCAAACTGTCGGAGTCTTGTTTCTCACATCTTATCTCCGATGGAAGCTACTTTAACTAAGTTTCTGATAACTCCATTTCTAATTATGTCTATCCTCGTATAACCACACATCCACCTTATCATCCTCATCTCTGCTACCATCAGCCTTTGAACTTGCGTCTTTTTTGAAGGCCAACATTCCGATCCATAAAAAATGGCCGGTCTAACTACCATGCGATAGACTTTGCCTTTCAATCCAAGGGGCACCCTCTTGTCACATAGCACACCTGAGGCATACTTCCATTTTTTCCAGCCTACTTTTATTCAGTAGGTAATATCTTCGTCAATATCCCCATTCTGCTGAATGATTGAGCCTAGATACCTAAACTTATCGACCTTAGGTATCAGCCTCCCATCCAGGGTGACTTCTCCCCCCGCATGGGCAAGTGTTCGTGCTCCAATTTGTTGCCCAAAATCCTCCATAAACGTGGTGCCTGTGCTCAGACTCCAGCACAGATTCGCACCAAACGCTTGCTAGCTTGTGGGGGTGGTCGAATGAGAGAGCTTTGCAGCTAAAGGTGGCGGAAATTCTCTAGGTTTTGGGAGCTTGGTGCCACGCGTATGGTGGAGAAGAGGAGGAAGAAGATGAAGCAGAGGGGAGAGAGAGACCATCAGGGGGATCGCGGGCAGCCCAAAAGAAAAGGGGGGTCGTGCGATTTTACTAAATTACCCCTCCTCTCTAACTTTTGTTCCAAGCTGAACAATGGTTGGTATCGTTAGCCTAATTCATATCCCAAACTCTAAACCCAAATCAAGAATATAATATCTCATCGATTATTCGATCCTAAATATGACAAGATTTGATTTAATAAACGTTGAACTATTCATGAGGTTGACAACCTAATCGTATTCGGGTTCCTATTCGAATTAGTACTCGTTAATAACCGTTAATAACGCTTATTAAAAACCGTTGAATAAATTTTAAACTAATAATAGTAATAATAATTTTAATAGCGATAATAATATTCTTTTTAATAAAATAATCGCTCACATAGGCACATCGATAATAATTTAAACTCATATCATTAATAAAATATGATTTTTATAACATAAAAAGGCATTAGGAGCAGCTTAACAGAAAATAAGGTACGCGGGTATTACACATGCGATCTGCCATGCAATTGAACCTAGAGGATAAGAGGACGGAAACCAATTATAGGATCAAGTTGCCCAATGATTCTCTGATTAAGTGCCCTATCTCCTATAAAATTATTCCCATTACCATTGGTGGAACCACTTTTGCTATGTATCTAATTCAATTTGATTTGTCTGATTTTGATATCATTTTGTGAATGAATTGGTTGCACACTTATGGAGCTAAGATTGACTGTGAAGATCTCAAGGTTATTTTAAAGGATGAAAACAAGAGGGAAGTATGTTTCTATGGGTAGAGAGAGGAAGAATCTTGTCCCTTGATTTCTGCTATGAAAGCAAGCAGTTATGTCAAAGGTGTATTGGATATTGGTCTTATGCTATTAGCACCTAAACAAAAGAAGACAAAGCAGAAAATATTCCTCTAATTTGTGAGTTTAAAGATGTTTTTCTTGAGGAATTACCAGGATTACCCCCGCAGAGGAAAATTGATTTTTGAATTGAATTAATCCCATATGCCCAACCTATCTCCAAAAACCCATATCGTATGGCCCCAACTGAGCTTAAAGAATTAAAGATTCAATTAGATAAATTGTTGCAGAAGGGATTTATCATGGCAAGTGTGTCCCCATGGGGTTCCCCAGTGTTGTTCGTAAAGACAAATGATGGAACTTTAAGGCTATGTATTGACTACAAAGAGTTAAATAAGATCACCATAAAAAACAAGTACCTTTTGCTGCGAATAGATGACTTGTTTGACCAACTATAAGGAATACAAGTCTTCTCTAAGATTGATTTGAGGTCAGGGTACCATCAACTCATGATTAAACCTGAAGATATCCCCAAGACTGCGTTTAGGACCAGGTATGGTCATTATGAGTTTACAGTAATGTCGTTTGGCCTCACCAATGCCCCCGCATCTTTCATAGATCTTATAAACAGAGTATTCTGACCCTACTTAGACAAGTTTATAGTGGCGTTCACAAATGACATCCTTATCTATTCCGCAGACAAGGAGGAACGTGCTGATCATTTGAGGACGGTGTTACAAACCCCGAGGGAGCATCAACTTTATGAAAAATTAAAGAAGTGTGAATTTTGGTTGGGAGAAGTGGTGTTCCTAGGTCATGTGGTTACGAAATAAGGAATCAAATTCGACCCCCAGAAGGTGAAGGCAATCACGGAATGGTCAAGACCTATTAACGTCACTAAGATTAGAAGCTTTCTGGGTTTAGCGGGCTCTTATCGAACGTTCGTCAAGGAATTTTCGAAAATAGCTTCACCCCTAACCACTCTGCTAAAGAAAGCGAATAAATTTGAGTGGATAGAGAAGTGTGAAAGAGCCTTTCAGGAGTTAAGGCAGCGATTAACTACCGCCCAAATCCTAACGCTACCAGTGGAAGGTAAGGAGTATACCATCTATAGTGATGCTTCAAAGAACGGTTTGGTGTGTGTACTGATGCAAGAGGACAAGGCAGTAGCTTATGCCTTTCGACAGCTCAAGCCTTATGAGAAAAATTACCCTACCCATGACCTAGAGTTAGCAGTCGTGGTCTTTGCATTGAAAATTTGGAGACATTACTTATATGTGATACCATGTAAGATCTATATTGACCATCAAAGTCTAAAGTATATCTTCACCTAGAAGGAGCTCAATTTGAGACAACGACATTAGCTTGAGTTACTTAAAGATTATGATTTGTAGATTCAATATCATCCCAAGAAAGCAAATGTTGTAGCAGATGCCCTGAGTAGGAATGCACAACATAGCCCAAGCACTGTGGTGATTACTCAATTGAGTCTCTTGAGAGAGCTTGAGGACTTAGGAATTCGGTTGGTGTCCCATAGGCAAGTAAATGTGCAATTATCAGCACTTACCTTATAACCTTCCATAGTGGAGGAGATTCGGGCGAACCAAGAAAGTGATCCTGAACTCCAAAGAATAAAGCAAAATTTATAGAAAGGAAAGTCTCCTGGGTTTTAAATGAGGATGGGACCCTGCTATTCCAGAATCATTTTTGTGTACCTAGAAATGAGGAATTAAGAAAACAGATCCTAGAGGAGGCTTACAATACTCGCTACTCGATGCATCCAGGAGGCACCAAGATGTACAGAGACTTAATGCAATACTTCTAGTGGAATAATATGAAGAAAGAGGTTGCAGAATATGTAGACAAGTGTTTAACCTGCTAAAAAGTTAAAGCAGAGCATCAGCATCCTATAGGGGAACTGCGACCCCTAGAAATTCCTACTGGGAAGTGGGATTCGATCTCCACGGACTTCATTATGGGTTTACCCCTTTCTGCCTCAAAAAAGAATGTTATTTGGGTTATAGTTGATCGACTTACCAAGTCGGCCCATTTTCTGCCAATTAGGGATACTTAGGGAGTTGAAAAACAAGCTCAATTGTATGTTAAAGAGATAGTCCATCTGCACGGGATTCCCTTCGACATAGTATTAGATAGGGATCAAAGATTCCAAGCCTGTTTTTGGCAAGCGCTTCAAAAGGCCTTTGGGACCAAATTGAACTTTAGTAGCTCTTATCATCTTGGGGCAAATGGGCGGACTGAAAGACTGAATCAAATTCTAAAGGACATGTTAAGAGCTTGTGCATTAGAGTTCCAAGAGAAGTGGGAATACGATTTACCGTTAGTAGAGTTTTCTTATAATAATAGCTACCAGTCCACCATCAAAATGGCCCCGTTTGAGGCTTTATAGGGGAGAAAGTGTAGAACCCGACTATGTTGGAGTGACTTGGATGAGGCATTGATTATAGGCCTTGAAATGATCCAGAAAATCGTGAAACACAATAAAAAATATTTGAGAGCATATTGAGGTTAGCTAGAGTCGACAAAAGAGTTATGCGGACAAGAGAAGGAGGTCTCTGGAGTTTCAAGTAGGCGATAAAGTTTTTCTAAAAATTTCGCAAACTAAGGGTATCAAGAGGTTCAGAGTACGTACAAAACTGAGTCTAAGATACATTGGACCATATGAAATCATTGAAAAGCTGAATCCTATAGCTTATCGCCTGGATCTGCCAGTAGGACTTGAACACGTACATAACATGTTTCACATCTCTCAACTTAGAAAGTATATCCCAGATCCAAATCACACAATTGCATTCGAACCTATTGAAATCACTGCGGATTTAGTATATGAAGAGCAATCAATCCAAATACTAGATCGTAGGATTAAGCAGTTGCGTAACAAGCAGATACCTCTAGTCAAAGTGTTATAGTCAAATCATACCTCCCAAGAAGCTACTTGGGAGACTGAAGAGGAAATGAAAACCAAGTACCCACATCTATTTGAGGTAATCTTGCATGGCATGGTAAAGTTCTTAAGTTTCGAGGACGAAACTCTTTGAGGGGGGGAAGACTATAATAACCCAACCCTAAATCATGTTTATTAATTTAATTATTTCATGTTAAAGATTTTCTCATATTTATTTATGGCATTTATTCATCCCGGTGGGAAAAAATTTATTTGAGCCCTCTCTTGGCAATTCGAGTTTTATTTATTGATTTAATTATTAACGAAAATTTTTGAAGAATTGATAGTAGGCCCTAACAAGTTTAATCTAAGTAATTTATTTTGTTTGCCGTAACATTATAAAAATTTAATCTTGAGTTTTGCAAAAACGTTATCGTTACAAAGTGTCTTATTCCCGAACCCAACTTACTTCGGCCCAATTTGAAGCCCAACAAGTTTGCATATTAACCTAGCTAATTATCATGAGTTAAACTTAACCATGGTTTGCTAAAAGTCACTTTTCAAGATAAAAATTCAGCCAAGTTGTTAGATAAGACAAAAAAATTCAACCAAAACTCAAACCCATCTTCTCTCTCCTTTCTCTCTCTAACACGCCAGCCCCCCTCCCCCAGCTAATCTTTGTGTTTTCCGGCCAGTTTTTGGCTAGCTTTGGGCTGCCTCTAACTCCCCCAACACCCTAGTACCACTAGCCACCATCCTCCATTATCAAAACCACTAAACATCACCTCCATCACTACTTTTATCAAGCTTGAAGTGAGTAACCTTAATCTGGATCTTGTTGGTTTTGATTTTTATCTTAGTTTTGATTCTTGTTTTGATGTTTTTGATTATTGATCATGATGTTTTGATAAGAAACTAGAGCTATTTTGATGCCGATCATGGTGGAGTTGAGTTTGGAGCATGTTAGGGTTAGGGTTATTCATAATCATGCAAGCTTTAACTGGGAAGTTTGTTTTTCTTCGATTCTTGTATTTGATTTAGTGATTTTAATCTCTGTGATTTTAATCTCTAATAATGTTATGAGGGTGTTCTTGGTGATCTTAGATGAAGTGAAAGTTGGCCAAAAGTTAGGGTTTTATGAATTATGCAAGGGTTTAACCTTGCTTTGATACCAAGCATGTTATTAGTGTATATTTGATTGAAAAATGATCTTTGATGTACATGATCTTGAAATGAAATTGATGTGATGGTTTTGTATGGTGATGGGAAGGACCAAATCCTTGTTACATGACTTTAAGGTGTGATTTTGGATGGGGAATTGTGTGAAAAGAAAGGAGAAAGCCTTGACAATGAAGGCTAGAAAATTTCAGAAAACAGGGCAAAATTTGTGATTAAAATGGTAATTATTAGCCCTTTAAAAAATTATGATTTTTGGTGGGTAGATAGTTCAATATGTTAGCTTTCAAATGCGTTTTGAATCGTCTTAATCCGAGGCCTGTGGAAACAGTTATGGCCGTTTTACCAGAACTGCGCATGTTAGACCAAAACTAACGTACTTGTGTTATAGCCCCATTTTAGGAACCCTATGGTGGGAATCGTGTTTTGTGTTCCAAATGAAAGTTTTTCGGGACTTCATAAGCTTTCAATATTGGGGTTTTGGGTCTCAATAAGAGATCAAAACACTAAGTTATGAGTCATTATTTCTAAGCCCTTGTTATGCTCTTACTTTTCCTTTACTAAAATATTAGGTATAAAAAAATACATTTGCTAACGATATGTTTCTACAACGATATTGTTGTATAGAATCAGGGCATAATCTATCATTTCCTTCCCTTTTTGTGCATAATCCCATTTCAGTGAATTTCATTAAAAATACCAGGTACGTTCCTGCCTGTATCTTTAGAAATTATTACGTATTTATCAAAATTATAGTGTTTTGATAAGTACATCAAAGAATCAGTTCACTGTCAGATAATAATTAGCAATGCAGTTTTATATTTATCTCATTCCCTATTTTTAATTAAAATGAATTGCAATGCGGGTCCAACTAGTTTTTCCATGAACGTTTAATAATACAGGAATGCATTTACTGAGTTTCGACTTACAATTTAAAATATTTTCATGTTTTGTTTTAGGAAAATGTTCAGTGAATCACCCTCAGGCTGAAAGGCCAATTGGAAAAGACAAGTGAGCGAGAAAGTCAAAATGACATAGTAGTGCTTTAGTGCTGAAATGTTTTGAGCACTGTATTGTGAAATATTTGAAGTTGAAACTGTATACTCTACAAGAGTTTCTATATTTTGGTGTAAACCTTGGAATAGTTGAATGGTTTGATTTTAGAGCTCAATTATATGTGGTTTAATGGGATGTGATTGTGTGAATGCCTTGTGATGGTAAACGTTGTTTAACGTTACTATATTTATTGTTTACAACAAAGTCTTGTCCTTTTTGGACGGCGGTAACGCTCTGATTAATTGGGATAATATTTATAATTGGTGAATCTAATGAAGAGAACGAAATCAGCGAAGTTTGTACATTTGGGGTGTTACATTCCCTAACAAATGACATCTAAAATCATTACAACTTAGCTCATTAGAAAGTTCACTTCATGATCTTTAATTTGGACTGATAAAGACGCTCTTAAATGACCCAACGCATAGTTTGCAATTGCCTCAAACTTATGCCATGTGCCCTACACTAACCATTGAGTTGGAGTGACTTGTGTGTTCTACCCATTTTTATTCATGCTTTAAAACGTAGCTCCAAAATGATTACTTGAAAGGGATCTAGACCATTGAGGGTCCTAAACTAGTAGGGCTTTGCCAAGGTTAGCCCTAACCAGAAGGTAAGTCAAGGCTTTAATTGAGGGCAGCCCTAGAGTAAACCAAGATTGTTTTGATTAAGGGATGAATTATCTGGGCCTGGCTCTTGGGATTGTTCTTACTTTGTGTCAACAACTTGGTTTCATGTTCCTTCTTTTTGTTCATAAATAAGAATGCGTTCATGAATAAAGAGGTCACATAGTTATCACTTTTTATAAATTTCTTTTCTTTATAACATGACCGGTTTAAATAAGTGGTCAATAAAAATACTTTTTTAATTTTTTGTTAAATAAAATCAAAATCATGAAAATTCTCTTTTAAATGAAACTGAGAAAGTTAAAGCTTTAATACATTCATTTCTAATAGAAGCCAATATGAAGGGCACGATCTAATGATGGTTTTCATCATCCATTAGGACAAACCTTTGCCCCTGAATCTAGTTCTATGGTTCGTAACCATGAAATCATTCTTATTAATCCTTATTCAGGACATCGAGGATTATGATCCTATAGAAAGAATCTTTTTCCATTCTTGAAAACCAAATTCTATATCCCACATAGGCCCCTTCAATCTGATACTTTGGTTGATAGAAGGAATAAGGTGTTTTATATAGAATCATGGGCTTCTACATTAGTTTTAGCATGTGCTGGCAAGTTTGAAATTAAAGCTCTAATATAATCTACAACATAAATCCTCGAAACCAACCCTTCAGAAGGCAAAAATGGTGCACCCCTCTGTGAAAGGGGGAGCAACCCACTACCAAGATCAATTCAAACCCCAGATCGGTCCATGGGACCGTTAATGTTGCGGCACTTTTACTTAGGTTCAAGTTCTTTACTAGAAACATGGGTCTACCATTAGCAATGATATTGTGACTTATATTTTGAATTTTAAATTGAACTTGTTGAATGAGGTTATTCAGACCGTTATTACAATGGTTTCGAAAGTGCACAATCCTACAATGACAACTTAATTTCTACCCGTTAGCCATAGTAACAGTTTGCATAAAATCATTTTTAAAATCCTTGTGAATAGAAGGAGACCTATTTTTAAACGTACTATTAGCCATGTTTAAAGTGCTTTTGTCCCAAAAATAGCGATTCATGATAACATGCTTGTACATAGAGATTATGGACAAATTCAATAATATGAAAGCTAAGCAAGCTTATATAACTCCTAAACTGGATACAGGAAAATCTCATGACAGAAGTGAATGAGAATTTTTTTTCCTTGTCAGAAAGATATGAGATTTCATGATGTATGGATTAGATGGACACGTGAGTGTATCACAACTGTTTCTTATTCTCTCATTATTAATAATGAGTTATGTCGTCTTATTTGGCCATTGTGAGGGATTTGGCAAGGTGGCATTCTTCCCCCTTATTTGTTTATTTTATACATGGATGTCCTCGGTCAAAGATTACATATTGCGGCATTTGAGAATAAGTCTGGAACTAGGCCTTAGTTTCCAAGGGAGGCCTTCATCTTATATGATTTTTTGATATGTTTTCTCGTTAAGCTAATAGTAAGTTACAACATTAGTTTGATGTTCAAAGTAGATAGAATAATTTTTATTTAGAGTCTGGAGTCCCTCCTTGGTCATAGGATGCAATCTTTTAAGTTACCTAAAGCTAAGTCTAATAATGCAAATAGAATTAATCGTGATCTCTTTGGCAAAAGTCGAATGCTGCATAAGATTTTCCTATGGTGTGTAATAAAGTTTGTGCCCAAACAAGGGGGAAGGGTATTTGTCTTCAAAAGAGGGAGGATGCCAAATGAACCCTTATTATGCATGGTTTCTTGGAAACATCTCAACAAACCTAATAATTTTTGGGTTAAAATTATACATGTCAACTACCCTAAGGTTTTATATTTCTTTTCTCATAAATGTGAGGCTAATGATTCTTGCGCTTAGAGAAGTTCATTTCAAAATGGAGACTTCTTTGGTGAGGGGATTCACTAGAAAGGTGGGAATGGACATTCTATCAAGCTATAGTGTGTTAATTAATATGGTTAGGAAAACATTTTGGACATGCTTTATCTCAAAGATCAAGATGTTTCCAACATCAATGCTTAGTAAGTGATTTCGTTACTCCTAATAAGGAATGAAATTTTTTGTCTACTCAACTTTTTTTTTTTGGCGCAATGATATATGTAATTTAATCAAGAGTACTCCTTTTCCACCACATGATATTGAAGACTCGTTTTGTTTTGTCTATGAGCAAGTGGTTTTTTCACTTCAAAATCTACAACATGGAAATTGCATGATATTCCTTCGAATATCCAATTTAGGATTTGGTAACATAATATCATGCCTAAGCTCACAATTTTTCTATGACAAATTTGTCACAATGCTTCAGCTATCCTTGCTTAGTTGCTCAAAAGAGTTTCAATTTAGACCTAATTTGCCATCATTTTTCATTCTAAATTGGAGCCTACAATCCATCTCTTTAACAAAAGTTTCGTAAGTAAGGGTACTAGGGATTTGGCATTTTAACATAAGTGGATTGGAGTCAAATATTTCTCAAGTTGAAATTATGTCAATCTTTGAAATTTTAAATTTTTCTAGAACCTAATATAATCCTAATAAAATTCATCACATTATTTTTCTACTGTGGAGCATCTGAAAGAGTCACAATACTATGGAGTTTAAAAATAAAATTTATAATTCTATAGGATCAACTAATTGTGCTAAAAAATTAAGCTGAATGGAAGGTTGGGAAAAGATTTCAATTGGATGCAACAATTTCACCTCATCAACATTCTCATCTAAGTTCCAAGCCCATATCTCTCTTCAGTTGAGCTAAACCACCCTGAGGATTCTTCAAAATCTATTTTCACAGATCCAAAGCTCATCTTCAACTACTGAAACCTTTTCATTAGAAATTAGGATGGAAAATTCCTTCAAGCGGGAACTTTCAATCTTGGAACAACATCAATTCTAATATAGAAGCAACAACTAAGTGATGGTATACATCCAACAATCAAAGTAGAATATAATTCAATTATTCTTAAAGGTGATAACAAGGTACTTATTGAAGTTTTAAAAGGGAAAGTTCAAATTCTTTAAAAAAAGTTCACACTTTGGTTGGAAATACAAAAGCTTATCTCAATTATTGCATTCATATCTGCATCCAGTATATTTTTATGAAAGAAAATAGTTTAACATATTTATTGGCTAACTTTGATCCTTTTATTTCTATACTGATTGAGAAGAATATAAGTGGAACCCTAAAAAAAAAAATATCATTTACTTGCTATATCTTTATCATTTCACCAAAAAAAAAAAACCCCACAGACAGTGTGCATGTGGAATTGCCGTGGAATTGGGCCTGAATACTGTTCCGATTTCCGAACGATTTATATACAGTGCCATAACAGTATCGTGCGCACAGGCCACAGACAGAACAAGCTCAGATTTGAGACCCGACCTCTTCCAGTTAAGCAGCAGTCCAGTACAGTGCAGCTTTTGTGACCCTCTCGTCTCTGTCATCAGCCAGAAATGCCCTCGGCAAAAGGGCCAAGACTCTTCAACTACCGCTCTTCATCATCACAATATCTTCCCCGAAAATCACTTGCCCAGATCGTTTGCCTCTTAATTGGCATAAGTGGATTACTCTTCGGGTTTGTCGCGATTTCGAAGATGTTTCTGGGGCAGAACAGTTGTAAGTTTGGCGAGCCAAGATCGATTTCGGTGGTCTGGAAGACAGTAGAGAGCAATGATGACGGTGGTGGTGATTCTGAGGCTTCTTTATTGTTTGGGGATGGTAAAAGGTATACAGTAATGGGCTTTGTTGGGATTTTTACTGGGTTCGGATCCGTTGGCCGCCGGCGTGCTTTGAGGCAGACTTGGTTGCCACCTGATCGAGAAGGGCTTCAACGGTAGGTTATTTTGTTTCTTTTCTTTATCGTTATCATTCGATGGAGTCTAATAGTTAAATGGACATTTTGACAAATTTGAATGTTCCTAGAAAGTATTTTTAACCGGAGTGATGGATTTTCTCGATGTAAATTGTCCTAGAGGCTTTGGGAATGAAATCTTTTGGTTGATGGATCTCTGTTGAGCATCTTCTTTTCTTAATATACTGTTGCCAGTGGGTCAGATGATCTCTTTTCTGTATCAGAAGAAGTGAACTGCTCATTAAATTTTGAAGAACCTATGTCATGGTAGCTTGCGTCACAATCTGTGGTGCTGCTCTCTTCTTTCTGCTCCTTGTGACGCTGCTCTCTTCTTTCTGCTTCTTGTGAGCTGCACAACTGCGTTGTTAATGCAAGTTTTCGTGAGTATATGGAGGAGCTAATTAGACCGTTCAAGTTTCTTTCAATATCCAGAGGCATTTATATTTTCTAAGTGCGACTAGTTTTAAACAAGGGGAAATAATGATGTAAATGCTAGAAGGCAACTTCGTAGCTCAGTCACGTGTTAGACTAATGTAATGTGTATTTATAGGGCTAAAATCATGAATCAACTATTGCTTCGTGAATACCTGTTGTATGGGTGAACTCTTACTTGTACTCCACTGCTTACATGCATTGGCTCTTGGTTAAGCGTTTCCTTGTGTTGCAATGAAAAAGCCTTTTTTCTTGGTTTGCACCAACCTATTGTGATAATTTCCTTGATTATGCAGAGAAAAGTATCCAATAGCCGTCAAAACCCCACCCTCATGCCCAAAAGGCAACTTGGACTCCATTGAAAGCCTCTCCATACCAAACTGCAATTTTCTTGGTTAGAGTGAGTTTGAATGAGCATCACTAGTGGGCCAATCTTTGCAAGTCTTTGCTCCCTTGGGGTCCGTAAGGGGCTCACTCCCTGGGTGTGTTTGGCTTTTTAAGTTAGTGGCATGGAATAATGATGTATCCGCCGAGGGTCCAAGTTAAAATTCAATTCAAGAGCGAAAGCTTAAAACCAATAGAGAATACAATTAAGGAAAAAACCAAGGAAAGTGGTACGTAATAGGGTGTTGTGAGGCAGCAAACACGTGAGCTGGGATGAGATTTAGAATCAAGGGATTCTAAATGGGGAAGGAAAATGAGCTTGATGTATCTTCAAAGGATTAGATGAAAACTAAAACTAGAAAGCCAGAACACACGGTTTGCAATCTGAATTCTAGCCAAGTACTCTTCAAACCCGTAAGGATAAACAAGGTAGATGGATAGAACTAAACCCTTGTTTGGATACAGAAACACCACCAAACTAAAGTTTAGGGCCCCTAAACTTGATTATGATACAGAAACACCACTTAAACAGGTTTAGTGTTTGAATGTGCGTAGTTAAGGATAAACAAGTTTAGTATTTGAATGTGCCTAAGCACGAAAGCACAAATGCGCTCAATCTGATTTTTGATTCAAAAGTATGATATCTCTTACATATGGCCGTGACTTACATTAATATAGAGCCAAGCAAGCAAGCAACCTAGCTAACACACACCTAGATCTTACCCTCCTAGTGAGAAAAGGTATTAACTTAAGCCAATTCATACGGTTAGTGCTAACCGTGTACTAACCTTGTTGTCACTTAATTAAATTACATTCAAAATATTAAACAAAGTTAATAAATGATGTTTACAACATAACCATGCTTATTTAGTCATAATACAAGCAGCTTGGAGATAATGAATAAATAGGCAACAACTTATAGTGAGCACTTTACGGCTAGCCAATAGGATTCAAGAGACATCTTCTTTGCCGCAAGCTTCCCATTGGTTGTTCTTGTCAAGGCCAATTGCTTTTGCAGCTGATTATTGCCTTTCTAGACAACTTGGGACGTGTGCCACTCAGCATTGGAAGGGAGGAAACCCTTTGGAGAAGGAAAAGTTTAACCGTACTCTTAAACCGGGTCCAAGGCAGATTTTGGACCGGTTTTGCAACCAACTTTAACCCTAGCAAAAGTGTGCATGATTTTGTTTTCAGGCCATGGGGGGAAACCTTAGGATGTGTACAAACCCCCCCGACAAAGAAATCAAGGTTAAACCATGTTTAAATAGGTTAATTCTACTAAAACATTTAACCGTGCAGTTTTGGACCAAAATTGCCAGGTTTGACAAAATGACTTGATCTCTTTAGTTCTTCTAGGTATGATTGGAATTCAATGCTTGGACCTGAAAGTAGACATCTTGGGGATTCCAAAAAGGTAAAAATTCAAGACTTAAACCACCATTAAGCTTAAGAAATCACATACCCAAAACCGGGTACATTCTGGTTGACCTGGCAGTTTGTATATCTTGGGTTTATTGGCTAAGTTGAGTGGTTAAATGAAGTCCAAATGGGATGAACCTTGATTTTCTGGAAAGCTAACTTCTTGAACTTCAATCCCAATGCAAAATATTAGACTTAAACCTCAAGGAGGCCTAAGTAATTAAACACACAAAAACGGGTTAGCTGCTGGAATTAAACCCGTGACCTGCTGTTTTAGGTCTTAAACAAAATAAGGATGAGTTATTCATCCTTTGGCTAGCAAAACAAGATTACCATTACTGATTTGATGTTCCAAATTAAGGGGCATGGAGGGATCTCCCTCAAATAAGGGCGATGCAGGCCAAATTCCCTTCGGCATCCAAACTGTCCTCAAAGCCGGTTTGCTTCCCAGATTTTGGTATTTTCCCAATTGACCTTACTCCAAATAAAGCATAAGAGATGTGTTTAGAAAGCACTAAGTTAGTGGGACACCCCATTAAAATTGTAATCTTCCCATTTTGAATTGTGTTTCATTTAATTGTTGTCTAATTCTTACTAGCTAGTACTAGGGGTGAAATGGAGTCTTTTCTCGTTGGTCCTCTTAGCATCGTGTTGTTTATTTCTAGTATATCAAGTGCAGAGAGTTAGCGCTTAATTACTATTGGCTAAAGCTTGTATTTTTGCTGCAATTTCATTGTCTATTAGGGAATGTCAGAAATGGCTAGGGGCTGCTTGTTAGCCTATAAATACTGCCGATTCTCTCTTGTAATGACACAGTGAGGTATGGAACAACATTAGAAGCTTTGTGCTTCTCTCTCTGAAATCTCTTTACTTTATTCTGCTGTTGTTGGATGGTGTTTAGAGTCACCAAATTTTTCTTTTATTTTTTGTACTTGGTGGAGATTAAGTACTTTGGAGCATAAGAAGGATGAAAGTGTTTTAGCCAGGTGGCGATCCTCTTGATCATGGCATACTCCTCTTTTGTTTCCTTGCTCTCCAAAAAACCAGAAAAAAGCCGCATTTACATGTGGCCTACCGTAGATATTTTGCCTTGATTTCTGTTCTGTTTCCCCCCCCCCCCAAAATTTACAAAAGTTAGTTTCTTGGATTCAGTTTCAAGAAGCTTGAAACACTTCACTTGAGGAAGGGAGAAACGCTGCAAGTTATTGGTTGATTTCTTTGGACATATGAGAGTTTGTCAATGTTGATGGAACTTATTCACTGATGACATTGGAAGGCTGCATTTGCTATGTCCCCTCTATTTAAGCTTGCGGGGGGGTGGGGGATTTTCTTCATTGCCAATGGAAATTATGCCTCTAAGGAGGTGAAGGAAAACTAATGGGAGATCATTCTGTTGGAAACTTTAGATGAATCGTTAAGACCTTATTAATTTGAATTTGACTGTCTACTAGCGTCTGTTGGCCCCTAATTATTGAGTTCATTTCAGTTGTCAATGACTCAATATCGATAAGCTTTCCTTCCCTCCCTCCCACTCTGTGCTTCCTGTCCCTTGAGGAGTGCCCATAATAGTGAATTTTGACGACATTATGGAGATTGAGGAAGTACGGTTGATGGAGTTTCAAAGTCCTGGTGTGAATATTTGATCTTGGCCAAAAGGGCTTGCTGATTTAGTTTGAGTGAATATTTCTTTTTCCCGCTTGGTAACCCAAGCAAGGGAATTTATTGCATTTCTCAGCAGTGCGGTTTTTTTTTTTTAATATATTCTCTACTGTGCAAATTGCATTCTCTTTGATTAATTTCTTATCCCCTATATTTCAGGTCCGCTTACTATCATACACATAATGAGTTGATCTTTCTCAATTTCTGACCAAAGTAACTCTTAAATTGATTATTTCCTATTTTAGTTGGACACATACATAACGCTTCTCATCAAGGATTCAAAATGTGGTTTTGGTTGCGACTTGCGATTGCGGTTTTGGTTGCGATATGGAAAAATCGCTCTAATGCGGAAATCGCGCTCCATATCATGGTGAAATTTGGTTCGGCCAACTCAAAAACCTTTCCGATGCTGTCATTTCGTTGCAGATCGGCTACATTTTGAATCGATTCTTCTCGTATGTTATGTGAAACTCATGAACAGCATCCACCTGGTCTCTGAATCAAAAGTGGGAAGCAAGAATGTAGAGGAGAAGGTGAACCAGTTTATGGAGGATTACATAATATAGCCCACCATGCAACCATCTATCATGACTGCTTTCTTTTAGACTGTCATTTTCTTTGCGTGGTCATATAATTGGATCCCTGTGTCCTGCCTCTGAGATGTATATTGCTGCCCTCTACACCCCCTCCAAACCAAAAAAAGGGGTTGCCATGCCATTGACGTCATTTTTCATTTTGCATGGTGCAATCTCATTAGGCCGGTTCCAGAACTACCTCGAAATGACACTAATTGGTATATTTTTAGTTGATTCAACTGGCGAATCTGAAAAAATTCTTTGCTGATCAATGGAAAATGAGTTGAGCGGTCATTTCTGGACTCCTTGTTTTGTATTAAGTGATCTTGATTCTTGAACTTGCATTCCTGTAGACTGGGAGAAAAGTACTGAGAGAAACTTGAGTTCTTCAAGGAAGACCAATGTGCGCTGTGCAAATTACATCTTAGGTGGCTTTTTGAGTTTTCCTGTAGACTGGTAGAAATTACCAACAGAAACTTGAGTTCTTCATGCAAAACCAATGCATGCTGTAAAAATTGCTCTTGCATATTTTTTGTTTTGTGTCCTGATGTGGTTGTAGTTTTGTGGTGCACAGTTATGTGATGTGCAATTTGGTTTTATTACTCTGCATTCAGGGTTTCTTACTGGCATCTGTGATGCTATTATCTGTATGCTTTGCTTCTAAATGAATTGACGACTTCAGATTGGAAGAGGCCACTGGATTGGCTTTCAGATTTATTATTGGGAGAACAAGTGAGGAGTGGAAAATGTCAAAGCTTAAAGCAGAAGTTTCCCTACATGATGACTTTATTCTGTTAGATATAGAGGAAGAGTACAGTAAGCTCCCATACAAAACGTTAGTGCTAATTGTTTTCATATATTTCTCTATGTGCTTTTCCTTTGTGTTTGCACTCACAGTAGTCTGCAGGTTAGCATTCTTCAAGGCCGCCTATGCTCTGTTTGATTCTGAGTTCTATGTTAAAGCAGATGATGACATATATCTGAGACCAGGTGAGTAGTTTTGTGAGATACAGTTGTCAAAGGTGAAACCATGTTTTCCTTTTTTGCATCCAATGACTTCTTCCTGCTTTCTGAGGACATCTCTCTCATTCCTTTTTGGGGGGGGGGGGGGTATTCATAGATCGCCTATCGCTCCTTTTGGCAAAAGAGAGGTCTAATCCACAGACTTATATTGGATGCATGAAGAAGGGGCCAGTTTTCACCGATCCAAAACTCAAATGGTGAGCATTATTCTTACTCTTTTGATTTTCAGTTTTTCACAAGTACCATATCATAAGTATTTCTTCGAAGCTGGTTGAAGAAGCATTGGATGCCCTTGTTGTATTGAATATCTCGTTAGATATTGAATGTATAATTGTACTTTGTCAAATATTTTCTCATCTTTTATCTTTCCTTGTTTCTCTCTCCTCTGCTAATTCCCCTCTGTTCAACAGTTTCTACATTTTTCTTCTCTCCTTCCCCGACCACCTCCACTCCTTCTGTCACCTAATTTTCGCCGGATTCATAAATCCTCCAAACGTAGAGCGTGCAGGGCTTTTCTCACCCCACCATTGTACATGATCCTTTATCCTTACCCAAAAATCTTGCTGTACTGGCGTTTCTTTGTTTCTATCATCTCTAAATGTTTCTCTTTCCTGTTCCCACCTATTTCTGACTTTGTACATATATTTTTGGACTTTTAAGTCATTTACTGCTGAAATGCTCGAGCAAGGGAGTAAAAGTCATTTAGTTCATGAAATCTTCTTGAAATTTGATGTCATTCACCAGAACACGGTCTGCAAGATTGCATTATTGGAAGGCTCAGGTCCTCTTCTCCTCGTGTGCTTACATTTGGGGTCCCAAAAGTAGTTTATGCAAACCTGGGACCACTTCCCTGTAATTTTTGGTTTGTGAATCCTAGATGTAGGTTTTGTTGCCCACTTTTATTGTTCTTTGAGACTGGATTGTTGACAATGACAAGAAATTGTACCAGTGTCAAATGCACATTTGTATCTTTCGGTATAACCCATCTTGCCAGCGAAGCTGACCCTCTAGGTTCATGCTAGATTCCAATGGCTTGGCTGGACGAGGTCTGGCATGGCGTTTTGAGGGGCTGGGAATAATAACAAGGGATAGGTATAATCTGTCCCATAAAACTATATCTTAATGATGTTGTAATTTCCAAGATTGGGAGGGCTTGGTATGCCTTATTAATTGTTTCTCAAGCAGTGTCCACTGCACTGGTTAGAACTCTATCTTAAAGTGTGCAAGAAAGAACTAGACCTGCTTGTGGTTGCAAACTTGAAATTGCAGTTTAGTTTTTGTGAGCAGCCATAGGCCATAAAGATAAGCTCATAGGACAGAGCAGAATGACATGGACATATTTGTCTGTGCATGTATTTTTGAGTTATGGACATATGTGTGCATGTATGTTTGAGTTTGAAGATTAGAAGATGCATATCTGAATGAAGCCTGTAGTTTGAATGACTTGTGCCAGCTGCAAGTTGCATATTTGGCTTTATTAGGAAGCTAACTGATGTATTAGACTTAATCTTTTATGTTTAGTTAACTGACACTTCATTTAATCATTTGTACAAGCGGAATAGTGGGACTTTGCCATTTGCTCATGTCTAATCTGATTGTAAGCATTCTAGGCCAAGTTGCTTTGCTCTTTGACATTCTGAGTTGCAATTGGCCGTTGGAGTGTGTGAGGGAGATGGTCATGTATAACCTCTCTCTTTTGGGTAGCAATTCAGCTGATGTTAGAATCTAAAAACTTGAGTTTGATCTCAGGTTATCTCTTCCTTGTGGTTAATCTTGAGTTGGCTACTCAAGTGGTGATACACTAGGTCAACTTGGCTCATCTTGGTGGTGTTTCTAGATCCTAGATGATCTAAGGTGATTGCTCAAGTGCATGCAAGTGTGGTGCTTCTATGTGACTTGTCGCTTACTTGACTATCCAACTTTAATTTATTGCTCATTGCTATCTTATTGATTCAGTTGTGTTGGTCTCAAAATTCCCTAACTGAGTGTGAGTTGATTAAGGTTGGGTACATCACAGCCTTCTAGGCAAGCCCTTGGTGCAGCTAGGCCCCGACAAGATAATTAATCATGTTTTACAGTCTTTTGACTTTGTTAGGCCATACTAACCCCCACCCTCGGATTGAGGGTATTTTTCTTATTTGTTTACCTTTATTTTGGAAAACGTAATAGGTCAAGTTTTTCATGGGTTACGTTTCATTCCACTTGGATTAATGTTGAGGAAGTTATTGTGCGAAGGAGTAAGAAGCGTCACTTTTGGTGCATGTTTTGGAAAACTTATCCATTAGGAATATTGGTTATAGGCCTAGTTATCTTTTAACCCTATCCCTAGGATGGGGCCAACAATGAAGTAAATCATCATGTGTGTCAATGAGCTGGGCACCCAACCTTTTGATATCTATTTATTAGTGTATTCTTTTTTCCTTATTAATAAACTCAAAACAAAATGAAGACTTCCACGTTGATAAGGCATATATTTGTCCTTTTTGCAAATTTTCTTGGATCTTTGAAATGTTTATGTAAGGCTTTACGTTTGAAAACTTTATCTTTAGAGCCGTTTTTGTTTTCTTTTATTTATTTATTTATTGGGAAGTAAAAGGTAATATATTAATATTAGTATGGTAGCTACAAGAAAGGATGCTGAAAAACCTTTCTAAAAGGCCAATTGCAAGTCCAAAAAAACAGGTTGTCCAATTATATCAATCGAAGAGGAAGAAAAAACCTCCTCCTCCCAAAAGAATAGAGACTTGAGCCACTTATCTTTTAATCAATAGAGTGAGATTTCAACCCCGTCTAAAACACTCCTATTTCTCCCCTTTCGTAGCACTCAAAAGCATAAGGAATGGCTTGGGAAAACTTTATATATGACCGTCCTACGGAAAAAAGCTTCCCAAGCTAGTAAATGATGTCTCACAGAGCTAGGCAGTGGCCAATGAAGACCTAAATAACTTAAAGCTAAATCCCAAAGGTTTCTAGTGGGTAATGAAGCCATTGGTGGTCTGTGGTGTCCAAGTCCCCTTTGCACATGAAGCACCTATTATTGATCAATAGTTTACCCCTCTTTTGTAAGTAATTGCGAATTAAGATGATGTCCTGAGAAGCTTCGCACACAAAAAAGGACACTTTCAATGAAGGAAGAGAATTCCAATAACATTCTAAGGAAAACCACAATTTAAAGAAGATGACGATGTGTTGCCAAGAGGGGAAGAGGTAAAGGAAATAAGATTTCACAGTGAAGTGGCAGTTAGGTACCATCTAATAGTTGGAGGTGAATCCTTGACAGAAACCCTATCAAGCATGTTTCAAAAGTGGGCTATAATACATCACAAACAAAGGTGAGAGACCGGATAGCCCAAGAAAAGCTGTTGCTTCGCACAATTAGAGATATAAGCGTCTCTGTTCACAGCAAGGGCATAGAGTGAAACAAATGGTCCCTCAAAGAAGAGCCGTTGTCACCATTTCTTTGGCTAATGAACTTGTAAGGATAGTCCTATGACTCTCCTTGCTTGTAGACTTTCCGTATTAGACCTTCATGGTTAAAGACTTAAGCTTCATCCTCTTTACTCTTGCTTGGACAACTTGAAAGCGTTTTCTCCTTCTCTTCTTTAAGTTTGCAATCTTTAACTTCAAGTCAAATACTAAAATCTAGTGTTACTGTTTTTGCACCATCTCTCTCTCCTTTGTCCTAAGCTCCATGTGCCTAGCAAACCAATCATCTTCAGCTTGTATGTGTGCATCACTCTATCCAAGTCGACTCCTATGAAAATCTTCTTACTATGAGGGACAACTTGGATGAGTAGACTCCTATGAGAAGCTTCTCACTATGAGGGCCATCTTGAATAAACTCGTCCAAGTGCTCCCAAATGCGTCGCTTAATTTTTCTTTTGGACCTTTGGATGTAGAGGTGCGCATACTATTGATGATGTAACTTCATATGTATTAATTAACCTTCATGTTGGACCTTTGGGTGTAGAGGTGCGCATTGTAGGGGTGACCAAAGCCGGTTAACCAGAAATTCAGTTAACCGAAATTCGGTTAACCGGAAATTCGGTTCATAAAAATTGTGAACCGAAAACCGAACCGAAATTTTCGGGTACGACCTTCATGGTTAAAGACTTAAGCTTCATCCTCTTTACGCTTGCTTAGACAACTTGAAAGCCTTTTCTCCTCTTCTTTAAGTTTGCAATCTTTAACTTAAAGTCAAATACTAAAATCTTTGCAGCATCTCTCTCTCCTTTGTCCTTAAGCTCCATGTGCCTAGCAAACCAATCATCTTGAGCTTGTATGTGTGCATCATTCTATACAAATCGACTCCTATGAAAATCTTCTTTACTGGAGGGACAACTTGTATGTGTGGACTCCTATGAGAAGTTTCTGACAATGAGGGGCATCTTGAATAAACTCATCCAAGTGCTCCCAAATTTATTGCTTATTTTTTCTTTTGGACCTTTGGATGCAGAGTTGGGCATTGATGACATAACTTCCCACGTATTAATTCACCTTCATGCTAGACCTTTGGATGTAGAGTTGGGCATTATAGGGGTGATCAAAACCCGTTAGCCAGAAATTCAGTTCGTAAAAATTGTGAATCACAAATTGAACCGAAATTTTGGGTTAACCGGTTTTCGTTTAACCAAAATTTTATGTTCGGCAAAAACATGAACCGTAACTAAACCGAGAAACTCGGTTAACCGATTTGTTTGGTTCGGTTAACCGGATTTTCGGTTCGGTTGCACGTTAATCGTTAATTTAAATTGCTAAATTTCAATTTTCACTCCTTTTAAAATCTAATTTAACTATTTATGGCATCAAATATAAATTTACACATTATTGTATGTTTAGTCTTATCTTTTAAAATTATAAAATCTAAAATTGGCTAATATAAAATTAAGTATATTTTTTAAAGAAATTGAAGTTTTGGTTAACTGTCAGTTAACGGTGCGATTGATTGAATTTCAAACGGCCGAACCGGAACCAGAACCGAAACCGAAATCAAAATTGCAAAATTTTTTCAGTTTGGTTAACTGAACCAAATTTTTTTGAAAAATCGCTTGGATTAACCTGTTTTTTGGCTCTTCGGTTCAATTTTTTGGTTTCAGGTTTTTCTGCTCACCCGTAACACATTGTATTGATGATGCAAGTTCCTATCTGTACTAATTGACCTTGATGGGATGCACGCCATCGTGGTCACGACTTATGGGGGTTTCAAAGTTACCACATTTGAATCTTAGTTTTAAAAAGCCCGCTTGAGGCACGCCTAGGCGCGCCTCAGCATGAGGCTGCCGGGTGAGCGCCTCGAAGGGGATGAGGTGTGCTTCGGGGATGAGGATGCGAGACTATATGTTTCCCCTTTTTCTTCTTTTTCTTAGCCCTGCCTTTACCTTTTTCCTTCTTTTCTTCCCTTGAGAGCTAAAAGGTGAGCTAAACTTGTACTATAAGTACGTGCATTGGGGAACTACGATGATCAGATAACAAACCTTAAGGTTATTTGTGGTGTTAGTAGTCATATTGATGTTTAATCACATTTTTAATGCATTTATCTAACTTATTTATGCAAAGCATGCTTTGTGAAATGTGAAGTACTTTTAAAAAAATTTGCATAGAAGTGCGCCTCGCATCCATGATGCTTGCGCCTTTGCCTCGTGCCTTGCGCCTCACGCTTTGGGATTCTATGTGCCTCAGTGCGCCTCGTGCTTTTTTAAACTAAGATTTGAATTCATCTTCACCTCTTGGTGTTACTTCCTTTTACCCTAGGTTTTAAGTTGATATCAATGAACAATTTCCCTTTGTTGTTGCTCCTGGCCCTCATGGCTGGTTTGTTGTGTACGTGATTCCTCCATTTTTGCCTTCCTTTTCTCCTCTCTAGTTGGCCTTGGCATCATCAGGTAGTCTACCTTGGTTTAGGGATCAGATTGAGTAGCCTATTACTTCTTCCCTTTTTCTGTGGGAAACTTAGTTCATTTGGAGTTGGGTTTGTGCGGAAGTGCTCCCTGGGATTTGCCTCGAGATGTGCAGGATGCACTAGCCAAGAGTGTAGGTTCTTGAAGTTTGGCCTCTTTTCTTGAGGTCAGTGACAATTGCTAGCCATCTGTGCATGCTTAGCCTCTTATCTCACTAGGATCCACCTTAGTTAAAAAAGCCCGCCTGAGGCACACATAAGCGTGCCTCAGCATGAGACTACCAGGTCGGCGCCTCGGAGGGGATAAGATGCGCCTCAAGGATGCGAGGCTATATCTTCCCCCTTTTCTTCTTTTTCTTAGCCTTGCCTTTACCTTTTTTCTGTTTTTCCTTCCTCGGGCGCTAAAAGGTGAACTAAACTTATATTGTAAATACGTGCATTGGAGAAGTACGATAATAAGATAACATATATTAAGGTTATTTGCGGTGTTAGTAGTCTTATTGATATCTAATCACATTTTTAATGCACGTATCTAACTTGTTTCTGTAAAATATGATTTGTGAAATATGAAAGACTGTAAAATTTTTTTTGCATAGAAGTGCGCCTCGCATCCATGATACTTGCGCCTTCGCCTCACGCCTCACGCTTTGGGACCCTATGCGCCTCGCGCTTTTTAAAACTAGGGGATCCACATTAGTCTATGAGAATGTGGAAAGTCCTGTCGTAGTTGAATTCTCATTTCTACAAAATTTGAATGAGGCATTTTCTATTGAAGATGTTTAGGATGGTACAGTCGTGAATTTAGGGAATGTGTCTAAATGGGTAGCTTCCAAGCTTAAAGCTTTGCGGCATGTATCGATGTCGCCTTTTCAAGGTATGAGAATGAGGTGATCCAAATTCTTTCACGAATTGAGAAAAACAATTCTTTGCCCAACAGAGCGTGCTTAGGACACCACCCGCTACTAGAAGGCAAAGGGAGTTACGGAGACTTGAGTTTGGTGTGAAATATACCTCTACAAGCGGGATGTTGTTGTCAAATGTTTAGATTGCTTTTTTGCAATGTGAGGGGAATCAATGATCGAGATAAGAAAATTTTGCTTAATATTTTTTTGAGGGATTGGAAGTGTGATGTGAGGGGAATCAACGATCGAGATAAGAAAATTTTGTTTAGCATTTTTTGAGGGATTGGAAGTGTGATGGTCTTCGGTAACTAAGGCCCTGCTCTTGTCGTTGGGAAATTGCAGGTGTGGGATGAGTGAGAGTGAGAGTGAGAAAGGGGGGGAAGGAGTGGGTGGGAGTGGGTCGGAGTAGTATTTTTTTTAAAGTGCGGGAAAGGGGGGGAAGGAGTGGGAAAAAGTGGGAAGGAGTTGAATGAAGTAGGAGAGTTGATGTAAGTTACGTATTTTGTTTTTTTAATGTAATATTTTATTTGTGATAGTAATTACCAATGATAAAAAAAATTTAGACAATTTTTTTTTTTTTTGTGTTGACTCAAGTATGAAATATTGTTTCGTGGCCGTTGTTACCCAAAAAAAATTATAATTTTCGTTATTCGTAAAACAAAGCACAGATGTATTTTTTTTCCATATATTAACCAAATACGAACAACGAAAAAAATACCCGTATGTTCAGGCCTTGTTCTTTTCGTTGGTAAATCCAAATTTATCAACCTCAACTAATTTCAACCAATATCAATCCACTTCACGAACTTCAATAAAAAAAATATCAACTTCAACTAATTTCAACCCACTTCAACCAACTTTAGCTCACTTCAATCAACTTCAACACGTTTTTCACTATTTTGACCAACTTTTACCCATCATACAAAAAAAAAATAAATTCAACCCACTTCAACCTATTTCAACCTACTTCCACAAAAAAATATCAATTTCAACCTACTTTAATCCACTGCAATAAAAAAATACCCACTTCAACCTACTTTAACATACTTCTACCAATCTCAATCAATTTCACTTATTTTCCAACTCATTTTTCTCAACGAAAAGAACAGGTCCCCAGTATACGGAAAACAATCATTTGCAATTTGTGTGAAGAACTTCTAATATTTTGTTACTAATGCACACGGAAAAAAATATCTGCTCAAAGTACACGTGCAATACATTTGCACTTTCTGTCACAAATTACAAAGAACACTAAAAAAATTTATACGTTTATTATGCCGGAAAAAACATCTACAAACTTGGCCCCAAATTACGATGAACGGAAAATAAATCTGTTATTTATACAGCAGCAACCATCCACACTTTGGTGACTTATAAAAAAAAAAAGCATCTCTTTCATATATAGAATCAAACCCAAAATATCTACCAGTCACAAAAAACTAATATTTGCTTAACAAAGCAAGTTTTTTTTTTATTATTTCTTCACTATATATAACAAAAAATACGTTATCTATAATTTCCGCCACGACTAACAAATTTTTCCATAACATGCGAAAAATAAATAAAACTTTTCATAATTGTTATCAGACTATTCGTACACACAATTACATAAATTATAAAAGTTTTCAAAATATGAAAAATAATAGTTATATGTAGGAGTGGGAAGGAGTAGGTGAGAGTGGGTGAGAGTGGGAAGGAGTGGTATTTTTTTTAAAATGTGGGAAGATGTGGGAAATGGGGGGAATGAGTGGTATTTTTTTTAAAGTGTGGGAAGATGTGGGAAATGGAGGGAAGGAGTGGGAAGGAGTGGGTTGGGTCCATTAAACTACGAAAAGAACAGGGCCTTAGTTGGAGGACATCTTACTTTCTAACATTCGTAGTTTGTGGGAGTTCCATGTTGTTGATTATGCTGTCATGCCTATTGATTGTGTTGTGCCCTTCCTGTTGATTATGTTGCTCTGAAAGCAGTAGGCTCATAGGGGGCTCCTTGTTATATGGGACAAAGCATGTTCCAATTGGTTTCCTTGTTTTTTGGTGAGTTTTCAGTAAGTTGCATTCTTTAGATGATTGAGAGTGGTTTCACATTGGCTTTCACTGGTGTGTACGTCCTCATACTACGGTTGATAAACTGAGATTCTGGTAAGAGCTGCATCACATTAAAGATGGGTGGCACGGCCCTTGGTGTATTGGTGGGGTCTTCAATGAGATCTTGTAACCTTAGGAAAGGAGCTCAGGTTTGTGTCCCTTTAATAGCATGGAGAAGTTCCATGATTTTATCAATTATTGTGCTTTGTTAGATCTTCTTTTACAGGTGAGATACTTGGTCTGCAAGTGGTGATGATCCACTTTATTCAAGACTAGACTGCTTTTGTTTTTCTTTGGACTGGGGGGAACACTTCTTGGGCAGCCTCCATAGGAAGGATCCCCACTGATGACATGCTTAAAAGAAGAAATTTTAGAGGTCCAAGCAGATGCTCTCTGTGTTTGGAGGAGGAAGAAACCGCGGATCACCTTCTTCTTCATTGTCGTTGGGCTTCCGCTCTTTGGGATTTAGCTCTCTCTCTTATGGGGGTTAGTTGGGTGCAACCTTCTAATGTTAGAGACGTGGTGGTAGCTTGGAAGAGAAGGATGCAGAAGAGTTGGGTCCTCGAAGTTTGGAACATGGTGCCTTTGGCTATTTGGTGGACGACATGGAAGGAGAGAAATCGTCGTATCTTTGACGATATAGCCGGGTCGTTTCAAGAGTTTAAGCTTTATTTTTTGAGGTTGTTGTATAGATGGAGTGCCGGGCTTTGTGGTAACAGAAGTGTAAATTTTTTGGCTTTTATCAACTGCATTATGGATGAGAGCATAAGGGCATAATGTTTTTGTATTTGCCCTTTTTGTATATGGGTGACATCCCCTTGGTGTCCTTTTAATATACCTATTGATTACTTACCAAAAAATAAAATAAAAAATGGTGTTGCCTAAACCCCTTTCAGATCACTTCCCTATTTGTATAGAGAACGGGAAATTTACAATGGGGAAGATTCCTTTCAAATTTGAGAACATGTGGCTTGAAGTTGAAGTGTTTTGTGATCGCATTGAAAGGTGGTGGGAAGAGGCACATGTTGAGGGCTATGCTAGTTTTGTGTTTGTGAGGAAACTGAAACTGGTTAAGGAAGAAATTAAGAAACAGAACAAAGAAGGCTTTGGGGGTAAATTTTTTTTTTTTTTTTTTTTTGGTAAGTAATCAAGAGGTATATTAAAAGGACACCAAGGGGATGTCACCCATTTACAAAAGGGCAAATACAAAAACATCATGCCCTAGAGCTCTCAACCATAATGTAGTCAACAAAAGCCAAAAAATTTGAAGATTTGTTACCATAAAGCCCTACACTCCAACTATACAACAACCTCAAAAAATAAAGTTTAAAATCTTGGAGCGGCAGGGCTTTATCGTCAAAGATACGACGATTTCTCTCCTTCCAGGTGGTCCACCAAATAGTCAAAGGCACCATATTCCAAACTCCGAGGATCCAACTCTTGTTCATCCTTCTCCTCCAAGCAACAACCACATCTCTCACATTAGAAGGTTGAACCCAACTAATCCCCATAAGAGAGAGGGCTAAATCCCAAAGTGCGGACACCCAACGACAGTGAACAAGAAGATGATCTGCGGTTTCTTCCTCCTCCAAACACAGCGAGCATCTGCGTGGGCCTCTAAAATTTCTTCTTCTAAGCATATCATCCGTAGGGATCTTTCCTATAGAGGCTGCCCACACAAAGAAACGCACTTTTGTGGGAGCTTTACACTTCCAAATGGACATAGCCGCCAAATCATAACCATCCAAGGCATCAGAATGTGTGGAACAAAAACTCTTGATGCTAAAGGATCCCTTAGTGTTAAGAGGCCACACAATCTCATCATTTTCTTGCGACAGAGCCTCTTTGCCAGCAATTACGGCTAACAAATCACAAAAACTATCCTCTTCCTAATCATTAAGATTCCTCACAAAAGTCAAGTTCCAGTGGCTAATGTCCCCGTTCCAAGAGACTACTTCTTGGACCGTGGCATCCTTCAGACGAGCCATCCTAAAAAGATCTGGAAAAAGAGTCTTTAAAGGCCGCTCCCCACACCACACATCATGCCAAAATAACACCCTTGAGCCATCCTTCACCTCAAAATGTACTAAAGATTTGAAACGCCGAAGACATGATAGGATAGCTTTCCAACAACCAACACCATGGGCATAAGGGCTCTTCTTGCTCCACCAACCCCTCTCATCAACCCCATACTTTCCTTTGATCACGTTTCTCCACATAGCATCATCCTCCTTTGCAAACCTCCACAACCATTTGGTCTTCAAAGCATCATTCATAACACGGAGAGGTCTTATGCCAAGTCCTCCCTGTTGCTTAGGACGACACACATCATTCTAATTTACCCAATGGAGGCCATTACCATTATCAATGGAATTCCAAAGAAAATCTCTCATGATTTTTTCTAACCGATTCGCAATGCTAGAAGGGATAGTGAATAAAGACATGAAGTAGATAGGTGAAGGAAGCATCATTCCAATTCCAAAGAAGGCTTTGGGGGTATTAAGATTAGGAAATCCAAATTGTTGGATTCTATTAATATTCTTGATGTGAAGGAAGAGTCTTCTGGCCTTTGCAATGACAAAATGGAGCAGAGAAAATTGGCTAGAGAGGAGCTAGCAAAAATTACTCTTATGGATGAGATCTCTTGGAGGCAAAAATCAAGGGTTTTGCGGCTTAAAGTTGGTGATCGTAACACAAGTTTTTTCATAGAGTGGCTAATTTTTGAAAAAGTTCAACTTCATGTCTTCCATGACTATCGTTTTGAGGATTTTCATGGCATGAAGACGTCCATTCATGGGTTCTACAAATCCCTTTGTCTTTGAATATGAGGCTTGGAGGCAAAAAGTTGATAACTTGTGACTACCCTCTTTATTAGATTCTGCAAGAGTGGTAATTGAGTTGAATTTTCCGGAGAGGAACTTTTTAAAGCTCTTCATGGTTGTTGTGGTAGTAAGTCACTTGGCTCGGATGCATGACTATGGCTTTCCTCCAGGCTAATTGGGAAACTCTCATGGGTGATGTTGTGAGCATGTTTAATGAGTTCTTCAACACTGGGCAATTTTTAGTGAGTCTTAATGCCACCTTTATTGGTTTGATGCCTAAGAAGGCAGATGCGGATGATATTAGAGACTATAGATCGATTAGTTTGATTGGTTGTATCTACAAGTTACTTTCGAAAGTTCTCACGCAAAGATTGAGGTGTTATAGGGGGTCTTATATCAGAAAATCAGAATGCTTTTGTTGCGGGATGTCAAATCCTTGATGCTGTGCTTATTGCGAGTGAGCTTATTGATTCGAGGATTAAATCTGGTTATCATGAGGTGATTTGTGAGTTGGATATTGAGAAGACTTATGATCATGTTTGGGAGCTCTTATTTATGTCATGAGGAGAATGGGTTTTGGAGAGAGGTGGATTTCATGGATTCCTCAATGCAAACAGCTCTCCCACAGTTTTTTTTTTTCTCTCTCTAGAGAGCTTTGTTAGGGGGACCCAATCTCTCCTCTTTTGTTTCATTTAGTTATGGAGGTTTTAACTAAGATGCTTTGCACAAGTACTGTAGCAGGTCTCCTTTCCATATTTTCAATTAGTTGAATGAATTCGACAACTAGTAATGTCTACCATCTTTTTGCTGATGACGTCATTATCTTATGTGGCAATGATGGTGAGCAGATGGTGAACCTTCACTGTATTCTTGTATGGTTTGAGCCAGTATCGAGCTTGGCGGTCAACCTCACCGAGAGCTCTTTAATGTCAGTGGGTCGGGTTGATAATTATCAACTTCTTGCATATTTTATTTGTTGCTCAGTTGATCTTTTCCTACTTCCTACTTCCTACTTGGGTCTCCCCTTTGGAGCAAAATTCAAGGAAAAGTCCATTTGGGAACCAGTTTCGGAATGGTTCGAAAGAAAACTTTTATGGTGGAGGGAAAATTACCTTTCTAAGAGGAGAAGGTTGACTCTTATCAAAAGTATTCTTTCTGGCATTCCCATGTAATTCCTCTCTCTTTCCAATACCTTCCTCGGTTGCTACTAAGCTAGAAGCCATTCAAAGGAAATTCCTTTGGGACTCTTATGGGACTGATTTCAAGTATGATTTTTGGTGAGATGGAATGTTGTTAAGCTTCCCATGCTTGACGGAGGTTTATAAGAGACTCGAAGATTTTTAATGAGGCCTTGTTGGGTAAGTGGCTATGGAGGTTCATGAATGAGAGAGACAGCCGGTGGAGAAGAGTGATTGGCACTAAATATGGTGTTATCCTTCTAATCCAAATGGTTGTTATTGACTAAGTCTTTAGCGGTATATGTGCAAAGGATAGGGAACTTTCTCTCCACCTTTCTCACGTAAAGTTGGTGATGGGTCTGCCATCTTTTTTTGGCATGGTCGTTGGTGTGAAGGGGGTCCCTTGAATGACCTATTCTTTTTGCTCTTGTGGTTAGTAAAGATGCATCAATTGATGATTATTGTGAGCATGTATCCGGGGCTTGTGTGTGGTCACCTACGTTTGTCCGAGAAGCCTTTTTGGATGATATCACTCTTGTTAGCTTTCACTTTTCATGATTCTTCTCATGATTCAATCAAATGGGATCTTAATTCTAAAGGGATCTTCACTATCAAATCATTCTATATGTAGCTCGTCTTGTTGGCCTCTTCTTCTATTCAGCCTTTTTCGGTGGACCATTTCCTTGGCAAGATTATTGGAAATCTTTGGCTTCGCTTAAAGTTTCTTTCTTTTTTTTAGGAGGCTTCCCATGACGATATCCTAACTTGTGATAAATTGCAGAGGGGTAAGATTTTGGTGAATAGGTGCTTCATGTGTAAAGCGAAAAGGGAATCGCTTGTTGCTACATTATCCTTTCGCTAGAGCCCTTTAGGATCTACCTATAGCTGCATGGGTGTTTCTTGGGTTGCGTTTAACTCTGTTAGGAATCATCTTTTTGCCTGGAGGGCTTCTTTGGGAGGAAGGGTAAGAAAAACGTTATTTTTCTCCCCTATACAATTTTTTGGAGCATTCGGCGTGAAAGAGACAGGAGGGTTTTTGAGGGGTTGGAGCTGCCTCTTCAGCTCTTCAAAAATAATTTCATTAAGATTCTATTTTTGTGATAATGGGAACTTTTGTTATTCCTCTCTTGATCTTATAGATTTTGTGGATAGCTTCTGTATTGGATGTACATAGCTGTCGTAGGATGCTAGGTTTGCATCCAACCTTTTGATCATGATATTTTATACTATCCTCTTTCCCTTATCAAAGAAAAAAAGAAAGAAAAATATCGACTTATTTTATAGCTGTTTAAGTTGGGAATTTGAACACTTTTGGGGTAATCTTAAGGGTGTTGACCTAATATGCCTTCCAATAAATTGTTCCGTTTTTAGACAAGTATCTCTTTTTTTTGGGGGGGGGGGGGTTGTAATGTGGCACTCCTTATGAGTGTTGCGGTTTTTGTTCTTTCTGGGATTATTAACCGTTAATGGTTAATTAAGGTACTTGGTTTCTTTGTATCGTCGTAACAGGATGGTTGTGTTTAAGAGTTATTTGCTAAAGTTGTCTGAAGTGTAAAATGGCCTTTGAGGATATGAATATATTTAGCTAATTGTCTTATGTTCAACTTGTGGAGCAGTTTGTTTGTCTTCTAAGATGTTGAATGTGATCGACTGACTTGATGAATTCTGGAAATATTTTTTCTGTGAGCTAATGCCATATGCTCGTCTCTGTCGCAAGTCTATTTTTGAAGCGGGCTGTTTGACGTGTTGAAAATCCAAGTTATGGGATTATCCTTAAGCTAATGATATACTCTTTAGCATGTCAGGGGCAATGCAGAAATGGAATGACTGAAAAGGGGACTTAAAAGTGTGTTAATTGGTAGCTCTTGGTTTGAGGTACTAGGCATGGGTGGACTCACCATTTTGCGGGTTGTATCCTTGGTGAAGATGACTTGGTGCGGATAGGAAATGCAGTATGTGGCATACTTGAGTGTAAACTGTAAAGTGACAAGGAAGGAGAAAAAGCAGGAGCAATGTCAATTTATCATAGTGATCCTTGTTATTGTTTCGTGGTAATGTTGGTTGTGTATGATTCAAATGTTAATTGTTGGTACCTTTTTTTTGGGGGGAGGGGGGAATTCTTTCTGTCATTGTTGGTAATAATTACATGTTTTTTTAACCAGTGGTTTGGTTGTAATTAAGTGTATTAGTTACATTTGCAAATTTGAAAATTATGGAATTATCCTCAGGAATGAATTCTAAATTGTATTTTCCGTATTTAAAATGACAAAGCCCTGTCACAGGGGTGCAGACATTCAAAAGGGTCCAATACCACCTTCCTAGAGTCACTATTCAAGGCTAATGTTGAATCAAACTCTTCTAGTTCACCTATTGCAGACTTGCTAAACAGTTTGGTTAGTTTTAGCTGAAATTAGATGAATTTTGGATGTTACCTATGAGGTTGGAGTGGAGCAACTTGCTTAATCTGATTGAAGTATCTCCACTTATCAATATGCTTTGAGGGTCTCACATAAGGTCTTTGCTTGTTTGGCAACTTTGAGGGGCCCTAAGTCGTCAATGGGTAAGAGGCAACTGGTACCCATAAATAAGGAGTTTAGCTAATTTCTTCACTACCCAGTTTATTTTTAAAAAGTTTGGATCAATTTTGATATGAGTTTTAGTTTAGCAAAAGAAGTACAAATAAAGCATATTAGGTAGGGGTTGAAAGCTCCCTGATTGAACTTTCCATCCTTGTGAGTAGCTTTTGGTAACTCCAAGCACTAAGAGAGAAATTCAGCAAAACATCAATATGTCAGAATTTGGCCTTAGAAAGAAATCTAAAAACATGGTTCAAGGACTCTGAATATGCCTAGCAAGGTAGGACATAGCAAGATAAAATCGTCCTGAAGGAAATTTGAGAATATTTCCCTATGGGAGAGGCACAGCTAAGGCACAATCAAATTCCAGCACAAAAGGACAAAGAAAAGTGGTAGTATATGTACGATTTTTTTAAATTTGAATTTGTTCATTTAATGAAACGTTTCCATTGGTTTGTACAAGTGAGACAAAGTTATCTTGCTCCTATTGGTCGTGTATTTTTGTTGCTTGTCTTCTATTGTTCTGGCGAAAGATTTTTGTCCAATTTTCATTGGCTAATGATGTAATTTTCCTATTAGCTAACTCCTTGCTTTGGGAATAAGTCAGGGTCTTTGTAGGCCTTTAAATATGCTACTTTTCTCTCTTGTAATCAGACTTTGATGAATGATAGATGATATAATTCATTGCTATTTTGTCTCACAAAAATCTCTCAAAACTTTATCTCATTTTGGGTGGTGTTTTTAGAGTCTAAAATTTATCTTAATCTTTGGTTGTTTTAATCTTTAGGGGATCAAGTGGTATTCAGCCCTCTAATTCGTGGCAGAAATTCCTTTATCTTAGAGCTTTTATTTGCTCTTTGTTCCTCGTTGCCAATCACACCTCGCTGCAGAGTCTTGAACTGTGCTAATTTCAATCAAGGCCCGTTGTTCGAGACTGATTTTCAGTCCTTGATCTTGGTGATTGAAGGGCTTGGGCGCATCACTCAGTTAATTTGGATAGTTTCCTTCCAATGAGTACCTGAATTCACTTCCTTCACATTTGTTACCAAGGTCTTTGTAACATAGGTGCCAAGCCACTTTAAGGGATGCACAAAGGTTCACAGCTATCTATTGCTCAACTTCACACTTTGGACATGATGCTTCTAAATTTTAGTATATAACTCAACCTCAAATTTTTGGGGGATGGTGATATGTGCATCTTTGTTTTTGTTGTTGCCCCTCCCCCCTTTTTGGCACATGTTCTAATTTCAATGGTGATCCCTCTTTTCTGGTGAACTCTCTGATTGATTGGACCAATGTTGCAGGTATGAGCCATTAGCCTATCTGCTTGGTAAGGAGTACTTTCTCCATGCTTATGGTCCAATATATGCCCTGTCTGCCAAAGTTGTCAGAAGCTTAGTTTCCCTAAGAAATGACAGGCAAGTTGCCATTGAACAGTTTTCTTCTTAATCCAAATTGTTGGCCGACACCTCCCCTCTCCCCCTCCTCGCAAAAAATCTATCTGCAGGAATTTTGTGTCTGTGTTTGAGAATTTGTCGTTACGCTTCAGAGGTCATTAGTCCTGGAGCTTTTTTTGACTAGCAACTATTTTTTCAGCTTAGATAGTATGAACTAAAGCAAAATGTCTCTCTGAACTTCCTCTACTCCATTTTTGTGGAGTAGTAGGTAGTTTATGGTTTTTAAACTTAGGGTCAATCGGAACCAGTTTCTCTGTAATTTTGCAATTCAGGGGTAAAGCTGCGACATCTGACCCCCCTCCTCTGGTGGCGGGATTTTTGAGGTATTGGATTTGGATTTTATTAAATTTGATATTTATGGGACATCTTATGTAACTGTCTGCTGTAGTGGCATCTTATACCATATACTAGACCTTTAAATTTTCTGATGATAAGCATGGTGGTTGCGACATTTGCCTATAGTCGGCTAGTATTCCCCCCCCCCTCCCCCCAAAAAAATCATTGGTGCGGGGGATCGTGCTCTAATGCTTAAAAGCTAGAAAAAGAGGGACGGTTACATTAGTGCATGACTAAAGTTACTGAGTAACAGATTAATTCTAGGATTGGTGTTCGATTGATGAATTTTTATCCTGTCTGAAAGTGCAGCTTTCGGATGTTTAGCAATGAAGATGTGACAATTGGATCCTGGATGCTTGCCATGAATGTCAATCATGAGAACAATCATGCATTATGTTCATCTGAATGTACATCTTCATCCATTGCTGTGTGGGACATACCCAGGTGCTCAGGTCTGTGTTCTCTGTTACCTGGTACAACTTAGAAATCAAATATGATATATATGGTCTTTCTGGGTTGTTGACAATATCATATCCTTTAAGGCTAGTACAAAAAGCAAGCTAGATTGCATCGGTATCTCTTTTAGTTCTTTGGTGGATACCTTAGCCACTTGACGCTGTCTCTCTTGGGGCCATGCCAACCTGCGCCCTACAAAACACTGAAAGAGAACAAAACAAAACATAAATAAAGAAGATTTGGGGGGGGGGGGGTTGTGGATCCGCTTGAATGTGGTCTTAGGAAATCAACTTTACCGTTGAAAGAAAACATGCGTGCGCATATGAAAAGGGAAAGAAAGCTTGCTCCCCACTAAGTTTTCTTGCATATGATAATAATAAAGTAAGAGATAAAAAATTAAGAACCCTGAGTGTCAGTGGCTGTTTTATTCAGAGGTTATTCCTGTTAACTTGTTTGAGGCGTTGTAAGATGTCCTATTGAAGATGGCATTATCATTTTGGTCAGTTTATCATAACCAATGCCTAGACTGTTTGCTGGCTGTAACTGCTGTAACTAGGATATTGAGGAGTTTTGGAACAGCTTAAATCTCGTGTGTTGCTTGGTCATACTGATAGGGCTGCAAGCGCCTGATGGCGTAGTAGCAAATCAAGATCGTCTCCCACAGGGACTAGTTCAAGCTATCAAGCTATTGGTTTATTCCTCAAGATAGGCTAAGTGAATCAGAATTTAAGAATGAAATTGAATTATGTTGCTTATCTAATCTAATAGGTAAACAATCAAGGAATTTAATCAAATTAAGTAATTTTCCAACTCAAGAATTAATCTAGCACTACTTCTTTAGACGGGTAATTCCAAAACCGATAATTAATTTGGCAAGCCTGTCTCTCAAGGTGGAATGAAATTTTTAAATCTAATCAACTACCATTTCTCAAGGATTTTTGATTAATCTAAAAGATCATTAAGAACGCGATTATCAAATTTAGGGATTTTTTAAACAGTGAGTCTTTCTTGAGATCTCACACACTTAAGTCGAATATTAGTTTTTCAATATCTAGTTTCACATTTCAGTTTTTCACCAAATGTCTAAAACAAGTAAGAAGATCAATTTTCCTACTAGCAAATCAACATCTGAGATCTAATAGAATAAATCCAACAAATCTGAAGGACTTTTAGATCAAAACAAGAATTTGTTCAATCACAAGAATTCAACTCAATTCCAAGATTAACAATTTAGAACTTAACATAAAATTCAATCCTAATATAAAAACCATAAAATTCTAGAGAGAAAAGAGAAGAGAAGGGAGAGCAGTTGCGCAGCTGATGCATGCTTGTATAGATAGATGCAAACTCGACCCAAAATTCTTGCAAATCTTCATCTTCAACTTGCTCTCAACTTTCTCTAATCTAAATCTAAATCTTAACTAGATGATGAATGTTGAAGAGTACAATGGAATAGGATGATGAATGAAGCAGTAAAATGTGGTTTTTATCACTGAAATCAAGTCTGCAAAACCACCACGCGCATGGAGCACGAGCAGCCGCGAAAGAATCCAGTAGGCTTGGGGAGCAGGGGCCACCACGGACCGTGGTCCCCACCACAGTCTGACCGTGGGGCCGTCTGTCCGGGTGGCTTTCTCTCTTTTGAGTCACTGCGTTGCTTTGCTTTGCTTCTCTTGGATCTCCCTGACTGTGGTTGTGGCCACGGTTTGTCCGTGTTGGGTGTCTTTGGGCCTCTTTTGCCTTCTTTAATCTACATGGCCTCTAAATCTTTATTCTACTCAAATAACTTGGCTCACGAAGTGAAAATATGTAAATACTATCAAAACAAGCGAAACCAACCATAATAGTAGAAATAAGGGCAGAAATCGTACAATTAAGCATATTAATCCCCTAAAATGACTCCCAAACATTTATGAAATCCTATGCAAATATGACATTCGTCACTCCTCGATGATTAAACCTTTGCTTGTCCTCAAGCAAATACTAAAGAAAACTGATAAGAGGAGAAACATCTAGGATTCAAAATAGAACAACCTCTTCAAAATAGGCAACGGATAGCACATTACAAGCAAGAATATCAATCGATGGCAGCCCTAACTATTGCACAATACATTTCAAATCAGGAGAAGGTGGACGTTTTCAAAGAAATATATGACAACAAGCCAGATATCAAACTTGATTACCCCTAAAAAAACACAAAGCACATCATGCAAGCGTATGAAATTAATCGGGGCCAAATGGACGGGTAGAACCTCTCTTTTGGGAAATCTGAATCACTCCTACTCATGTGTTTGAAATATAGCATGGATTCACTCAAGACTCATTCCAAAGACATAATTTATCATAGATTTGCCAAGACTCTCAAATTCTCTTCCACTAAAAATGCAATGTGCACAAGACAATCAAGAAAACTTTATTTGGGTTGTAATGTAGGCTAAAAGGGTTAAGGGAAATGAGTGAACAAATAAATTTACGCAATGTGGAGGTTTGTAGCCAAATGACTAGGGAGCAACCTATCAAAGCACCAATTAACCTTGAAGTTCACCCGCACTTCAAACCTCAAGAACATAATGAACATACCTTAATGAATTATGCAGGAAATGAGTTGACAAAGAAGGACCACAAGCTATGTACTTATCCAATGCCAATCAACTTATTCATTCTCTCTCTCTCTTTATTTTTTCCTTCCTTTTTTTGGCCTTTTTTTGTTTCTTTCTCTTCAACATGACTTTTTTTCTCTTCTTTTTTTTTGAAAATGAAATGAAAATATCAATTATTGAAAGGCATAGGATCATGAATTATCAATCCACAACCTAATACGTATATACACAGCCCAAATAAAAGGGAAAAACAATTAAATGCTCAATAACATCAATCCCTTAACAAACCAACATACCAAATGCATCTTGAACTCAAATACCCCCAAAACCACCTTCTACATAGATGAAATGATGCTCCATAAGCATGACTTAAAGGTTAGGAACACGTATGTATAGCCAAGGGCTATTTTTTTATTTTTTATGACCCAGGCTGGGCCAGCTTGTGCGCACATCGACTAAATCCCTGGGGGCCCTGAAGTTAACGACCAGGAAAACCTCCAGTGGCCCTGATGGGGAGTTGAACTCGTAACCACTGGAATGCAATCCCAATGCCTCATCAGCTGAGCTACCCCATCAGGGTTATGTATAGCCAAGGGCTAATAAGAAGTGTTCACAACAAAGACATATAAGCTCAAAGGGGTTAGCAAAGAGGATAAATATGTAATACAAGGGTAAGCTATTGGCCTTTGTGACTAAAATGTCCGTAGAAATAATGCCTCTATCATGTCATCAAGTATGCACATGCTAATGTGGTTTTTAACAAGAGCCTAGGCAAGCTTTAGAGATGTAATATGTAAGAATCGCACGCACTAAAGAACATGAGACTAAATATAATGATTAGTCCAAATATGGCTCAAAGTCTCACGGGATATCTATCAAAGTTTCAATTAGCTCATAAAATGACTATTATGTACCAACATTAGTGTCAACGACTCTAAGGAGGCAATATAATTCTCCATCAGGACAAGAGTCAAAATAAAGAATATTTACAAAACCTTCACAAATTTTAACACTAAGTTAAGACCTCCTTGCAAATGGGGTAAATGGAGCATTAACCACTCCATAGGAAGGACAAAACCTTCACAACTTTAAGACACGAACCCTCTAATTAGATGTCTTCAAAACACGTAGGGGCTTATCAAACTTCTAGGACCACACTTTAGACAATGCAAGGTAGATAACCAAAATCACACTAAAGACAACAAGTATCCTCTTAACCTTATCAAAGCCTACAGAGAAATCATAGGAAGGATTAAATAATGTAGTCCACATGACTTTCATGGGTAGATCCTCTAGGCATACATAATAAGGGTCAATGGAGGGATCATACCCTCTAAAGTAACTTAGGGACACATAATCATCGGTATTTCCACCAAGCATATTATTAAACATGTTATCCTCATAGCTTAAATCAACATTAGCATCATAAATCATAAGATTTTTCCTTATCAAAAAATAAATCATAAGATTATCAATGCGCGTATCAATGTAATACTCAGGGGAAGGGGAAGGCGAAGGTTGTGAACACATAGGGGAAACATAGGAACAATTAATGAAATTGGGGAGAACACTATCATTAAAACCAAGGCTAGAAGCCTCCTCATGCATAAATACATCACGTGACCCCTCAAAAGAAGTCTCAACTAGATCATGCACCTCATCTTATGTATCTTCTGACCCAAAGCATGCATGAACAAACTAAACCTAGCAACTACCCCAAAAGGCTCACCACTCATCTCGAGCCCCGTTTACTGAGTTAAAGGGAATGATGAACCCCGTAAGGTCAGAACAATATCAATATTGTCCCTGGGTGATGCAAAGTCAGGTTGATCATAGTATGCATAATAAGAACAAATTTATATTATGGTTAAAAGAATTACACTAGTTATGCTGAAAAGGAGCATAATAATATCTAGAATAGAATGCACAAGAATCAAGGCATGAATATCTAGAAATACAACTAGCCTTTTCAAACTCAAATGAATCCCAAGCAATCAACTCAAGTAAGTTCCATGTCTCATCAACACTTTTACCATGAAAACCCCAATATTATGAAAGAGCTCGGGTGTCACTATTCACAATCTCATCAACAATATCTAAAATTTCCCATTTACCCGCACAATAACGTCACTGAGTGAGAAAGACATGCAAATGCTAAAATACCTTCCAAATAATTCATGTTCAAATTGGTGGAAGTGGAAAATTGTCAGTCTTTTTCCTCAAAATTTTATTAGTTTTTTAGTTTTTAATTTTTTTGATTTTTCTTTTCAAAGGAAAACAAAATGCTTAGTCAAATAAATCGGGAAAAACTCAATATTCGACACTAGTCCCCGTCAACGGTCAAAAACTTGATAGGGCCGCAAGCGCACAGAGATTAGTTCAAGCTGTTGGGTTATATTTCCTCAAAGTAGGCTAAACGAATCAAAATTTGAGAATGAAATTAAACTATACTACTTATCTAGTCTAATAGGCAAACAATCAAGGAATTTAATCGAATTAAGTAATTTTTCAACTGAAGAATTAATCAAGTACTGTTTCTTTAGACGGGTAATTCCAAAATCGATAATCGATTTATGAAGCCCCTCGTTCAAGGTGGAATGAACTAATCAACTACCATTTTTCAATGATTTTTGATTATCTAAAATCATTAAAAACGCGACTATCAAATTTAGGGGTTTCTTGAACAGTGAGTCTTTTTCAAGATCCCACAAACTTAAGTCGAATATTAGTTTTTCACCTTTCAATTCTTCACCAAATGTTTAAAACAAGCAAGAAGTTGATCAAGTTTCCTACTAACAAGTCAACATTTAAGATTCAATCGAGTAAACCCAACAAATTTGAAGCACTTTTATATCAAAATAAGAATTGGTTCAACAACAAGAATTCAACTCAATTCTAAGATTAGCAATTCAAAGCTTAACATAAAAATTAATACTAATCTAAAAAGCATAAAAATCTAGAGAGAAAGGAGAAGACAAGGGAGAGGAATTGCTCAGTCGATGCGTGCTTGTATAGGTAGATGTAAACCCAACCCAAAATCCTTGCAAATCTTCACCTTCAACTTGACTTCAACTCTCTCTAATCTAAATCTAAATTCTAACTAGATGATGAAGGTTAAAGAGTGGAATGGAATAGGATGATGAATGAAGTAGTAAAATGTGGCTTTTATCACTAAAATCAAGTTTGCAAAACCGTCACACGCATGGAATACGAACAGCCACGGAAGAATCTAGCAGGTTCGGGGGAGCAGGGGCCACCATGGTTTGACCGTGGGGCCCTCTGTTTTGGTGGCTCTCCCTTTCTGGACTTGCTATTTATCTTGGATCTCCTTGGACTGTGGTTCTGGCCACGATTTGTCTGTTTTTGATGTCTTTGGACCTCTTTTGCCATCTTCTTTGATTTACAAGGCCTATAAATCTTCATTTCACTCACATAACTTGGCTCACAAAGTAAAAATCTATAAACACTATCAAAACAAGCGAAACCAAGCTTAATAGTAGAAATATGGGCAGAAATCGTACAATTAAGCATATTAATCTCCTAAAATGACTCCCAAACGCTTATGAAATCCTATGCATATATGACATTCATCACATACATTGATACTTATTGAAATAACTCAGAAGGATTCCGAAGCCCCTCCCTCCATAAAAACCATCAAAAGAGTTTCTTTTGGCTTACATTGTTCTACCTCATAAATGATCAAATGAACATAAAAGGTGATTAAGTTATAAAGGAGGAAAAGGGGAAGAAAGCCGATTTGAAAAGACAATTGGGATGACCATCTTATTTAATGATTTGTAAAACACAAAATTTTATATGTCAGAATTAGTTTACTTTGTTGCATTTTTTTAAGGATGCGGGTCAAACAGGTTTTGATTTTGCATTGAAATTCATTTAGTTATTCACCTTTTAATAATTATTCCACGAATTAAATTTTTTGTATAGGAATAAAGCAAGTGTTATCACTTATAGCGGATCCACATTAAGCCCAAGGGTGTACACGCACACCCTTTGGACCAAGAAAATGTTCAGTAGTTAATTTTGTAAGTCTTTATTTTATGTACCGCGATACTCCTAAGAAATTGGTCCAAGCCCAAACGGACACCCTTAACAAAGACGACATATGGCCTAAACCTCGCAAGTTGCAAGCTTTTTTTAAAATTTTTTTGAAACATTGAATGTAGCCAAGTCGCCAACCCATGTGAGTCCCTCTCTCGCACTCACTCTCGCTTTCTTTCTCTCAATACGCTACTGTAATTCACAAATCAGTTTTGCTTAATCCTCTAAGGCCACGATCTACTGGTGCTCCTAGATATTAAGTCCCAATTTTACAAGATTAGGGTTTTAATTTTGAAATTGTGATTTTAGATTATTATTTTAAATCGTTCCCCCCAGCTGGTTTAATTTCAGATTTGTTTCTCTTTATGGTTGTTTAATTTCTGGTTTGTGATTTCTTTTCTATTTTTTTAGAAAAATGGGATATGATTATTCGAATGTCACTGTGTAAGAATTTAGGTTGCTTGCCTTGCTTTATGGGATTTAGATTTATATCATTAGATGCTTTGTTCACATAATCTAGTTATTTAGTCTTCCTTTTTTTTTTTTTTTTAAGAATCTGGATTGAATTGCCATTGATGATTTGATTTAATCAAGATTCATAAATTGACTTGTTCAATTATCTGTTTTTTTCCCCGAAAAAATGGATTGAGCTGTTCAATTTGCTATGTACTGTAATGTAGTTTACCTCTAGGCACTCTAAATAAATTGCACTTCTTTTGTTGCTAGTTCGTCACATGGATAAAGATGTATTTGACTCAATTTCTAATGAGACTCTCCTATATTGACTTCAAAGCATTAGAAAATGTAGAGGACAAATGTAATGTAACTATTGCAATATTCAACATATTATGTGAGATTTCTTTTGTAATGTGTTAGATTAGAGTGTTGGTAGATGGACACTGTTGTTCAAACCTTCATCCGCCACTAATAGATTGTATTCAAATTTTTTTTATGTAACTATGAATTTTATGTGCAACTATAAGATATGTTACTTAGACTCTTGATTTGACCTAAGACAGATGTATGTTGAACATCGTGGCAGATCCAGAAATGTTAGATATGGGCGTCCCATTCTCAGTTTCACTACATTGGATTAATAACAATTAATTTTTATGGGTGTCCTTCAACAAAGTTTTTAAAGATTTTTGTAACTTTCGTAGCTGATTTTCTGAAAAATTCGGCCACTCGGTGCTTGGGACATCCATGCCAAACAAATGAGTCTTCCGTTGCTTGACACTTCGCATTCTAAAATTGTTATGGCGCTTGCTGCTTCACTTCATCCCAAAAGCCTAGCAAAAAAAAGCTAGATTCTAAGAGAATCCACATCCACACTTTTAGAGGTTGTTATTTCCTTTTTTGTTTTTTTTTAAAAGTCCCAGAACAAGAGCTGCTATCTACTTCTAAATAGTATAACGTAGTAAAGCAGTAGTGAACAATTAAGTGAGAAGTTTTATTGGAATCTGCTATAATCCAAGTCGAAAATATGTGTAAAAGTGTGTCCTTTTTATTACTTGAGGGGAGGGGTTGAAGGAAAAGGTGAAAATTTGGAAAGCGGTATAATCTAGAAACGTACACATTTTTCCAGAGAGGAATCCAACACCTGATGACGTCCTGGCTTCACCATATTTCAAGTTTTGAGTAGCATTTTCAAACGTTGCTGATGTAAGGGCATGTGAAATTTCCTAATTACGTTATGGCAAGATATGGAGCTTATTTCTACGTTACCTACATAGCATGATTTAAATAGGAATTTGCTGCACAATGGGCTTTGCATTACTGTGTAAACAATTCTGATTAATGAAGGGTGAACTGCTTGATGGGGCCAAATGATGTCTCAGAAGCTTTAAGGTTGAAAAAAGGCTACATTACCTAGACTTCCCGTTTTATTTATGTATACCCACATCTGGTGTATGACAGTTGAGCATATGTATTTACTCTTGGGTTCTGCATAGTAGTGCACCAAATTCATGGAAAATAACAAATCTGACACTTGGATATGCATACATATTGGCCACATCTACTCATGTTCGGCTGGCAAGTAGAGAGAACATAATTCCTAACATGCCCAAAAACTGCTTTCTATGCGCAAGCTCCCATTCAATTCAGAAGTAGTTTCTAAGTATGTGTTCGATTAATATGTTTTAACTCTTTGTGATGCAGGGCTTTGCAATCCGGAAAAGAAAATGTTGGAACTTCATAAAATTGAAGCCTGCTCAGGGAGCCCTGGTGTTCACTTTGATGAATAGGTTTGTTTTGTTTTGTTTGTCAATCTTACCTCTGTTCAATTTGAGTTTTGGGATGGGGCGGTTATTTTGATATAGGTCCCCCCTTGTTGACAGCAAGATTTTTTCCCCTTTTTTTTGGGCGCTGGTTTTGGGGTGGGGGGGGGGGGGGGGTGGGAAGGCAGATTAGGTGCAGATACAGTTTGTGATCTTGTACCACTGTACGGACAATTGACTACCGTACTGGAGAGCGGAATAGTTTCACATCTTGTGAACTGACAATTCAATACTTCATGGATGCATGTTGATTTTCCTGTTGAAACTAGTCGGTGCTAGCCAAAAGGAGTTTGCTGATTCAATTCTCTTGTTTTGCAGTCAGATGTCAAAACCCGATCCAGAAGACACTTCTGTAGGCAGGGTAGGGTGAACAGATGAGTGACATTCTTTTACAATAGGTGTGTTACTTTTTGTTTGATTTTTGGACGTACTTTGAGTATTGGTAAAGAAGTTTTTGGTATTCTTTAGTTAGTATTTTAGCTTGGAATTCAAAATTTAAAAGTTATTTGTTGGGATTTGAAAAGTTTCCTCTGAAAAGGGGGTGAGGCACTGTTAAGTGCCCTAGGCTTGTGGGCAATATTTCGCTGTGATGGTCTTTGCCAGTACATGGCGAGGTGCCCCTACTGTCACAAAGCAAACACTAAACACAGTTAACAACAAATAATTGAAGAGCTGAACACGAAAGGTAAAAGTTGTCTTTTCTTGCTATGGGGTACTTTAATTAGTTGGATGATATTTTTGACTAGGTATAGCAATTGCACGTGTTGTGTGCAGGCAAGTTGGGACTCAGGAGGGATTATAAGAGCTGGTGGGGGATGTTGGTGAACTATTGATTAAATTGGCATTGTTTTTCTTCTAAAGAATGATGTATATCAATGTTAAGAGAATTGACTCGGTCGTTGAACCGGTTGGAGGAGCGGATTACTATGTTGATCATTCAGATTGTTTAGTTCGATTAAAATCGGATTAAAGCGGCTAGACTTGGTTGTAAAGAAAGTTTTGCCAAGTCCAATTAGAGTCACAACTGCTCATTGTCAAAAGCCCATGAAAGAAAATTAAAACATTGGAGAACAAAGGCCCATGTCCTTATGTGACTAATTACGTGTAGCATGCTTGCGGCGCCAACAGCTCTCAAATGGCCATCTTCCCATTCGTCTTTTTCCCAAGCGTGGATCTCTGCTGTATCGTCTCTCACTCTCTCCCTTACATCAAGGGCTTGCTGAATCAATCGACTTGTATGGAGTCTCATCTCTTATTTTCTCTCAACTGAGCTGTCACTAAGAGTGTTTCAAGTGGACTTTCGAGGAGGAGAGAGATGCTGAGGCTGAATTGTAAGCCTTAAAACAGAAATTTTCTATATGAACTAAGAAAATTCTGGTCGGATGGCAGGCTGGCCAGAACTGCATTTTTGAGTTTTTCGTAATGTTATGGTGACTGGTTCCCGTTGAACAGGCATGTCCGGTCTGATTTTTGTAACATTGATGTTGATGTGTATTGAGGTTGTTACCATGGTAATGAATGTGTTTTAGCCATTCCAATATCATTAAAACTGTTGCCAGTGCTGTCACTCTTCTTGCCACATCCTTATTGTTCGGGCTTGGGGAAGATGAAACTTGTGATTGCTTAAAAGGGTACATAACTGTGTCATAAGAAATAGAGAAAGACAAAAAACAATGAAAGTCAAATTCTCATTAAATACAGTGTACGAGAACCGGACCGGATCGGTCAGTTCAAACAGTCCGATCGGGACTTGCTTTGACCACCAATCCAAAAAACATGTAAAACAATTGAACAGTCACACCAATCCGTCTAACCCTATTCCTGATTCCATTTGTTGGAGTCTTTATGAGAGTGGGGAATTCACCACTAAATCTGCAACATGAGCTACCCATGGGATTGAATGACTCCAATCCCAATCTTGGGAATACAGTTGGATTTAGAAGTTAGATATTATGCCTAAGTTAAAGGTCTTCCTGTGGCAATTATGTCATGCATCCCTTCCTACCTGAGGGAATTTACTCCTTAGGGGTTTGGACATTGACCCCTTATGTCCTCATTGTAATGTCGCTATTGAGGACACAGAGCATTTGTTTTTACGGTACCAAAAAGCTCAAATCCCTTGGCAATTAGAAAGCGATCATAATTGGGTTAATGTTGATCTTCCAGTTAACCCCCAACTGAAGATCAAGAACTGGCTCTCCATCATCAAGCATTCTGTGTCATCCATTAAGATGGATAGAATTGTAGCGCTCCTTTGGAGCATTTGGAAAACTAGAAATAATAAAATTTTCCGTAATGAATCATGTAGTATGGGATTATCTCTTCTACGTGCAAAACGAGCAAGCGTCGAATGGTACATAAGACATAAACTTTCCCCAACACTCCAACCAGTTCTTCACCATCATTCAAACTGTAGGTGTCAGCATTCAAGATGGTTCACATGGAGGAAGCCACAAGGTGGATTCGTCAAAATAAACTTTGATGGATCCAAAAATTCTCAAATTGCAGCAGGAGGCTTTGTCATTCGTCATTGAGACCGACGCTTTTTGCAGGCAGCATCATTCAATTTAGGAGCAACATCAATATTAGTGGCAAAAGTTACAGTAATGCGCAATGGGCTTAGAGCAGCAGTATAAGCGGGATTTACTGATATTCATATTGAAGGAGACAGTCGCATTCTCATCCAAGCAGTAAAAAGGAAAACTCAAGTACCATGGAAAATTCAAGTGCTTGTCCAAGATATCACTACTTTTTTAGATAGATTCAACACGATTATAATTAATCATATTTTTAAATAGGGTAATAGTGCAGTTGATTGGCTGGCTAAATTTGGGTTTCAATTCTTTTCACAAATGTGTGGAATTTAGTCCCACCCCGAAACCTTCGTCGTGTCCTCATAGACGATAATTTATGACGAGCCCTTGAGAGAACGGCATCCTAGATTGTATGACTTACCTTTTTTACAAAAAAAAAAGTCACACCAATCCGAAAAACGTGCAAGACAAGTGAATATATCGAAACCCATCAAAACAATCCAATTATGTTACTACTGCTTTCTTCGACACCGGCAAGTACATTGCCCTAGACACTGATGGGCACTGGCAAAACTAACTATTAGAAGAGTCCTGGGATTGGGAATCTAGACATAAGGTTGTCAAATAGATCAGGTCGGGTCGACTTCGTGTTCGGATTGAAGTTAAACAGGTTGAAGATCCCCTGATCTGAACCTGACCTGTTTAATAAACGGGTTCAAAAACTCGACCTAAAACCGATTAAAATTTAAACGGGTTGACCTGATTCTGACCTACTTACCCCGTTTAAGTTAAACGAGTCAGAAGCAAATACCTAATAACTTGTTTAACCCATTTAACCCATTAAACTTTTAGGCATAAAATTTACATTTCAAAATCTCCGAGCTGTTTACTTATTGCAAGTTGTTTACTTCTACCACGAATCCATCACATGTGATTCATAATGTACTTAAACACATCACCAAATCCATAGTGGAAACCTGAAGTACCAAGTTCAAAGTTACAGAACCAAAGTTCAATTGTTCAACAAAACATAACCAACAAGCAACTAAGTGCAAACACACAAGTCTGCGCCAACAGCTATTAGCCTATTACACAACCAGATATAAGCTCAAAACAATAATGCATAAGAGCTAGTTAACCGAAGCTGAATATCCACTTCTGACCGCACTCTTCGATTGGCCTTCACCTTCTTCATGTTCATCACATCTCCACGAAGATAATTCAAGTTGACTTGAGGCCGTATGACTGCTAATATAAATAACATACAAAACACAAAATCATTTTTGATCAAATTAAACCAAAAACATATGAAACAAGGGTAATTTAACGCCAATTCGAAATAATCTATGGTAATTCAACACCAATTCGAAAGAAATTAGAGAGAATATTCAACCTGCAATAGATGTAGTCGTGACCATGAAACGGAGACGTGGCTGTGACCGGTGACCGTGAATCGAAGGTTGGACGGAGAGGGAAATCATTGCGGAGGGTGGCTAAATGAAGGTTTTTGTTCAGAAACAAGGGTTAGAGAGAGAGAGAGAGAGAGCGACAAAAAAAGAGAGTCAGAGAGAGAGAAAGACGATTACTTACCGGGTTAACGACGGCGAGAGGTGACTATGCAAGAAGCAAGAGGCCAGATGATGGGGACCATCCTATGGAACCAAGTGAAGACCAACCGCCAAGC
>JACYFF010031959.1:60340551-60372354 GCA_017589665.1 Selenicereus undatus | reverse complement strand
ATATATATATATATATGTAGATATACATACATGTATATGTATGTATATATGTATAATTATATATAGATATGTGTATACATGTATATGTATATGTGTTTAGAATTATATGCATATATATATGCATACATACATGCATACATACATATTTTAAAAACTTTGTGACGTGGTCCAACGCTCGTAATGCAAGTCATTCTAAATATTTCTCGCCATGTGTTGTCTTTTAAAAACTTTCTTACAACTATGAGGAAAAATATTTATTTTCCATCCGGGTTGTTTTTTTCCTTTCGTTTGATTTAAATATTTGGGTATTCTGCCTCACACTTCAACTATTTATTGCTTTCGTTTATTTTTCCCTCCTATTTATTTTATTTCGAAATTGAACTTGTTTCCCTCCCAAATTCACCCAAATCAACTCTAGGAAAAAACATGGTATTTCTTTTCTTTTAATTCCTTTCCTTTCCTTTTTTTTTTCTTTTTCCTTCCTTTTGCTTCTTTTCCTTTTTCTCGTTCCTTTTTTTTTCTTTTCTTTCCCTAAATCTTCCCCGCACAAACTGGTAAACCCCCTCTTTTTTTACTAAATCTTAGTCGTGAACAATAAACCCCTTCTAGTATTTCTTTTCTCTCTTTCGCTCTCTTCCTCATCTCTCTCTCTCTCCCTCTCTCTCTCGTTCTCAGCCACGCATATACATAACCGCCACCACCAGACCACCATACCATTCTCTCCCTTGGTGGTAAGTGGGGTGCATTCCATGCACCCCATGCATGAGTATCCCAACCCTTTGAAATTCCTTCTTATGTGGAAATCATGGCTTATGCAAATTCAACTAGGAAGCATTAAAATCCATTCTTTTTTTTTGTTATTTTCATATTTGAAGCACGAAGAATCTGACCCTCAAATCACTTTTCTACCGAATCTACAACAAGGTAAGTGTGCAACATTTTCTTGAAGTTTTCGTATCAAATTGTAGGTTTCCTTGACTTAAAAACGATTTGGGTTAGGGGGGAAGGGTCATTGGATTGTTACGAGGGTTACTTCGACACTTAAAACGTGATTATTGGGGGAAAAAGATTAGGTTTCGGATTGGGGTTTGATCGGGGGCATGCCACTATTGAAGACAGAAAATACACGTAACTTTAAAAACATTATTCCCGTTGATATTATGGCCTAAAATTGTCAAATTTGGAGGGTAGATAGGCCAAGGTGTTCTCTGCGCTATGCCTTTTGACTCGATGGATTTCAAGGTGTATCCAGAGAGTTATGGTTTGTTTATGGGAGACTTTGCCCAAAGATTTTTGGCCAAGATACTGGGAGAATTAGAGAACACACAAAACATGAAAGTTGTAGAGGACAAGCTGCTCTTTTTGTAATGGGAAATAATTTGAGTTTTGGCTGTCGGGTGTGAAAATTATGGGACTAGAAATTCGGGCTAGGAAATCTGGGCTGGGTCTGCTGGGCTGGAAAGTGGCTGCAGTTATGGCCACTTTGAAAATTCACCCAGAGTAAGTCGGTCAACCAAAAATTGTCAAATTTTACATGGATGCCTCGGGATGTGTTGCATAATTTGTTTTGGAATCAGGCTGATTGGGGTAGCGTAGCCCACGTTACAACCAGTTTACCATGGACTATCCAAAACAAGACAGTCAGTGACACTGCTAAAATAAGTGAGAAAACGACCTATTTCGGGATGGAACCGAGCAAAATCCCGAACATGACAAGGGTAGGGAACGACTCAAAGTTTCTGGATTGGGTTAGAAAATTTAAATTGGACATCAGGACTAGAAGTTAAGGCCTTTGGAAGGGGGGCCCAGATTCTGGCCGAATTTGAACCCTAGTGTGGGCTTGAATTAGGGACCCTAAAGGCACGGGTAAATTGTATAAAAATTATTAGAAGCAAGCAAAAGACATTGGGGTAATTTATTTGAGTTTAGACTGAGTGTGGGCTATGTGTTGGTCCAAGTGCGGAGTAGTAGGTTTAGAATAGTAATCGAGCCCGTAACTTGTACAATATCCACGTAACAATCATGCCCTAACCCTTCCCCGCATTGTTTGCAGCTGTGTGTGCATTGAACATGGTAAGAATTGTCCTGTTTAATGATTTAAAGGAACGATAGCATGAGTTAGCTGAATGTAACTGCGTAGTAGAATCTATATGACGTGAAATGCTATGAAATTGAGACCTTGTCATGTTTTATCGGAAATTCCTGCTTCACTGCTACGGGGTTGTCATTGGGGGAAGTGTCTGAGATTGAATGAACTTACTTATGCTAAATCGACCTTTAATCAGGGAAATGAAATAAATAACTGGAAAGGCTGAGTTGGGTGAGATTTAATCTAACTGTGTTGATTGTAGGCCATTAGCCTTCCTTGGGAAATTAGTGCATGCATATGAGTGGCCTCATGCTCTGCGGAGATGTGGGCCAGGTTAGCAGCAACCATCCCTGTTGATGGTAGGCCATGAAAGAGTTAAGTGGTAACCGCCTGAGTAGTGGTAGGCTAGGAACGAGTTCAGCGGCTACTTTGAGCTGAAACGCAGGCCATGAGACCCAGTGGGGTCGCTCACCTAAAATCTGACTGTTGTATTTTTCATCATGAATCATGAATTAACATCTCTGAGAGCTGGTAACCATGGAAGGCTATGTTAATAAGGAATGTGTCTTGGGAGTCTTGCTGTTTTCCCCTACCCCTTAAAATGTTTTTAAAATGAATTTGTGTGCGAAGTTGACTGTTAGGGGTGATTGTTTACTAAGTTTTTCTCACTCTTATAAAATGTTTTGTTTTCAGGTGAGTGAGTTGTGCATGGGACTGGGGAACGGAAAGTAGAGCGAGGCCCGAATGCATGATTCAAAGACGATGGAAGTTTAGTTGCTAAGATAAAGTTACTATGAACATTTGTTTGATTTGGTAGATGTTATTATAGTTTGAACAATGTGGAGGTTGAAATATTATTAAGGATTTTTTGTGATATTGTTATTTCGATATCCAACCTGGTATTTTCAAAAAGGAAATACAGCGGTAACACCCCAATTAGGTTCTGTTGCCACCTAGGATAAAGGTTAGTAAATAAATAATGAAATTAGAGTTTCAGGGTGTTACAAAGTGGTATCAGAGCTCAGTTTAACTGACCTGCAGGCTCGCTTAAAAGACTGTAAAAGGTTAAGAACTTAAACTGGTAGACTTAAAGATCATTCGGAGAGTGAGTGTAGCACGGGGCAGGGGATGCATATAGTGTTAAATGAACCTGTGATGATGGTCTGGATGCATATCTTATGTGTACTTACTTTGTATAGGAATGGAGGGTACCCAGCACTATGGTTGCGTAGGCAGTCCTTGTTTGCATGACCAATTAGCTAAGGAGTCGGGTAAGAGTGTGTGGGACCACATATGACATATGAGGTGGGTGTTAGCCAGATACCTAGAGAATAGACCCAATAGCTGCTTGGCGATTGAGAATAACCGAGTGGTTTTCTATTGCTGACCATGAAGGGGGACCCTGAGTGGCGCTATCGAGTTGATGAGCTGCACCCCCGGGCTCGTGATCCCTGCCCGTGGGGGAAGTGTTGTTGGTGCGACTGGGAGCCCATGGGGATGGATATAAATGACCTAATAAACTACTTGAGACTAGAGGGACCCCGCGAGTTAGAGCGTATTCCCTCAGCTAGTAAAGAGAATGCCCCACCCCCAGGAGACGAGCTCAGAAATAAGGAGGGAGACTCTAAGAAAGAAGGAGATGACCCTACTGAGGCAGGACCAATAGAGGAGGCGAAACCCAAGGAAGACCATAGCGAGAGGGAACCAATGGATGAGGAAGATCCCGAGGAGGACCCTAAGGAAGACCCTAGTGAGATGGAACCTATAGAGGCAGAAGATCTCGATGAGGACCCTAAGGAGGACCCAAGCGAGGGGGAACCAATGAAGGAGGAAGATCCTGAGGAGGACCCTGAGGAAGATTCTGAGGTGAGCGAGGGACAGTTGATGGGAAGTGAAGACCTCAAGGGAGACTCGAGTGAGTGTGAGACAAAGTAGGTCAAGGAGGAGAATCCCGGGGAAGACCAGGGAGAGGAAAGGAAGGAGTTCGTTACGCAGGATGACCAAACTTGGGGACCTAAGAGCTTGGGAGTAGAGATAGATTCTGATTCTACGAAGAGGAAGGGCGAGTTTATGACCGAGATAACTCGCTGGAAGCGGGGCAGATGTGGTCGGATGTATAGAGGTACTTGTCCACTGGACGCCCCGACCAGTAGAAGCTCATAGCAGTTAGAAAGCTTGTTTTCGTTTCTCTTTCTGTTAGGGCGGTATTTTCTGATTCTGTTATCAATCCATTGTGGCTAATAAAGTTGTAAACTATGATGTAATGAAAAGTATTAGTGTGAAACACTTATGATGTTGGAATTCTTTTTATGCAATAAAATTTCCCCGACTTATCTATATATCAGTGTTTTTCTGTTGTGAAAGATGAATTATGTGAACATGATGTTTGCTAGACTGCAAGCTAGAATGAATCAACAACTAGCAACTCAACATGGAAGATATGGATTGGCATAAAGGAGTTACTTCCACCAACCAGAACTGATATGATTCAACACCAATCCCCTTAAAACAGTAGCACCAGGAGGAAAGGATAAAGAACCACACTCAAACACCACCTAAAACAGGCTAAAGTTAGAGAGATTTGAGAGAGTTTTGCTTTAAACCAGCAAAAAGGACTTTCAGTTAACATAATCTGTATGTGTTACAGCAAAGAACAAGCCTTATATACTAGGCCATAATCACCAGATCAAGGGTTACAATTGACTGCAGCTAAAACAGAAAATAAAAACTGAAAAACAGTAGCTTAATACAGCAGCTGTTAGATGCTTGACACCTAAACCCTTGCTTATCTCCATTACTAAGGTGTCACCCCTTAAGAGCTTCAAAGTACCTGCTAATGATAGTCTATGGGGGTGATTTGCTGCTGATTACATCATGCTTAGCCAAGCCTGCCAGCAGGTACAAGTACACTGAAATCTAGTGGAGAAAAGGAATTTCCTGCAATCTGAGGCTGGACAACTCTACCACTTCAGGATCTTTTTGGATAAATATTTAGGCACATCTCCAATCCCTTAGATTGACCAAAGAGGACTGCCAAGTCAGGGGACTAATGTCTTCCTAGAAGTGCTGCTGCTGCTGACTTGCTGCTAACAGGGAAATTTCCATGGCAAATTCAAGTAACCTTTATCACTTAGGAGCTGAATATAAGCTAACAAATGAGTTAGGGTACTGATACAAAAAGGAAGAAATCCTATAGACATAACTGAGGTACTGGAAGCAAGCTCAAATAACCCTGAACATGCTAACTGCAGGAGGGGTTTATTGACTGAACTGTAAATTCTAAGGCTGCTGTAGGAGCCTCAAAAGACTTGGTTTGGCTAGTAGTGATGCTAGGGTGTCCAACAAAGCAAATACCTTCCCAAGGTTGCTTCCAAGCTGAGCTGTATTGCCTCATAGAACAGGCTTTATTGGTGACTGAAATGCAAGTCCTTGACTATTTCTGGTTGAGGGTCCTGAACTGGCTCTTGAACTGCATCATCCTCCCCTTCTTTGAGAGGATTTGCCCTCAAATCCCCAAAATCTACTTCATCCTCTATGTAAGGACTCAGATCACCCACATTGAAGGTGGCTGAGACAGCCATGTCCCCTGGGAGTTCCAGCTTGTAAGCATTGGTTCCTACCTTTGCCAGAACTTTGAAAGGCCCATCTCCTCTAGCCATCAGCTTGCTTTTTCTTCTGGTGGGGAACCTCTCCTTTCTGAGGTGCAACCAGACAAGGTCTCCAGGTTGAAACTCTACACCTTTCCTATGCTGGTTGGCCTTAGCCTTGTAGGCTTCATTGACCTGCTCAATATATGCGCTGATATGTTCATAGAGCCTCTTCATTTCCTTGGCCCTATTTTCAACCTCAAAACTGACCTTACAGTCAGTAGGTAGAGGAATAAGGTCAATGGGGGTCAGGGGGTTAATTCCATACAGTGCTTCAAGGGTTCAACAGCTAGTAGCTCTCACAGGTGTTTTGTTGTAGGCAAACTCAGCATGAGGCAGCTTGACATCCCATTCCTTCAAGTTCTTCTGGACCATGGTTCTTAGGAGGTTGGGCAGGGTTCTATTGGAGACCTCAGTTTGGCCATCTATTTGAGGATGGCAGGTTGTGCTGTATAGCAGCTTGGTACCCAACAGATGCCATAAGCTTTTCTAGAAATGAGACAAAAATTTGGTGTCCCTGTCACTCACAATGGTTTTGGGGACTCCATGCAACCTGATGATTTCCTTCAGGTACAAATTAGCAACATGGGAAGCATCATCAGCCTTGTGACAGGCTACAAAATGTGCCATCTTGGTGAACCTGTCTACTACTACCATGACTAAGTCCTTTCCCCCTCTGTGTTCTAGGCAAAGCAACAACAAAGTCCATACTCACATCCTCCCAAGGTCTTAATGGGACAGGAAGGGGTGTGTAAAGATCCTGATGGAATTGACTCTTAGCCTTGTGGCAAATGGAGCAGTTGGACACTACCTTGTGCACATTTTCTCCCATTTTGGGCCAAATGAAAGTGCTCACTCAGAATGTCCAAGGTCTTGTTCATCCCAAAGTGCCTAGCAAGTGATCCCCTATGGGCCTCTCTTACCAGTAGCTCCCTTAATGAACATGCAGGGATACATAGCTTGTTCCCCTTGAACAAGAACCCATCCTGCATCACATAGGGCCCCTGAGTTGGAGTATTGCTGACCAACTCTTGGAAAGCTGAATCTTCAAGGTAATAGGCCTGAATGGACTGCAACCCTAGCAGCTTTGCACCCAGGACTGAGATCAAGACATATCTCCTTGAAAGTGCATCTGCCACTACATTTTCAGTTCCCTTCTTGTGCTTGGTGGAAAAACTGAAAGCTTGCAGGAACTCTACCCATTTTGCGTGCCTGACATTGAGCTTAGGTTGACCATTAAGATACCCCAATGCTTGATGATCTGAATGCAAGACAAAAGCCTTAGGCTTCAAGTAGTTACTCCAATGACTCAAAGCTCTAATTATGGCATAGAACTCTTTGTCATAGGTTGAGTAGTTGACTTTTGGACCAATGAGCTTCTCAATGAAGTAGGCCAGAGGCTTCTTGAGCTGTGTAAGGACAGCTCCAATGCCCACCCCACTGGTATCACACTTTACTTCAAACAGTTCTTCAAAATTGGGCAAGGCTAGCACTAGTGCTTCACATGGCCTTCTCTTGATGATTTCAAAAGCCTTTTGTGCTGGTGGTAGCCAGGAAAAATTGCCCTTCTTCATGCACTCAGTAAGGGGAGCCATGACTGTACTGAAGTCTTTGATAAACCTCCTATAGAAGAAAGCCATTCCATGGAAGCTTCTGACTGCATTAATTAAGTTAGGCACTGGCCAGGACAGAATGGCCTCAATCTTGGCTTCATCCACCTGAATCCCATCACAGGACACCACATAACCAAGGAAAATAACCTTTGGTACCGAAAACTCACATTTTTCCAATTTTCCATACAACTGTTGGCTTCTAAGTGTGTGAAGACCTACTGCAGGTGCTGAATGCGATCAGTTTTAGTTTTGATGTAGACAAGTATGTCATCAAAGTACACAACCACAAATAAACCTATGTAGGGCCTAAGCACTTCATTTATCAATCTCATGAAGGTGCTAGGTGCATTAGACAATCCAAATGGCATTACAAGCCATTCATAAAGCCCTTGCTTTGTTTTAAAGGCAGTTTTCCATTCATCTCCCTCTCTCATTCTGATATGATGATAGCCACTTCTTAAGTCTATCTTGGAGAAGATCTTGGAACCATGCAATTCATCCAACATGTCATCAAGCCTAGGAATAGGGTACTTGTACTTGATTGTGATGTTGTTGATGGCCCTGCTGTCTATTCACATCCTCTAGGTGCCATCTTTCTTTGGCACTAGCAATGCTGGGCCTGAACATGGGCTCATGCTTTCCGTCACATAACCCCTATCAATCAGCTCTTGAACTTGCCTCTGTAGTTCCTTGGTTTCAGTAGGATTGCATCTGTAGGCAGGCTTGTTAGGCAATGGGGCTCTAGGAAGTAGGTCAATTTGATGCTCTATACCCCTTTTAAGAGGGAGACCAGGTGGTAAGTCTAGGGGAAAAACATCTTGGAACTGTTCTATCAAAGGCTGAACAGAAGGATGCAAGGCTATTGCAGTTAAATTAAGAACAGATTCCAGCATCAGTACAGCAAAAACAGGCTTACCCTTAGTGATAGCTCTTTCCACTCTTCCCCCATTGACAAGTAAAGCACTCTCTTTGTGTGTAACCCTCCCAGTTTCAGGCTTTTGTGTTTGGTTGGGGGGCAAAGGGGTCAGTGTCATTTTTCTGCCTTTCAATTTGAAGGAATAAGTGTTTGATTGGCCATAATGAATGACATCTCTATCATACTACCAGGGTCTTCCTAGGAGCAAATGACAAGAATCCATTAGCAAGACATCACATAGAACCTCATCCTGATATTCCCCTATTGAAAAAGGAACCAAGGTTTGCTTAGAAATAGTTACCTCATTTCCCCCTTTTGAGCCATTGCAAGGTATAGGGTCTAGGGTGGCTGATGATGGCCAGGTTCAACTTGTTGACCATCTCAGTGGAAGCCACATTGGTGCAGCTACCCCCATCCACAATTAGGTTGCAGGTCTTGTTGGCTACCTTGCATCTGGAATGGAATATCTGCTCTCTTTGGCTAGCATCAGGTGTGGTTTCGGTAGCAAGAAGGACCCTTCTAATGATAAGCATTTCACCTTCTTTAGGTGGTAGGTACGAGGTTTCACCTTGTTCAGCAGAATCTTCCTCTTCATCCTCTTCTATCTCCATATGATCAAGCTCTTCTATCTCTCTAATTGTGAGTACCCTTCTGTTGGGGCAATCTGCCTAAAAATGGCCATAGCCATGGCACTTGAAGCATTTCTTCTGGCCTTTCCCTTGTCATCCATAGGGGTAAGGTCTGGCTTGTAAGGATTGAATGATCTTACTGGTGTAGCAGGTTTAGGAGGGGCAGTAGAGTAGGGTCTTCTGGATTTCAACTGTTTTTCTACCTTAACAGCTAGCTTGCAGGCATCTTCAAATGTCCAGAAAGGCTGCAGTTCAACCCTCTCCAAAATAGTAGTGTTCAAGCCTTTGAGAAACCTGGCAACTGCTCAAACTCCCTAATGTATTCTTCAACCTTCATGCTTCCTTGGTGCAAGGAAGTGAATTTCAGATACAGTTCTTGCTTGTAGGTGGCTGGCAAGAACCTTTTGTCCATGTGCTTTTTCAGTTTCACCCAAGTTTTGACCTTAGGCTTACCTTCCAATGCCCCGGTTCTCTTCAGGTTCTCATACCAGAGTGAAGCATACTATTTTATCTTCAAAACAGCAAGCTTGAAAGCCTTTTCTCTATAGTATCCTGTGATTGCTATGATTCTTTCCAAGGCCTGAACCCATTCCAAGTAATCCTCAGGTTTTAGACTTCCATCAAATTCATGTGCCTCCATTCTAAGGTCTTTGAGGTCATCCATGTGCAGTCTCCTTCTCCTTGGCCGAGCATCTCCAGTAGAAGACTCACTGCCATACTGAGAATCAGGAGGGGAATGAGAACCTCCAGGAGGGTCCTGAGGGGGTCCCCTTTCTCTTCCTCTAGGCTGATTCATAAGTTGCTGAATATGAGTGGTGAGGGTCCTGATGTTCTCTTGCATTTCCAGAATAGCCCTATCTCTCCTAAGCTCATGAACCTTTTCCAGGGAGAGGCCTTTAGGAACTCTCATAGGTTGCTGTGGTGAGGAAGAGGTGTGTTCCCCTTCTGCCATGGTGCTGGGTGAGAAATTCATAATGTTGTGGCTGTTTGAGGTGCGTGGTTCTTTGTGGCTAGGATTGTGTTTGGTCTGACAGAGTTTTCTTGTGTTTGGACAACCAATGAACAAGCTAGGGAAAGAAAACAATAGGAGATAACAAAAGCAACTCACCAAGAATCAAGTTGGGCTCTGATACTAGCTGATGTATGCTAGATTGCAAGTTGGAATGAATCCACAACTAGCAACTCAATATGGAAGATATGGACTGGCATAAAGGAGTTACTTCCACCAACCAGAACTGATATGATTCACCACCAATCCCCTTAAAGCAGTATCACCATAGGAAAGGATAAAGAACCACTCTCAAACACCACCTAAAATGGGCTAAAGTTAGAGAGATTTGAGAGAGTTTTACTTTAAACCAGCAAAAAGAACTTTCATTCAACATAATCTGTATATGTTACAACAAAGAACAAGCCTTATATACTCGACCATAATCACTAGATCAAGGGTTACAGTTGACTGTAGCTAAAACAGAAAATAAAAAATGAAAAACAGTAGCTTAATGCAGCAGCAGTTGGATGCTTGACACCTAAACCCTTGCTTATCTCCATTACTAAGGTGTCACCCCTTAAGAGTTTCAAAGTACCTGCTAATGATGGTCTGGGGGGGTGATTTGCTGCTGATTACATCGTGCTTAGCCAAGCCTACCAGCAGGTATAAGCACACTGAAATCCAGTGGACAAAAGGAATTTCCTGTAATCTGAGGCTAGTTAAAAGCTGAAGCTGAGGGAGCTAACTCTGCCTCTTCAGGATCTTGTTGGATAAATATTTAGGCACGTTTCCAATCCCTTAGATTGACCAAAAAGGACTGCCAAGTCAAGGGACTAATTTCTTCCCAGAACTACTGCTGCTGCTGACCTGTTGTTGCTGACCTGCTGCTAACAGGGAAATTTCCATGGTGTTTGAGCTAAAAATGTGATATTTTTAAGGTACTTTTACACCAATTTTAGGCTCGTTTTAATAATATTTTTTAGGTTTTTAATTGATTTTATTTTATTTTGCAAATTTTTAATAAATGTGAAAAAATGGCGGAAAATGCAAGAAAAATAGAGGAAATGTCGGAGGTTGAAGAACCGGGCCAAATTCCAGAAAAAACCGGCCAAAGAAAGAAGGAAGAAAAATAAAAAACCAGACCGGTCCAGCTGAACCGGACCGGCCGGTTCAGCTGAACCGGTTCCCATTAAAAGCCCCCTCCCCTTCCTCACGCTCTCTCTCTTTCCTCCTTGCGTTGCCCTGCTTCTTCTTCGACCCCCGACACTCCAACCCAGAACCCTCACAACCTCATCGCCTCGCCATCTCCTCTCTCTCTCTGCCTCGTCATCTCTCTCTCTCTCTTATCCCTTATCCCAAACCCAGAAACCACTCAGCCCACCGTATTCCCCAAACCCCGAAACCCCAAAACCACCCCAACCCACGGTTTCGAATTCGTCCTATTCAACCCCATCCCACCACCAGGACACGTCTACCCCCTTCGCTGGCCACATCACCACCGTCCACATCAACCGCCAGCACACCACAAATCGACGGTCAAGGTTGAAGGAGTTCGGGTATAAAGCTTGCAGAGGCGCCATTGAAGGACGTTCGATTAGAATTACGTAAATTAGGAGTAGTTTTTAGGTAGTTTTAGGGTTAGATTAGGTTTAATTTCGTTTAGGTTTTGTTTAATTTGGCTTTTCTTTTCAATTTCGTATTTGGTTTTTACATTAAGTTTTCGAGTTAGGGTTCGAATTTCGCATTTTAAGGTTCGAATTTTCGGTTGTTTTGTGTAGTTAAGTCTAAATTGCTAGTTTTTGAAATTTCAGTTGTAATTGCAGAATTCTTTGAGTTTATTTGAGTGTTTTCAGTCGATTTCCCCTGCTCTGTGCGATGGTGTTGTTTGCCATGGTTGAATGCCGAATTGCAAAGTGATGAAGCTTTCAGACCGTGGCTAACCATTGCGAAATCCCCAGCCCTTCTTCATTGCTAATTAATTTCACTGATTATTTGCTTAGATAAGCAATTTCTTTCCCCTTCCCCTGCATTTCATTTCCTTATTCGCGTGTTGGGCAATGTCTTAGATGAAGCTCTCTACCTTCTCTGTGATTCAGTGGAGGTGATGGTCGAATTGGGTCAGGGAATTTGGTATGAGTTTCGTTCTTCTTTACTCACTGCTGCTGCTTTGTTCTTCTTTGTTTCAGAATTGCTTCCCTTCCCCTGTTTCGTTACTGTGTTCAGTCGTGCCCTATTTCGATTCTGTTGATCCCTTCCCCTGTTGCTTGCTCTGTTTCAATTTCTAGGTTCTGTTTTGTTTATTGTGTTGAATTGAAACCATGTTAAATTTTGGATCAGTTTTGGAATAATATTAGTTAGTTGCTTAGGTTTTGAATCCTGCTTAATTCAAGCTTAGCTTGGTTTAGGTTGGGTAATTGACATAAGGTTTAGTTTAGGTTTAGTTTACTTAGTTCATTATATCGTTTAAATTCTCAGTTAAAAGCAATTAGTTGGTTTAGTGGTTTAGATGAAGTTCAGTTTAATTAGGTTATTAGATTGCCTTCAATAATTCCACTTAGTTTAGATAAGTAAATTTTAATCGTTTAGTTTTAAAATGACCATAAATTTCACGTCTTCCCTGAGGACCGACCCTTAAAGTACTACGATTGACAACCGTAGGTGCTTGAGGCATCATTTTCCCCTTTTATACACTCACTTTAATTTAGTCTTTAATTTTCACTCACCACCCCTCAAAATCCTTCAACAAATTTTGGCGCCGTTGCCGGGAAAGACAGTGCGATTTGGTCATATTCTTATATTTTTAGTTGCTTTCATACTTGTTTTGTTTAATTGATAACTTGCTTAGTTGTTATTTACTTAGTCCAGTCTTGTCTAGGCTTTAGTTTTGAATCAATTCGTACTTTTCTTTTTGGTGTCGTTTTCGTTTTCATTAGTTTAGCCTTTTTTTGAAAACCACTCAAAAATCCAAAAACATTTTGAAAAACTTGAAAAATCCAAAAAAAAAAAAAGTTGTGAAGGTTGGGATATGCATGACCAGTTGGATTAGGGACCCCGAAAGTGGACGATTATGAAGGAGTGAATCTGAGCCTGACTTAGTACCTGAAATTGAGCCTCGACTTGACTTAGGAGAAATGGCACAAGAAAGAATGTTGAGCGATATTTTCTATCCTCCTAGAACTGCTTTGCCATCGTGTTTTGTTGTGCCTGTTCTTCCACCTAATGTCACCTTCGAATTGAAACCTCATTACACCCAGATGCTCCCTAAATTCGCAGGTTTAGAGGATGCTTATCTGTTTTTAAGGGAATTCGAAGAAGTTTGCTCTATGATGCAGTTTCCTAATGTTCCCATTGATGTTGTACGAATGAAATTAATTCCTTTTGCTTTACGAGATTCTGCTAAAAGATGGATGTATGGCTTAACTGCTAATTCTGTGACTTCTTGAGATGATTTTGTGAAATTGTTTCTAAGAAAGTATTTTCCTAATGCCAAAACTATCAAGCTAAGGAATGAAATCAATAAGTTTGTGCAACTTGATAGGGAGTCATTTTGGAAATATTTTGATAGGTTTAAGACCTTATTGGTTCAATGTCCTCACCATGGTCTAGACTAAGCTCGTTTATGTCAAATTGTATATGAAGGACTTGACCAACAAAGTAGGACCATGGGAGAGTCAATGTGTCAGGGGGGTTTTCTCTCTAAAAGCCCTGCAGCTGCTTGGGAGTTCCTAGAGGACTTGGCTGAAAAAACCATGCAGTGGGAAACCGCTCGTGATGACAGCCTAAATTCTAGGATAGTAAGGGGTGGTTTACATACAGTCTCTGATGTGAGTCACTTAGAGTCTAAGATAGCTGCCTTAGAAAACATGTTGAAGGGATTATCTCCCCAGTTGTCCTCACTATCTCAGACTTCTACAGTGTCTTGTTCACATTGTCAAGCTTTAGACCATTCACTGAGTGCTTGTCCTTATTTTGCTCATCAATTAACAACTGAACAAGAACAAGCAAGTATGGTTTTACAGAGACCAAAGAATGACCCGTACTCCCCTTATTTTAACCCAGGGTGGAGGAATCACCCTAATATGTCATGGGCTAGTGGACCTAATGCCGTTGTACATAATTCTCAACCAGGGATGTTTCATGGAAACAATTTCCAGCCTTCGGCTCAGCCTCCATAGTCTTTTCCAAGACCCACTTTCTCAGGTGCGCCTAATGCCCCTAGACCTCCACCACCTGTAGCTCAAATGCAACCTCCTCTTGGTTATACTGAACTTGACATATTTGAGAGGAAAATTAACAATGTGGATAGAATGATTAATGCTAGCAATGCTAACATGGAAAAAATGATGAGAATGATCAGTGAACAGTTTTCCCAGTTAGCATCTTCTTTTAGGGAACCAGGTACTTTTCCAAGTCAACCTGAAGTGAACCCTAAGGGTCATATCCCTTCCCCTTCTAGTGGCATTAATGAGTCGGTGAGAAAAGTGAATGTGGTTATTTCTCTCCGTTCTGGTCGAGAGATTGATAACCAAGTGAGGAACCCTGATGAACCTTGTAGGTATCCTCATCAGTTTTTTTAGAATTCTTCCCCATCATCTGCACAAGAGACTGGTTCTTCTAATGGGTCAGGGGATGCTCCTGATAGTGTTCCCAATGCATCTAAGAGTCCTTCCTCTTCACCACCCTCCGAGGAAGAGGAACTTCAAGAAAAAGACTCTTCTGATTCAGCTAGAGATTCACCTTCTAAGAGTCCTTCCTTTCCTCCTTCCTCCTCTTCTCAGAAAATCCAGATGCGTTTACCACCTTTCCCTCATAGATTGAAGAAAAAAGATCAAGGCAATATTGAGAAGATAAGGGAAACCTTCTCTCAAGTCAAGATCAATATTCCCTTACTTGATGCTATTGAGCAGATGCCTCCTTATGCCAGATTTTTAAAGGATTTATGTACTACAAAAAAGGCAACTAGTGTACCTAAGAAGGCATTCCTGACTTCTAGAGCTAACTCCATCCTTTCCCAGATACCAGCAAAGTATAAGGACCCCAGTTGCCCTACTGTGTCCATAGTCAAAGGGGACCAGCTCATTCATAGAGCATTTCTTGATTTAGGGGCTAGTGTGAACTTGATTCCCTTTGCTGAGTATGAAAGGTTAGAATTGGGTGAATTGAAACCCACCAGGATGGTCATTCAGTTGGCTCATAGATCCACTAGAATCCCTCGGGGGATAGTTGAGGATGTATTGATTAGAGTGGGTGACTTCATCTACCCAATGGACTTCGTGGTGATTGAAACTGAAAAGGGAATACCTAGTCTTACCAGTCAGATCCCTGTGATTCTAGGGCGTCCATTTTTAGCTACTGCTAATGCCCTTATTAACTGTCGAAATGGTATAATGAGACTGTCTTTTCGCAATATGACTGTGGAAGTAAATGTTTTTAACATGCAAAGACGACCATCAGGATTTGATGATATGGACTTTTCTACCCTTAATTAGATAGAGAATCATGTGTTTGATGATGATTTGGATGATGCAATTATTACTGAGTATGAGTCATTTCTGATAAATGATAATCCTGAGTATGATATGTTTGAATTTGATGACTTATGCTCTGATGCTGATTGCTTACTCACTGTTACATCTGAATTTGCTGATGGATCTGTTTTCCCCACTGTTCTTGAATTGAAACCCCTCCCCGATTCTCTTAAGTATGCATTTTTAGGACCCGATGAATCCTTACCTGTTATTATAGCTTCTGACTTGGATCAGGACCAAGAAAACAAGCTCATTTGTTTGCTTAGGGAGAATAAGGAATCGTTGGGATGGACGTTAGGGGATATTAAGGGGATAAGTCCTTCTGTGGTGCAACATAGAATCCATCTAAAGGACCATGTTTAGCCTTACCGAGATCGGCAAACGCGTTTGAATCCTACTCTTCAGGAAGTGGTCAAGAGGGAGGTTTTGAAATTAGATCATGGGATCATTTACCCAATATCTGATAGTGAATGGGTTAGTCCTGTTCAAGTCGTTCCTAAAAAGACTGGCATCACTGTAATTAGGAATGATAAGAATGAATTAATCCCTATTAGAGTTCAATCTGGATGGCGAGTGTGTATAGATTATAGAAAATTGAATGTTGCCACCAGGAAAGACCATTTCCCCCTTCCCTTCTTAGACCAGATACTAGAAAGGTTAGCTGGACATTCCTTCTATTGCTTCCTGGATGGATATTCTGGTTATACTCAGATCTCAATTGCTCCTGAGGATCAGGAGAAGACCACTTTCACTTGTCCATTTGGGACATATGCTTTCAGAAGAATGCCTTTCGGACTGTGTAATGCCCTTACTACCTTTCAAAGATGCATGATTTCTATTTTCTCAGATTTGATTGAGCAATGCATGGAAATTTTTATGGATGATTTCTCTGTGTTTAGATCTTCTTTTGATCATTGCTTATGTAATTTGAGAAAAGTTTTAGAAAGGTGTAGGGAGAAAAATTTGACTTTAAATTGGGAGAAATGTCACTTTATGGTTAAGAAAGGTATAGTCTTAGGTCATATTATTTCCAAAGATGGAATTGAGGTGGACAAAGCTAAGACTGAACTGATCAGCAATCTTCCCCCTCCCAAAAGTGTGAAAGAAGTTAGGTCCTTTCTTGGACATGCAGGCTTTTATCGACGATTCATTAAAGATTTCAGTAAAATTGTCAAGCCTTTGTCCAATTTGTTAGCTAAAGATGTGCCATTTAACGTTTCTGAAGCATGTCATGAGGCATTTTCTAAGCTTAAACAGGTCCTTACTTCTGCTCCTGTCATTCATCCTCCTATTTGGGGGGAATCTTTCGAATTAATGTGTAATGCATCGGATTTTGCTCTTGGGGTTGTACTTGGACAACGCATTGATAGAAAATCCCATGTGATTTATTATGCAAGTCATACATTGAATGATGCTCAACTGAATTACACTGTTACTGAAAAGGAATTTTTGGCTGTTGTCTTTGGTTTTGAAAAGTTCAGACCATATCTGATTGGTTCCCATGTGATTGTTTACACTGACCACTCTGCCCTTAAGCACCTTCTCTCTAAAAAGGATGCTAAACCTAGACTTGTAAGATGGATTTTGCTTTTGCAGAAATTTGATTGTGAAATCAAGGATAGAAAAGGGTCTGAAAACCTTGTAGCTAATCACTTGTCTAGGATTACTTGTGAGAGTGAGTCTAGTGTTTCTGAATGTTTCCCTGATGAGCAACTGTATGCTGTGCATCCTGATCCATGGTATGCTGATATTGTCAACTATTTAGTTACCAATAGGATTCCTGAGGGATGGACCAAGCATGACAAGGATAGATTCTTTCACCTAGTTAAGTTTTTCGTTCGGGATGACCCTTATCTGTTCAAATACTGTTATGACCAAGTTTTTAGAAGGTGCATACCCGACCATGAAGTGAGGAATGTACTGTCTTTTTGTCATGACCGAGCTTGTGGGGGGCATTTTAGTGGGAGGAAAATAGCTGCCAAGATTCTTCAATCCGACTTTTATTGGCCAACTTTGTTTAAGGATGCCATTGAATTCTGCAAGAGTTGTCCCAGATGTTAGCAATTAGGCAAGATAACCAGGAAAGACATGATGCCATTAAACCCCATTATTGTAGTGGAAGTTTTTTATGTATGGGGTATTGATTTCATGGGACCATTTCCAATATATTTTGGGAATGAGTACATTTTATTGGCTGTGGATTATGTATCTAAGTGGGTGGAAGCCATTCCCTCTCGGACTAATGATACTAAAGTTGTAGTGAAATTTCTTAGGAAAAATATCTTTGCTCGCTTTGGCATGCCCCGGGCTCTCATTAGTGACCAGGGTACTCATTTTAATAATAGATCTTTTGATGCCTTGCTTAGAAGATATTCGATAGTCCACAGGCTGGCTACCCCTTACCACCCTCAAACAAGTGGCCAAGTTGAAGTTTCCAATCGGCAGATAAAACAGATCCTGGAGAAAACTGTGAGTAGGCATAGGAAAGATTGGGCCGATAAGTTGATAGATGCTCTCTGGGCCTATAGGACAGCTTATAAGACTCCCCTCTGCATGTCCCCTTACAGAGTAGTTTATGGTAAGCCTTGCCATCTACCTGTAGAGTTAGAGCACCGAGCTTGGTGGGCTATTAGGAAGCTCAACTATGATTTGACTGAGGCGGGAGACTTGAGACGACTGCAATTGAGTGAACTTGATGAAATCAGGGCGGAAGCATATAAGAGTGCTCGATCTTCTAAGGAGAGGGCAAAGTTGTTTCATGATCAACATGTTTTGAGAAAAGAATTTGCCCCGAGAATGAAAGTACTTTTGTATGACTCTCGGCTTCACTTATTTCCGGGGAAATTAAGGTCCCGCTGGACGGGCCCTTATGTTGTCTCTCATGTTTTTCCTTATGGTGCAGTCCAGATTCAGGATTTGCAAATTGGTGCCCTGTTCAAAGTTAATGGCCAGCGGTTGAAACCATTTCTCGAGCTGCCGACCCAAGAGGATGTGGAGTGTCTGATGCTCCATGACCCGGCCTTACTCCGTAACTGATTGCGATCTGCGATAGTTTGGGTGTACTCAACACCCAACCTGGTTTACCAGAAACTCTTTTTCTTTTCTCTCTTTTCTTCTCTCTTTTCTTCTTTCTTTCAGTTTATTCTTGTATAGTTTACTATTTTCCTTATGCTTCTTTGATTTTAGTTTTGATTTTCATTTTGTTTTGTTTTGTTTTTGATTTTGTTTTTGTTTTTGGTCGTGTTTTAGTTATATATATTTTAGGTTTTACGGTTGTATAGTTTATGAGCTTGCTTTTTAGCGTCTTAGTTCTCCCAATAAGGACATTGTGAAGTTTTGGTGTGGGAGTGAGGTGCCATTTTTTATTGACATTTTTGAAATTTTTTGTTGTTTTTGGGGACATTTGTATCTTTTCTGATTAGTTTGAATCCCTTGTGCTTTAGTTGTTAGCTTGTATAGAAGTAGGATGTGCGTGATAAGTCTTTAACTTCAAATATGATAGTCTAAGCCCTAATTCTAACCCCAGTTGTTCATTAAAGGTTGTGTAATCTAAGCCTTGTTTATTCTTTCATCATTATCTTTAGGTTTTAGGTTTCCATGAATGATTCTCCCACTAGCTTGAGACATGATTACTTTGGAAAAAATTGAAAAAATGAAAAAAAATTGTATTATGAATAAAGAAAAGAAGAATAAAATTTGGAATGACAAGTATCCCTTTGAGGCATGCGCCACTGGGACCCTTTGAGGCACGTGCTACTGGGTGTTACCCTTTGAGGCAATATTGCTACTGGGAAAGCTTGCTTCCAAAGTCAGCGTAAGAATAATGTAGTTATGTCAGCTAAGTGGGATTGAGTCTATTCTGGTAAATCTGAGTCCTGGAGATGATGATACACTTCCACACAAACACCGGGATGGATTCAAAATCTGGATGTTCAATGGGGTGAAAATTAGAGTTTTGATATCATTTAGAGGTTGAGGGCTTTGAAGTACGTTCTATGTATATACAGGTTAATAATTGAGTACATGGGTGATTTAGCTGATTAGGAGTTGTGCATATGTTTTCCAAAGTTTTGTACATATCAGTTTTGAAAAAAAAAAACCCAAAAAGATTTTCTTTTATTTTTGAATAATTTTGTGGGTATTTTCACTTTGAAACCCTCACGAGACCTCACTCATCCACTTGGGAATCCAAGGGGTTCAAAGGGCTTGTTGCATACACTAAATGCAATCGTGATTCCTACGACAGTGAGTTAGGATTTTCTTTTCTTTTATTTTCATTTTCTTTTAGTTAGCTTAGTTTATTTTACTCGAGGACGAACAAAATCTTGGTGTGGGAGTATTTGTTTGAGCTAAAAATGTGATATTTTTAAGGTACTTTTACACCAATTTTAGGCTCGTTTTAATAATATTTTTTAGGTTTTTAATTGATTTTATTTTATTTTGCAGATTTTTAATAAATGTAAAAAAATGGCGGAAAATGCAAGAAAAATAGAGGAAATGTCGGAGGTTGAAGAACCGGGCCAAATTCCAGAAAAAACCGGCCAAAGAAAGAAGGAAGAAAAATAAAAAAACCAGACCGGTCCAGCTGAACCGGACCGGCCGGTTCGCCTAAACCGGTTCAGCTGAACCGGTTCCCATTAAAAGCCCCATCCCCTTCCTCACGCTCTCTCTCTTTCCTCCTCGCGTTGCCCTGCTTCTTCTTCGACCCCCGACACTCCAACCCCGAACCCTCACAACCTCATCGCCTCGCCATCTCCTCTCTCTCTCTGCCCCGTCATCTCTCTCTCTCTTATCCCTTATCCCAAACCCAGAAACCACTCAGCCCACCGTATTCCCCAAACCCCAAAACCCCAAAACCACCCCAACCCACGGTTTCGAATTCGTCCTATTCAACCCCATCCCACCACCAGGACACATCTACCCCCTTCGCTGGCCACATCGCCACCATCCACATCAACCGCCAGCACACCACAAATCGACGGTCAAGGTTGAAGGAGTTCGGGTATAAAGCTTGCAGAGGCGCCATTGAAGGACGTTCGATTAGAATTACGTAAATTAGGAGTAGTTTTTAGGTAGTTTTAGGGTTAGATTAGGTTTAATTTCGTTTAGGTTTTGTTTAATTTGGCTTTTGTTTTCAATTTCGTATTTGTTTTTAGATTAAGTTTTCGAGTTAGGGTTCGAATTTCGCATTTTAAGGTTCGAATTTTCGGTTGTTTTGTGTAGTTAAGTCTGAATTGCTAGTTTTTGAAATTTCAGTTGTAATTGCAGAATTCTTTGAGTTTATTTGTGTGTTTTCAGTCGATTTCCCCTGCTCTGTGCGATGGTGTTTGCCATGGTTGAATGCCGAAGTGCAAAGTGATGAAGCTCTCAGACCGTGGCTAACCATTGCGAAATCTCCAGCCCTTCTTCATTGCTAATTAATTTCACTGATTATTTTCTTAGATAAGCAATTTCTTTCCCCTTCCCCTGCATTTCATTTCCTTATTCGCGTGTTGGGCAATGTCTTAGATGAAGCTCTCTACCTTCTCTGTGAATCAGTGGAGGTGATGGTCGAATTGGGTCAGGGAATTTGGTATGAGTTTCGTTCTTCTTTACTCACTGCTGCTGCTTTGTTCTTCTTTGTTTCAGAATTGCTTCCCTTCCCCTGTTTCGTTACTGTGTTCAGTCGTGCCCTATTTCGATTCTGTTGATCCCTTCCCCTGTTGCTTGCTCTGTTTCAATTTCTAGGTTCTGTTTTGTTTATTGTGTTGAATTGAAACCATGTTAAATTTTGGATCAGTTTTGGAATAATATTAGTTAGTTGCTTAGGTTTTGAATCCTGCTTAATTCAAGCTTAGCTTGGTTTAGGTTGGGTAATTGACATAAGGTTTAGTTTAGGTTTAGTTTACTTAGTTCATTAAATCGTTTAAATTCTCAGTTAAAAGCAATTAGTTGATTTAGTGGTTTAGATGAAGTTCAGTTTAATTAGGTTATTAGATTGCCTTAAATAATTCCACTTAGTTTAGATAAGTAAATTTTAATCGTTTAGTTTTAAAATGACCATAAATTTCACGTCTTCCCTGAGGACCGACCCTTAAAGTACTACGATTGACAACCGTAGGTGCTTGAGGTATCATTTTCCCCTTTTATACACTCACTTTAATTTAGTCTTTAATTTTCACTCACCACCCCTCAAAATCCTTCAACACATGGCAAATTCAAGTAACCTTCATCATTTAGGAGTTGAATATAAGCTAACAAACGAGTTAGGGTACTGATGCAAAAAGGAAGAAATCCTGTAGACATGACTGTGGTACTGGAAGCAACCTTAAATAACCCTGAACATGCTGGCTGCAAGAGGGGTTTATTGATTGAACTGTAAATTCTAAGGCTGCTGCAGGAGCCTCAAAAGACTTGGTTTGGCTAGTAGTGATGCTAGGGTGTCCAACAAAGCAAAGACCTTCCCAAGGTTGCTTCCAAGTTGAACTGTATTGCCTCACAGAACAGGCAGGCTTTGTTGGTGACTGAAATGCAAGTCCTTGACTGTTTCTGGTTGAGGGTCCTGAACTGGCTCTTGAACTGCATCAGAACATGATGCATGTATGATGTGCAAAGCATGAGTATGTGATGTAGTGATTGTACCATATGCATGTGGTGAAATGCTGAGATCGAACACCTGTTAAATGTTGTCTAATGCACTAGTTTGTACTGTGTTATTGAACCCCGGTAGTAAGTAGAAAATGAACTATTAGGAAGGGAACTAAACCTAACTTCCTTCCGGAACATGATGGCGAGAAACAACAAGGAATCTCAAACCGGATCTCACCATGCTACGAGAGTCCCTGGGAATCAGGAGGTTAACATGTCAACCCTCTAGGAACGGTTGGAGATCCTACATCCGAGGAATGGGAATGGGTCTAGCAGTTAGGTGGATGAGACAAATCCACCCACTGGAGCTGAACTCACCAACTTGTTGCAGCTGGAAATGCTACAAAAACAAGGAGAGTAGCAACGACTCCAGAATGAGCAGTTGCAATTACTAATAGAGGCTCGAGGAGAAAAGGGTCGAGGAGGATAACTCCTATATGTTTAAACGATTTACGAGCCATCACCCACCTATCTACGATGGCACTCCCGACCCTAAGAATTTTGAGGATTCAATTAGGGGCATGGAGAAATTGTTTGACACACTCTAATGCCATGAGGAGTGGAAGGTGGGTTTCGCTGTGTTCTATTTAAAGGACAAGGCTGACTTATGGTGGGCCACGGTGAGCGAGAGACAACACAAAGCCGGATTTGATTGGAATAAGTTTAAGGAAATGATCAAGGATCATTTCTAACCCATCTCCCTCCAAAAGGCCAAGGAGGGTGAGTTCATGCAACTGTACCAGGGAAATATGAGCATACTCGAGTACGCCTCCAAATTTATGGAGCTCTGACAATTTGCCCCAACCTTTGTAGCTGACAAAAGGCTGAAGATGAACCGGTTCGAGGCCGTGTTGAACCCCACCATCAAAGAGAGGATGTTTGTACGTCAGTATGCCCCTATGTTGACCTATACGATGTTGCAGTCAACATACAGAGGGTGATGAAAGACCGGAGCAACTATTTCTACAAGCAGCGGGAACTAAGAGGAAGGGGGATAACCGGGGTAACTTCCAACCGCAAAAGCAATATCGTCGGCCTACCGAAAATTAGTACTCGAACAGTACTATTCGGGGAGGCCAGCACCCTACAACGTTTGTGGGAAGCTGGGTCACTACGCCAAAGAATGTCGCTCGGTGAATTGATTTCGTTGTAGAAGCCCTCAGCATCAAGTTCAAGACTGCCCACTTCCTCCACCTCCTACTGGACAAGGGCAAGGCCAAGGTCAAGGTCAAAGGCAAGGCAAGTGACCCCAGCAACTGTATCAGAACAGGGGAGGGCAGGTGGCCAACCCCAACCAGCAAAACTAGGCACCTCAGCAAGCTCAAGCCCGACCTCCCTACCAACCCCCCCCCCCCCGGGAACAATGGGGGTAGAGTTTATGTGATGCGGAAGGAGGAAGCAAAGGATGCTCATAATGTTGTGACGGGTACTTTCTCTCTCCTAACTCAGCCAATAGATGTTTTGTTTGATTCGGGTGTCACGCACTCCTTTATTTCTGTTAAGCTGGTTGAGACATTAGGACTAATCCCCACCCATAAATCTTCATTGCTATATGTGACTCTCCCTAATGGCAAGACAATGACGTATGAGGGAGCTATACGAGGGTTGCCCTATTAGAATATATGAATGTGAGTTCCTAGCAGACCTATATGAGTTTAAGTTAACTGATTTTGGGGTCATCTTGGGGATGGACTGGTTAGGTAAGTATTAGGCTCAGATAGACTGCCAAGACAAAAAATCACCTTGACAGGGCCCAATAGGGAGAAGGTAGTGCATATGGGCCAAAGACCCAGAATGGGAGTGAAATTGGTGTCGGTAATGAAAGCTCGCAAATTGTTAGGTAAAGGATGCGAGGGACTCCTGTGTCACGTAGTGAAAACCCAGGATGTGGAATCCTCCCTGGAGGACATCCCCGTGGTGAGGAAATTTCCAGATGTGTTTCCCGATGAAATCCCCGACATGCTACCCGTTAGAGAGGTGGAGTTCTGTATTGACCTGACCCCTAGAGCGACACCTATCTCCAGGGCACCTTATCGGATAGCACCGGCAGAACTAAAAGAATTAAAGACACAGTTGGAGGAGCTTTTGGAGAAGGGGTATATCCGGCCTAGTACATCCCCTTGGGGAGCCTCGGTTTTGTTTGTGAAGAAGAAGGATGGTACCCTAAGACTGTGTATAGACTACCAAGAGCTGAACAAAATAACGGCCAAGAACCGTTACCCTCTGCCCACGATAGATCACCTATTTGATCAGTTACGGGTAGCAAGGACCTTTTCTAAAATATACCTTCGTTTGGGGTACCATCAACTCCGAATCAGGGATAAGGATATATTCAAGACTGCCTTCTGTACTCGGTACAGACACTATGAGTTTGTGGTGATGCCCTTTGGCCTCACCAATGCCCCGACAGTGTTCATAGACCTTATGAACTAGGTCTTCAATCCCTACTTAGATCAATTTGTGGTGGTATTCATAGATGATATCCTAATTTACTCAAGGACCCAAGAGGAGCATACACACCACCTACGGACATCCCTGGAGATATTGAGGAGAAATGAGTTGTACGCCAAATTATCGAAGTGTGAGTTTTGGTTGAGGAAGGAAGCATTCTTGGGACACGTAGTATCCAACAAGGGAGTGTCGATGGACCCCCAAAAGATAGAGGCTATGACAAACCGGCCCAGACCTAAGAATCTGACGGAAGTGAGGAGTTCTTGGGTTTGGCGGGGTACTATCACGGATTTGTTCAAAATTTCTCAAAAATTGCCACCCCACTTACCAACTTGACCAAGAAGGTCACCAAGTATGAATGGACGGAATAGTGTGAGGAAGCGTTCTAGGAACTAAAAAAGAAACTGATGAGTGCGCTAATACTGGCCTTACCTACTACTGACAAAGATTTTGTAATGTATAGTGATGCCTCTAGGAGTAGGTTGGGGAGTGTGTTAATGTAAGAGGGTCGTGTTATAGCTTATGCCTCATGGTAATTGAAGACACATGAGCGGAACTACCCGACTCATGACTTAGAATTAGCAGTTGTTGTGTTTGCACTTAAGATCTGGAGACATTACTTGTACGGGGTATGCTGTGAGGTTTTCACCGATCACCAGAGTTTGAAATACCCCTTCTCACAAAAGGATCTAAACCTGAGATAGACAAGGAGGTTAGAGTTCCTAAAAGATTACGACGTTCATTTCCAGTACCATCTGGGGATGGCTAACGCCATGACGAATGCGTTGAGTCGTCGACCATACGCGGCACTAAGCTGCTTACTAGCACTTTCGAATGAGTTGTGTGAGGAATTTCGGAAGTTAGAACGCAACCTATGCTATGCACCTTGGAAGCGCAACCGACATTCATTGAGGAGATTTGACTGACTCAAGCTACGGAACCCCAACTCGAGCGAATAAGGGAGGAGATATTAGTGGAAAAGGCACCCGGGTTTATAGCTTATGAAGATGGCACCATTCGATTTCATAATCGGGTGTGTGTGCCAGCCATAGAGGCACTTAAGAAGAAGATCTTAGATGAGGGTCACAACACTCCATACTTGGTACACCCTGGGGGAAATAAGCTATACAAAGACCTACAACAGACATTTTGGTGGAGTAACTTGAAAAAGGAAGTGGCCGAATACATGGCGGAGCGCCTAACTTGTCAAAAAGTGAAGATAGGACATCAACGACTAGCGGGATTCTTGCAACCCTTGGAAGTCCCCGAATGGAAGTGGGACTCGGTATCCATGGATTTCATGGTGGGTCTACCTTTGACTCAGCGGAAGAATAACACAATCTAGGTTATCGTGGATATGCACACAAAAACAGCGCACTTCATAGCCATGAGAAATACTTGGACCCTGGACCAATTAGCTCGAGCATACCTCGAGGAGATAGTGCGACTACACGGAGTACCTAGCTCTATCGTGTCAGATCAGGACACCAGGTTTCAGTCGGGTTTCTGGCAGAAACTACAGGAAGCATTTAGGACGTTGTTGCTTTTTAGTACTGCATTCCACCTAGCTACGAAAGGGCAAACCGAGCGCACTATTCAAACATTAGAATATATGTTTAGAGCTTGCACTTTGGACTTTAAGAGTGTGTGGGATGAGCAACTAGCATTGATCGAGTTCTCTTACAACAACAGTTACCATGCGAGTATTGGCATGGCCCCGTACAAGGCACTGTACGGGAGGAAATGCAGAACCCCGCTCTGTTGGTAGGAGATCGATGAAGATTTGAGTATTTATAAATAGATAATCCAAGCCACCACAGATAAAATAAGACTGATCCAGGAATGAATGAGAGCCGCCCAGAGCCGTCAGAAGAGTTATGCCGACCAGAGGCGTAGCCCCTTGAGTTCTAAGTAAGAGACCAGGTATTCCTCCCAGTTTCCCCAACCAAGGGAGTCGCAAGATTTGGAATGGCAGGAAAGCTTAGCCCGAGGTACACCTGGTCGTACCCAATCATACAGAGAATTTGGGAGGTGGCTTATCGATTGAAGCTACCACCCGAACTTCCAAGAGTACATAATGTGTTTCCTGTGTCGCAATTACAGAAATACATCCCAGATCCCTCACACATAATCGAGCCTGATCCTATACAGCTCCCGAAAGACCTGTCGTACGAGGAACAACCTATACAGATCCTGGATGAACGGGAAAAACACCTCTGTAGGAAGACAGTGCCCTTGGTGAAGGTCCTTTGGGCCAATCATGAGATGTCTGAGCCCACTTGGGAGCCGGAGCAGGAGATGCGCGACAAATACCCTCACTTTTTCCCCTAACCAGATGCGTGTAAGTTTCGAGGACGAAACCTTTTAAGCGAGGTAGCCTGCAAAACTCCAGAAATTTATATTCGCAATAGTACTGTGTCGTAGCTTAGAGAAGTTTCGAGGACGAAACTTTCTTAAGTGGGATAGTATGTAAAACCCCGAAAAATCAAATTGGGAGACCTTGTGATGTGGACCAACTCTCGTAATCCAAGTCGTTCTAAATATTTTTCGCCACGTGTTGTCTTTTAAAAACTTTCTTACAACGATGAAAAAGAATATTTATTTTCCATCCGGTTTATTTTGTTCCTTTCCTTCGATTTAAATATTTGCGTATTTTGCTTCACACTGCAACTATTTATTCCTTTCATTTATTTTTCCCTCCTATTTATTTTATTTTGAAATTCAACTTTTTTCCCTCCCAAATCAACCCTAGGAAAAAATATGGTATTTCTTTTCTTTAAATTCTTTTCCTTTCCTTTTTTTTCTTTTTCCTTCCTTTTCTTTTTTTCCCTTTTTCCCTTTTCTTTTCTTTTTCTTTTCTTTCCCTAAATATTCCCCACACAAATCGGTAAAACCCCCCTTTTTTACTAAACCCTAGCCGTGAGCAATAAACCCCCATAGTATTTCTTTTCTCTCTTCCCTCTCTGTCTTCCCTTTCTCTCTCTCTCTCTCTCTCATTCTCAGCCACACGCCGCCACCACTGGACCACCACGCCGCCCTCTCCCTTGGTGGTATGTGGGGTCCATTCCATACACTCCATGCATGAGTATCCCAACCCTTTGAAATTCCTTCTTTTTAAAAAAAAATAGATGTATAAATCATGGTTTATGCAAATTCAAGTAGGAAGCATTAAACTCCATTCTTTTTATATTATTTTCAGATTTGAAGCTTGAAGAATCCGACCCTCAAATCACTTTTTTACCGAATCTACATCAAGATAAGCGTACAGCGTTTTCTTGAAGTTTTGGTATCAAATTGTAGGTTTCCTTTACTTCAACGACTTGGGTTAGGGGGGAAGGGTCATTGAATTGTTACGAGGGTTACTTCGAGACTTAAAACGTGATTATTGGGGGAAAAAGATTGGGTTTTGGATTGAGGTTTGATTGGGGGCATGCCACTGTTGAAGACAGAAAATACATGTAACTTAAAAACCTTATTCTTATTGATATTATGTCTTAAAAATTGTCAAATTTGGAGGGTAGATAGGCCAAGGCGTTCTCTGCACTACGCCTTTTGAATCGATGGATTTCGATGTGAATCGAGAGACTTCTGGTCTGTTTATGGGAGACTGCCCGGGCTGGGACAGTCAAGGATAGTTTGCATATTTTGGGGCTTTCAGCCTAGATACTGGGAGAATTAGCAAAAACACAAAACATGAAAGTTGTAGAGGACAAGCTCCTCTTTCTGGAATGGGTAAGTAAACCTGGAAAAATTGACTCGAGACCCAAAACCCAAACCGAACGTCCCGGACCCATATTCGACCCGCCACCCGAAATATACTCACCTGAAAGTGGACCAAAAACCCGAATTGACCCGAACCGAACCATACCCGACCCGAAATTTTCTACAAAGTTGCTTATTTTGGCATGACCAGCGTGTTTGACCAAAAATTGGTTGACCCAAAATCGACCCGAACCGAACCATACCTGACCCAAACCAAAACCAATCGAAATGTCACTTACTCCGAACATGACCTGAACCAAACTTGACCCGACCCGTACCTGAATCGAATGACCCATTTGCCAGGTCTGTGGGTAAGGCTTCAAGTTGTGGAAGTCGAGTGTGAAACTTATGGGACTAGAAAGTCGGACTAGGAAATCTATGCTGGGTCTACTGGGCTGGAAAGTGGGTAGCAATTATGGCCACTTTGAAAATTCACCCAAAGCGAGTCGGTGAGCTAAAAATCATCAAATTTTTGCGGTGAATGCCTCAGGATGTGTCACACAACCTCGTTTTGGAATCAGGCTGATTGGGATAGCATAGCCCATGTTATAACCAGTTAACCATGGATTGTCCAAACCAAGACAGTTAGTGACACCGCTAAAATAAAGTGAGAAAACAACCTAGTTTGGGAGAGAACCGAGCGAAATCCCAAAACATGAAAAGGGTAGGGGATGACTTAAAGTTTCTGGATTAGGCTAGAAAATTTAAATTGGACATTAGGACTAGAAGTTAGGGCCTCTGGAAGGGGGGCCCAGATTTTGGCCGAATTCGGACCCTAGTGTGGGCTTGAATTGGGGGCCCTAAAGGCACGAGTAAATGGTATGAAAATTATTAGAAGCAAGGAAAAGACCATGGGGTAATTTATTTGAGTCTAGACTGAGTGTGGGCGGCCCAGGTACGGAGCAGTAAGTCCGAAATAGTAACCAAGCCCGTAACTTGTACGGTATCCAGGTAACAATCATGCCCTAACCCTTCCCCGCATTGTTTGAAACTGTGTGTGCATTGAACATGGTAAGAATTGCCGTGTTTAATGATTTAAAGGAATCATAGCAATAGTTAACTGAATGTAACTGCGTAGCAAAATCTGTATGACGTGATGTAACACCCCCAGCCCCTAGGGCCGAAGACGTCACGTGTTCTTAACTTTCTACCTAAATTCTGGGACGAAACGGACAGGGTTTCCCCTAAAAACTGACCGTTTCCCAGGCTTAAAGCCTTACATTATATCCCTGCAATACATAAGGGAGTCAACAACACCAACAACTCAATGGCTACACGCCGGAGTACCCAACTCTATAGGCCACACGCCCGGAGTATACAGAGCTTTCTATTTTTCATAAACTTTACCAAGAAACAGATTGATTACATAACCTTACAATCACAATCGACATTATACATCACTATCATAAAATGCAACACAGTCCAAGCAAATCCACCCTGGGTGCTCCACGCAGCAGTCACATACCTGTGAATCTGGGAAAAGGGGAAAAGTAATGGGAATGAGCAACCACCGCTCAATGAGTAAACCCTCTCTCCCAAAACATACTTAAAATACATATTAACTTACAAAAGCCTTTCGTAATTCATTTTAGTTGAAGAACTTACACATAATACATCATACTCAAACCATAAACCAAGCGAAATAATAGACATACCAAAAAGCTTAGCTTTAGTGAAATCGTAAAGCATGAACCCTTACATAAATCCATAAACATAGCAAAACAAAAGGGTTTTACACATAAGTTTCGCTTACCGAAAAACATACATAGTATCTTATTCACGTAAATGAGGAGACTAGACTCTTAGAGGTACTTTGTTACTGCCATCCCGAGTCGGCCAAACTCGAGCGGCAACATACGCCTATCCGGACAGACATCATACCATGCTGAGACATAATTTTCATACATAGATTTCAGGCGGGAATCAAACCACCATCCCTGAATCTATCATAACATAACATACTTGATACCAGGCAGGAACTAAGCCACCATCCCTGGGTCTCAGACTTAAGCTTAAAGTTTCTAGAGTAGCTCCTCCACATATACATAAACATAAACATAATCATTCGTACACATACATACTTATACATAGACATAAACATAATCATTCGTACACATACATACTTATACTTAGACATAAACATAATCATTCGTACACATACATACTTATACTTATGCATTTATATATCTTAGGAGCTTATAACCTTCATACACATAAATACTTACATACACATACATACTTAGTAGACAAAACATACTTATACTTATTCATATATAGGTTTTATGAACTTAAAACCTGAAAACATAGTTTTCTTACAACTTTAGCTTTAGGCAAACAACAAGAAAGGCCTCTTAAAACATGGTGAGTATTCTAACTCACGATTCAAAACTTGGGTAGTTACTAGCATGTACTTCAAAACTAGGATTTACAATACACAACTCCAGTTGCCCTTTTTAAGATCGTTTCAACCCTTTTAAACCCAAAAGAATGAATTTGATGCAAATCAAGTTTACTAACTCATAAATCGATTTTACGAATAGTTTAAAAGCTTTTCATATTCAAAATAAATCTGCTAACGTGTAAACTACTTAGTGAAACACATTTACGAAATCATTTCTTACTTAAAAGTTTCGTAAAAACGTAATTAGTTTGCTAAATCGTGAAACAATTTCGTTTCTAACTTAAAAGCTTCATAAAAACGTAATTCATTTGCTAAATTGTAAAACGATACTCGTTTGAAACATAACGTGTTTAGTTAATGCTTAATTCAAACTAAGTTCGAAGCTTAAAAGCTTCTTATAAATGTTATAAGTTTATTAATCCATAAATCGACTTCCTTTGAAACTTCAAAGCTTCTTAAAAACGTAATAAGCTTGTTAAGTCGTAAAACGACTCCGTTTTCAATTAAAAAGTTTCATATAAACGTAATACAGATACTAACTCGCAAAATAATTTCATTTTTAGCCTAAGAAACTTCTTATAGACGTAAAACGTTTGCTAGTTTGTAAAACGACTTCATTTTTAACTTAAAAGCTCTTTTAAACACGTAATACGTTTATTAACTTGTAAAACGACCTCACTTTTGACTTAAAAGCTTCTTATAAAGGTAACATGTTTACTAAATCGTAAAACGACTCAGTTTTCAACTAAAAGGCTCTTTATAAACATGTTAAGGTTGCCTAATCGTAAACGACTTTGCTTCTAACTTGAAAGTTTTGCTAAATCATACAAACGACTTCTTCTAACTTGGAAGCTTTGTGAAATCATAAAACCGACTTCGTTTGTTTACAAACATAATAAGGTTGCTCATAAACATAATAAGCTTAACTCATTTGTTTGTCCACACATATATTCGAATGCATATAACGACTTCGAATTCACCCAAATTGATTCGAATCGAAGCTAAACATATATAATTCACTTTCGAATTCACATCTCTAGCATAATTCCCCCAAATTGGATTCGAATCGAAGCTAAACATATGTAACTCACTTCGAATTCACCCAAATTGATTCGAATCGAAGCTAAACATATATAGTTCACCTCGAAT
>JACYFF010031959.1:60273308-60315551 GCA_017589665.1 Selenicereus undatus | reverse complement strand
ATATATACATACATATATATATATATATATATATGTATGTATATATGATGGTGGTTGATTTATTATGACCATTTGAAAAATGAGATTTGTTCTTGCATGCCATTCATTCAGTTTCTTAATTAAAAAGGAAAAAAAATAATGAAAAACCAAAAAAGTGATAAAAGAGAGAAATTCGAACATAAAGTTGGAAAAGATACCTCAAAATTTTCAAAAAGTGTTGTGAATAATAGGGTTGAGCAAAAAAATCGAGTAACCGGTTCGGCGCAGTTTCAAAATCCTGGAGCCAATTTTTAACCGAGTTCGGAGCTGAGTCCCGAAAACTTGGAATCGAAACTGGTCGCGTTACCCAATTGCCCAGTCTAATCAGTTTTTTTTATAAAATGTCCGAGTTATTCGATTACCCATTTAGATCGGCTGTTGTTCTTCCGATGTCGTCATAATTTCCGACTATATGCTGATATTATTAAATCTTTTTGTTAATTTATAATACTATGAGATAATGGTATTTTTTTTATGTTGGGATTAAAAAAATAATATTTTTTAGCTAACCAATTGGACTTTAATGCATGATAAATATCTAGCTACCATTCTATTAAATTTTATTTTGAACGATCGATTAGCTAGCTGGTTGGATGTATTGATTCTCTCATAAAGTCACAACCACAACCCAAAATTTTGAATGAAAAAAAAATAAAACAAAATAGGAAAAATTAGGAATCAGCTACCCGGTTCGGGACCCAATCTCAAAAGGTTTCGGGACCGGGTCTAAAAATCTTGGACTTAGTTTTGACTAGGACCGAGACCGATTCCATGAAAATAGACCGAGTACCCGGTCCTACTCAGCCCTAGTGAATAAGAGTGTTTGGCATGAATGTTTTCATTATATATACTCATTTGCAATGGTCCATTTTTATGGGGTGTACCTTATTTATTATGACATGTTGGGAGACTATGTAGTATAGTTGGTGCAAGTGTTGGTTGCTCTTAAGTCACTTGGCTTTTAGCTCCTCATTTTCGCAATTCGTTTGCCTCTCTCTTAACCCTTTACCCTTCGCCCGATTACAACCATGAAAACCCCCTTAATTATCGTGTTGCATAGTGCATCTTAATGGTGGAGAATTGAGAATCCTTTGAACCTTATTATATTTTAAACATATAGGCGGGAGTGTTCCACATATTCCCTAAGGTGAGATTCTACCAGTTGGGCTTGTACATATTTTCTAAGGAAGGTGAAAAGATTATGTATAGATGTCATCAATGGCGATTGAGAGTTTCTTGACATGTATGTTGTGTTTATATGTGATCTAAGGCCTAGGTTACTAGAGTGCTGTAGTTGGTTGGAATATGTACACATTTTTCCCTGGTGATGTGTGTATACTGTGAAAAAAAGCCAATAAGATTTTCGATTTTTTGTTTTTATTTTCTTTAAGATTTTGTGGGTATATCTTCTGCAAACTGATGGATATCCCTCCATCCCCTTTGTTTTAAAAGGAAGCAAATCAATTAGGTAATCTTATTATGCTGGTTAAAGGATGAATAATTCATCCAAGTTTTGTTTAAGCATTGAAACTGTAGGGCAAGGGTGGATTCCAGCAGCTAACCCATTTTTGTGTGCATAATTCATCAAGCTTCCTCAAGGTTTAAGTCTAATATTTTCTGATGGATTTGAAGTTCAAGAAGTCAGCTTTACAGCAAAACAAGTTTCATCCAATTTGGACTTCGTTTGCCCATCCAAATTAGCAATTAAACCTAAGGTGTCAAAACTGCCCAGTAGGACCAGATCATACATGACTTTGATTATCTTATAACTTAAGCTATATGATGGCTCAAGTCTTGAAATTATACATTTTTGGAATCCTCATGATGTCTAGTTTCAGGTCCAAGCATTAGTTTTCAATCATACCCACAAGAGGATGAGAGATCAAGGACTTTTCCCAAACCGGTCAGATTAGGCTCTAATCTGCGCGATAAAATGTTTAAGCCTAATTACCATACTTAAACATGTCATAACCTTGATTTATTTTTGGGGACGGGGGGGTTTATACACATCCCGAAGTTACCCCCCATGGCCTGAAAACACAATCATACTGACTTTTCATAAGCTTAAAAGTTGCTACAAAACCGGCCAAAATCTGTCCCTAGACCCGGTTCAGCACAACTCGGCTTTCTTTGGAGCTTTAGCCGATTTCTTCAATTGCAAAGATGATTGACACGCTTCTCAAGGCTTGGAACACGTCCCTAAGCTCTCTCTAGATAGGGTGGTGCCTTGAAATGCTCAACTAATGAAGAATAAGCAGCCATCTTTTGGTCTCTTGCGTGTGATTGGCTAGTCGTAAAGTAACACTTGCTTTTCGGCTATCCAATGGGAATTCGGCAAATCTTCAGCATGTTTAAGCTTTGTTTATGAGTAAATGATTGTATAATAAGTATTAGTATTGTTTTACTTCATGTTTAGAATGTATTAGATTAGTTTAAGCAAGCTTATACTTAGTTAGCAGAAAATCAGTTTGTATTAGTTCTTAATACCTTTCCAAACTAGTAAGAAAGGTAGAGGTGCTTGCTTGCTTGCTAGCTTAGGCCTATTTAAGAGCTTGTACATGCCCCTTTGAAAGGTACCAACCAGAATTGAATCAAAGCCCTTTGAGAGCATTATTTCTTTCGTGCTTAGGCACACCTCAAATACTAAACTTGCTTACCTTAGTTTAGGCCGAACTAAATGGTGATCAAGTGAAGTCTTAAACGTGATTAAGTGGTGATATCTGTATCTTAATCATTGTTTAAGGGTCCTAAACTTGAGGTTGGTGGTATTTCTGTATCCATTCTTCAAGTTTAGTTATATCTAATTTGGTGTTATATCTCAAGTGTTCAAAGAGAGTTAAAGTGAGTTTGCTAGCTTAATTTTGAGTTAGTAAATCTTAACTTTGATTCTCCTTTCCATTCCCCACATCCATAACCTTTCTTACATCCATTTCCATGCTTGACCAAGGCTAAAGGTATCCCTTTTGGTTTAGCTTGCAACCCAAACACTAAGCTCATCTCAAACCGTGAAACATCACTAAGCTTGACGAACATGGCAGCAAGTTGGCACGACCATACCGTGCCTATAGGCACGACCGTGCCTATAGGCACGACCGTGCCTCCCTTGAACGTCCCCTTTATGTGTTGATTTCACTTGCTAGCTTTGTGTACTTGGTAGCTTGCTACTTGGTTCCTTCCATCCCTTGATTCATACATCAATTCACATCAAATTCTCTTTGCTTTCTCACTTAGAATCACTTGATTCTAAGCTCCATTCCTCCCTCACATGTTTGTTGCCTCACAACCAGCATATTATGTGCCCATTTTCCTTGTTTTCCCATGATTGTATTCTTCCTTGGATTGTAAGCTTTCACTCTTAATTTGAGTCTTAGCTTAGACCCTTGGCAGATACATCACAAACCCTTACGAGACCTTACTCGTCCTCTAGGGGTAAACTAGGAGTTTAAAGGACTTATTGTACATACTAAGTGTAACCGTGATTCCTATGAAAGTGAGTTAGGATTTTATTTTCCTTTTCTAGGATCTATAGTTTCATTTTACTTGAAGATGACCAAATTTAGGAGTAGGGTATTGTTTAACTTGAAATTATGATATTTTATATCCTTTTATTATCTAATATTTGTTCAAAATAAATGGCTAGATTAGAATTTTAATGTACCTTTGTTTATTTTGTAGGAATTATGGAAATTTGATTAAAATGAATAAGTTTCTTGCAAAACATTGATGGTGAGTATTGATTTCGGATCAATTGAGGAAGAAAGGAAAAAAATGAAGAAAACAACCCACGCCTCGGCCTTTAATCGAGCCCAGCAATCCCCCCATTCTCTTCTCCTGAGCATGTTCTGTTCTTCCCAGCTGCGGTCCAAGGCCTGCGCTCAGAGTGGCCTTCTCCCTTCTCTTAGCTTCCTCATTCTTCTCTAATCAGGCTTACTCTCCTCTTCTCAGACTTCTCCTCCTTCTCACCTACCAGGGCTCAAGCCCAGATTTGCAGCCCATCGTTCCCTCCCCAGTCAGATTTCTTTTTTCTTTTATGCAGGCTTTGTTCTAATGTTCCTTCCCCCATTAGCCTGCGGCCCATTTGCATCCCAGATACACCTCCAACCTGACCTATGTTCCCCATCTTCTTCACTTACCCGGTCATGCACAAATCATGTGACTTGTGTCCCTCGTCTTCCCCCCTTTAGTTTTCTCTCCCTTCGGTCTCTTTTTCCCTAGCTAGAATCAGAAAACTTGAGCCCTGCCCTCTCAATCTTCTCTATTTCTCTATAACGCCCAAGTTCTCCTTCAATTCTTCTCATTAGTCATTTTCATCATCTCTGTTAACCTCAATAGTCGTTATTCTCATTGTGATCATCATCACTCCTCAACAATTAGAGAGTTGACATTGGAATTAATGGGAGTTATTGATGGGAATAAAGAGTTGATTGTGGGCATTACAAATTGAATGACAAGAGGAGACAATGGGCAAACGACGTAGAGTGGAGTTCTTAGTTTTCAATTTTCAATTTTCGTTTTCAGTTTCAGATCTAGTTATAGACTCACAACTCACAAACTATTGTTATCGATTTTGGGTTTTAGTTCTTCAGCAAAGAAAATTCTGCTTTGGTGTTGAATTTTTTATGTTTTTTGTTTGAATTTCAGTCTCTGTTACGATTTGCTTGCTCTGTTCTTTGTGCACATCTCACTTCTCTATTTTCCTTTGTGCTAGTTGTGGGTTTGTGCGACTGACCTAGGCTTGGTTCTTCATTGAATCTTTGAATGCTTGTCAAATCTGGGTGCTCGAGGTTGGTATCAGTTGTATCAAATATGCAACTGTGTCATGATTGATCTTCAGATTTGGGTGCTACATTTTTTTTGGCTAGCTTGAGTTTTGTTCACTGTTAATGGAAGCTAGGAGTGGGTAGAATGTTTTAACATATCTTAATTACTTTGCTTCAATTTTGTTTAGCCATACATGTGTGTTTTACTTGTTAGTCATTTTGATTTTATTTACACAATTGTTTATTAGGTTTCAATAGTGTAAGTCAGTGATCTTGGCTGCTTAGGGTCAATTCCTTGGGTATTGTTAACTGTTGTTAATTTTAAGTTGCAATTTTAGGTTTTCTTTATTTCACTATTTCATATTCGTAACGAAAGCTTCAACAATAAATTGTAATCTTATTTCATAACCTATCATTGCGGATCAATACCCATAAGTGCTACGACGATAAACCGTACGCTTGTGGAAATTATAACAAAATATAGTAAATATAAATAGTCAACTACAAATCTAACTTTTGAAGCATTGTTATTTTGGTAAGTCTTATGAGAGACCATCTCACATAAGGTATATTATGAATCAAAAGTTCTTATGACGGCTTTAAGTAATAATTGAGCTGACGAAAAATTCATTTTAAAGTGACTGTGATAAAAATCACTGCTAAATGAACCAACTATAGCATGTATTGTTAGTCACTTTAGCATGTATTATTAGTCATCTCAAAACTTTCAAAAATAACCCCTGAATGAATCTGTCTTATCCTTTGTGAGATAATCTCATCAAAAAATTTGTGTTGTTCTCTCTCACTCATCTTGGAACAATTTGATATATTAAAAAACTAACCTAAATAAATTATAATAATCCTAAAATTACATCTTACAGTACTCCAAAAATATGAACCAAACATCACTAGGACTGTGATAATTGCATCAACTTTAAAACATCAACACCTTTAGTATTGCAATTTAATCATCCATGTAGGTTCTTGGCTTAACTTCATAGCATGCAAATCAATAACTTCTAACGTAAGATTCTTTATTTTATTTGTAAATAGGTAATTACTAAATTAATTAAAGAAACATGTAGGATGTAACGAAAATGGGAAAATAAATGAAATCATGTCATGTTCTAATGCTTTATAAGTATTGTTTAAATAGAAAATTAGATAAAAATGTTAGGTTAATCCTAAGCCAAAAAATTTTAGCATCAAATTGGAGCTCTTTCACCAAAAACCAGCGAAGTCATAACAAATTCGTGCTCAAGAGAAATCTATCAGTTGAACTACCTTGTAAAATAAAATTGAGTATTGGAACTCATACCTAAATTAAAATTAAACTATATTAATGATTTCCCTTGATCATAACCCAAAAAAAAAGTTGCAACAAACTCAATCTTAAAAATTATCATAATTAATACAATACACATCGTACAACTTCAAACATCAATGATATTTAGTAGTTAACCACTCTAGAAGTAATGCTCAACATCAACCCTCATTAATCAATCAAAGTGAATGAATAAAAAAAAATAGAAATAAGACTAAATAGAAAATTATATATGACTGGATTCAAGAATAAGCATAGGTCAGAAAGGCGAATACCAGCTGTAGCATCAAGAGATTGATATTGATCATCGATAGTGCCTATATGACATCAAGAGTTTGATATACACTACTAGAAAAAGGACTTCTAACGACCAAAAAAGTTGTCGTTAAAAGTCTATTTTTTTCGTCGTTAAAACTTTTAACGATGAAAAAAACGTTGGTTGTCGCCCGTCGTTATTGGTTCCGTCGTTAATACTTTCAACAATGACCTAAAAATTTTCGTCATTTATTTCAATAACGACAACACAAATTCTTGTTGTTGTTAATTAATTGACAACAACAAAATTTTTAGCAACAACAACCAAATTATTCGTCGTAAAGAATATACAAGAATGTAATACTTGTCAATAACGACAAATTTATTTCATCGTCAATTTTTTAAAGTTAGCTGTAACATCGAACATGTCTATCGGTAAAATCTACAATTTTGATAAGGCTACCAAGTAATTTGTTGATGTTAATTAAAATAATACAAGTTATACATCCAACATCTGTTCAAGTCCACCTTCCCAATTGATATGTGACTAACAATAATGAAAAAGTTCTATAGATATAATTGAACTGAATGTAATGATACATATTACAATATAATACTAGCCATCGAAACTTGCAATACTACCCCCCAAAACTACAAAGTCAAAAACAACAACAACAACAACAACAACAACAACAACACCTCCCAGTATGGGTCCCGCTTTCGCGGGGTCTGGGGAGATCCAATTGTAGGCAACCTTACCTCTACCGGTATTCCTACCCATAGAGAGGTTGATTCCAGAAGACCCACGAAAAGGTTTTGAGAAAAAGTTTTGAGAAAATTTTTAATAGAGGCAAGCGCTTGCAAAGCATACGAAGAGGACAAAACAGTGTCAAATAAGCTGAAACTGAAAGAAAGCTGAAAGAACGTACCTCAACATTCCACGTTAAGCATCTGCCGTCACTCCAAAAAAAAGGCACAACCTGCATACGAACACAACAGACCCCAACCAGCACTTGCGAACAACTACAGAGACGCTACTCAGCCATCTAAGATCCTAATCCTATCCCGCCACAGCCTCCTATCCTGAGCCAGATCCTCCGACAGACCCACTACTATCAAGTCCTCTCTAATCACCTCGTCTAAACTCTTCTTCGGTCTACCCCTTCCTCTCTTACCATCCGGAAGGTCGATCAACTCACACCTCCTCACTGGTGCAGTCGTACTTCTCCTTTTGACGTGGACGAACCATCGGAGTCGTGACTCCCTCATCTCTTCTATGGGGGGCACTTTAGCTAAGTCCCTGATTACCCCATTACTAACTCTGTCAATCCTCGTGAAACCACACATCCACCTGACCATCCTCATCTCAGCTACCATCAACCTCTGGGCCTGCGTCTTTTTTAGAGGCCAACACTCCGATCCATATCGGACAGCCGGTCTGACTACCATCCGATAGACTTTGCCTTTCAAACCTAAGGGCACCCTCTTATCACACAGCACCCCTGAGGCAGCCTTCCATTTTTGCCAGCCCACTCTTATGCGCTGGTTAATATCCTCATCAATGTCTCCGTTTTGCTGAATGATTGAGCCAAGGTACTTAAACTTATCCACCTTAGGTAATGGTCTCCCATCCAGGGTGACTTCTCCCCCCTCTTCTATCCTTCCGCTGAAATAACAATGCAGGTATTCCGTTTTCGATCTACTTAATCTAAAACCTCTCACTTCCAGCGTAAGCCACCAGCTCTCCAACTTTTCATTCACCCCCTGCCTGGTCTCATCGATAAGAACAATGTCATCTGCAAAAAGCATACACCAAGGGACCTCATCTTGAACCCCTCTCGTGAGTTCATCTAAGATTAAGGTGAAAAGGAACGGGCTTAGGGCTGAGCCCTGATGGAGACCCAAACTAACAGCGAAGTCATTTGAGACCCCTCCCGACGTCCTAACACTCGTCCGCCCTCCCTCATACATATCCTTAATCACACGAATATACAAGGGCGACACCCCTTTCTTTTCTAGACAAGTCCATAACACTTTCCGCGGGACTCTATCATATGCTTTTTCCAGGTCAATGAACACCATATGGAGATCCACATTTCTATCCCTGTACAAACCCATGAGCCTTCTAAGAAGGTAAATCGCCTCTATGGTCGACCTGCCTGGCATAAAACCAAATTGATTCTCTGAAATTGCAACATCTCTTCGCAACCTTCTCTCAATCACCCTCTCCCAGAGCTTCATAGTGTGGCTGAGCAGCTTGATACCCCTAAAATTATTACAGTCTTGAATATCCCCTTTGTTTTTGTACAGAGGGATGACTGTACTAGTCCTCCATTCTCTGGGCATCTTAGCGGTCCTAAAAATGACATTGAAAAGCTCTGATAGCCACTCTAAACCTTCGTCCCCCAAACACTTCCAAACTTCCACCGGAATCTGGTCCGGGCCCTCTGCCTTTCCATTCGCCATCTTCTTCAAGGCCTCCTTAATCTCATCCTTTGTTATATGCCACACACTCGTGGATCCATACGCCTATCACTACCTTCTCTGCCCCTACTACAGGCCTCGCCCATCTCCTCCCCATTAAGGAGTTTAGCAAAGAACCTTTGCCATCTCGCCTTGATTTCAGCATCCTCACACAACACCTTAACGTCTTCGTCCTTGATGCACCTCACAACACCTAAATCCCTAGTTTTTCTTTCCCTAGCCCTTGCCAGTTACAAAAAAGGTAAAGCTATTGAGTGAAAATGACAATCCAAGGTCTTTAGCCACCTACACAAAAAAAAGACAACAACAATACATAAAAGATTAGCCATTGAAATAGGTAACACTAGTCCCAGCAACAACATGAATACAATAAATAAGAAATATAGCTGAGGGTATTCCATAGTGAATAGGGCATAGTTTTTGAACTTGCTAAGAGTCATAGACAATCAAAGGAAATGAACCCAACTCAAAGGAAGATGCGGGAAATAGTGGGAATGAGAATAGAAGGGAACCTCATAGATGTAGAGCTATACAAACAAAGTACAAACGGAAGGAGCAAAAAGGATTATAAAATGAACCATAGGGGAGCGGAAAAAAGGGACTTGCAAAAATGGGCATGATATGAAACATATTATTAACATTTCACTCCACTTAAGTCTAAGTTCCTGAGGTCAGTGCTTAGAACATGTCAACACATGATTCAAAATTAAAGCAATGCACAACTCAAGCCAGAAGGAAACTATAAAAGGAAATTGAAATAGACGTTTCTAAAATCAAAAGGAAAATATTACATTAACAGCCGTCTCTCATAATTTCAAAAGTTTAACCACTAGAAAAGTCACTCATAAATAGCCTTGACAACAAGAGCAAGAGAATCAAAAAAGGAAAACTCTTGTCACTGGAGAACATTATATAGGAGGACGATCTTACATATAAGTGAAGTTTAAAAATCAAAAGCTTTTGTGACAACATCACATATTAATATCACGTGTGTACAAAGTACTTACCTTATAACATAACATAAGGTCTCCTCAGCTGCACAAGATTTAGAAATCACAATGCTCAAGTCAATAAACATTAGGTATTACTAAACATATCGTTCAATATGAGTCCAATAGAGTAGCAAAAAGGAGTACAAAATTGTTGACATTCAATGTCAGTTTAGCAACAGGGAGTTCCTTAGACCAATAGATAGTGAGTATCAGGATCCTTATTTTAGAGTTATTTCCTATAAAATAAGTTCCATGAACCAGCTAAAGTAATCCAATTTGCCACACCATATCCCACTTCGCCGGCAAGCAATGTTCAACATCAGTCTACCTCAACTTAGAACTTATAGAGTGTCCGTTTTCCTCTGTGTGTAGACATGAGAAATGCCTTAAGTCCAACCCATAAATAAGTTAAGAAAAACATGTTAAGATTGGCTCAAGTTTGCTCCATGAACTAGTTCAACAGATAAGAACATATACCTTTAAACTCAACCCTATATTGTCAACTAGCATGAGCTGTCCCTATCTCCTACCATTTGTACAGGTCTCAAGAGTCAAGAGTAGTCGCTGTTCGAACACAAGCAAAATGACTAAAGTCAAATTACATAAATTTTCATGCTTAGGTGATTACACACAGAGGAAGTCTGAGGATGTAGAGATTAAGGAGATATGGCAAAGGTACTTTTTCAAACTCCTCAATGGGGAATTGATGGAAGATTTTCAAAGCAGGGAAAGAGATAGTAGTGAGAGGGATCCCGATCCTCATTTGTGCAAACCTATCAGCAAGGAAGAGATTAGAGAGACCCTAAAGAAGATGACCAATAGGAAGGTAGAAGGACCATACTAGATTCCGGTGAAAGTGTGGAAGTGTTTGGGTGAAGAGGGATTAGAATAGCTAACACTGCTTTTCAATGTTATTCGTAGGACTGCTAAGATACCCAGAGAATGGAGGTTTAATACATTCATCCCATTGTACAAAAACAAAGGTGATATTCAGGATTGTAACAATTATAGGAGTATAAAGTTGCTCAGTCATACTATGAAGTTGTGGAAGAGGGTGATTGAGATAAGGTTGCGAAGGACTACTTTAATATCAGAGAACCAATTTGGTTTTATGCCAGGCAGGTCAACCATAGAAGCGATTTACCTCATTAGAAGGCTCATGGGTTTGTACAAAGATAGAAAGGTAGATCTTCATATGGTGTTTATCGACTTGGAGAAAGCATATGATGGAGTTCCGTGTGAAGTGTTATGGAGTTGCTTGGAAAATAAAGGAGTGTCTCCTGTGTATATTCAACTTATTAAGGATATGTACAACGGAGGTTGGACGAGTGTTAGGATACCAGAATGAGCTACCTATGACTTCTACGTTGGTATGAGCCTACATCAGGGTTCCGCTTTCCCTCACACTTTGCCTGCACGTAGGACAGGACTTATAGTTAGGAAAAATGTAGAGTGCATTTGTGGAACAAAGGTTGGCGGGCCTCGGGAAATGGCTTATTCATGGTTGGGCACCCTATCTTAGACTGACACTTGGCTGTCGTCCTCCAGCCTGTTGGACTTTTTGAAACAACCTAGTTCCCGAGGCTGGACGGTGACATGGGAAATCATTCGCTCTGGGGGTATAAAATGGGGCCGCCAAGAATTACATTTCATGCTTTGTGTGTAAATTTTACTTTTACAAAAGGTTTTCCAAGATAGGGTTCCCTTGCTCGCCGAAGACGGATGAGATAGCCCTCTACGTCTTAGAGAACTTTGAGTGGTACCGTAGGGAAGTTGCCTTTCCTCATCTACCCCTTTCGTTCGATTACGAGGACCTGTGCACAGATTTCGACCTTGCCACAGTTGAGGAGGTTGCTAAAGACTTTGGCCTTCCTGAGATGCCCCAGGTAGTGTTCCTTGTGATGCTTCTTAATGATGTTGTGAGGTTGGGCGTTCTGGGTCGGACCTAAAGGAGTTGCGATGGGGCACCTTTCGGGCCTGGGTGGGGCACAATAGGAGCAACATCTTATGGGCCCGCCATCCAGAGACAAACAATGACCAGGAGGAGAAGGAAGAGGACTCGGAGTCTGGCGATGCATATCCCCTTCCTAGTGATGACGGTGAGGAGTAGGGTTTAGGCCTATTACGGCCTTTGCTATGCTTGCTCCCTTCCTTCCATCTTGCCCTTTCTCTCTGTCTCTTTTTTTTTAAACCGCAGTGTACTCCTCGAGCTTCAATAATAATACGTCGACTTTTTCCTTATGACCTGTGTTTTAACCATGTGCTCTTGAACACTTAACTGGGCCTGCAAGTCGTGCCGTAGTGGGCGGATCCTTCGGAGTCATGCAGTCGAAGGGCTATTACCCATGGGGCTTGGTTCCCGTGTTCATGGTGGGAGCCACCGACCTCAAGGCCTTGTAGTAGGACCCTCGGCTAGGCAGGGATACAAAATCGTGACGGCTAGCCCGTGGGCCACACCACTGAGCCGTAGGCCCCTTCTAGGGGGTTAGTGATGATCAAAGTAGGTCTTGAGTACTTAAGTTCCACGTGGCTTAGGCGGAGTGGCACCTTGGTTCTGTAACCACCTCGGAGGGCATGTTGTCCGTTACTCTCCCTGCTCCCCTCTATAAAGATGGAGTTGGACTTCCCGTGGAGGGTCACTTGATCACGCTTCCAAACGCTTTCATAGATAGAGAAATGACTTTTTTAGAGAGATAATCTCTTCTCTTTTCTACATCATGGTGTTTCCCGACTTCCTTAGTGCCAAGGAGGCAGTCGACTGCGTCAGGGAAACTTTCAGGTGGCACTTGAAGGGGCTGCGCGCCCTCCTCGGCCGCTTCCCGCGAACTACCACGAGCTTTGCCCACACTTCGACCTTGTCGCGGCTAAGGAGGATGCATGGGACTTCCACATTCCCGAGATGGTCCAGATGTCTTCTACACTATGGTGGTCAACGAGGCTCTAGAGCTGGGTGTCTTGAGTAGGGACCTGGTTGAGCACCTGTTGTGCCTTGAAGGTCTACGATGGTACATGTGTGAGGCTTAGCTGCAGCTTGATAAGCTCGACCTTTGGTGGGTGCAATACCGTAGACGGGCCAATCCAAGGGCTGAAGCTAGGCCATCGAATGGTCAAGAGGAGAACTAGAGTCGTGTAATGCTCTGTCTCCTTCCAGTGATGACGAGTAGCCACAGGTTTTTATCGTAGTTTGCCTCTTCATTTTATTATTATTTTTTTTTACGTTCTCAGGTCATCTTGTAACCTATGATGTTAATAAAAGGTCATTCCTTTACATAAGGACTTGGTTTCGTCATCAATGTTTTTTACTCTTCTTCCTATAATGCTTCTATAAAGGTGCAATGACAGGTTTATAGGCCGCAATTGGGAACGTAGCAATTGGCTAAAAGGTCGTGCTTGAGATCTCTTGGCCCCTTTTAGGGGCTAAAAGGTTTTAACCATTAGCCCCATTTGGGGGATAAAAGGCATAGCGACTGGCTCTTAGGCTGTGTTCGAGGACCCTCGGCCCTATTTGAGCGCTGAAAGGCATAGCGATCGGCCCCTAGGTCTTGCTCGATGACCCTTAGCCCCTATAAGGGGCTAAAGGTTTAACAACTGGCCCTTAGGCCATGCTGAGGAACCCTTAGCTCCTTTTGGGGGCTAAAAGGCATAGCAGTCGGCCCCTGAGCCGCGCTATTGGACCCTTAGCCCCTTGTGGAGCTAAAGGTGGAGCGACCGCCCCTTAGGTCGCGCTATTAGACCCTTAGCCCCTTATGAGGGCTAAAGGTGGAGCGACCGTCCCCTAGGCTGTGCCATTGGGCCCTTGGCCCCTTTTGGGAACTAAGGATGTAGCGGCCGACCCCCAAGCTGCACTATCGGACCCTTAGCCCCTTGTGGGAGTTAAAGGTGTAGCGACCGGCCCCCAGGCTGGGCTATTGGACCCTTAGCCCCATGTGGGGGCTAGTGGTGGAGCGATCGACCCTTAGGCCGTGCTGGAGAATCCCCCTGCCTTGGGGCAATTACGTGTGCTTGGATGCTAGGTGTTGGGGACTGAGTAGTGTTCATGCCCTTCAGGCGTCTTGGGAAGCACACTATCTCTTCCTTCTCTTCTTATAAAAACATAGTTAGATTCCTGGGGGAAGGTCATTTCAATTTGTCTCCAAACCCCTTTAGAGAGAGAAACAAATTTTCTAGAGAGAGAGAGGCTCTACTCTCCCTGCATCCTCCTTCAAACTCACTGTTGCGTCTTCAACTTCTCCTTTAAATCTTCAGAGGGGTTGTGTGTAACTTCAACCTCGCCTTCAACTCCATCTTCAAACTCTTCGACTTCTCATGGGTACGCACTTTCGTGCCTTCTTTGAGGGTTGCATCTTGTATTATATTGTATAAATATGTCTTCATCCTATTCATCGAGTGGGAACGTTCCTGAGAGATCGGTCGGCCCCCAAATAGAGCTGCCACCATCAGTTTCCAAGCCTCCCGACCCTAATTGATGGTCGGGTGGTTGCACATGTTCCCCTAAAGAATCAGTTTAGGGAGCCTAAGAAAATCCCTTATGTTGTATCGATATGTGAGCTCGACACCCCTTCATGGTCTAGTTGTGAATAGTCTTCCGCCCTTAGCATCTTTAGCATTGAAGAGGAAGTTGTATATCCTTGGGAGATTGATGTAGTTGTTTCTTATATGACAGACGTTCAGGAACAAAGGCTAGCAATGTCGCGGGCTTGACAATGATTAAAGACTCCCAACCATCTCATGGGCAAAGGGTCTTCCAAAGGTAATTACTCTTCTTCCTCCCAGTCTCATAGACAGAGTGAAAAAGCTAGGTCTGCCAGCATTGGTTCCTCCATTGGGGGGGAGGACTAGTTCGTCCAGTTCCCAGTTGTTAGCTTCTTGTTCCAGGAGAGGTCTTGCTTAGAAAAGGTCGGTACCCGAAGTGGTGGCTAAAGGGAAGGGGCTCCCGGATGGTCGGATCCTCTAGACGAGTCGAGCACTCATTTCTCTAACCCCAACGTCATCATCTCCCTAAAGAGGCCAGCGTTGGAGGAGAAATACCTCCTACCCACTGGGTACAAATTCATCATCCCTGATGCCAATGCTATTGTAAATAAGCCGCCCTCGAAGTGTATAGCCATTTATCGGGCGGCCTTCTCTTATGGCATAAGGTTCCCACTCCACCTGGTCATCATGGAGATCCTAAACAAGTATGAGTTAGCACTTACGTAGATTGTGCCCATGCCTTGGCACAACATTTATCCTTTCATCGCAACGTGCGAGTTGCGTGGGTTAACCTACATGAGTCGTGCTTTCGGACTGGTCCATATGGTCTAGAGGGCTCCTAGTGAGACCAAGGACCTTGGTTAGTATTGTTTTAACAATAAAAAGGGGTAGATGATGGCCATCGAGAAGAAGTCTAAAGTAAAGAACTGGAAGTATGACTTCCTTTTCGTGCGCCGCGAGGCAGGTTGGGGGACCTTCGGGACTAGAAAGATGGAAAGCCAGTCCACAACCCATTTGGGGAGCCGACCGCAGAGGAGACCAAAACCGCTCGCTACTTTTAGTATTGCCTGCGGGAAGATGATCGTCCGAAGGAGATCCCCTCCTTCATGTCCCAGCTAATAGACGCGGGCAAAGAGCTCAAGTGTAAGTGGGTTAAGTTGAGCAATAGGGAGCCTTTCGATTGGCTCCCTAAGCTGTCATACTTCGAGAACGACTTTTTCCTTGCCACCGTGGGCCTCCTTATCCTTAAGAATTATTCTAAGGGTACTTAACGTCTCTCCTTTGTTCGATTTTTTCTTTGTTTCTGACCTGACTTTCTTTTGTTTTGTGCAGAGCAAGCACAGGAGATGCTCTCTTCTTTCGAAAGCAGACATGCCACTGAGCCCTTAGGTCATGCTTGGGGACCCTTAGTCCCTTCTGGGGGCTAAAAGGCATAGCGACCGACCCTTAGGCCGTGCTTAGGACCCGTAGCCTATTTTGGGGGCCAAGAGGCATAGAAGAGTTGGATAGGCGTAAAATTGCCTTTGCGACTATTGTATTTATTGTAGGAAAAGCATAAGTACATAGGCATCAATCTGGAAGTAGAGAAAATATTGCTACTGATAGTACTTCAGAAGATTACTACTGTGTCAGGTTCTCGGGATAGGGGTGCTAGGGGTCTCTAGCTGATGTGTACTCGACCACACTTAATCCGTTACGTTGTATGGGCCTTCCCAATTTTTCGTGAGCTTGTTGTGCTTTCCTACACATGCCACAACTTCTGTACGAAAAAGGACAAGATCCCCGACCTTGATGGGGTGGAGCTTGACGATGTGGTCATGGAGTCGTACGATGCGAAGCTTGTAGAGTGCCTCTAGGAGTAGTGAGTTGCCTCAGACAGAGGGAAAGAGGTTAAGAGCCTTTCGGAGTGCTGCGTTGTTGAGTTCTTCCTTGAAGGTGGTAAGACAATGCGTGAGGAGTGCTACTTCAATGGGCAGCACGACCTCTGACCCATATGTTAACATGAACGTCGTTTCTCCTGTTGCAGTTTTCTCAGTCATGCGGATTGACCACAAGACGTTGTGTAGTTCCTCAGCCCATTCGCCCTTTGCCTTATCTAGCTTTTTCTGCAGGCCATGTAGGATGACCTTGTTTGCGGCCTTGCCCTAGCCGTTCATCTGAATATGCACGACGGCGGTGAACTGAGCTTGACATGACATGGTGTCAAGGTACTCGATGACTTTCGTCGTGTCGAACTGCCGCCCGTTGTCAAAGATCATCACTCGAGGAACACTGAAGTGGGTGATGATATTTTTCCAAATAAACTTCCGGACTTCTGCCGCGGTAATGGAGGCAACAACCGCACCTTCAATCCATTTGGTGAAGTAATCCACGGTGAGAAAGAGGTATTTTCGTTGCCCGTGTCCTTAGAGAAGGGTCTGAGTATGTCCATACCCCAAGTTGCAAATGGTAAGGGACTGATGATTAGCATCAAGGGTGTGGTGGGCTGTCGCTGGATGGGGGCAAACTTCTGGCACTTGTCGCAGGTACGGACCAAGGTCATAGCATCCTCTCGTAGGGAAGGCTATTAATAGTTAGTCCATATCGCCATGACTGCTAGGGCGCGGTCACCAATGTGTGAACTACACACCCCTTCATGCAACTCTTCCAGTACCTTCCTCCCCATTTCGGGGGTCACGCAGCATAGTAGTGGCCCGACATAAGATCGCTTGTATAAGATCCCGTCATACAATATGAAACAATTCGCCCATCTCTTTAAGCAATTAGCGTCCTAGGAGTCTGGGGACAATGTGTCGTCAGCCAGGTACGCCCGTATGGGATCCATACATGTGAAACTCCTGTCCAGCCACAATACCTCATGAGGGTCAATGCTCCTCTCCATCAAAGTCTCCCATTTGATTCGTTTTGGCTTTTCGTCCTTGGAAGAACTGACTAGCTTTGATAACCCATCGGCTTGCCGATCCTCTGACTGGGGTATATGAGTTATTGAGAAATGCTTCAATAGCTTTGTGGCTTCGTGGACCCGCGCGGACATAGGCTGCCATGGTGTCATCCTTCACTTCGTAATCCCCGTTAAGCTGGCTAACCACGAGCACTGCATTTGAGATCCACTCAGGGTATTGGTACTCTCGAATGAAGCCTGCCTCTAACAACTTTTGCACCTCTGCAGTTGCTGCCACAACCCTCTTGGGCCCTATTTGTCGCTTGTCCGGGATCACTGACTTGTGTGCAGGGTCCACGTTCAGCAGATACTCCATTACTTTGGGGTTAATGCCGGGCATCTCCTCGGGGCCGAAGGCGAAGACGTCCTAGTACTCCTATAAGAGCTTGACCAGGGAGTACTGGGTGGAGGCCTCCATCTCCTGGCCCAACTGAACCGTGCACTCAGGACGCTTTTTATCTAGGGGGATCTCTTCGATGCCATTGGCAGCTTCTGGACGTGGTTGCTCGGGATCAGCTGAGGCCAACATGTGTATTACTAAGGCTTTGGTAGGAGGGGATGTGGTTCGCGGCTTCTTGTCCAAGGGGAGAGGCCCCGCAGGTCCACACTTGACCGATTGTTTGACGACCGACCGAATATTGACAAGGTAGCACTCACGGGTTGTTCCCTATTCTCCTTGTAGTTTTCCAACGCTTCTGTCGCCAGCCTCGAACTGAAGCTGAAGTAGGTATGAGGCAATAACAACCTTCACCTTATGCAGAGCAGGCCGTCCTAGGATGACATTGTAGGCTGTGGGGACGCCCACTACCGAGAAGTCCACCTCCACATTTCTTGCCTTGTTCTAATCCCCAAAGCATAGCGGGCATCTTCACTTTCCCGTAGCACGGAGTGTTGATGATCTTTGCGCTAAACGGGGTAGAGAAGGGGATAGGCCCCATCCGAGTGATCGTGCTAGAAACCTTAATGGGCGTCTCTGAGTGCCTCTCTACCTCCACTATTGATGTACTCCTTCGTGCGAGACCGACCCTCGGGGATCTGTGCGGAGACCAATCATCCCAGCGGGATCTCTGACTGCGCCTGTCTCCATAGGCATTGCAAATGCGTTCAAGACCCGGGCGACCGTCTAAGGTGCATTGTCATCCGAATGTGTCCCCTCAAGGTCTTGAGGTTTGCTCCTGCTTCGCGAACCAGGCGGTTCGTCGGAAGGGCATCGCATAAGGCGTTGAGGCCGTGGTTGACTTTACCCGCCATCCTTGGGGGCAACGGCTCTATAGGGCATCCGCCCAAATGGACCGGTTGCGGTTTTCTCCCCGTGATCAGCGTTTCTATTTGGGTGAGCGACCTCTCTCATTTCATTGTTGTGGCGAGGCGACGCCACGGGGGTCATGCCTATGGGAGGGCTCACAACCCATTGTAGGCATGTAATCGAACTAAAGAAGAGGCCTCGCAGAACTCGTGACTTCCACTGCCTTCTTCATTTGTTCCGTCACTTACTGCATGATGGTGTTGGTCATGGTGGACATGAAGCTTTTGAGTGTGTCCGCTGTGACGTACGCCTCTGGCTCAGGTTAGCGTGGCCCGACCAAGCAAGGGTTCACCCTAGAACTTTTCGAGGCATCCTGCACCTCGGGAGGTGCTGGAGCTTCGGTTGCGGGTGCCTTGTCTCTTCGGGCCCGTGCTCATGTTGCTTCGCTGACTACCATCGTTCACCGTTCTATCCCCATAAACAGCGCCAAATCCGTTTTAGGAATTTCTAGGGTTGCAGAAGATGACGTGGGATGAGAGTGGGCTTACGTGATGACGCGCACGAAACGGTTGCTGGTCTTCTCCTCGGGCACTGGACCTGCAAAAAGGGCACCCCCGGGTTGTGATCCGGGAAACGCCTCTCCAACGGTCAAGTCAATGAGGGGTCCTAGTAAAAAAACAAAAGTAGTAAAGACAGAATATATGAAGAATAAGGAAATATGCCAAAGAGCGAATCCATTTTTCCAAGGTAGGTAGGTGGGTATTTATAGCACCTGTCTCGAATAGGTAAAATAGTAATTTCCCCATGGAGGCTTCTCCAATGGGCTACCCAGTAGCTTGCTCTATGGGGCTCTCGGTTAGGGCCCCAAGGGTTCCGTCAAGGCCTGCTTGTGTCTACCTGGGCCTAGCCCATAATCGGGTATTTGGGGGCCCGCCCGAGAAATCATATTTTCTGGATCAGAACACTCTTTGGTTAGAAAAATTTTCAGATGCTTTTTATAGAACAAAACTACAAAAGGCTAACTTTTTCTAAATAATAAGCCAATTTTTGTTGAAATTGTTTTTTAGTGAACATAGTTCACAATATAGTCTTTGGTTTATAATTTTTTTGGGAAATAGTAGGTTAATTTTGGTAAATAATAAAACACTTTTTTAGTGAATAATATGTTAGTTTTTGGTGAACAATAGGTCACAGAGTCACTATTTAATGAACAAATTCTAGTGGATAATTTTATTATGAATCAAACCCAAGTAAAATTGTCAAAGACACACCGGAGGGAAGCAACATGAATGACTATGATAGTGTTAGAAAAGATGACATCAAAGGCCACAATGGTGTTGGCAGAAACAATACTACTATCATTGTTATTTTACACTGTTTTTGTGTAGAATATAATAATGTTTAGTGCATGATACAGTATTTTTTTAGTATGATGGAACATAACTGTATAATAGAACACAAGGATCATGTCGTCGAAGCTAGATTGAGCACATCTATATTTCTATCAATGAGGAATGAGTTTACTCAGTGTTTGATGTAGTGGGTCAAGAGTGGAGAAGGAGGAGGAGGGGAGAGAGTGAGGGTGAACAATATAATTATTATTTTTTCATGAACAATAGAATAGTTTATAGTGAACAGTAGGTTAGTTTTCAGTGAGCAATAGATCAAAAACGGTTTTGGCGGATAAATTTTTAGGTTAACAGTATAAAGTTTGGTAACCAATAGGTTAACTTTTGGTAAATAATATATTAGTTTTTTGGTGAACAATAGATCCCAAATATTTTTGGTGGATAACTATTTTTACGAACAATAAGTTAATTTTTTATGAACAATATAATTTCCTTTAGTGCATAATGAGTTAGTTTTTGGTCAACAATAATGTTTAGAGGACAACTTTGGTAAATAGTTTTTTTAAAAAAAAAAAAAAAGTAAATGTGATTTAGTGGAAAACTTTGACCTATAGACTATTTTCTCATAGAAAGAGAAACAAACATTGCAAAAAAAAGAAAGAAAATTGATAAAAGGACAGAAAGGTACACTTACGCAGTGTCTAGTTGGGGGAAAAATGATTTCCTTAGAAAATAATTTTCTAATTTTTCGTTGTTTGGCACAGTAAAGGATGAAAAGCATTTTCCAAGAAGAATGGTTGTCCCCTCAATTGAGGAAAATGATTTCCTTTTTGAGAAGATAGGAAGTTGATTTTCTTTCTTGAACTCTTTGATGATATGTTCACTTGAAATTTATGTGCAAAATTGGATTTCAATAGTTTAGATCAAAACTTGACTCTATCATAAAAGATTAAAATAAACTCAAATCTAAATTTTGATTTTAAATTTATTTCATTTGATCGACATTTATCTCCGCCATGACAATTTAATCGATATTTTTTGCCATTAAAACAATTCAGTCTACTCGCCATTAAAATAATACCAATGATTTAGATCGAAACTTGATCATCCAATAGAAAATATTAAAATATGTTCACAGATTTTGAGCTCGACATTCTTTCACTAGGTCAACATTTTTTTCCACAATGATAATTCTATCAATATTTTTCGCCACTTAAATAATGCAGTCTATAGTTTTTACTACTATAACAATTTTAACAGTTTGGATCAAAACTAAATGATTGGATATGAAAGGTGAAAATAGGTTCAAATCTAGATTCTAAGCACGATATTCTTTCCTTTGGTCAATATTTTTCTCCGCCACGATGATTCAATCGATATTTTTCACCACTTAAACAATTCAATTTATGTTTTTCATCACTAAAACAACTTCAGTAGTTTATATCAAAACTTGATATCCGAGAAGAAGTATTATAAAAAACTCAAATATGAATTTTAAGCTCAAAATTCTTTCATTTGGTCAGTATTTATATCTACTACGACCATTCCGTCGATATTTTTCGCTATTTAAATAATTCAGTTGACGTTTTCCTTTTCTTTTATGAAAAATTATTTATCTTGTATCAAACAACGAAAATGACACATAAAAATCAATTTTGCTTGGAAAAAGATTTTCCAAGAAAACCATTTTCTTCCAACCAAACACTGCCTTAGTTGAATAAAAACAAATCTAACAATTGAGAGTTGAATAAAAGCCAACCCAAGAATTGAGGCCAATAGTAGCTAAACCTCGTATGTGAACGAAAAAAATTACTTCGCTAATAAGTGATGCGTAGTTTTTGATCGGCGTAAATTTAAAAAAAGTTAATTTTTATAAGAGGGTCATGGAAAATAATAATCTAAACTTTGGGGGTGGTGGAAACCAATAATTTGAACTCAAAAAATAACCGCCCGCGTTTTGAAGTTTCGACATTTTTACAGTTAATAATTCGTACTACGAAAATTCCGTACTCTAGCACTCCCATTTCGGCTCATTATTCGGTAGTTTTTTAATGTATAAATCTATACTATAATATAAAAGCAATGTTGTGATGATGTGACTTTTTCAAATTTTGTCATAAATTTGAGATTTTGAACCGTTAGATTATTTGATTATATAATCACAACACTCGGATTTTCAATAAAATAGTTACCGTCATAATAAAAAATATATAATATCTTGATTATTTTTTTTTGGCAACAGAATCTCTTAACTACCTAAAAACAAAATATACTTTGATATCCTTTTCTAAATCAATAAAAATAATTATCATCATAATATCATTATATTATTTGATTATATAATTACAACCATCAGATTTTCAATAAAAATAATTACCATCATAATTAAAAGTATATTATTTCTTGACTTTTTTTGTTGTTGTGGAATCTATTAACTACCTAAAAACAAAATATACTTTAATAACTTTTTCTAAATCACTGAAAATATATATGTGCTAAAGTTTAAGGATGGTATTAATATTTTAGTGATCCAAGGAATGAATAAAGTATTAAATTTTTACTTTTCTTATTTTAATGGTAAACCCGAAATTAGTTACTTTGCATATTATTATTAGATTAAATAGAAGAGATATGAATTGTCATGTCATTTAACATGATTTTTAGTTTCATTTTGACTACCTACAATCTCTGTCATACTTTACATTGCGTATTTGATAATCATACGTTGTTTTAATTATTGAGTTTCAATGGTTATACATACAAGTGTTATCTATTCATATTTTTCAATAAATTTAAGTATCATTTTCTAAATTACAATATTAACTTTGTATACAATGAACAATCTTCGATTATTTTCACTATATATATGTATACTGTAATATGTACCGTGTAAAGTACGTGTCCATACTAATTATTGATAATAAAAATGTTGAAAGTTCAAACCACGAATGACTATGTTTTAAGTTTAAATTATTGACTTTCGTATTCCTAAAGTGTCGGATTTCTATTTTCGAAAAACCCTTTTATAAAATCCAAATTGCACGCTTTTCCGTTGCATGCGCTTGTGGGCTTGGGCGCTTGCGTTTGGAGGGATGGGCCGCGGTTGTGTACAGTGATCCTGCAACTGGGTCTGGGCTAGGGGCTCACTCAGAATCGTCAAGCGGGAGGTTCAAGGATTCAACTTTCTACTTTGAAGTTCCTGCCCTCTGAAGAGCTTGGAGGCGCTAGGGGCAGAAGAGGGTGGCGGAGAGAGAGATGGGCAGTGAGGAGGAAAAGAGGAAGACTCACAAGAAGGTGCAATTGAATCCCAACTGGGCTCAGCTTCAAGAGGTAAATACCCCTCACCCCGGGGGTCTCTTTGCTTCCCCGCATCTATGTTAGATTTAGTTTCTGTTTTTCTAATCCTCTGAAGTTCGAATTCACTTCTTTTCATCAGAAATTGAAAAGTCATGGGGCCAAACTTAAGCTTTCTCGACCTTTGCCTAATTCCAGTGGAGGGTGCTCGCCTACAGTATTAGGTCTAGCACCTCCCGCACTTTTCTCTGTATCTCTCTTGTTTTTTACATATGTTGTGCTTAGTTGCGGCCGTTCTACAGGGAAACGTAAAGAACGCCCGGTTTTGGATTTGAGGCATGCTCAGCCAGGTATCCTTGCTCCTACTTCTTCTGATTTCAGGTGAGTTTCTATTTCTTTTTCTTTATTAATATTTCACGATACCAATTGGTACTAGTATTCATTAGATATAACTTCCAATATCATTACATGTAGCTTCCACTGACATATTAACAAAATATGGGCAGTTTTATTAGCTGACAAACATGTTAACAGACATCAACGTGTTACTGTAAATGTGAACAAAATTTGATAAATTTCATTTTGGTTCTACTCAAATTGAAGTATGAAAATTTCTCATGGAATAAAAATTTGCTGGAGCTGATATTAATATGTGGAATAAAAATTTGTTGCAGCTGATATTCATAGGAATCTTTTTATGTTCTTAGAAACTCAATATAGATCATGACATCATTAGCTCATTACTAGATTCTGCTGTTATTAATCTATCAGTCTTTCTAAAAGCTCCTCCTTTTTAAAATAAAATAACTAGGATATGTTGTTGAAGAAGCATAGGAAAACAAGGCAAATATGGTGTTCTAGGGCTTATTCTCTAGGACTTAATTTGTAAGTAAACTAAAAATAAGCTTATAATTTCTCCCATTCCTTTAATTTCTTACGTTTCTTGGTATATCCGTCAAGGGTCTAAGCTAAAACTCAATTCAATAGCAAAAGCTTAAAACCAAGAGAGAATACAATAAAGGCAAACTTAAGAAAAGTGGCACGTTAGAGGCTGGTTGTGAAACAGCAACAACGTGAGGTAGAAGATGGGATTTAGAATCAAGGGATTTTAAATGATTAAGGAAAAGGAACTTGATGTATGCATGAAGGATTGAAAGAAATCAAAGTTAGAAATCACTAAACTCACGGTTTAAGCAAATGAATTCAGTTTGCTTCCCTTGAATCCGTGTGGATGGTGGATGAATAAAGGATAGTCTAAACTCTCACTTAGAAACAGAAACACCACTAAGTTTGAGTTTAGGGCCCTTAACCTCAATTAAGATACATAAACACCACCTAATTAAGAGTTAAGACTTACTTGATCACCACCTTAATCGGTCTAATTAAGGATAAGTAAGTGAAGTGTTTAAGGGGAAACAAGAGCAATGCTCTCAATTCTGGTTTTTGATTCAAATTCTAATATATCTTACATATGGGCGTGCATAATGCTTAAATACAAGTCAAGCAAGCAAGCAACCTAGCTAACACACACCTAGACCTTACCTTCCTAGTGAGAAAAGGTATTAACTTAAGCTAATCTACACGGTTAGTGCTAACCGTGTACTAACCTTGTTTTAACTTAATCAAATTACATCTAAAGTATTAAACAAAGTTAATAAATAATGTTTACAACATAACCATACTTATTTAGTCCTAATACAAGCAGCTTAGAGATAATGAACAAATAGACAGCAACTTGTAATTAGCACTTTACGGCTAGCCAATAGGATTCAAGAGACATCTTCCTTGCAGCAAGCTTCCCATTGGTTGTTCTTCTCAAGGCCAATTGCTTTTGCAGCTGATTATTGCCCTTCTAGACAGCTTGGGACGTGTGCCACTCAGCATTGGAAGGGAGGAAACCCTTTGGAGAAGGAAAAGTTTAACCGTGCTCTTAAACCGGGTCCAAGGCAAATTCTGGACCGATTTTGCAACAAACTTTAACCTTAGCAAAAGTGTGCATGATTTTGTTTTCAGGCCATGGGGGGAAACCTTAGGGTGTGTACAAACCCCCCGAAGAAAGAAATCAAGGTTAAACAATATTTAAGTAGGTTAATTCTACTAAAACATATAACCGTGCAGTTTTAGACCAAAACTGGCAGGTTTGACAAAATGACTTGATCTCTTTAGTTCCTTTGGGCATGATTGAAATTCAATGCTTGGACCTGAAAGTGGACATCTTCGGGATTCTGAAAAGGTAAAAATCCAAGATTTAAACGAAAATATAGCTTAAGAAACGAGATTAACAAAATCGGTTACATTCTGGTCCTGCTGGGCAGTTTGGACACCTTTGGTTTATTTGATAATTTGAATGGGTAAATGTAGTCCAAATGGAATGAAACTTGATTTTCTGGAAAGTTGACTTCTTGAGCTTCAACCCCAATGCAAAATATTAGACTTAAACCTTAAGGAAGCCTAAGTAATTAAGTGCACAAAAACGGGTTAGCTGCAGGAATTAAACCCGTGACCTCCAGTTTTAATACTTAAACAAAATTTGGATGATTTATTCATCCTTTAAGCAACAAATTGAGATTACTCAATTGATTTGTTTCTTTTAAATCAAGGGCATGGAGGGATCTCCATCATTTCTTCCCTTTAAACTGAAATAAACTGAACTTATGATTTCTTGAGTTTCAAACTGAACTGAACTAAACTTATAATGTGTTAGTCCTAAAGAACAAGCCTCTTATATATGATTATTTGGGATCATTTTTATTCGTTGCCTGATTTCTGTATGTACATGGATCATGTTTTCAGTTTGACAGATGTGGTAGCCATGGATTGTGAAATGGTTGGAGTTAGTCCTCAAGGAAAAAGGAGTGCGCTTGGTCGAGTTACACTGGTACTGCTGATCTTCTTCAGTCATATTTGCAAGTTATTTTGTCCATTTGCTTTTTGCTTTGTTTAATTTGTCTTCGCATTTAACCTATTGCATACGGACCATTTTTTGATGGTTTGATTGTGATTTGTGAAGTTTCTAGCTTGACTGAAATTGATGACTCTCAGCAGACAACACAAAAAAAAAAACTTAAGTTGAGTAGGCTAATAGCCAATGAAAAATAGCAATATATTGTATATACTGTAGGGAATGCCATTAAAAAGAAATATTAAGTTACTCATTTTAATATCTATGAACTAACTTTCATAATTATTTTTTATAAAGAAAATATGAACTAAATTTAGCATTCGAATGGCATGATCACATTGTTTTATTTATTTATGCTAGATTTTAAATTCTATGAAGTGGATAAGTCAAATGAAGTATTTTGGACATCCTCTCTATTCTTGAGTACATGTATCAAGTGATAACCTTAGATATGTTACGCCAGGTGTAGGAATACATCTTTTATTGAGCTTGGCTTGTTGAAATACTCCTTCCCTTATATAAAGTTGTCAAAATATTTCCTTTATATATGTCCTATATACATTGCCAAACTTTTGGAGACGGAGGGAGTGTGTTTTTGATGCTACTTATTTGTAAATGATTTTTTACTAAAAAAGAATAACGTAGTTCTTTTTCTAGTTTAATTGATATTTTCATGCTAACAATAAGGAGAGCTAGGGCAAAGCGCATAATTACTATCCACTATTTTTTGTAATGGTTTAGGTTTTGGAATTTTAGGCGATATTTGATAATTCTTATGCGTTATTTTATGGTTGCCTTTTGAGGCAAAATATTTAGGAATATCTTCTTTGTATTTTAATTTTACTATTGTGGTAAATACGAGGAGTATCCTTTTAATTAGGGCTGTCAAATAGATCAGGTCTGGTTGAGTTCTTGTTCGTGTCGAACTTAAACGGGTTGAGAAATCCTCGACCTGAACCTAATTTGTTTATTAAACGGGTTAAAATCCTTGACCCTTTTTAAAATGGGTTGACCTGAAATTTACTCATTAACCCATTTAATATAAACGAGTTAGGTTTAGGTTATCTGGTCACCCGTTTACCCACTTAGCATTTTGGCTAAAATATGATTGTCGAGCACTATAAATCAATCTCTTGAGTTTAATATATCATCATAATGTAACCATTGTCCATGATGCATAAGAACCATGATTACAAAGCAAAGATCGACTTGATTAAACCCAACAGTTTCACAACCCCCCCAAAGTACATGGTAATTGGGTAAACAATTCAACCTATTTAACATATTTAATTAAACGGCTTAAGTAGGTATTTTATCGCGTCAAAATTCTCAACGTGAATCTAACCCAATTATCTAAACGGGTTAAACGTGTCAATCCTTTTAATTGAATAGGTTGAAAATCTTTACCCACACGTACTTAATTTCATGTTCGGTTCGTGTCGGGTTAACTTTTGACAGCCCTACTTTTAATTCCCCCCCCCCCGGAAAATGTTTTTTAGGCAATATTGTTACCTGGAAAATAAGCTATAGCTTAGGTGTAAGAGAAAACCATGTTTAAGTAGGTTAACTCTACTAAAACATTTAACCGTGTAGTTTTGGACCAAAACTGGCAGGTTTGATAAAATAACTTGATCTCTTTACTTCCTTGGGTATGATTGGAATTCAATGCTTAGACCTGAAAGTGGACATCTTGGGGATTCCAAAAAGGTAAAAATCCAGGACTTAAACCGTCATCAAGCTTAAGAAATCATATACCCAAAACCGGATATATTCTGGTCGAATTGGCAGTTTATATATCTTGGTTTAATTGGCTAATTTGAGAGGGTAAATGAAGTCCAAATGGGATGAAACTTGATTTTCTGGGAAGCTAACTTCTTGAACTTTAATCCCAATGCAAAATATTAGACTTAAACCTCAAGGAGGCCTAAGTAATTAAGCATACAAAAACGGGTTAGCTGCTGGAATTAAACCCGTGACCTGCAATTTTAATACTTAAACAAAATTTGGATGATTTATTCGTCCTTTAAGCAGCAAAATGAAATTACCTAATTGATTTACTTCTTTTAAATCAAGGGCATGGAGGGATCTCCATCAATTAGCATCGCCGTGAGATTGATCACAGGCTTACTATTGGGATCTCCAACGATGCCTTGATACCAATTGGGATTGGGCTAATACATTAAAAAAAAAAATCAAAAATGTGGACAAGATGCAAAAAATTGTACGTGCTTCAATCCTTGAATAGACCTACTCAAGGATCTCATGCTCGTTGGGATAACATCCACTAAAAATGAGAAAAATATGATTACAATGGGTACTCACTAAAAGCACCTTCTCTCACATGTGTTTGAATGTCTCTACAACCTTGTTTCATGTACCTAGATTTGGTCACTTCACAAGTATAACTTTTAGACAGGTTATGCTATAAAGCCTTAGTCATACTTTAGCCACAACTAACATACACCCTCCTGATGCAAGACTAGATCTCTCCTTGATAAATTGGTTTATTAGTGATGCTTATTGTATCTGTTCCTTAATGGCATTATTATTCTTCTACAACATTTCAATAGCACCACTACCTTCTCTTGCACTGGTGTCACTCCAGTGCTCTCCGTATCTGAGTTTGAGTTCTACTATGGAGTTGGTCCCATGTTGTGGATCCCAGAGCCGCTAAACAAAATAAGAAAAATATGAAATTTGAGAGTCAATTAATAGCGCACATCAAGCATGCTTTATCAAGATGTTGAGGAGGCAAGATCTTGATAGTTGATATATGATTGACTTCATTTGTTAGAGGTTGGCAAAATATGTGGTTAGAAGCATGAGATGATGCTTGGTTTCCACCCATAGGTTGATGGATGATGATCTAGGCCATGACTTGTGTAAACTGCTTGGTCATTCATGCTGTAGGAAGCATCATAGCAAAAGCGAGGCTTAAAGAGGAAGCTTGGTGTTAGGAAAAATAGCATCTCAAATATTGAGTGAAGGTTTATGACAGTGAGGTTTTAAAAGAGGAAACTCTTGATCAAAAAGGGGCTGAGAGCGAGTAGTAGCATAATTAAGGGCATTATAACAAATTTGTAATTAGTGTAATAAGAGTGGGTCACAAATTTAATTGATTTTGGGTGAGAGATTGCGCTTTGGACAACTGCGATCAATGAGGCGAGGTACAAGACTCAAGCAGCTTTTTGTGTTGTTAAGGAGTGAAGGCTAGTTGATTTAGGGTTTGCGGTGTGTAGTTGACTGTGGGATGCTGAGGAACAATGCGAAGCAGATTTTATATGCTTATTTGATCTAAGGCTATTATGGCCGAAGTTGAACTTGGAGAGAGAAGGCTACATCATTTAACCACTTGCTGATCCCTAGTTTTATTTTTTGAAAACCAGACCTGGTAGGACTGGTTCCCTAATTTTTGAAACTGTTCAACTATTTCTAGTCCTGCCTCAGAGGGGCATCTGAAACGTGTGCTCACCTTAAGTTCCTTTCTACATTCTTTTCGCTGTGGATTCTGTGCTGGTATGGCTAGGATTTTTGGTACTGAAGGTTTTGCCTTTATTGTCAAAGTCAACAATCTGCGGTTACTGTATGCTTTTTGCTTTAGTTCAGGGACGTAAACACATGGGTTCTCCATCATCAATTATACCCGATAACAAAGGAGGGAACTTTAATAAGTGTTCTCTCAATGTGTGGACTTGTTGAAAAGATTCCAAGATACTAGTTGTCAAACAATTTTCATGTTCATTTCAAAGAGATGCAAAACAAGCTTTTCATGTAAATCGAGGGTGGTAGTATGTTTTCATGTAAATCAAGGGTGGTATTATGTGCATGAATATTGTCTGCATCAACTTGAATTATGGCCTTGATGCTATGGAGACATATTTATGAAGCGAATAGAGATGAGGTAGCCTCTATCTTTGAAGCATGATGAAACCTGTCCGGCTGTCAGGCAACTACTTTTGATTTATATTGTTAGATGGAACTTGAACTCCACAAACTGAATACATTGACAATAAAAAGAATGGGGTAGCTGAGTTTGATTCTTATACACAACATTGTGGTCTGGCTACTTGGGCTAGAAAAGTGTCAATTGATGACAAGTGTTCAATGATGAGAGATTCAAGATTGTAAGAGTTTGAGAAAGGTTTTTTTTTTTGGGGGGGGGGGGGGGTGGTTATGAATGCTGCATATAAAGGTTGTTATGGTAGTAGTATATAGGAAGAATCTTGCACTTGCCCAAAAGAGCTGAATTAGAAGATGATGTTGAAGGTTTTCTAGTTTATGATGAGCCTAATTAAGAACATAATGGTGTCCTGTTGGCACCATAAGTTGAAAGATCTATATAAAGTGTCAATTTTGAGGCTAGAGGGGAACATTCATGCAGCTAAATATATGAACTTGAGAATATCAAGTTTGATATGTGGATGTTGATCATGTTGAGATGTTAATTATGGAAGTCTAGCACACTGATTTCTTTACCACCATAGAAGTTCTAATCGACAAAAAAATTGCATCCTACCCTCTTGCAACTACTCCTAATGGCAAGGAATGTTGAGAAAATTGTGCTTCGTGGTTCTCTCCTTGGATCAATCTTGGTGTTTATGCCCATGGTTTGCCAAAACTCGAGTACCTAGCTTTCTTCCAACCCCCCGGGGGGGGGGGAGGGATTGAATAATTAGGGTTAAGACTTAAGAGTAAAGGAAGAATGCTTAAAATTAAGAATATACTAAATGTTTTAGTATATAGAAATATTCGGTGCTTTGATGCTTTTAAGCGATTCTTCACTCTTGCATGCAAAAAACAAATGGGTAATCTTATAGTAGTTAATAAAATTTATTTAAGCGTGCTTAGGTGATATTTGTCCTTATAAAAAATGTTTGTAGGTGATATTTAGTTTTCTTCTCTACATGGGTTTATTTTGTCTATTATTATTCTTAGTGTTTAGGCTACATCTCATTTAACGTTGTCACTTGTGCTGAATAATTTTTGCTTTGGAGTTAGTTTCCTAAATTCTCTTCCTCGCGGGATTTTCTTTAAGAGGGAGTGTGATTGGGAAACATATGAAGAAATGACCATTTGTGTGCCTATTATGTCGTATGGTTTTGATTGCCAAGGATTTAGACTATATTGAGGTTTTAATCGTCATTTTTTTTATAATAAAGTTGAATATGGCTGTAATTTAAGAACATTATTTCCTTTGCATTTGTTTTTTTGGGTATATGGCCCCCAGGAGTGGGGTTGGAACCCCTTAGTTGCTCTTCTCTCCTCATACAAGCCATCTTATACTGGTTCCTCTTGATTGAACTTGCTTTTTGTGATGTGCTCTTGAGTTCATTCTTTTCAATGATGTTACCTTATTAATTAGTTAATATAATTCAGTCTCTGACAGGTGAATAAGTGGGGAAATGTGATATATGACGAATTTGTTCGCCCTATCGATCGTGTTGTTGACTTCCGTACAGAAATTAGTGGAATCCGGCCCCGTGATTTGAAAAAAGGTGTGCAGAGCACTTTTTATGTAGTGCTTATCTTTTTTTTTTTAAATTTTTTGAAAGGAGTTTCTCACATGCATTGGACATGGGTGTAATGGCAACCATATTTGAACCCCTTTTAATATGTTGGGGAAGAAGATATTTCACTACACATCCAACAACCACTATGTCTGTAGCTTGTACAAAGCTAGGAGCATATAGGGCTTAAGCCCTCATCTCAACTTCTAGGGGGAGGGTTCATAGCTGGCTTATATATCATAAAGTGAATTCACCGAAGCTTAGCTTCTTTTCTCGATACATAATAGTTTGATTGCCGAAATAACTCAAAGTTCAAAACCCCAAGTGTTCCTCTTAGCTAAGTGTGATTATTCTCTCTTCTTTTGGTTCTGTTTTTTTTTGGGGGGGGGGGGCAGTGGTCTTATCTTTGAATTGCATATAGGATGGTTTCACTAGAACCCTGGATTCAAGACCATTTACTGCATACTACTCCATAGTAAAGAAGCCGATGATATGATGTATTCCCTCTTGGTTAAACTCGCACTCTCAAATGAAAGAAAGTAGAACCAAGATAGAAGCAACTATAAAGATTCGAACTCAAACTAGGATAGTGAAACAAAAGGAAATTGAATCTAATACCTCTTCTTGGATATAGAAACACCACCGAGATAAGTATTACGGCCCTTAACTTCTCTTTGGATACATTAACAGTACCAAAGTGAAGCGAAGACTCTTGCTAGAACACCACCTTACTTGGCCACAAGCAAGGATAAGCTATAAGAGAGTTTGAATGTTTCAAGGAGCTACGGCTCAACTTCTTTCATAAATTCATCAAAAGACCCTTACATAAGCTGGAGGGGGGGGTATATACTCCCTCCCAACTTGCTGGCAACAGCTAAAAATTCAAATTAAAGCTAGCTAATCAGGGCATAATTTGGACATCAAAACAGTCCACAAAGGGAAGGATGCAATGTCAACTTGACACCTCTTGGTTTGCTAGTCTTGAGGCCTTAAGAGTCGAGTTATGGCTTGGGAAGGATTAATAAGATGTCTTAGTCACTAATCAAGTGCTCTTGCAACTGGATGCTCCCTTAAGAAGCGAAAAACTAGTCAAAATCAGCCACTTGAACTCTCTTAATCAATACCTGAGTAAAGGGATTTAATCCCTTCTTTAGCTGGTTAATAGCTGGTCAAGTGTGTAATTTGGATGAGGTTTTTCATGGCCACTTGATAATATTTTTAGTGTCTTATCAAGCCATAAAACTTGCAAAGCACCACTTGGATATTTGAGCCCAAACCCAGACCCATTTCCCTAACCGTGCAAAATTGGGAAGTTTTGCACACTTGACTTGTACAGCTGATTTGAGGGGCCCAATGAACTCCAAACCACTTGCAAGTTGATTATTGGAAAGAGCTCTTCTTGAATTTCAAAATAGGCTGACTGCATTCTTACTGGACCAAGTAGAGGTTTAGGAAATTAAGTACACAGAACCGGGTGTGTGCATTGGATCAAAACCAGGTGGGGCTGAACTTTGGCTAAGCAAAGCTTGGACAATTCCTTGGAGTTTTGTGCTTGAGTTTGAGTTTCCTTGGCTGTTTTGAGAGGCTAAAGTTGATTCCTTGGATGGACCTCCTCATGATAGTTCAGTGATACATGTCGCTTAAGTTTACTATAATCAAAGCTTAAAAAAGGGCCAAAATTTGGCTTTTTCCTGCTGTCTGGGAAGCGGAGATGACCTTTTTAGGCAAATATGTGATCTAATATGTAGTTGTGATAAAAAATATATTGAAAAATATATTGTAGTATCCTATCGCCATCGGTGCTACTTGCCTTAAGATTTTCTTAATATTATGTGAGCTATTGGTTCCTGTTTAAATACGAAAATTAAAAAAAAAATCCTAACAATATATTATCCAAAAGTTTGGGCATATTGTAATACCCTCTCCGTCCCATATATATATGTTCTAGCTTTAAAAATGTGCAAAAGTAAGCATTAAATGCATTTTATATTGTCGAAGTGGATTTTCAACTAATAGAAACACCGATAGATTTGTGGAAAAGCAAGCTTTGACGATATAATGGTACCAAAAAAATTGGACATTTTTGACGCTACATATGGGGTGGACTATGGTGGGGATGGATTATGGAGGGACCAATACTCACCATATCTAGAAATATTTTTTGAATTTTGGTTTGCATCATCCCTCCTCATTTGAATAACTCATCTGGCATCATTTCGCTTAGTCTATCAAGGCAGTCCTACATGAACAAGGTCCTGGATTCGAAAGAGAAAGTGAACTAATGGGAGATGGCAGCAGCAATAACGCTGCAGCTATGATCCGGAGAACATCCTAGGCAATCACTCTTGCTTCATAACTGCCTAAACATCCATAGGGGAGCAGGAACATGTAATTTGTTTGGTGGTCAGAAGGACTTTAGGGTCTCCAAAAGGAACCGGTGTGTCAGAACTCAACCATTTGAACTCAAAGATTGACTTGAGTGTCATAAACCTCATTTATATGAGTTAGTTTCTATGACCCTGAACCATTTGTATCATTGGGGAAGGGTAAAGGTCTCACAGGGGGTTAGGAGGTACCTATCTGGTTGTGTTGTCTTGTAGCAAATGGGACCTTTCTGTCATTTGCTGGCCTAGTGCAGCGGTACTGGTCCAGTAGTTCAGCAGTTCTGCATGGACTGACCGAGTTTTATTGCCATTTCTTTCGAGGCAAGGAGCAGGAGCGGAGACTTCTGGCTGTGCTGTTTGGTCTTATCATGAAGCCAATTTTGATACTGTTCTGTGGAATAATCATTAATTAATATAATTTTATCCTGTGAAAAAGAGTTGTGGATATTATTCATAGCATTACTGAAGTTTAAAGCTCTGCAATGGTGCAAATTAGAGTAAGCACCTATATTAAAGAGAATGAACTGATGCTATATAAATACTGAAAAATATACTCTCTGTAATTTTCCTCTTTTAGGTTGAAACACATTTCTCTATGTGGAAATCCAATGCATGCGTCCTAATTAAGGAACCTTTTCCTTTGCTCCTGAGTCTTGCTTTGACAGCTGCACGAATTATTCATTCCAGAAACGCAGTCATTTGGGTGTTTTTTGGGGGGGGGGGGGGCCGCGGGGGAGGGGGAGCTACGAATCCCATTTAATTAAAGAGAACATTATTGGGTCTTACTCGAAAAGGATCTACTGTGATCATGGATGAAGTGACTTTTATTGAGTGCTTATCATTTTTACTTCTGGATGCTGCTGCAGCCAAGGATTTTCCTGCAGTTCAGAAAAAGGTGGCAGAATTGATTAAAGGGAGGATTCTCGTTGGCCATGCTTTACGCAATGATCTGAAGGTCATATGCCTATTTTATTTTATTTTGAATTAGAAGTATTGATTCGTATCTGGATATGTGAACTACTAGCACTAGCACTGAGAGGGATCTTTTTCATCAGGCATTATTGCTGAGTCATCCAAAGAAAGATCTGCGTGACACGTCAGAATACTATCCATTTATGAAGTATGCCTCAGGCTTATTTATGCTTCTGGTTTTCCATCTGCCTTCTTTCGCAATTGGCTTTTTGTTCTCCTGAGTGATGCACCATAGATGGAAGGGTAGAATTGAAGTGTAATGCATATAAAAAGTGAAGTTAGTCACATGGCCTTATGGAATGTTTATGAACAAAATTTGACTTTTTGGAATAACTTAAAAGGCAGTTAAGTTAATTTTTGTGAATATGAAGGAAAGAAAATAAGAAATTTTTTATTTATGGCCTAGGTATCTTATAGTCGGATTGTGACTATGTTTTTTTGTCTTTTTTTTTTTTGTTATTTGTAATGTAATAATTGGCATATCTTTAAAGGCTAGATATTTTCAAGGTATTAATTATATCATGATACTAAACTAGTGTTTCAGCTCCCTGAGGATTTTAGGTTATTTTCTTAATCTTGTTAGTAGTTTCTAGGCTAAATGCCCTTCTACCCATGTTATTTTAGTTAGTTGATTACAGAATAAAATTGTGTATGTTGGAGCTCTTTGTCACCAATAATATTGCTTGCATTAGATGTCCTAATTCCTTTTGCTTAAATGGAAGCAGAGAAAGCCGTAGAAAGGCACTTCGGCATCTTGCAGCTGAGTTTCTTAGCGTCAAGATCCAGAATGGAGAGCATTGCCCAGTGAGTTCCTTCACCTTGTTATTGTCATCATTCTTTACGATCGTCATTATTTACCTTGTGGTGTTAGTAAGTCAATAATCAACTGACATGGTTTCCTTTTGTTGAGTAGAATTCTAGATATCAGGAAAGGAATGCTGTTTCAGCCTGTATCTAAAATATACATAGTGTTCCTTCATGTGTTGTTACCATCCGTGTTTAAAAAAGCGCACCCCGAGCGTGCCTAGGCTCACAAAAGCATTCCTCGAATTAAAGGTTGACATGTACACTCTTGTATTTGTCATTTCAATAGTCTCTTGCCTCTTTTCCCCTAGCTCAAGTCATCACTTGATGTCATCGAAAGTAGCAATAGACTTAGTTCGAGCCAATACCATCTCAATGTGATCTCAGTCGTTAGGCAATGGATGAGTGATGACATGAACCTATTGTCCATCGGTCCATTCATAGCCCATTTCAGCTAATTCACTAATCCTGTTTGACATATGCCTCGGGCGCTCACTCATGGAGACATATGAACCCTTCTTATCATGATCAAACCTAGTAACGAGAGACCTATGTGTGACAATTTCAATTGCACTCGCTGACATGTTGCTTGTAAAACAAGAAAGTTTTACAATCAACATAAAGGCACACATACTTCTAATATTTTAGCATACACACGTTTGTGGAACTTGGAAATAACTGATATAGTTAATGTACACAAAAACGTAGACCCTAAAATCAAGTCATCGTTGTAGTAGTAAATGTTTAATGCACTCAACACAAATTGAAATATTCAAAAAAAAATAATCAAAATTCCAATCATAGACGATATGTCTGAAGAATATTTCAAGCAAATCCAACATATATTCATAAATGTATGAAAATGGATTTAAACTTTTTTGGCATAATTTTTGTGTAACAAAATAATTTTTTGAGAAATTTCAGTGGCGTCTCACCTAACTTATTTATGAATGGTATATAACTTTTACATGCAATTTAGAGGTTACATTATATGAAACATATTCTCATACTGTGTAACTTAATATTTATGAATTTCAATCAAACATATATACTTATTATATATCACATCAAATTCAATAAGAATTAAATATGCCAACAAGATAGAACAAGAGATAAATACTAAAAACTTACAATATGTCACTAATTAGGTCCTGTTCTTTTCAGTGGGAAATGAAGGGTGTTGAATGGGTGATTGTGGGAAAGGGGGGGGGGGAAGGAGTGGGTGAGTGTGGTATTTTTTTTTTAAGTGTGGAAAAAAGTGGGTGAGTGTGGGTGAAAGTTGAACGTAGTTGAATGAAGTTGAATAAAGTTGAAGTATTAGTTATTAATATTTTTTTGTTTTATAATGTAATAATTTTATTGTGATAGTAATTAATGATTATGAAATTTTTTTGGTTTCGTTTATTCTGTTTTGTTATATTTTATTTTCTTTATTTTTTTTTTTGTATTTTTGTATTTGTACTTTTTATTTTTTATTTTTTATATTTTTACTTTTTTATTTTTTATTTATTTATTTTTTTTATTTTTTTTTATTTTTTTTGTTTTTATTTTTTGTTTTTTATTTTTTTTTTGGTTTTATTTTTTATTTTTATTTTATTTTTTTATTTTTTATTGTTTTATTTTTATTTTTTATTTTTTATTTTTTTATTTTTGTATTTTTTAATTTTTAATTTTTAATTTTTAATTTTTTAATTTTTTTAATTTTTTTAATTTTAATTTTTTAATTCTAATTTTTAAATTTTTTAAATTTTTTTTATTTTTATTTTCATTTTAATTTGTGTTTTTGTATTTGTATTTTTTATTTTTTATTTTTATTTTTTTATTTTTGAATTTTTGAATTTGTAATTTTGAATTTGTAATTTTTTAATTTTTTTGAAGTTTAATTTTGTAATTTTAATTTTATAATTGTTTCTATTATTTTAATTTTAATTTTGATTTTAATTATCTGAAATTTGTGTAATTTTTTACGTTTTCTTTTTTTTGTTTTTTGTTTTTTATTTTCTTATTTTTTATTGTTTGTATAAATTTTGTTATTTTGTATTTTTTTGGAATTTTGCGTTGGTTGTTTTCCTGGAATTAACCCACCGAATTAAAATTAAAAAATTAAAAATTAAAATATAGAATTACAAAATTAAAACAAAGTTAACAATTAAAAAATTAATGAAAAAGAAAAAAACTAAAACTGTTCCATAACATCCGAAAAATTAAAAATTTAAAAATTTAAAAATTTAAAAATTAAAAATTAAAAATAAATAAAAAATTTAAAATTTAAAAATATAAAAATTTAAAAATTAAAAAATTAAAAATATAAAAATTAACAAATAGAATTAAAAAATTGAAAAAATAAAAATGAATGAAAAAGAAAAAAAAATAAAACTGTTCCATAACATCCGAAAAATTTAAAATTAAAAACTGAAATAAATAAAAAGCTAAAAATTAAAAAATTAAAAATTAAAAATAAATACAAAAAAATTAAAAATTAAAAAATTAAAAAAATAAACATTAAAAAATAGAATTAAAAAATTTTAAAAAATTTAAAAAATTAAAAAATCAAAGAAAAAGAAAAAAAATAAAACTGTTCCATTACATCCGAAAAATTAAAACTGCTCATAATTGCTATCAGATTATTCGCACACACAATTACGTAAAGTATAAAAAAATTTCAAATATGGGAAATGGTTGTTTTATGTAGGTGTGGGAAGGAGTGGGTGAATGTGGGAAGGAGTGATATTTTTTTTTTAAGTGTGGAAAAGAGTGGGAAGAGGGGGGAAAAAGTGGGTGGGTTTGGGTTGGGTGCATTTTCCACCCAAAAGAACAGGGCCTTAATCTCAATAAAATCAGGCAAACATGCCCATATATGTTATAATCTATTCGCTCAAAATAAATGATATCAAATATCGTACATATAGTACACTCACAAAATGAGCATTGAGATAAATCACATGAATTTCTAATCAATTTGCTTAAATTCATAAAGCCTACATAACAAAATAAACAATAAAGCCAAGAAAAAAAAACCTTTTAACTAAAAAATGCAGTCAACCCTTTTCGATCAACTGGGTCAATCCTCGTGGCCAACGTATCAACCTGTCTGGTCAAACCTCTTTTTTTAAAAAAAATTTATAAGAAAAGGAGGGTTGCATTTTACAGCCAGCTCATTGCATGCGGGCCTCGTCCCAAGCGTACAAGAGGGTCCATTGACCTGAAATAGCGGATGCATGGGTCGCACAACCCAGCTTCAAAATCCGATCATTTTTCACACAATTTGATCCAATCTACCATTTGGCATTGGTCCCAAACTTGATTTGGGATTGATTTGAACCCTCAATTGTGAAAAATCTCAACAAAAATGGCACTAAAATGTGAATTGACGTTTTGTGCTGCTAGTATTCTCGCCGCAATCTGGGCAAATTCTGGCATAAATATTGCAAAATTGTTGTAGGGCTTTTGCTCAAATGATCTAATTTTTATTCACAAATCAATTGCTAGAATTAATCACCAAAATTGATCAAAATCAAATCGGAACATTCCACCAAAACCCTAGTTTCTATTGCGACTTTTTCGCAAAATTAGGGGCCAAGTATTGGTCGAATTGGTTATGATTTAGGGGGGTTTTGATTAAGAGGTGTTGGGTAATAAAACGGACAAATCAATTGCATGCAAAACTGACCAAAAAGGTGATCAAAATTGAGTTCTAGAAGATGAACCCTGACCCTAATAGTCGATATTTTTTGCAAAATTCGGCCCAAAAATAAGTCAAATTGCATAGCATTTTTTAGGACTTTTGCACAACATGAATCAAGCATCAATTGTAGGAAAATTGGACCAAATTGGACCAAAAATCGAGTTCTACTACTCTACTTAAACCCTAAAAATAGGCAGCAACTTGTTTACCAAAATTCGGGCAAAGTTTTGATCAAATGGACTAATAAATTAACGTCTTTGATCTTAGTCTAATGATCAAAACAATCCATATAACAATTTCCAAGTTTATCTAACGAACTCATCGATTGAGAAATCAAATTTAGGGTTGAAATGCAAAACAACCCTAGAAGTTCAAACCACAATTGCTCCCAAAATACTAAACCAAAACATGTGTGTAATATATCAAATTAAAGCTCTCATCAAGTTCTATTAGAATCTATAATTTTGTGAAAATTCGCCGAGAAATGGCATATGAAATAATAGCATGAACTTCCGAGTGTAATAGCGATAAGCAGGAAAATAATCCTAATTCCTTGGCATATTTCAAGAAATCTGAATGGCAGCCCAATCAAGAAACAAGCCGATAGGCTCTGATACCAATGGAGGATTTAATATATTGAATTAAGAGTAAACGGAATTACCTTAATCCTTCATACGGCGATTGAACCTGGACTTTGAATCACTAGTTGAGGTAGGAACTTACTATTCAAAGAACCTTCACAATCCCATAGTCTAAGAACCCTAGGGTTTTATGAAGAAAACTCTCTTTAGGGATCCCTTGGTGTTTCTTGTATTTTTTTCTTAGATTGGTCCCCTTTTATATTAGATGGACCAGTCGAGGAATTGGGGTTTCTTAGATGGCTAAGTCGTAAACTTGTTATGTGGATTGAACTCGCACCCCTTATAGGTTATGTCATGCCCTCAGTCCAACAGTCTTCAGGTAATATAGGTTGGCTATTGCGTGGTTTCTCTGTTCTGTTTCTGTTCGAGGGGTACTGAACTACTGGTCAGTGTTGTTTTTGCTATTCGTTATGCTTACTTCCGGTCTTTGCTTTTGGTTGTATCTTTATGTTTAGGGCAGATGATTGACAGTTGTCATGTCTAACGTGAAGTATGAATTTATTGTTCAGGGAATGCTATACTTTGGTAGTTCCAGTTAGAAATTGTCTAATTAAGAAAACTAATTATTGCAAGGTTAGCTCGGTTGGTATAGCCAGCTTCAGTTGAACACTGTCAGAACAGCCCCACTCAAAACTCTGTAAAAGCTCAAATGAACAACTTAGCAAATATGGCTTTTATGTTGATGATTTTTACCCACTTTACTGGGATTTTTTCCCCTGGAATGATAATAGTTGACCATTATTCGAAAGGCTTACATACGATGATACTTATGCTTTTGAGATCGTGTCTCAATTTAGCATAGGAGTGTAGGACTATAATAATGCTACATATCTGAAATGACAATTTTGATCCTGAGTCAATGCTTGCTCAGTACACTTGGTAAATTAAGTTTCTTCATTTCAGCATGTATATTTGACCTTCACTTGGCCCTGATTCCGTGGGATTTCTCATCATATGTGGAGCAAGATAGGCAGATGTCTAGTGGGTGGCCCAGTGAGGGAAGCCAAACATAAGTGGAGCTATAGGTTTGAATCCCAATGGAAGCATGGATTGCTTCCCCCCTTCTGCTAGTTTTCACTCAAGATTATGTCATTATTTTCAGGATGAGCCCTACATTCGATGGCAGCACCCCCCCCCCCCCCGGGAGACCCCCATGTGTCCATGGGTGACAAAACACACCACTCTCTCTCTGCTTGACACGACGTGTAATCCCTGCCATTAATATTGGATACTTCTGTCCATATGTGGTCTCAGATCGAAGATGCTCGTGCAGCGATGCTACTTTACGAAAGACACAAGAAAGAGTGGGAAAGGAGCGTCAAGGACCGTCTGAGGCTTATGGCAAAGCGAAAGAAACGCAAAAACAAGGTACAAAAGATGAAAGAGATTTCAGAGGGAGATGTTGCAAGTGATTCTTGACATGTCTGTCACTCTTTAATTGCAATAAATTTCTTTTTCATATGATTCTCAGGAATTGTTAAGATATCGAACCTTCTTTCTCCTCAATCGATGTTTAACAAAGGAAAGTTGGCAATTTTTGTTGTCCATTTATCGTTGGTTCCTTTTCCTGCCAAAAAAATTGAAAATTGATCAAATAGATAAGTGCAGACACCGAAAAGACAGCAATGATAATTGGGAGCTGAAACTGGCATTACAACTAATTTTGATTTGTTCAAGATGGTAATGTAGAAAGACTTAGATCCAGATCTACAATCTAGTATGGATTCCTTCTTCCACTATGTAAAATCATTTATGCATGCGATTCGCCCTTTTCTCTATTGATGGCTTGGGCAAGCATTCAGAACATTTCATAAGTTTGCCAATGGAATGCTTACACACATGGTTACACAGCTGCACTAAGGTTGTCTTCACCTGCAACTGCAATTGCATTACTTAACCGTAGAATGGAAGAGGAGAGGGAAAGAGGGAGGAATTCGGATTAGAAAAGTGTCTAACTTGGAAAAACAGGACGGTGGGCAAGGGAAGTGACAAATTTTTCATTGTGTATGCATACATATACATACAACTAAATCCCCGTGCGCACGAGGGCATATATACAAACATACAAACACATAGATATATATACATATATTTATACGCACACACACACACACATATATTTGTACACACATATACATATACACATATACATATAGATAGATATAAAGATATATATATATATATATATATA
>JACYFF010031959.1:60231437-60242387 GCA_017589665.1 Selenicereus undatus | reverse complement strand
AAGTGAAGCCGAGAGTCATACAAAAGTACTTTCATTCCCTGGGCAAATTCTTTTCTCGAAACATGTTGATCATGAAACAACTTTGCCCTCTCCTTGGAAGATCGAGCACTCTCATATGCTTCCGTTATGATTTCATCAAGTTCACTCAATTGCAGTCGTCTCATGTCTCCCGCCTCAGTCAAATCATAGTTGAGCTTCCTAATAGCCCACCAACCTCGGTGCTCTAACTCTACAAGTAGATGGCAAGGCTTACCATAAACTACTTTGTAAGGGGACATGCCGAGGGGAGTCTTATAAGCTGTCCTATAGGCCCAGAGAGCATCTATCAACTTATCGGCCCAATCTTTCCTATGCCTACTCACAGTTTTCTCCAGGATCTGTTTTATCTGCCGATTGGAAACTTCAACTTGGCCGCTTGTTTGAGGGCGATAAGGGGTAGCCAGGCTATGGACTATCGAATATCTTCTAAGCAAAGAATCAAAAGATCTATTATTAAAATGAGTACCCTGGTCACTAATGAGAGCCCGGGGCATGCCAAAGCGAGCAAAGATATTTTCCCAAAGAAATTTCACCACAACTCGAGTGTCATTCGTCCGAGAGGGAATGGCCACAACCCACTTAGAAACATAATCCACGGCCAATAAAATGTATTCGTTTCTAAAAGATATTGGAAATGGTCCCATAAAATCAATACCCCACACATCAAAAACTTCCACTACAATAATGGGGTTTAATGGCATCATGTCTTTCTTGGTTATCTTGCCTAATTGCTGACATCTGGGACAACTCTTGCAGAATTCAATGGCATCCTTAAACAAACTTGGCCAATAAAAGCCGGATTGAAGAATCTTGGCAGCTGTTTTCTTCCCACTAAAATGCCCCCCACAAGCTTGGTCATGACAAAAAGACAGTACATTCCTCACTTCATGGTCGGGTATACACCTTCTAAAAACTTGGTCCTAACAGTATTTGAACAGATAAGGGTCATCCCAAACGAAAAACTTTACCAAGTGAAAGAATCTATCCTTATCATGCTTGGTCCATCCCTCAGGAATCCTATTGGTAACTAAATAGTTGACAATATCAGCATACCATAGATCAGGATGCACAGCATACAGTTGCTCATCAGGGAAACATTCAGAAACACTAGACTCACTCTCACAGGTAATCCTAGACAAGTCATCAACTACAAGGTTTTCAGACCCTTTTCTATCCTTGATTTCACAATCAAATTCCTGTAAAAGCAAAATCCATCTTACAAGTCGAGGTTTAGCATCCTTGTTAGAGAGAAGGTGCTTAAGGGCAGAGTGGTCAGTGTAAACAATCACATGGGAACCAATCAGATATGGTCTGAACTTTTCAAAACCAAAGACAACAGCCAAAAATTCCTTTTCAGTAACAGTGTAATTCAGTTGAGCATCATTCAATGTGTGACTTGCATAATAAATCACATGGGGTTTTCTATCAATGCGTTGTCCAAGTACAACCCTAAGAGCAAAATCCGATGCATCATACATTAATTCAAAAGATTCCCCCCAAACAGGAGGATGAATGACAGGAGCAGAAGTAAGGGCCTGTTTAAGCTTAGAGAATGCCTCATGACATGCTTCAGAGAAGTTAAATGGCATATCTTTAGCTAACAAATTGGACAAAGGCTTTGCAATTTTACTGAAATCTTTAATGAATCGACGATAAAAGCCTGTATGTCCAAGAAAGGACCTAACTTCTTTCACACTTTTGGGAGGGGGAAGATTGATGATCAGGTCAGTCTTAGCTTTGTCCACCTCAATTCCATCTTTGGAAATAATATGACCTAAGACTATACCTTTCTTAACCATAAAGTGACATTTCTCCCAATTTAAAGTCAAACTTTTGTCCCTACACCTTTCTAAAACTTTTCTCAAATTACATAAGCAATGATCGAAAGAAGATCCAAAGACAGAGAAATCATCCATAAAAATTTCCATGCATTGCTCAATCAAATTTGAGAAAATAGAAATCATGCATCTTTGAAAAGTAGCAGGGGCATTACATAGTCCGAAAGGTATTCTTCTGAAAGCATATGTCCCAAATGGGCAAGTGAAAGTGGTCTTCTCCTCATCGTCAGTAGCAATTGAGATCTGAATATATCCAGAATATCCATCCAGGAAGCAATAGAAGGAATGTCCAGCTAATCTTTCTAGCATCTGGTCTAAGAAGGGAACGGGGAAATGGTCTTTCCTGGTGGCATCATTCAATTTTCTATAGTCTATACGCACACGCCATCCAGATTGAACTCTAGTAGGGATTAATTCATTCTTATCATTCCTAATTACAGTGATGCCAGTCTTTTTAGGAACGACCTGAACAGGACTAACCCATTCACTATTAGATATTGGATAAATGATCCCATGATCTAACCATTTCAAAACCTCCTTCTTGACCACTTCCTGAAGAGTAGGATTCAAACGCCTTTGCCGATCTCAGTAAGGCTGGACATGGTCCTCTAAATGGATTCTATGTTGCACCACATAAGGACTTATCCCCTTAATATCCCCTAAAGTCCATCCCAATGATTCCTTATTCTCCCTAAGCAAAGAAATGAGTTTGTCTTCTTGGTCCCGATCCAAGTCAGAAGCTATAATAACAGGTAAGGATTCATTGGGTCCTAAAAATGCATACTTAAGAGAATCGGGGAGGGGTTTCAATTTAAGAGCAGTGGAGAAAACAGATCCATCAGTAGATTTAGACATAACAGTGAGTAAGCAATCAGCATCAGAGCGTAAGTCATCAAATTCAAACATATCATACTCAGGACTATCATTTATCATAAATGACTCATACTCAGTAACAATTGCATCATCCAAATCATCATCAAACACAGGGTTCTCTATCCAATTAAGGGTAGAAGAGTCCATATCATCAAATCCTGACGGCTGTCTTTACATGTTAAAAACATTTACTTCCACAGTCATATTGCCAAAAGGTAGTCTCATCATACCATTTCGACATTTAATGAGGGCATTAGCAGTAACTAAAAATGGACGCCCTAGAATCACAGGGATCTGACTGGCTAGACTAGGTATTCCCTTTTCAGTTTCAATCACCATGAAGTCCACTAGGTAGATGAAGTCACCCACTCTAATCAACACATCCTCAACTATCCCCCGAGGTATTCTAGTGGATCTATCAGCCAACTGAATGACCATCCTGGTAGGTTTCAATTCACCCCATTCTAGCCTTTCATACTCAGCAAAGGGAATCAAATTCACAGTAGCCCCTAAATCAAGCAATGCTCTATGAATGAGCTGGTCCCCTATGACTATAGACACAGTAGGGCAACTGGGGTCCTTATACTTTGCTGGTATCTGGGAAAGGATGGAGTTAACTCTAGAAGTCAGGAATGCCTTCTTAGGTGCACTAGTTGCCTTTTTTGTAGTACATAAATCCTTTAAAAATCTGGCATAAGGAGGCATCTACTCAATAGCATCAAGTAAGGGAATATTGATCTTGACTTGAGATAAGGTCTCCCTTATCTTCTCAATATGGCCCTGATCTTTCTTCTTCAATCTATGAGGGAAAGGAGGTAAAGGCATCTGGATTTTCTGAGAAGAGGAGGAAGGAGGAAAGAAAGGACTCTTAGAAGGTGAATCTTTAGCTGAATCAGAAGAGTCTTTTTCTTGAAGTTCCGCTTCCTCAGAGGGTGGTGAAGAGGAAGGACTATTGGATGCATTGGGAACACTATCAGGAGTATCACCTGACCCATTAGAAGAACCAATCTCGTGCAGATGATGGGGAAGAATTCTGAAAGAATTGATGAGGATACCTACAAGGTTCATCAGGGTTCCTCACTTGGTTATCAATCTCTTGACCAGAACGGAGAGAAATAACCGTATTCACTTTTCTTACTGACTCATTAATGCCACTAGAAGGGGAAGGGGTATGACCCTTAGGGTTCACTTCAGGTTGACTTGGAAAAGTACCTGGTTCCCTAGAAGAAGATGCTAACTGGGAAAACTATTTAGTGATCATTCTCATCATTTTTTCCATGTGAGCATTGTTAGCATTAATCATTCTCTCCATATTACTGCTAATTTTCCTCTCAAATTTGTCAAGGTCAGTATAACTAGGAGGAGGTTGCATTTGAGCTATAGGTGGTGGAGGTTTAGGGGCATTAGGTGCACCTGAGAAAGTGGGTCTTGGAAAAGACTGTGGAGGCTGAGCCGAAGGCTGGAAATTGTTTCCATGAAACATCCCTGGTTGAGAATTATGTACAACGGTATTAGGTCCACTAGCCCATGACATATTAGGGTGATTACTCCACCCTGGGTTAAAATAAGGGGAGTACGGGTCATTCTTTGGTCTCTATAACACCATACTTGCTTTTTCTTGTTCAGTTGTTAATTGATGAGCAAAATAAGGGCAAGCACTCAGTGAATGGTCTAAAGCTTCACAATGTAAACAAGACACTGTAGAAGTCTGAGATAGTGAGGACAACCGGGGAGATAATCCCTTCAACATGTTTTTTAAGGCAGCTATCTTAGACTCTAAGTGACTCACATCAGAGACTGCATGTAAACCACCCCTAGAAACTCCCACTGCATGGTTTTTTCAGCCAGGTCCTCTAGAAACTCCCAAGTAGCTGTAGGGCTTTTAGAGAGAAAAGCCCCCTGACACATGGACTCTACCATGGTCCTACTTTGTTGGTCAAGTCCTTCATATACAATTTGACATAAACGAGCTTGGTTTAGACCATGGTGGGGACATTGAGCCAATAAGGTCTTAAACCTATCCAAATATTTCCAAAATGATTCCCTATCAAGTTGCACAAACTGATTGATTTCATTCCTTAGCTTGACAGTTTTGGCATTAGGAAAATACTTTCTTAGGAACAATTTCACAAAATCATCCCAAGAAGTCACAGAATTAGCAGTTAGGCCATACATCCATCTTTTAACAGAATCTCGCAAAGCAAAAGGAATTAATTTCATTCGTACAACATCAATGGAAACATTAGGAAACTGCATCATAGAACAAACTTCTTCGAATTCCCTTAAAAACATATCAGCATCCTCTAAACCTGCGAATTTAGGGAGCATCTGGGTGTAATGAGGTTTCAATTCGAAGGTGACATTAGGTGGAAGATTAGGCACAACAAAACACGATGGCAAAGCAGTTCTAGGATGGTAGAAAATATCGCTCAAAGTTCTTTCTTGTGCCATTTCTCCTAAGTCAAGTCGAGGCTCAATTTCGGATACTAGGTCAAGCTCAGATTCACTCCTTCTTAATTGTCCACTTTCGGGGTCTCTAGTCCAACTGGTCATGCATATCCCAACCTTCACAATCAAAAAGTGAATTTTTTTTTTTGCTTTTAAGTTTTCTAATTTTTTTGGATTTTTCAAGTTTTGCAAAATGTTTTTGGATTTTTGGTTTTTTTCAAAACACTAACAAGGAAACGATATTACAAATCGATTTGAAACTAAAGTTACGAAACAACTAAATGAGTACCAAATCAACTAAATAAAATGACTAATAAACTAAACTATGAAATATGATCTAATCTCTTGCCGTCGTCCCCGGCAACGGCGTCAAAAATGTAGAGGGATTTTGAGGGGGGGGGGGTGGAAAATTAAATTAAAGAAAAGAAACCTCAAATACTCGATTGTCAATCATAGTACTTAAGGGTCGGTCCTCAGGGAAGACGTGAGATTTTATGGTCATTAATTGATTAACTAAACTAAATGGAGTTACTTAAAGAAATCTAATAACCTAATTCAACTAAACTAATTGCACTGCTTTTAACTGAGAATTTGAACGACCTAAACAATCTAGACCTAGACTAAACCTTGTATTTATTATCCAAATTAAACCAAACTAAGATTAAACTAAGCATGATTTAAAACCTAGCTACCAACCACAGAAATTAACACAGTGAACAAAACGCAAGCTTGCAAATACTAGCTTCAAGTAACCCAATCTAGCACAAGGGAGGGGTAGAAAGCATTGAGCATTAATCATCATCCATCAAGTGACCTTAATCATCAAAACAAGGCATAACATCTAACATCTAAACCAAAACATCACAATCTAAAGCTGAATCAAAACAGCAAGCAACCTGACCAAAATAGAATAAAGCTACTTATCACACTGAAGCACACTCAGCAGATGAGCAGTTTCAGCAAAATGAAGCAATTTACTTCAACCTAACAGCAACCTAAAATGACCAAAACAGAAAGAATTCACTTAACCAACCCAGATTAACTCACTACACTAAACCAACATCCTCACTTGCAGTGTTCATTCAATGTTCATTTTCAGGACAAACAGAACTGAAGCAAGCAAACAGAACAACAGCAGGGAAGCAGAACAACAGCAAAAACAGGGGAAAGGGAAAATTTAACTGGGATTGAGCAGGAAGCAGAAACGGGCAAGGGATTACCAAGAAGCTCGATGAACATCAAGACGTGACTCCTCACTTGCAGCCATCCGAACTCAAGGAAGAGGGCAAAGTCGAAACAGGGGAACTTCACCAGCAGAATCGAAGCAGAGGTACAGGGGAAGGGGAGGGGGGCTACGCTAATGCTAGTCTGGGCCTCAACACTTTGCAGCTCAGCCTCAACTAGTAACAATGGCTGAGTCGCCATTAACAAACATTCAAGCTCACGGTCATGAACTGAACGAAACAGGGGAGGGAGAGTAGATAACCAATGCGAAAATTCTTCAACAAATTGAACAAAATTTCTCATAAAATTTATTCAAGGGTTCGAATTACACCGAAATTCATGAAAATCAAGACCGAATACATCAAATCGTGACTGACTAACAGAAACCCTAATCGCGAAAAACTAAAATTCTAACCCTAAAACACGAAATTAAACCTAAGCTCTGCTAACCCTAGAATCGCTTAGCCTAAAATTACCTAAAATTACCCAGTAAAAAAAAAAACTCCAACCTCCTCCAGTGGCGTCGCCTTTGTACCCGAGCCTAGGCGTTCTCAACCATTTGATTTTCGGTGTCGTGGACGGTGGAGATGGGAGCAGCTGGTGTGAAACGTGGCGTGTGCCGCATGAAGGAAGGGTGGTGGGATGGGTTTCGCAGATGGAAAGTACAACTGTGGGTTGGGGTTTGTGGGTTTCTGTGGGTTGGTAGGGTGGTTTCTGGGTTTGGGATAAGGGATAAGAGAGAGAGAGAGATGACTTGGTAGAGAGAGAGTGGAGATCAGATGGCAGAGAGGATGGGCATGGCGAGGTTGGGTTCATGTTTTAGGGAAATGGGGAAGAAGAAGAACAAAGAAAGGAAGGGGAGGGGCATTATAAATGAGCTGGTTTTTTTTTTTCTCTAAACCGGGTTCTCTGCTGAACCGACCGGTCCGGTTTTCCTGGACCAGTTTGGTTTATTTTTTTTTGCTGCTTGGTCCGGTTTTCTTGGATCTTTGGACCGGTTTTTGAATTCCTGAGATTTTCCCATTTTTCTCATATTTTCTGCCATTTTCAGCCCTTTTTCCACATTTATTAAAAATTTGCAAAATAAAATAAAATCAATTAAAAACCTAAAAAATATTATTAATACGAGCATAAAACCGGTGAAAAAGTATCTTAAAAATAGCACATTTTTAGCTCAAACAAATACTCCCACACCAAGATTTTGCTCGTCATCGAGTAAAATAAACTAAGCTAACTAAAAGAAAAAGAAGAAAATCCTAACTCATTGTTGTAGGAATCACGGTTGCATTTAGCGTATGCAACAAGCCCTTTAAACCCCTTGGACTCCTAAGTGGACGAGTGAGGTCTCGTCAGGGTTTCAAAGTAGAATACCCACAAAATTATTTCAAAAATAAAAGAAAATCCTTTTGGGTTTTTCTCAAAAACTGATATGTACAAAACTTGGGAAACATATGCACACACTCTAATCAGCCAAATCACCAATGTGCTCAATTATCGACCCATATATACATAGAATGCACTTCAAAGCCCTTTACCTCTAAATGACGTCAAAACACTAACTGTTTCACCCCATTGAACATCAAGATTTAGTATCCATCCCTGTGTTCGTGTGTATGTGTATCATCATCCTAGGGCTTAGGTTTGCCAGAATCAGACTCAATCCCTCTTAGCTGATATAACTACATTTATTATTATACTGACTTGGAAGCAAGCTTTCCCAATAGCAATATTGCCTCAAATGGTAACACCCAGTAGCATGTGCCTCAAAGGGTCCCAGTGGCGCATGCCTCAAAGGGATACTTGTCATTCCAAATTTTATTCCTTTTCTTTATTTATAATACAATTTTTTTTCAATTTTTTTCAAAGTAATCATGCCATAAGCTAGTGAGAGAATCATTCATGGAAACCTAAAACCTAAAGATAATGATGAAAGAATAAATAAGGATTGGATAACACAACCTTTAATGAACAACTGGGGTTAGAATTAGGGCTTAGACTATCATATTCGAAGTTAAAGACTTATCACGCACATCCTACTTCTATACAAGCTAATAACTAAAGCATAGGGGATTCAAACTAATTAAAAATAGTACAAATGTTCCCAAAAACAACAAAAATCATCAAAAAATTTTGAAAAAAAAGGTGGCACCTCACTCCTACACCAAAACTTCACAATGTCCTCATTGGGAGAATTAAAGTGCTGAAAAACAAGTCCATAAACTAAACAACCAGAAAACCTAGAATATATACAACTAGAACACCACCAAAAACAAAATAAAACCAAAATGAAAATCAAAACTAAAATCAAAGAAGCATAAGGAAAATAGTAAACTATACATGAATAAACTGAAAGAAAGAAGAAAAGAGAGAAGAAAAGAGAGAGAAGAAAAGGAGTTTCTGGCAACCCAGGTTGGGTGCTGAGTACACCCAAACTATCGCAGATCGCAATCAGTCACGGAGTAGGGCTGGGGTCACGAAGCATCGGACACTCCACATCCTCTGGGGTTGGCAGCTTGAGAAATGGTTTCAACCTCTAGCCATTGACTTTGAACAGGGCACCGGTATGCAAATCCTGAATTTGGACTGCACCATAAGGAAAAACGTGAGAGACAACATAAGGGCCCGTTCAGCGGGACCTTAATTTCCCTGGAAATAAGTGAAGCCGAGAGTCATACAAAAGTACTTTCATTCCCTGGGCAAATTCTTTTCTCGAAACATGTTGATCATGAAACAACTTTGCCCTCTCCTTGGAAGATCGAGCACTCTCATATGCTTCCGTTATGATTTCATCAAGTTCACTCAATTGCAGTCGTCTCATGTCTCCCGCCTCAGTCAAATCATAGTTGAGCTTCCTAATAGCCCACCAACCTCGGTGCTCTAACTCTACAAGTAGATGGCAAGGCTTACCATAAACTACTTTGTAAGGGGACATGCCGAGGGGAGTCTTATAAGCTGTCCTATAGGCCCAGAGAGCATCTATCAACTTATCGGCCCAATCTTTCCTATGCCTACTCACAGTTTTCTCCAGGATCTGTTTTATCTGCCGATTGGAAACTTCAACTTGGCCGCTTGTTTGAGGGCGATAAGGGGTAGCCAGGCTATGGACTATCGAATATCTTCTAAGCAAAGAATCAAAAGATCTATTATTAAAATGAGTACCCTGGTCACTAATGAGAGCCCGGGGCATGCCAAAGCGAGCAAAGATATTTTCCCAAAGAAATTTCACCACAACTCGAGTGTCATTCGTCCGAGAGGGAATGGCCACAACCCACTTAGAAACATAATCCACGGCCAATAAAATGTATTCGTTTCTAAAAGATATTGGAAATGGTCCCATAAAATCAATACCCCACACATCAAAAACTTCCACTACAATAATGGGGTTTAATGGCATCATGTCTTTCTTGGTTATCTTGCCTAATTGCTGACATCTGGGACAACTCTTGCAGAATTCAATGGCATCCTTAAACAAACTTGGCCAATAAAAGCCGGATTGAAGAATCTTGGCAGCTGTTTTCTTCCCACTAAAATGCCCCCCACAAGCTTGGTCATGACAAAAAGACAGTACATTCCTCACTTCATGGTCGGGTATACACCTTCTAAAAACTTGGTCCTAACAGTATTTGAACAGATAAGGGTCATCCCAAACGAAAAACTTTACCAAGTGAAAGAATCTATCCTTATCATGCTTGGTCCATCCCTCAGGAATCCTATTGGTAACTAAATAGTTGACAATATCAGCATACCATAGATCAGGATGCACAGCATACAGTTGCTCATCAGGGAAACATTCAGAAACACTAGACTCACTCTCACAGGTAATCCTAGACAAGTCATCAACTACAAGGTTTTCAGACCCTTTTCTATCCTTGATTTCACAATCAAATTCCTGTAAAAGCAAAATCCATCTTACAAGTCGAGGTTTAGCATCCTTGTTAGAGAGAAGGTGCTTAAGGGCAGAGTGGTCAGTGTAAACAATCACATGGGAACCAATCAGATATGGTCTGAACTTTTCAAAACCAAAGACAACAGCCAAAAATTCCTTTTCAGTAACAGTGTAATTCAGTTGAGCATCATTCAATGTGTGACTTGCATAATAAATCACATGGGGTTTTCTATCAATGCGTTGTCCAAGTACAACCCTAAGAGCAAAATCCGATGCATCATACATTAATTCAAAAGATTCCCCCCAAACAGGAGGATGAATGACAGGAGCAGAAGTAAGGGCCTGTTTAAGCTTAGAGAATGCCTCATGACATGCTTCAGAGAAGTTAAATGGCATATCTTTAGCTAACAAATTGGACAAAGGCTTTGCAATTTTACTGAAATCTTTAATGAATCGACGATAAAAGCCTGTATGTCCAAGAAAGGACCTAACTTCTTTCACACTTTTGGGAGGGGGAAGATTGATGATCAGGTCAGTCTTAGCTTTGTCCACCTCAATTCCATCTTTGGAAATAATATGACCTAAGACTATACCTTTCTTAACCATAAAGTGACATTTCTCCCAATTTAAAGTCAAACTTTT
>JACYFF010031959.1:60216714-60227792 GCA_017589665.1 Selenicereus undatus | reverse complement strand
CAGCTAGGGGGAGGGTGATGCTGTGGAGGTGGAGAAGATGAAGAAGAAATGGAGAAAGCCTTGAAGAAGAAGAAGAAAGTCTTGATGCTTTGTGATTTATTTTGCTTGGTTGAAAATGAAGCAACTTACTTGGCTGAAATTTATCCTCAAAAGTGACCATGGTTAAGCCTAAACCATGGTTAATTAGCTAGGTTAATGATACAACTTGTTGGAATTCAACGTTGGACCGAAATTGGCCTTAAATGACCTCGGGGTTGGAAAACAAATCAAACCGGGTGCGATAATTAAATTTATTTATTTTTTTCGAAGCTCGAAATTAAATATGATGTCATAAAAAATAATTTAATCATTTAAATCATAATTATTGAGGCCTAATATCAATTTCTCAGAAAAATTATTTTCGGTAAATGAAACTCGAATTGCAAAGTGGAGCCCGAATTTTTTTTTTTTTGTATTATTTTTTCTTTTTCAACTGGGATTATTCAATGAGAAAAATAAATGTGAAAAATAAATAACTTCGCTTAATTAAATAAATAAATATGATTTAGGGTTGGGCTATTACAGCCTTCCCCCCTTAAAGAGTTTCGTCCTCGAAACTTATGAACTTTACCAATTGATGTAAGGTTATCCCAAATAAATATGGTTACGTGACTTTCATTTGATCCTCAGATTTTCAAGTAGTTTCTGAGGAGGTATTATGTGCCCAAAGCAATTTGATTTAAGGTATCTGCCTGATGCTGAACTGCTTAACCCTGTGATCCAATATCTGAAGTAGATGCTCTAGAAACACAAGACCCTCAATGGCTACAACGGATTTGATTATGACAGCATGGTCAGGATCTGAAATGTATTACCTGAGTGGTAAGGTAAGAAACACGGAATATGTTATACACATGTTTGAGTTATATAGGCAGATCTGGTAGACAAGTTATGGAATCTGACCTTTCAATGACCTTTCAATGAACTGATATGATCCAAAAGATCTTGGCCTCAATTTAGGTCGTAGTGCAACCTCCTTACACCCTTAGTTGGTGAGACTTTATGAAAACCTTATCATATACCGAAAATTCCAGAAATCTCCTTCTTTTATCAATATAGCTTTTCTGTCGGTTCCAATGGTATGCTTTCAAGAGTCTTCTGAGTTATGCCGCCGTATGCAATGCTGGAAAAAAAAAATCTTCATGACCCATAAGATGATTTGTTGTCAATATCTGCCGTCATTTTGTCCTGATGTTTAATGAAGGATTCTTTGCTAGTGTTATCACAACGTTGACTGCTGGAAGTTCCATACTTTCTTCAAATGCAATGTTGGTCATGAAGCACGGCAGGCGCCAACATAGAAGAGTTGGATCCATTGATATTTTTAGATGCTCGGGATGATAAGAACTGCTAAAATTAAATCTAGCTCCAAAGGCTCCTTGAAGTGCATGCCAAACAGGCTTGAAATCTTTGATCTCTGTCAGACACTTACGGGGCATTGGTATTCTACCATGGCCTTTTTGGCAAATAAGACCTTTATCCATGTATTCTACAATTTCTCTTCTCAAATTGTTTCACAAAAATATTTCCTCAAATCTGTGTACATATTGGTGCCCCCTCGGTGCACCAAAAAGCAAGTATTATGAGTCTCCGCTAAGATCTGCTTTCTTAAGATTTTGCTTTATTCTTTGGAGCGCAGGATCACCATCTCGATTCACTCTAGGCTCCTCCATCAGGGAGGGTTGTAAGGTAAGTGCCAGCAGTTGAACATTTACCTTCCATTGCAACACTAATTGAATGTCCAAGTCCTCAAGTTCTCTCAAGAGATTCAGTTGAGTAGTTACTATAGTGTTCAAGGTATGTTGTGTCTTCCTATTCAGGGTACCTGCCATAATATTTCTCTTTCTTGGTTGACATTGGATCTGCCACAACTGATGTTCCATGTAGATTGAGCATTTTCAGAGTGAAGATGTACTTCAAGCTTTGATGATTAGTATTGATTCTGCATGGTACCCCATATAAGTAATGTCTCCAAGTTTGCAATGCAAAAACTACAGAAATAGGTAGGGTAATTATTCTCATAAGGCTTGAGTTGTTAGGAGGCATGAGCCACCAGTTTAACTTCTTGCTAACCTATAGCTTTCTTCCACAAATTGGTTAGGGAGGACAATATTTGTCAAATCCTTCCTTAACTCGATAATTCCCTACTAAACCCAAACAATTTCTAATCTCAATGCATTGGTGGATCTTCGACACTTTGTAACTGTTTTCGCCTTTTGCAAATTGACCTGAAGCACATCCTGTGGAACCATATGTTCCAAAAATACCATTGCTTCTAATCAGTACTCATGCTTCTTGTATTTGCTATGTAATTGATGTTCCTTCAAGGTGTATAATATTGTCCTCAAATGAACAATATGCACATCTTTATCTTTGGAGTATTTCCAGATATATTTTATAAACACCACCACACTTGTCTAGGTATTGTCTGAAACTCTATTCATAAGATCTATAAAGGCTGAGGGGCCATTGATTAAGCCAAAAGGTATCACAGTGTAGTCATAGTGACCCAAACATGGTCCATAGTTTACTTTTGGATATGTCTTCAGGTACAATCCGAAGTTGATGGTACCCTGACATCAAATCAATCTGAGATACAACTCATGTTCTTTACAATTGAGCAAATAAGTCACCTACTTGGGGCGATGGGTATTTGTTTTTTTTTTTCCCTCTCTGTGACCATGAAACATAGTTCTCTCCCTTGTTCATCTCTTGTAATAACCTTAGGGTCATCACAATCCATCTTGACCCCATATGTATACAACCAGTTCATTTCCAAAATGATATCAAAGTCTGACGAGTCAAATTGAATCAGAACTCAAGGAAATACTATCCCACCAATAGTAATTGAAACAAGTTTATGAGGGATAAAACAATCGACTCTAGAGTCCTTGGATAACTTGAGTCCATAATTGGTTTATGCCTCCTTATTCTCGAGGTTCAGTTGTATGGCAGATTGAGTGGATATAAATGAATGAGTGGCAACTGGATCAATCAATAGACAAAGGGGGTTTTGAAATTAAAAGAGAGCTTCAGTAACTACTGTACCAGAGATGGCAGCTTCCTTCTTGCTCAACACATAAGCCTTTCCTACAACTGTGAGCCTTGAAAGCGAGAACCCTTCTCTACAGCCTTTAGTTTTCGGGAACAGGCAGCGATCAGGTGGTATGGGCTACCGCACCATGTACATTTGTTGGTTCCCACTTAGCAATCCGGAGTGACTCGAAGTGAAGTCAGGCCCTAAGGGCCTATTCTTAACAATGTTCCACAAATATTAGTTTCACCAGTTAGATAAAATGTTCCAATGTTCACCCTTCTATCTCCTGGAACCCCTGTTATAGTGAAACTTTCTCCACTCATTTTTCATTCTTAAGGTTCCACTGGGTCATACTTTACACTCTAGAGTCCTTTAATAGGAATCAACTGAAGACATTTTTCCATAGGGTAGTAACTCATCAAAATTTCTCACTGACGCAGTCCAAATGCATGATAAAGATTTTGATTGTCCAGCTTAAGCTTTATGAAAGTGATCTTTAATAGGAAACTGAGGTTGAATCAGCCAAAAAGGGTAGACACATCGCATTCCCCTTAGCAATGGATTCCACAAATTGGACAGCAATCAACCGATATACAAAGCGTAGTTAAAATCTACCTTCTGTTCAGGCGTGCTACAAAATTATCATCTATTGACATGGGTGCATCCCAATCACAAACCAGCTATTAGCAACAATTGGGCTCTTAAAAGCAGAAGAAAGTGACCAAAACTGATGAAGATGTGATAGGAGAGTAGATGATAATGCAAACTTGATGGGGAAATGCCATGAAGACAAAAAGATGAAGCCCCTGGTCAAAGTGAGGAGTATTCAACAGTTGCTAATCCAACAAGGACAATGGCAGATGGTAAGTTACCATAAAATGCAGTGAAATATTTTCAAGAGTAATGTCTCCTTCACGGGTGGAGGTGGAGTCAATGGACTGCTGGTAAGAGTTTGGGCAATGTAAGCAAGTCTTGAATTGCAATAGATTGAAGCAAAATGTCTCTCTCAAGTGTCCTTGGTTTCTCTTATATGGAATCATCGATAGTTAATGGTTTTAAAACTTATGTACCATAGAACATGCCTCTCCCAAATCCTACAATTCAGGGGATACTACATCAAGAAACCCCACATAGCTCACTTAGATGAAATCCTTGAGTTACAAAAGAAAATATCTGCAATCAATGAGGCATATTGAAGCAATTGCCATTGGATTCGAGAAGCGCACAAAATGGCACCCATATGATGAGGAAATATAAGCTCAAAATTGTATGTATCCACTGACTTGAACAGTCTGTGCCATCAGACTTCTAGGCTGAATTTCATTAACCACTGGTCTCTAAATGTGCTGCAATATGGATCATTAGAAGGCTTATTTCTTGTCCTTTAACATGGACTAACCAAAACATCCCTATTTGATGGAATGCATAAGCTACAAGTGAGCTAAACTTAGGCCTTGTGCATTAGGATTCTGCCCAGTTTGCAGACTTGGATTTGTCTATTTGGATAACCAAATGACCTCCAATCCACTTGAAACTTGTTTCATATGAAAGATATCTCCTTAACCTTATAATTGGGATGGAAAACGCTTGCGTAAATCATATTGATCATGGACAAAGGTTATCTCAAAGTCGGTCCTTGTGCAATGATCAACACTATGAAGTTGATTAAACTTGTGTAATCTGCCCATACTTAATTTTCCCTTTGCATTTACCCTCAAAATGAGTCAAGGGCCTTCATAGAATACATATGTAACAACCCCCAACCCTATGGCTAGGAGTGTTAGTGATTCTTAAATTTCTGAGGCGAAACGGACAGAGTTTCGCCTACAAACTGGCCATTTTCCAGGCTTAAAGCCTTACATCACATCGCCTGCATTGACTAGAAGTATAAAAGAGTATAAAATCAAGCTCAACGGCTACACACCGGAGACCACAACTCTACGGGCCACATGCCCGGAGCACAAGAGTTTACGTCTCAAAAATAAACAATTCCAGCTAAACGGATGTCATACCATTCGGATGGGTGGCTCATATGACCATGCTTACCTAAATACATTGAAGCACCTTCACCTTGTTATTCCAAATCTCCATAAAATCTGCTGCTTGAGATGAAACTATATATACTTTATATGGATCCATATGACAAAAGTAGAATATGTGTGAGATAAGCAGACATTATCAGTGCCACAAATCTCTAAGGATATCATAATAATCCTCAGTCCTCACTAACCAATTTCTCAGTATCTTAACTCATACTCTATATCCTATAAAGAAAATCTCAACCTGGCTCTGATACCAAATCTGTAACACCCCAAATTAAACATGTTTCACTGTTCATATTCTCCTTAATAAAACACTCAATTGTAATATGATGAATCCAATGATAGGGGCATTACCGCCGTCCAAAAGGACAAGGCTTGAAACATGAGTGCTATATATAACACAGTTAAGCATACTCTCAACCATGCACATTCACACATGATCATCCATTCACAATCAAGTGTTAACCAATGTAAGGTTTATAAAACCATAGGAAGATAATTCACCATGTAATCTACATCTTCATCCACAGAAGAATTCAAAATACAACATTAAAGTATGCATATACGGCATTACTTCTGATCCATCTGGATTTCCCTGCTTCACTTATTCTCTTCAGCTGATTTGCTGGCATGAGGGCAATACTCTAAGCATTTGCCTAAAACAAAACATGAAAAACATTTCGAACTGTGAGCCGAAGCTCATTACATCTGTTCCTGAATTGTTAAATGATCATTGAACACTGATTGGGCCCGCTTTGCAATTCATTTTAAGTTAAAACAGTGAATGAAATAAATGTAAAACTGTATTGCTAGTTATTATCTGATAGTGAACCCCTTGATACTGTTATGATCTATGGATAGGTGTACACCTGCCAAGCCGATCGAGGACCTGGCCTGAAGCCGCGCGGGTAACTGAAGGGCGAATGCCCTGTAGATGATAACTGACGGGGTCACTAATTAACTGATAAATCACTGTGTAAACTGATTCATTGATGTACTTACCCAAACATGATAACGTTGATAAATACACTCTGATTTCTAAAGATACAAGCAATGGACGTACCTGAAGTCTTTAAAATGATATTTCACTTGATAATACTTATGCACAATAGAAACGATAGACTAGGCCTCGATTCTGTTAACGAAATGTAATTATAGGTAAATGTAGTTAGCAAACCATATTCACCGAGTAAATCATATTCACTGACATAAATGATTTATTTAAAAAGACTCCTACAGTTCCAATAATTCGATATAAGACAAGTTAAACCAAAATGATTTGAATAATAAATCTGTTAGGGTTATTGAACTTGAAGTAATACAAATTGAAGCAAAATAGACCAGATGAAAATGATTGAGGTAATAATGAAAAGATTTTAATTGATATAAATGAAGTATGGGTTTCGGATATTTCTAAAATAGATAATGGAAAGTGTGATGCGTCTGAAATGGATAATAGAATGGTTAATGCCTCTGAGATGGGTGACAAATGGTTTAACGCTATGAGGAGTGTGGTGAGGATCATAAAAAGCTCAAATAACCTCAATTTGATTCATTCGATACTGATTTCTTCCTTCGTACACCACCATTTGATGGTCTACTTTAGAAAATCCATATCTTTCACTCCCAAACTCCAAATGAGATATAAAACCCCAATATGAAAACTTCACAGTGTCCTCTAAAACTCTTATTTAGGACACAAATCATGATTCATATAATAAGGTCCCTAAAAGTAGGGTAGAACACAGACGTGCACAATTTCTGATCAATCTGCGCAGTCGTAGAAAAATGACCATAACGTTTTCCACAGAACTCGGATTAAGGCGATTCAAGAGTCATTTCAAACAAAACTCATTGATCTATCCACACACCAAAAATCACAATTTTTCAATGACCCAATCAATACCAGGTTTTCCGTAAAGTTACTGTTCCAGTTCAGTTCCCAGTTTCAATGTATTCTGCATAGTCTTGAGTAAATTGGTCATAACTTTGTCCACACAACTAGAAATTGACTAATTCCAAATCCTATTGAAAGATAACTCATCAAGCTATCACGACAACAAAAATTATGAATTTTGGATACTTTAATGTTGTATTTTGAATTCTTCTGTGGATAAAGATGTAGATTACATGGTGAATTATCTTCCTATGGTTTTATAAACCTTACATTGGTTAACACTTGATTGTGAATGGATGATCATGTGTGAATGTGCATGGTTGAGATTATGCTTAACTGTGTTATATATAGCACTCATGTTTCAAGCCTTGTCCTTTTGGATGGCGGTAATGCCCCCATCATTGGATTCATCATATTACAATTGAGTGTTTTATTAAGGAGAATATGAACAGTGAAACATGTTTAATTTGGGGTGTTACATGGTACGTATGCGTTCATATGCTTGTATGCTTAACTACTCCGTAATGGCCTATTAATTGCTAAATAAAGTGTTATGGTTTATACGTGAATGTAATGGTACGTATGCGTTCGTATGCTTGCTACAACACACCGCTGAATGGTGATGCTTACCAGGTGAATACCTAAACCCTATCTCCTTTTAAACTAGCTTGAGAATATGATACGATTAATGAAATATAAAACCGAGATGGTAGTTGGATGGTTTGAGGAAGAACTATGAGTGGTTCGATGTCATTGTGGTACGGTGCTTGTGAGGAGGGAGTTCGGGTTGTGAATTGACCGCAATCATGTGGATTGTGAGGCCATGTGTGGCTCATTGTGTTGAATTGATTATGAAGTGCTTAAATGTGATATATGTGGGGCCCCTTTCCAATGTGATATATGTGATATATGTGCTTAAATGCTCAAATTGCATTATGTGCATAAGGGTGAGTTTTTTCAAAGAAAGATTTCATGTTTTGAAATGATAGTAGTCATAACTATTAGTGCATGATGGCCTATTTTAATTAAATGAATACAGTTTTGGGAGTGAACTCGCTTGAACTAGGGAATCCCTAAAGAGTTTTACGAAAGCGTGAGTTGCATGATAAAGGATTTTGCTGTGAGAGGCAGCAAACTTATTAGTCATTATGACCAGTTTAAATGGCTAAGATAAGTGCTTAGGAACAATAGATAGGGAGTGAACCTGCTTGAACGGGGGAATCCCTATAGCCTAGGGAGTAGTCCCTAGAGGCCCTGAAGAGGGTTAAGGTCCAAAAGTTAGTTGCCATCCTGGGAGCAAGAGCTTAGCGTGAGTTAATCTCACTAGGATTGAGAGTAGATCTCTCCCAACCACCACTTTATGATGATCTTATGCCCAGAAGTAGTTTCTTATTAAATGAGAAAAGCAGTTGGCATTTCGCCTTTTTAAGTATTTCAGAAAGAAAGTTTTTAAGGGTCATTATGAGACCAAGATAAAAGAGATTCTTTTAAGAATATGAGCCTCAAGAGGCTAAGAGAAAAGTTTTTATGAGCCTCAAGAGGTTAAATGAAGTGTTTTCAAAGAAAAGAAAGAAAGTTTACTATGCATGACTTGTGCATATCATATGAATGAGATCTAAGTGAAGTATCAAAAGTGTTATGTGCATGTTCCAAGTATAACTTGTGAATGAGATGCTAAGAAAGATACGTTTACGAAAAAGAAAGCCTTATGAGCATATTTCATGCATACTCTATGAATGAGATTTGATTGAGACTTGAAATGTGTATGTCTTATGCACCTCATATGAATGAAATACCAAGAAAAGTATGATTATAAAAAGAGATAACCTTATGTGCACACCATGTGAATAGGGTTTTATGCATAGTTCGAATAGAATGCTAAGAAGTTATGTTTATGAAAAAGAAAATCTCTGTGCTTAGCCTCGTCACTTGTTTATGTGTTTGACTACCTGTTAGTAAAGAAGTTTGGTCATTTAGAGACCTAGAAATGTGTTTGAGTAATTAAAGTCAAGTTTATGATTAGTAATGTTTCCATAGGAATTTTATGAATGCCTAATATGATGTTAAAGTATGAATACGTGATATGTGACTAGTAAAGATATTATTGCCTGCAACGGTATTGGTTTTAAGGGGGTTGGGGGACACTCACTGAGCGTGTGGTTGCTCATCCCACTACTCTTTCCCCTTGTCCCCCAGGTTTTCTTTATGACATAAAGAAGTTGAATCAGTTGGAATCTGTTCTTGCTTGCAAGGTGTCATTTGTGCCCATTGGAAGGGATCTTACGTGTTTAATAAAGTCATGTTATGTATACTAAGTTTATACTCGTTTGTAAACAAGTATTCTAGTTCATGTAATGCATATTGTTTATAAGTCGCTCTGTATGGCCATATGAGTCAACCATCTAATTAGTTAGATGTCTTCTTGCTCAAAGTTATTCATGTTTTGGGATGTAAACCCCAATACTCCGGTTGTGTGAACCGTTGAGTTGTATCTTTTACTTTTCTTGTATTAATGAACTATTCTGGTTGGTGTACTCCGAGCGAGTGGCTCGTTGAGTTATGAACTCCGGCGTATAGCCGTTGAGCTTCTTTTAAAAGTTTTACGCTTCCGTTGATTTGCAGGGATCTATTGTAAGGATTTTAGCCTGAAAACGGTCAGTTTTAGGGGAAACTCTGTCCGTTTCATCCCAGTATTTAAGTAAAAAGTTAAGAAAACGTAACGCTTTCGGCCCTAGGGGCTGGGGGTGTTACACCTACACTATCAATTACAAAACTCAATAGAAACCATTCAACATTGATAAACTTTAGAAGTCAAACTGGTAATTATTTATAAATCTAATGCAGTTGAGTACCTTATTTATACCATAGTCATGTACTTTATAGGAAATATTGAAGAATTAACCTCCTCTCATTTAGAAATAATTCAAAATCTAAGATGACGAAGTTTAAGTGATTACAAATGGTATAAAGACACACTTCTTACCTATGTTCTTCAAACAAAGGATGTTAATGAAAATTATTGGGAGGAAAAATTCATTTCGGGTTTACCTACTTTATTTTCTCAAAGAATAAGACAAAATTAAGAGATCATTGTGGAACAATAGAAATTCCATGGTGTGATTTAACTTATGGTCACTTATTCAGCTTTTTAAAAAAAAAAGGATGAACTCTTTGTACTGAATTAAGAATTCAAAATAAATATGTGAGACCCGAAGTTTTGTCGTATTCGCTTAATGAATATCACGCCTGTTGGGTTAGAAACGTTCACTTGAATACCCGTCAGCCTTAGAAATAGTTCGATGTTATTAAATCGAACCTAGAGAGATTTGGGAACAAATAGTTGATGAAGGGTTATATTATCGATTTGGGTTTAGAAATCGGTTTACGAATTAGACTAGCGGTGTTAAGTATGATCTGTCGAATAAATGAAAGAGAGAGGGGAAGGGCAAAATGGTGATTTCGCGCCCCACCTTATTTCTCCTTCCCCTGGCCCGCGAGACCCCCCCCCGGTGCACCTGCTTCTTGTTCCTCCTAAAGCCCGAGCTCCCTCTCTCTCCTCTTTCTTCTTCTTCTTCTTCTTCTTCTTCTTCTTCCTGCCTTCTCTTCACTGCTCTTCGCTGCCACGCCGTGCGACCGGACCCCAGGTGACGCCACCATTCTCCGGCGTCCTCCCACTGTGCGTGGCCGAGCCATTTTAGCGCAAAACAGAGCCAACCCCCAGTGAATTCGGTGCATGCAAGGTGATTCGAACTCCTCATTCATCTATAAGTTGTATTCTTGACCTAGATTCTTCCTAATTGTGGTTAATTTCATCAGAAACTGTGAGTTAGGGTTTCGGGTTTGGTGGTGTCCGAACCCCACGTGAAGGCAAACGGGATTTCTTGGGTGTGGAGTCCGAATTCAGCTTCAACCTAGCCAAATTGCACGCAAATATCTTGAATTCAATGTGGGTAAACCTTTAATCCCTCCTATTTTAAGAATTTCAAATTATAATTATGTGAATAAGTTTATGGATTTGCTAGTTATAAGTATTTATGCCTAAAGAGTATGAATTATGCTAGAG
>JACYFF010031959.1:60121228-60168412 GCA_017589665.1 Selenicereus undatus | reverse complement strand
GAGACAAATGGGCAAACTGAAAGAGTAAATCAAATTCCAGAGGACATGTTAAGAGCTTGTGTATTGGAGTTCCAAGGAAAGTGAGAAGACGATTTACCTTTCGTGGACTTCTCTTATAACAATAGCTACCAGTCCACCATCAAAATGGCCTCGTTTGAGGCTTTATATGGAAGAAAATGTAGAACCCCACTGTGTTGGAGTGACTTGGATAAAGCATTGATTATAGGCCGTGAAATGATCCCGAAAATCATGAAAACAATAAGAAGGATTCGGGAGCACATTAGAGTTTCCCAGAGTCGACAAAAGAGTTATGTGGACAAGAGAAGGAGGCCTCTAGAGTTTCAAATAGGCGATTAAGTTTTTCTGAAAGTATCGTCAACTAAGGGTATCAAGGGGTTCGAGGTACGAGGCAAATTGAGTCCAAGAAATATTGGACCATATGAAATCATTAAAAAGTTGAATCCTTTAGCTTATCGTCTGGATCTGCCGGTAGAACTAGAACACGTGCATAATGTGTTTTACATTTCTCAGCTTAGAAAGTATACCCAAGATCCAAACCATACCACTGTATCTGAACCTATTGAAATCACTACGGATTTAGTACATCAAGAACAACCAATCCAAATACCAGATCGCAGGATTAAGCAGTTGTGCAACAAGCAGATACCTCTAGTCAAAGTGCTATGGTCAAATCATACCTCCCAAGAAGATACTTGGGAGACTGAATAGGAAATGAAAACCAAGTACCTACAATTATTTCAGGTAATCTTACATTACATGGTAAAGTTATAAGTTTCGAGGGCGAAACTCTTTAAGGGGGGAAGGCTGTAATAGCACAACCCTAAATTATTTAATTATATTTATTTATTTAATTACCTCATGTTCGTGATTTTTTTCTCATATTTATTTATCACATTCATTTGCCTCGTTGGAGAAAGTTTTATTCGGGCCCTCACTTGGGAATTCGGATTTTATTTGTTTATTTAATTGATTGACGAAAACTTTAGAATAATTGATAGTAGGTCCTAACAAGTTTAATATAAGCAATTTATTTTCTTTTCCATAACATTAAAAAAATTTAATTTTGAGTTACGCAAAAACGTTATCTTTATGAAAAAACATTATCGTTACGAAGTGCTTTATTCTCGAATCCAACTTTTTTCAGCCCAATTTAAAGCCCATCATGTTTGCTTCTTAACCTAACTAATTACCATGATTAAGCTTAAAGCGAAAAAGTCATTTTCTAGTTAAAAACTCAGCCAAGATAGTTCACACTCTCTCTCTCTCCTCACAGCCAGCCAGCCAGCCTCCAATAGCATTTGGGTGCATTCTGGCCAGCCCTGATGGTCTCTGACCCCCCCGACATCCTAGTAACTCTAGCCACCATCCACCATCATCAAAACCACAAAACATCACCTCCATCCCTACTTATCTTCAAGCAAAGTAAGTAATCTAAAACTTGATCTTGTTGGTTTGGCCTTTTACTTTAGTTTTGATTCTTGTTTTGATGTTTGTGATAATTGATCATGATGTTTTTATAAGAAATAAGAGTTATTTTGGTGTTGATCATGGAGGAGTTGAGGTTGGATCATGCTAGGGTTAGGGTTAAACCTTAATCGTTCAAGCTTGATGTGAAAGTGTTGGATTTTGATTGTTTTATCTTTGATTTGGTCATCTTCTAACCTATTGGTGTTTATAATGATATTTTTTGGTGATTTCAAATGCGTTGGAGTGATTCCAAGTTGGCCATAAACAAGGGTTTTGGAAGGTAATGTATGGTTTGGATTAAACTAGCATTAAGCTTGGTTTATGTGTGTATTTGATTAAAAAATGATCTTTATTGGATGTGATTATGAAGTGAAGTTAGGTGTGGCGATTTTTTTATGATGTTGGGATGGACCAAATCTTGTTTACATGCTTTTAAGGAATGGTTTAAGTTGATGATTTGTGTAAAAAAGAGAGGGAAAAGCTAAAACAGTGAGGGCTAGAAATTTCAGGAAAATAGGATAGACTTCACGATTAAATTGGTAATGATCGACCCATTGGAAATTATTCTTTTTGATGGGTAGATAGTTCAGTGTGTTGGATTTCAAATTCCTTTTGAATCGCCTTAAATCTGAGGTTTGTGGAAAAAGTTAAGCTCGTTTTACCAAAATTGTGCAGAATGGACCAAGACTGACATACTTGTGTTCTAGCCTCATTTTGGGAATTCTATTGTGGGAATCAAGTTTGGTGTTACAAATAAAAGATTTTTGGGACTTCCTAAGCTTTCTGTATTGGGATTTTTAGTGTCAATCAAAGGTTGGATGACTAAGTTACGAATTATTCTTTCTAAGCCCCTGATACGCTTTTACTTTTCTTTTACTAAATTATTAGTTATGACATAAATATATTTGCTAACCGTATGTTCCTACAACGATAATTTTGTATAAAATTAGGGCCTAATCTATCCTTCCTTCCACTTTTATGCATAATATAATTCAGTGAGCTTACATTTAAAAATTCCGGGTACGTTCATTGTCTGTATCTTTAGAAATCAGCACGTATTTATCAAAATTATAATATTTTGGTAAGTACATCAACGAATCAATTCAGTAAATGATTTATCGCATAATTAGTGACCCCATCTATTATCAGTTACAGGGCATAGCATTTCACTTACCTGCGTGACTTCAGGTTAGATCCCGATCGGCTTGGCAGGTGTACATCTATCTTCAAATCGTAACTGTTACTGGGGATTCACTATCAGATAATAACTGACAAGGCAGTTCCATATTTATCTCATTCCCTGTTTTTAATTAAAAATAAATTGCAATACGGGGCCCAACCAGTTTTTCTGTTAAAGTTTAACAATACAGGAATGCATGTACTGAGCTTTGGCTCATAGTTCGGAATATTTTCATGTTTTGTTTTAGGAAATTATTCAGTGAATCCCCCTCAGGCAGGCAGGACGACTGAAGACGATAAGTGAGTCAGCAAGTCTATATGGAATGGTGGTGTATTAGCATTAAGTTGTTTATAGCACCATATTGTGATATATTTTGGTATTAAACTTATATATTTTATCAGAATTCTATATTTTGGTGTAATCCTTGAGATGGTTGAATGGTTTTGATGTTAGAACAGTTTCTATATTCATCTAATTGGTCTGATGAGTTGTGGTAGTGTGAACACCCTTTGATGCTAAACATTGATTATTATAGTTGTGTTATCATGTACAAGTAAAGCCTTGTCCTTGCTGGAGGACGGTAATGCATGATAATTTTGGTTATTATTTCTAATTGGGGAAATTAATAAAAGGAATGCAAACAGTGATTTATGCACATTTGGGGGCTTTACAACCCCTTGGTTGCCCCCCCCAGTTTTTGCCTAGCCAGTGCTATCGTTAGGGCTATGGCCACTCCCAGCCACCACCAATCCGCCAGCCACCACCTCGTGCACCACCAGCTGCCACCGCAACTCCCACCACCACCAAACACCACCTCTTTCTTCATATATGCAAGCTCAAAGTGAGTAGCTCTATCACTATCGTGTTAATTTTCGTTTTGACTCTTGGTTTTGTGTTGGATTTTATTATGGATCATGATGTATCTTGAAGGGAAACCACGAAAACCCAGGCTAGAATTCAAGAACCAAAGGTTTAGCAAACAGAATTCAAGATAAGTTTAAGCATAACCCGTGGGATAATCAATGAAAGAATGATAATCTAAACCTTTGTTTGGATACAGAAACACCACCAAACTCAAGTTTAGGGTCCCCAAACTTTGATTAAGATACTGAAAAATCACTTAATCAAGGATTATGACTTACTTGATCACTACCTTAATCCACCAATTAAGGATAAGCAAGTGAAGTATTTAAGCGTACGAAAGCTAAGTTGCTCTCAAACTGATTTTCATTCAAAGTGAATAACGAAATGTATTCTGGTCGTGAGTTTACTTTAGTACATGCCTAGCAAGTAACCAAGCAACCTAGCTAGCTGGAGGAGGTTTCCTTCCTAGGGAGGAAACATATTAACTTAGCTAATCGTCACGGTTAGTACAAAACATAATACTAACTTTCTTAACCTAAACTAATTACAATCAAATTACAAAGGAAAGCAAGACAAATGATGATTACAATCTTTAATACATGTAATTAACTCTAATACATCAGCTTAATAAGGGGAAGGGGAGAAAAACAGCCGTAAAGTAGAAGTCTTTTTCGGCTGGCCAATCCGGGTAAAGAACATGTTTTCCTCCTTTGCTTTGCTATTAGTTTCTCTTCCCAAAATGGTGAAGCTACAACCCATGATTATGTTTCTAGAGTTGTTGAAGCGTGTGTGAAGCTAGCAAGCAAGTACCAAGCTGAAGAAGCCCATATGAGAAGGAAAAACACGTAGCTGCTATAATTTGGGCTCTACCCAGTTTTCTGACTTCCTTAAACCCAACCAAACGTGGTCATGACTCTGATTTCAGGCCAATGGGGGAAACTTCAAGGTGTGCATAAACATCGCCTATGAAGAAATCAATGCTAAATCATGTTTAGGTAGAAGATTCCACTAAAACATTTTACCGTGCAGTTTTGAACCAAAACTGGCAGGATGGAGCAAATGCCTTGATCTCTTGACTTCAACTATGCATGATCTGAATTTAATGCTTGGACCTGAAAGTTGACATCATGAGGAATCCAAAAATATAAAAATATCCATATTAAGGTACAATGTAGCCTAAGAAATGAGATGAACAAAATCTGGGCACATTCTGGCCGTGTAACACCGATGCTTCTATTTGGCTCTTCTCCACAATGTGAGCCATTTCTTGGACCTTGGAGCTTGCATAGGACCTTGTTGGACCTTCTTCCTTGCCTTGGTTAGTGGCGACTCCATCATCCTTCGCTTGTTGAGAAGATTTGATCCTCAAATCAACAAAGTAATCATCAGCTTGGTAAGCACTCAAGTCAGCTACATTGAATGTTGCTGAAATGCGATAATCACCTGGCAAACCAACGTCATAAGCATTGTCATTTATTCTTTCAAATACCTCAAATGGACCATCAGTCCTTGGCATTAGCTTGTTCTTCCTTTTGGATGGAAATCTCTCCTTCCTTAGGTGTATCCACACGAGGTCTCCAGGTTGAAATACCATCTTGTTCTTATGCTTGTTGGCTTGAGCTTGATATGAAGCATTAGTATTCTCTATTCTGCTCCTTACCAACTCATGAATCTTATGGATTTCTTCCACCCTTGAATCTGCACCCGCACTTGGCTTTTGATCCAATGGATGTAGAGTGAGATCAAGGGGACTAATAGGATCAATCCCATAGACCACCTTGAATGGTGATAGACCAGTAGCATTGCTTGGAGCCCTATTATAAGCAAACTCTGCATGGGGTAAAAGAAAATCCCAAGCTTTGGCACGAGGTTTAATCAAAGTCCTTAGAAGTGTTCGTAAGGTTCGATTAGTAACCTCAGTTTGCCCATCAGTTTGTGGATGATAAGTGCTACTATACTTCAGTTTAGTACCTAATTTCTTCCACAAGGTAATCCAAAAATGACTTAAAAACTTGGTATCCCAATTAGAAACAATTGATCTAGGTATACCTTGTAATCTAGCCACCTCCCTGGAATAGAACTCAGCAATGTGTGTAACATCATTAGTCTTGTTGCATGGAATAAAATGAGGCATTTTAGAAAACCTATCTACTGCAACAAAGATAGAGTCTTTGTTCCTTTGGGTCTTAGGCAGTCCAAGAATGAAATCCATACTTACATCAACCAAAGGAGTAGTAGGAATAGGTAGAGGTGTGTATAGGCCGTGGGGTGAGGAGTGACTTTTGACCACTTGACAAGTCCCACACCTCTTTAGAATGTCTTGAACGTCCTTCTCCATGGCTAGCCAGTAGTAATACTCCCATAGCATAGTGATTGTCTTGTTTTCACCATAATGACCAGCTAGAGAACCTCCATGAACTTCCCTTATTAGAAGCTCTCTTGTGCTACACTTTGGTACACACAGTCGTGTACCATTGAATAGAAACCCTTCTTGAATCAAGAAATCTCCTTTGGGGTGCTTTGGACAATCAGCATATAACTCCCCAAAGTCTTCAACTACAGCATGCAAAGCTTTTAGATGCTCAAAACCAAGTACATAAGCATCTAATTGGAATAAAAGAAGATAACTCTGAGATAGAGCATCTGCACCTCGATTGAGTTTTCCAGATTTATGCTTGATTGTAAAGTGATAAGATTGGAGAAACTCAACCCACTTGGCATGCCGTGAATTCACCTTGTGTTGGCCTTGAATGTACTTCAAAGCTTCATGGTCAGAATGTAGGATAAACTCACTTGCAATCAAATAATGATTCCAATGCTCTAAACATCTCACAATGGCATAAAACTCTTTATCATTGGTGGAGTATTTTCTTATTGGATCAAAAAGTTTGTCACTAAAGAAGGCTAAAGGATTACCTTCCTGAGTCAGAACACCATCTATACCAACTCCAGAGGCATCACACTTAACTTCAAAGTCTTTGCTAAAGCACGGTAAGGATAGAACCGGTGCGTGAGTAAGCCTTGTCTTGATTTCTGTAAAGGCAGATTGAGCTTTTGGTGTCCATATAAATGATGTACCCTTCATAACTTCATTCATAGGAGCCATAATAGTGCTAAAACCTCGAATAAACCTCCTGTAGAATGAAGCTTATTCATGGAAAGCTCGGACATCATGAATACTTCTTGGAACTGGCCATGACCGAATTGCTTCAACCTTGCTCTCATCTGCTTTTATGCCTTCTCCAGTAACTATGTAACCTAGAAATGTAATTTTAGGAGTAAAGAAAGCACATTTCTTAAGGTTACCAAACAACTTGTCATGTTTAAGAACAAGCTTTACTTGAGTTAAGTGGTCTTGATGTTCATGCTCATCCTTAGAATAAACCAGAATAACATCAAAGTATAACACCACAAACATGGCTATATATGGCCTGAATACTTGATTCACTAACCTTATGAAAGTACGAGGTGCATTTGAAAGACCAAAGGGCATAACCAACCATTCATAAAGCCCTCCCTTAAAAGTTATCTTCCATTTGTTACCTTTTCTAATCCTTATTTGGTAGTATCCACTTCGAAGATTAATATTGGAAAACACCTTAGAGCCATATAACTCATCTAGCATATCTTCAAGTCTAGGTATGGGGTACCTATACTTGATTGTAATCTTGTTAATGACCCTACTATCCACACGCATATGCATTCCACCGTCCTTCTTTGGCACCAAAAGAGCTGGAATGGCACAAGGACTCAAAGACTCACGGATTAAGCCTTTAGTCTTCAACTCTTCAACTTGACATTGTATCTCCATGGTGTCCTTTGGGTTCATCCTGTAAGCTGGCTTATTAGGTAGGATGGAATCAGGAATGAGATTAATGTGGTGTTGGATGTCCCTTTAGGAGGCAAACCCATCGGTATCTGCTCTGGAAATAAGTGACAGAACTTTTGTATGAGTGCTTGTGCTACGGGGTGAGTGGGTAAAGGACTTGCTGGTTCATCTTGAATGCTCAATATCCACTCCTTAATGGCCTTAAATTCATGTTGGGAGGCCTTTAGCAAAGGTTCACTTACGGATAGTAGCAAATCAGCTTGTTTAGGCTTGTTTTGAGGCTTGATTTCGTGGAGTGTAGATGGGGGTAAAGGAGCTAGAGTAATCTTCTTGCCATCCTTGGTGAAGGAATAGGTATTTAGGTAACCATTATGCATACCCTTACGATCATACAACCATGGTCTTCCTAAAAGAATGTGACAAGCATCCATAGGAATAACATCACACCATAGTTCATCGTAATAGTTCTTTCCAATGGAGAAAGAAATCAAGCATCGCGAGTTCACTTGGATTCCCTTGCTTTGATTCAGCCATTGGATGTTGTAAGGGCATGGATGAGTCATTGTTTGCAACCCTGGTTTCTCAATCATGCTTAGAGAAACCACATTTGCATAGCTCCCTCCATAAATAATCAAAGAACATGCCTTCCCTTGGACAGTACAACGGGTATGGAACATGTTCTCTTGTTATTCATCTTTGACTCCCTTTTAATTAATTAGAACTCTCCTTAAAACTAAGAGTTCTCCTTCATCAGCCTCCTCCACTACCTCCTCTTGAGTTTCCTCAAGTTCATGCTCACATTCATCTTCATTTTCTTCCTCCTCAAACTCCTCCTTCACGGTTAACCATTCGGCTAAAGTCATCACCTTATGGTTTGGATAGTCCGAAGCTATATGCCCAAGTCCTTGACATTTAAAGCACCTTCTATTGCTCATAGGGTTAGGATTGGGTCTATTTTGAGGTGTTTGGTTCTTCTGTGGAGCTCGGGTTCTTTGGGGAAAGGAAGAAAATGAATTTTGTGGCTTGGAAGTAGGATTAGAACTCCGCTTGTTAAATGGTTGGCTCCGAGTGTAAGGCTTTGGATTTTGGGGTTTAAGGGGCTACCTTGACTTCTTTTGCTGCTCCATCTTATGAGTCAACACACACACTTCATCAAAAGTTGTATAAGCTTGTAATTCAACCACATTAGCATACCTAGGATCAAGTCCTCCCAAGTATCTAACTATGGTTTGCTCTTCGGGCTCTTGGATATCACACTTGATTAAGAGCTTCTCAAACTCACGTGTGTACTCTTCAACACTCATGCTGCATTGAGTAAGGTTATGGAATTAAGAATAACAGTCTTGGACATAGGTTGGGGGAAGAAAACGAGCTTTAAGCTTTGATTTCATTTTGTCCCAAGTTCTGATTTTGGACTTTCTCTCCCCAACCGGTTCAGCACACAAGTTTGTCCACCATAAAGAAGCATACTTTCTAAGCCTTAAGGCCACTAACTTGACCTTCTTATCTTCAAAAACATCTTTATACTCAAAAACTCTCTCAACAGTATGCAACCAATTTAGAAATTCTTCAGGATCAAGCTTACCTTCAAACTCTGGGATTTCAACCTTGAAATCATTAGTGTTTGCTTGCATCCGTGGTTCTACCCTAGCCATTCTGGTTGGTTCATCTTTACTAGATGAATCAACTTCATGACTAAAGACTTGTTCTTATCTCCTTGGTTCTGATTGGAAGGTTTCTTCATTCATTTTCTACTTTTGCTTCAAAACCGAACCAAGTTGGTTTCTTAGATACTCATTTTGTGCTTGAGTTTCTTAGCTTCGTTGAGTATCCTCTTGAATTCTTTTCTAGCAACTCATTCTGCCTCATTAAGGCTTCAAACCTCTCTTCCAAACTCATGCTAGAACTCATCTTGTTCACGGCTTGTGTTTGGATTTAAGCTAGGATTGTGTTTGGGAATTGCATGGAGGAACGAATTCTGGAAGGGGATGGGCGTACCAGGCCAAGGAAAAACCTAAGCTCTAATACCAAATATGATGTATCTTGAAGGGAAACTATGAAAACGCAAGCTAGAATTCAAGAACCAAAGGTTTAGCAAATTGAATTCAAGCTAAGTTTAAACATAACTCGTGGGATAGTCAATAAAAGAATGATAATCTAAACCTTTGTTTGGGTACAGAAACACCACCAAACTCAAGTTTAGGGTCTCTAAACTTTGATTAAGATACAGAAAAACCACTTAATCAAGGATTAAGACTTACTTGATCACTACCTTAATCGACCAAATTAAGGATAAGCAAGTGAAGTATTTAAATGTACGAAAGCTAAGTTGCTCTCAAACTGATTTTCATTCAAAGTGAGTAACGAAATGTATTCTGGTTGTGAGTTTACTTTAGTACACGCCTAGCAAGGAACCAACCAACCTAGGTAGCTGGTGGAGGTTTCCTTCCTAGGGAGGAAAGTATTAACTTAGCTAATCCTCACGGTTAGTACAAAACAAAATACTAACTTGCTTAACCTAAACTAATTACAATCAAATTACAAAGGAAAGCAAGAAAAATTATGATTACAATCTTTAATACATGTAATTAACTCTAATACATCAGCTTACTAAGGGGAAGGGAGAAAAATAGTTGTAAAGTAGAAGTCCTTTTCGGCTGGCAAATCCGGGTAAAGAACATGTTTTCCTCCTTTGCTTTGCTATTGGTTTCTCTTCCCAAAATGTTGAAGCTACAACCCATGATTATGTTTCTAGAGTTGTTGAAACATGTGTGAAGCTAGCAAGCAGGCACCCAGCTGAGGAAACCCATATTAGAAGGAAAAACACGTAGCTGCTATAATTTGGGCTCTAGGAGCAAAATTATCCCGGTTTTCTGACTTCCTTAAACCCAACCAAAAGTGGTCATGACTCTGATTTCAGGCCATGGGGGGAAACTTTACGGTGTACACAAACCTCCTCTGTAAAGAAATCAAGGTTAAATAATGTTTAAGTAGAAGATTTCCACTAAAACATTTTACCGTGCAGTTTTGAACCAAAACTGGCCGGTTGGACCAAATGCCTTGATCTCTTGACTTAGACTGTGCATGATTGGAATTTAATGCTTCGACCTGAAAGTGGACATCATGAGGAATCCAAAAATGTAAAAATATCCATATTAAGGCACAATGTAGCCTAAGAAATGAGATGAACAAAATCGGACACATTCTGGACGTGTAACCCCGTTGCTTCTATTTGGCTCTTCTCCACAATGTGAGCCATTGCTTGGACCTTGGAGCTTGCATAGGACCTTGTTGGACTTGTAGGACCTTCTTCCTTATCCTAGTTGGTGGGCACTCCGTCAGATCATGTTATCTTGATATAAATAAGAATTATTTTGATGTTTTAGTTGTTGGTTAAGCTTAAAAGCATGCTAGGGTTGAGGTTGTTTATGTTCATACAAGCTTAAGTTTGAAGTGATGGATTTGTGTTGTTTCATATATGATTTTGTAATTTTTAGTCTTATTGATGATTATTATGATATTTTTGGTGATTTAGAATGATTTCAAGTGAGGATTTATGTGAAAAAAAGTGGAGAAAGCAAAAACAGTGAGGGCTGGAAATGGCAGAAAACAGGGGTGACTTTGAGATAAAATTGGTAATGATCAGACCACTAAAAAATTATGATTTTTGGTGGACAGATAGGTCCCTGTGTTAGATTTTAAATGCCTTTTGAATCACCTTAATCTGAGTTCTGTCGACAAATTTATTGGTGTTTGAATTTTATATCGAACTTGTGTTCTAGCCCCATTTTAGGGACCCTATTGAGGGAATCATATTTTATGTATTAAATGAAAGTTTTTTGAGACTTCTTAATATTTTCATATTGGGGTTTTAAGTCTCCATTTGAGTTCAAGGGTGAAAGTTATGAATTTTTGAGGTGAACTGACCTGTTTTAGTGCAAATTGGGTTGTTATTGCAATTTTTGTGCGGTGTATACTTGGAGGAAAATTTTGAAATATTTATTGTAGATTTCCCATATTATTTTTGAATTTCTTATAAGATTTCATGAATTTTGGTTGAGTATTTTTATTTTGGTGATTTTTGGAAGCATTTTGAGTAATTATGTAAAGAGCAATAATAAAGATTGATTGAGATTGATCATGCACTCATTTTGTGTATTTTGGACCAAGTAAGGAAATTTAAGGGGGAAATGAGTATTCATGGACTTTCATGAAGCTTTTATCTTGAATAATGAGAGAGGAGAAGACAAGTATATAATTTGGGAGCTTATTTGTGAGCTTTTAATCAACTATGGATTTTATAAAGAAAATACCAATTTTAGTGAGCTTAATAGCTTCCATTGAGTTCAACGACTCATTCGGGTGGAGTTCTTTATTTAATGTACTTGTGAATCAAATATGGGAAGCAGGGAGAATTTTCAACTCAGAAACCACATTTATCAGACTAAGTTGTTGCAGTTTATGTTATTTTGAACAAGACATATCTCTCTTAGTCTCAAACCTCTATTACTTACTCAATTCAGAATGTATAAAATGTATTTAGCAAGCCAATCTAGTGTACTCGCTATTATCTTGAAGCAATTTATACATCAGTGAGTCTTAAACCCGTATCAGCAATCTATATCAGAAAAGGCCAAAACCACTCTACCATTTGTTAGCATCAAGGCATTGTCCTTTGTAATCTCATTTATCTCGTTGTGGTCTATTTTACTTTTGTTTACTTTATGTCGGATTTAATTACTTTCATTAATGCAGTTTTGAAGTTATATTGAAATACCCAAGTTATGTATACCATTTAATTACTCAATTTCTATTACATATACTTTTACTAACGGAATTATGTCAGTAAGGATCATTTCCTGACTACACCTACCTACAATGAAATTTATGAAATAGAGTCGAGGACTAGTTATCGTTCCCCGTTATGCATAACTATTATCAAGTTAAAACATATTTATCAAGTCAGATGACATTTTTAAAGACTCAAGGTACGTCAATTGCCTATATCTTCAGAAAGCAGAACTTGTTTATCAAGTTACAACTCCCAATGAGTTTATCAATGAATCACTTTATATAGTGAATTGCTAGTTAACTTGTGACCCCGTCAGTTATCATCTATAGGGTGTCAGGCAATCACTTACCTGCACGGCTTCAGGCCAACTCTTGATCGGATTGGCAAGTGTACACCCATATATAATGAGCAATTCAGTTTCACATTACTTTCATTTTTATTGTTATTGCTAACTAAATGAATTGCGAAGATGGGTACCCATCAACAGTGTTTCTACGCTCATTTTACAATACATGAATGCATGTACAGAGTTTTAGCTCACATTTTCCAATTTTTTTCATGTTTTCCATTCTAGGTGATGAAGCGTCACATGTTTCTCCATTTAGCAAGCCCTTTTGGAAGTCATCATATGCTCATACTGGATTCAGCATAGCATAAATGTTGGGATCAACCTCAGGGTCAAGTTGGGTCTATATTCAATATACTTGTGTAGTGTGGAGTGCGAGTTAGCACATGGTATGGTTAAGTCGATTGTATTGAAGTTGAACTATTATGGAATTTGGTCTTGGAGTGTTTCAGTTTAATATATATTGTGATTTGAACAAGAGTTGCAGGATTAAATGGTTTGAATGAGCCTTATCCTTATCAGGACGGTAGTAGTGCCTCCTATCATTAAGTCCTCCGTTGCAATTTTTCGTAAATCATGTCCTTAGCATTTTTGGGGTGTAATAGATTTGGTATCACAGAAAAGGTTTTAGGGGCCATTGTGAACTATCAAGTATTTATGAATTAGCTATCAAGGTGTTTATGAGTTATGTTGGAACAGTTACATGAGCTATTGACTATAAGTTCATATGTATGGGCATATAAGGAGGAACCATTTCCATTTGGGTGACCCAATCATTTGGTAATATCCTAAGATCCGAGCATTAGCAAGGTGGAGTAAGGAACCATTTGGGTGACTTGTTAGTGAGGCATCCTCTCATTTATCTAGGAGTTCTATTGTATGTTTCGTTTCTCTTGTTTGTTTAAATTTTTGCAATCGGGAACTCCTGGTGTGTGACCCGTTGAGTTATGAACTCCGGCATATGGTTGTTGAACTATTGAAGTGTTTCTCTCCATTTCAGGTATGTATTGTAAGGCTTTAAGTCGGGTTGTAGTCAGTTTTTAGGTGGAACTCTATCCGTTTTGCCCCAGAATTTGAGAGTTTGATTGAGGTGTTTTAATATACCTGATCTTGAGTACAATGATGGTTGAAACTCGATATGGGGATGCCATTTGCAACTTCTGAAGGGATTAATACAGTGTCAAGTTAGACGTAAACCTCTAGATGTGGAAATGCTTCATGGGGCAATATCTTTGAGGTGAACCAGTATATGATGAACGTTACAATGAGTGCTTATGTCTGATGATAACAGTTAGTAGCTGATGGTGTGCTTCTTGGCATTATATGGGTGGTACAAGTAAGATTAAGCTTCCATGTATAGGAATTATCTGGTCTGGACAGTAAGACCTTACATCAGCAATGATCCCATTACTTCCTGTCATTGACTTTTTTCTTCCCTAGTTACCTTGAATTGTTCAGAGGTATCATTTCTTTGCCACTACCACTCTCTTGAATTATAATGGAGTGTTTATGAAAAATCTCATATGTAATATGTGGGGAGTCTATTAAACACATTTGAGTAACCTTTCTTATAGGCGATTCAAACCCTAACAATCATAACCGTTTAATTCTCTGTTTCCATAATGGAGCTTATAATAACCCCTGGTATGCGATACTGTGTGATTTGCTGTTCTTCCTAAGCATATTTGACCCATTCTGCTTACGGCTCAGTCATCACTATGTTCATATTTTTATTGTCACCTACTTTAACTCCTTAGTTCTATTTGGGCACTATTTATTTATTACTTGCAAAGCCTTTGGTTGCTTTAGACCCAGTCATTGAGCGCCCTTCAGTAACTAAATGGATCCATATTGTTCATGTTTCTATAGAACCGTAACGTCATGTTAGCATACTACTCTATGGTCATAACTGCACGTCGTTACTTAAGTTATTTTGGAAATCCTTTCTTTACTAGTATAGCCTATCTTATTAATGATAAACAATGATCTTCATCATTTTACTCATATACGAGTACCGTATGACCTTTCAAATGCCTCTTTTCTAATATGTTAGATTTCTTCACCTCCATTACTTAATACTCCTTCTCAACTTCATAACATTGTTCATTTACTTTACTATCATAACCACCATGAATAAGCTGCACGTCTTGTTTATGTAGGTCATTTTTTTATGTGCGTCACCCCTTTCATTACGAATCTTCGTCATTTCATTCATTCAGCTTACATGCCAGTCCTTTATAACCAATAAAGAAATATCTTTACAAGAGTTCATGGTGTGGTTACATCTCTTTACACTTTAGATAGTCCTCCTGTCATTTAAATTTACTGAGACCAGTAGGCAGTTGAATGTGTTATCTTTTATAAATATGCTAGTATTGGTGTTGCTGGAACCATATTCTTTGGCAATTCAATTCAATTTGATTGGCATACCTTGTTATTATTATGGGGATGAACTGATTGTGTACTTATAGAAGATGACTTGTAAAGATCTTAAGGTTAGCTTGAGAAATGAGGAAAGACTAGATGTGTGTTTCTATGGACCGAGGGAAGAAAAACCCTATTTTCGCTCTAATTACACTGTGCAAGCAAGCTAGTTATCATGTCAGTAATGCATTGAATATTAGTGATATGCCAACCACACTCGGTATATACATATCCATAATTACAGTTTGTGAATTCAGAGATGTTCAATATGAGGATTTTCAGGACCGTTTTTCCTCAAGAAGCATTGATTTTCAAATCAACCTAGTTCTAGGTGCTCAATCCATTTTCTGAGCCCCAATCATATGACCCTTAGCAGAGTTCAAAGAAGCAAAGATTCAGTAAGATGAGTTGTCACAGAAGGGCGTTAGTGGACCAAATGTGTCACTATGGGAAACCCTAGTTTTATATGTGCGAAGAAGGAAGGCAGAACCTTATGGTTGTGTATTGCGTATAGAGAGTTGAACAAGATCACAATAAAAAATAAGTGGCCTATATCTTGAATAAATGATTTATGGGATTAACTGCCAACAACAGAAGTCTTTTCTAGGAATGATTTGAGGTTCGGATATCACACCTAAACCATGCAACCACAGTTTATCTTTTGCAAGAATGCCCTTTTATAGTAATTCTTGAAATTGCTTGCTTGTTTCATCTTCAAAACTTTATACTATCCAATATTGCTTAATCTCCCTTGCATTTCAACACTATATGTCCTATTAGCGTGATCTTCCATGTCTTTGCAAACCCATTGTTAAAAGTGCAATACATTTTTGTTCGACCTTGTATGGTTGTCAACATTCTAGAGCTCTCGACCTTCACCATCTCTATTTCATGATCATGAGTTGTAGTTCATTTCGTTAAGAGCTGATTCACACATCTGCCTTACATCTCATTTATTCATAATGATAAGCTCCTATAACTTGCTCTAAATTCGTAATGTAATTCAACTCTCATTGGTGTGGGTGATTGCGATTGTCTTAATTCCCATACTCTCTTTATTTTGAAATTCAACTCCCACACATATATCTTATATTATGATAAATAAACTTCCACATTCTCTATTTGATCTTATTGTTGTACTCGAATTTGCTTCATATGAGTAAGGGCATGTTCCTATTGTAGCTTGCTCAATCTATTTATCTATCCATTAGCACTTTGCTCTTCCAATCCATTTACCTATCCATTACACCTTACTTGTCCAATCTATTTGTCTATCTATTGCACTTTGCTTATCTAATCTATCTATCTATTTATTGCATATTGCTTGTCCCATCTATCTATTGCACTTATCTTGTTGCTTGTGGTTATAAAGTCACCTAGTTGAAGTTCCATTGCTTGTCATCTTGTTTCCAATTCATAAGTTAAACCCGAGTATAATGAGCCATTTTTCTCCTCGGCTGATTATTTATTGGACCCTCTAAGATCTATATTTATAAACCACAATTCTTGTGGAATTATATTTCAGAATTCATGATACAATTATGGTTATCTTTATTCTAACCACCCCATGTTAATCCTTCCTTTATAAATCTTTTCTAGTCTCATTGTTTATTTCTTTTGTTCCTAATGATTCACTTGACTACCAATTCCATCATTTTCATCTCTGATGACCATGTTTATTATAGCATCTAATTCGGACTTAGAGAAGATCTTAAACTAGTCTGATGAGGGAAGATCATGTGGTTTATTAAGAACAATAGATGAGGACATTTTGATAAGGGCATAATCTCAAACAATGTCTAGCGGTATTAGAGTAAGTTAGAAGAAGCATCGAGAATAATGAGACAGTTCAACTACATGCTAAGGTGACACAAGGACTACACAAGAGTCATATGGTCATTTTGACCAAAGAAGGAGGCAATCAAAGTTCAGATGAGATATAAAGTATTCCAAAGGGCTTCTCTAGTCAAGTCTATCAAGAGACTGCATATCAGAGACAATTGAGTCCTAGTTACATTGGGCTTTATGAGTAAGTATCAGAGTACTTATTAGGAAATGCAATGGTTTCCATACTTATTAGTGGTCAAGACAGAGAACTAGTAGAGTAGAGCACCTCATTTGCAGTAACAAGTTTTTCTTTTGAAGAGAATATCAATTTTGAACCAAAGTAATCCTGCCAGTGAAGTCACTGATGATCTAGATACTCAACCGCAGGATTAAGCAACTATGAACTTTGGGCTAACCATACCTTTTTGAAGGGAAGTAGTGAAAACCAACTATCCATACTTGAGGTGGCATTGCATACTTGATCAAAATCATAAGTTTGGAGGACGAAACTCTTTAAGGGGGGAAGGCTGTAATAACCAAACCCTAACCCATATTTATTTATTTAACTCATATTTATTTATTTAATTAATCATGTTTATTCATTTAATTAATCGTGTTTGTTGATTTAATCACTTATGGTTATTTATTTAACCAAATCATGTTTATTACAATTACACTCAATTTATACATTTACTGAATTACCTTATGTCATTTAAAATTTTCGCTTTCATTTATCATATTTAATCATCTAGGTTGGAGGATATTTTATTTGGGTCCCATTTTGCAGTTTAAGTTTTATTGATTGTTAATTCAAGTTTCGTTGTTTGATTAAATTTCAGGTGAATCGATAGTAGGCCTCGACAATTATGATTGAGCGTTAAATTATTTTCTATAACATCACAAAATTTTATGTTTTAGCCACGTAAAAACTTGGGCCCGAATTCATTTTGTTTGAATTGGGCCCTAATTATGGCCCAATTCCGTTGGGCGCAAATTATGCCCCCAATTCCATTGGGCTCAAATTTTGGCCGGGAAATATTGGCGCAATTAAATTAAGTTAATTAATATCATTTGTGACTAATTTTAATTAGCATAAAGATATTTTGGGAAGGATTAATTTTCAGCCAAGTGCATATAATTAGCTTGAGATCATTTTCCAACGAAGTTAAAAGAACAAAAATCCAACTTCACCTCTTCTTCCTCTTCCTCCACCCCATGGCTGGGCCCCCAAATTTTTCCTACCATCACTCCCAGCCACCACCAGCCAGCCGGCCACCACCCCGTACACCACCAGCTACCACCCCAACTCCCACCACCACCAAACACCACCTCTTTCTTTGTATATTCAAGCTCAAAGTGAGTAACTCTATCACTATCTTATTAATTTTGGTTTTGATTCTTGGTTTTATGTTGGATTTGATTATGGATCATATTATCTTGACATAGGTAAGAATTATTTTTATGTTTTAATTGTTGGTTAAGCTTAAAAGCATGCAAGGGTTGAGGTTGTTTATGTTCATGCAGGCTTAAGTTTGAAGTCATGGATTTGTATTGATTTTGTAATATTTAGTCTTATTGATGATTATGATGATGTTTTAGGTGATTTGGAATGATTTCAAGTGAGGATCTATGTGAAAAAAAGAGGAGAAAGCAAAAACAGTGAGGGTTGGAAATGGCAGAAAATAAGGGTGTTTTTGAGATTAAACTGGTAATGATAAGCCAATTAAAAGGTTATGATTTTTCGTGGGTAGATAGCTTGGTGTATTAGCTTTCAAAATCCTTTTGAATTTCCTTAATCCGAGTTCTGTGGACAAAGTTATGGGTGTTTTACGAGAACTGCGTAGGTTACACCAAAACTGACACACTTGTGTTCTAGCCCCAGTTTGGGAACCCTATTGTGAGAATCATGTTTAGTGTTGCAAATGAAAGTTTTTTGGGACTTCTTAACATTTCCAGATTGTGGTTTTAGGTCTCCATTTGAGGTAAAGGGTGAAAGTTATGAATTTTTGAATTGAATTGACCTGCTTTGGTTCAAATTGGGCTATTATTGCAATTTCTGTGCAGTGTATAATTGGATGCAAATTCTAAAAACTTTACTGTAGATTTCCCACATTATTTTCAAATTTATTATAAGATTTCATGAATTTGGGTTGAGTATTTTGAGTTTGGTGATTTTTGGAAGCATTTTGAGTAATTGTGTAAAGAACAATAATAAAGATTGAGTGAGATAGATCAAGCACTCACTTTATGTATTTTGGGTCGAGTAAGGTAAATTAAGGGCGAAATGAATTTTCATGGACTTTCATGGAGCTTTTAACTTGACCAATGAGAGAGGCGAAGACAAGTATATAGTTTGGGATCTTGTTTATGAGCTTTTAATCAATTATGGATTTTAGAAAGAAAATACCATGTTTAGTGAACTTAATAGCTTCCATGGATTTCATTGGCTCATTGGGGTGGAATTATTTATTTTATGGACTTGTGAATGAAATATCGAAAGTGGGGAGAATTTTTGGCTTGGAAATCATATTTATCAGACTAAGTTATTGCAGTTTATGTTATTTTGAACCAAGATATATATCTCTTAGCCTCAAACCTCTATTACTTAATTCATAATGTATCAAATGTATTTAGCAAGCCAATCTAGTGTACTCACTGTTGTCTTGAACCAAGCTGTACATCAGCCAACCTTAAACCCGTACCAGCAACCTATCTTAGAAAAGGCTAAAACCCCTCTCCCATTTGTCACCATCAAGGCCTTTTTCATAGGTGTATCCGTACGAGGTCTCTTGGTTGAAAACATTCTTTCTCCTGTGCTTGTTAGCTTGAGCTTGGTAGGATGCATTAGTCTTCTAAATTTTGCCTTTAACCAACTCATAGAGCTTTTGAATCTCTTATACTCTTGGTGCTGCATCCGCACTTGGTTTCTGGTTTAAGGGTCGTGGTGTGAGATCAAGAGGGCTTAAGGGATAAATTCCATAGACAACCTTGAAAGGAGAAAGACCAGTAGCCTTGCTAGGATCTTTGTTATAAGCAAACTCAGCATGTGGCAAGAGTAAATCCCAAGCTTTGGCATGAGGTTTAATCAAAGCCCTTACGAGAGTGCCTAGGGTTCGATTAGTCACCTCCATTTGCCTGTCAGTTTGGGTGTGACAAGTGCTACTATACATGAGTTTGGTGCCCAATTTCTTCCATAAGGCAACCTAGAAATGACTTAAGAACTTTGTATCCCTATAACAAATAATGGACTTGGGGATACCATGTAATCTGGTTACCTCTTTGAAATACAATTCAGCAATGTGCATAGCATAGATTGTCTTGTTACATGGTATGAAGTGTGCCATCTTTGACAACCTGTCCACTACCACAAATATGGAATCCTTGTTCCTTTGGGTTTTAGGTAAACACAAAATTAAATCCATGCTTACATCCACCTAAGGTGAAGTAGGAACTAGAAGGTGGTGTATAAGCCGTGGGGTAAGGTGTGACTCTTGCCAGCTGGGCACATACTACATCTTCTTAGGACATCTTGAATGATGTAACTATGGAGCAATTCACGAACACTCAAACCCGAATTCAAATGCTAAGGGAAAAGTGAGCTGAATTCAAGCGTGAGTCTAAGTGTAATCCGAAAATGAGAGAGGATAAATGAGTTTTAAACTCTTGCTTAGATACAGATTTCACCACTAAGTTTGAGTTTAGGGCCCTTAAGCTTAATTAGATATAGTTATCACCACCTAATCAAGACACAAAACTTACTTGATCACCACCCTAACCGGCCTAGTTAGAGCTAAGCAAGTGAAGTGTTTAAGGGAGTCAAGAGCATTGCTCTCAAATCTCATTTCAATTCATATTCGAAGCTATGTTAATGAAAAAAGCCTTCAAGCCCTTATACGCATGGCCTAAGGTGGTTTACAAGGCTTAGGAAATTTCCTTCCTAGCGAGGAAACCTTTAAGTATGCTTAAGGATGCACTTAGAGTTAAGAAGTTACAAAGCTTGATTAATCTAAGCTAATTACATTCCGAATACTAAGGAAAGAAAAGCAAATGATCATACATAGCATTAACTGATCCAATTATCCGTAATACACTAGATTACTAAGGAAAAAGTCAAGAGAAGAAGTTGTAACGCAAGTCTCATTTTCGGCTGGCCAATCCAGAGGCAAGGTGCATTTTTTTCCTTTTCTCTCCCGTTGGTTAGCTCTTTCCAAAACTGAATTTTTTGCAGCAAATGATGATGGTCCTGGCTGCCTTGACTCATGATTGAAGCAAAAAAGTAACTAGAGAGCTGAGCAAACTCTCTTAGGATGCAAAAATAAGTAGCTCTTTAACCGGATTTTAGAAGCCAATTTCTGCCCGGTTTTCTACCCTCTTTTCAGCTAATCAAAACAAAGCATGATTTTGTTTTCAGACCATGGGGGGATACCTTAGGATGTATACAAAACTCCCAAGTAAATAAATCAAGGTTATGACTTGTTTAAATGGGAGAATTCTCCCTAAACATTTCACCATCTAGTTTCAGACCAAAACTGGCAGTCTTGACAAAATGGCGAGATTCCTTCACTTCAATTGAGCATCAAAATTGACTTTAATTGCCTGGACCTAAAAGTTAACATCCATGGGAACTTAAAAATGTAAAAATATTAAACTTAAGCCACAAGGTAGCTTAAGAAATCAGATGAACAAAACCAGGTATGTTCTACCGTTGTAACCCAGAATCACCTTCTTAACTCTTTTCCAAAATGTGAGTCATTGTTTGGACTTTGGACCTTGCATTGGACCTTGCTAGACTTGTTGTACCTTCTTTAATGTCTTGGCTTGAGGGGACTCCATCATCCTCCCTTTATTGAAAAGATTTGATTTATAAATCGGTAATGTAATCATTAGCTTGATAAGGACGCAAGTTAGCCACATTGAACGTAGCTGAAACTCCATAGTCACTTGGTAAATCAACCTTATAAGCATTATCATTAATGCTTTCAAGTACCTCAAATCGACCATCAGCCCTTAGCATTAACTTGTTCTTCCTCTTGGATGGAAATGTTTCATTTTGTAAGTGTATCCATACGAGGTCTCCAGGTTGAAACACCACCTTTCTCTCGTGTTTGTTGGCTTGAGCTTGATAGGATGCGTTAGTCTTCTCAATTATGCCCTTAACCAACTCATGGAGCTTTTGGATCCCTTTTACTCTCGCTACTGCATCCACAGTTAGTTTATGGTCTAAGGGTCGTGGTGTGAGATCAACGGGGCTTAGCAGATCAGTTCCATGGACCACTTTGAATGGAGAAAGACCAGTAGCCTTGCTAGGAGCAAACTCAGTATGAGGCAAGAGTAAATCCCAAGCTTTGGCATGAGGTTTAATCAAAGCCCTCAGGAGAGTACTTAGGGTTCGATTAGTCACCTCAATTTTCCCATCAGTTTGGGGGTGACAAGTGGTACTATACATGAGTTTAGTACCCAATTTCTTCCATACAGTAACCCAAAAATGACTTAAGAACTTTATATCCCTATCTGATACATTGAACTTGGGGATACCATGTAATCTGGTTACCTCTTTGAAATACAATTCACCAATGTGCGTAGCATAGTTTGTTTTGTTGCATGGTATAAGTGCGCCATCTTCGAAAACCTGTTCATTACCGCAAATATGGAATCCTTGTTCCTTTAGGTTTTACGTAAACCCAAAATGAAATCCATGCTTACATCCACCCAAGGTAAAGTAGGAATAGGAAGGGGTGTGTATAAGTCATCGGGTAAGGTGTGACTCTTGGCAGCTTGGCACATATTACATCTTCTTAGGACATCTTGAATGATGTAACTATGGAGGGATTTCTGAACACTCAGACCTGAGTTCAAATGCTAAGGGAAAAGCGAGCCAAATTCAAGCTTAAGTCTAAGTTTAATACGAAAATCAGAGAGGATAAATGAGTTCTAAACTCCTGCTTAGATACAGATTTCACCACTAAGTTTGAGTTTAGGGCCCTTAAGCTTAATTAGGATATAGTTATCACCACCTAATCAAGACTTAAGACTTACTTGATCACCAATCTAACCGGCCTAGTTAGAGATAAGCAAGTGAAGTGTTTCAGGGACTCAAGAGCAATGGTCTCAAATCTTATTCCAATTGATCTTCAATGTTACGTTTACAAGATGAGCCTTTAAGGCCTTATACTCATGGCCCGAGGTAGTTTATAAGGCTTAGGAAGTTTCCTTCCTCAAGAGCAAACGTTCAAGTATGCTAAAGGATGCGCTTAGAGCTAACCAATTACAAAGCTTGATTAATTTAAGCTAATTACATTATGAATACTAAGGAAAGCAAAACAAATGATCATACTAAGAATTAACACATCCAATTATCCTTTATACAACAACTTACTTAAGGAAAGGTGGACAAAAGTAGTCATAAAGCGAGTCTCATTTTCGGCTGGCGAATCTGGAGGCAAGGTGCATTTTTTTCCTTTTCTCTCCCATTGGTTAGCTCTTTCCAAAACTGATTGTCTTGCTACAAATGATGGTGTTCCTGGCGTTCTTGACTCATGATTGAACCAAACAAGTAACCAAACAGCTGAGCAAACCCTCTTAGGAAGCAAAAACACATTGCTCTCTAGCCGGGTTCTAGAAGCCGATTTCTACCAGGTTTTCTACCTCTTTTCAGCTAATCAGAACGAAGCATGGTTTTGTTTTCAGGCTTGGGGGATAGCTTAGGACGTCTACAAACCCCTCAAGTAAAGAAATCAAGGTTATGACTTGTTTAAGTGGGGGACCAAATCTGGCAGTCTTGACAAAATGGCTTGATTCCTTCACTTTGATTGAGCATGATTGACTTTAATTGCTTAGACTTGAAAGTTAACATCTAGGGGAACCCAAAAATGCAAAAATATTGAACGTAAGCCACAAGGTAGCTTAAGGAATCACCTTCTTGACTCTTTTGCAAAATGCAAGTCATTATTTTGATTTTGGAGCTTGCATTGGACCTCAATAGACTTTTTGGGCCTTATTCAATGTCTTGGCTTGAGGAGACTCCATCATCCTCCCCTTGCTGAAAAGATTTGATCCTCAAATCGACAAGGTAATCGTTGGCTTGGTAAGGACTCAAGGCAGGCACATTGAACGTAGCTGAAACTTCATAGTCATCTGGCAAATCACCCTTGTAAGTATTATCAATAATCTTTTCAAGCACCTCAAATGGACCATCATCTTCCTGTTGGATGGAAATCTTTCCTTCTGTAAGTGTATGCATACGAGGTCTCAAGGTTCAAACACCACCTTTCTCCTATGTTTGTTGGCTTGAGCTTGATAGGATACATCAGTCTTCTCAATTATGCCCTTAACCAACTCATGGAGCTTTTGGATCTCTTTTACTCCTGCTACTGCAAGCGCACTTGCTTACTGGTATAAGGGTCGTGGTGTGAGATCAAGGGGCTTAGGGGATCAATTTCCATAGACCACCTTGAAAGGAGAAAGACCAGTAGCCTTACTAGGAGCTTTATTGTAAGCAAATTCAACATATGGCAAGAGCCAATCCCAACCTTTGGCATGAGGTTTAATCAAAGCCCTTAGAAGAGTGCCTAGGGTTCAATTAGTCACCTCAGTTTGCCCATCAGTTTGGGGGTGATAAGTGGTACTATACATGAGCTTGGTACCTAACTTTTTCCATAAAATAACCCAGAAATGACTTAAGAACTTTATATCCCTATCATAAAAAATGGATTTGGGGATACCATGTAATTTGGTTACCTCTTTGAAATACAATTCAGCAATGTGTGTAGCATCATTTGTCTTGTAGCATGAGATAAAGTGTGCCATCTTTGAAAACCTATTCGCCACCACAAATATGGAATCCTTGTTCCTTTAGGTTTTAGGTAAATCCAAAATGAATTCCATGCTTACATCCACCACAGGTAAGGTAGAAACTGGAAAGGGTGTGTATAAGCCGCGGGGTAAGGTATGACTTTTGGCAAGTTGGCACGTACCATATCTCCTTAGAACATCTTGAACATCCTTCTTCATTCCTGGCTAGTAGTAATGTTCCCTTGACATGATTAAGGTCTTTGATTCTCTAAAATGACCAGCCAAGGAACCACCATGCACTTCTCTAACTAGAAGCTCACGAATGCCACACTTAGGTACACACTGCCTGGTACCTTTGAATAAGAATCATTCTTGGACCAGAAAATCACCGTTGGGGTGTTTTAAACAAGCAGAAAACAACTCCCAAAGGTCTTCATCTTCAGCATACAAAGTGTTTAGATGCTCAAAACCAATTACACAAGCATCTAATTGAAACAAAAGTAGATACCTCCGAGATAGGGCATAGGCTCTTTGATTGAACTTTCCGGTTTTATGTTTCATCGTAAAATGAAATGATTGCAGATACTCAACCCATTTGGCATGGCATGTGTTTAACTTATGTTGACCTCGAGTATATTTCAAACCTTTATGATCAGAATGAAGAATAAAATCACTTGCAATGAGATAATGACTCCAATGCTCTAAACACCTCACGATAGCCTAAAACCCTTTATCATAGGTGGAATATTTTTTTCTTCAATCACATAGTTTCTCACTAAAGAAGGCCAAAGGTTTACCTTCCTGAATAAGAACACCACCTATACCAATTCTAAAGGCATCACATTCAACTTTAAAGACTTTATTGAAGCACGACAAAGAAAGAACTGGTGCTTATGTAAGCCTTTTCTTCACTTCCTCAAAGGTAGCTTGGCCTTTAGGGGTCCATTGCGATGATGTAACCTTAATTGCCTCAGTCATCGCAGCCATCATGGTGCTGAAGTTTGGAATAAACCTCATGTAGAAGGAAGCTAATACATGAAAGCTCCGGACATCATGTATACTGTGGGGAATAGGCGAAGATCGAATGGCCACAATCTTGCTCTCACATGCCTTTATGCCATCTCCAGTAACAATTTAACCTAAGAATGTTACCTCATGAGTAAAAAAGGCACATTTCTTAAGGTTACCAAATAGTCTCTCACGTTCTAGAACAAGCATAACTTGAGTGAGACCATCTTGATGCTCTTGCTTATTCTTGGAATAAATCAAGATATCATTGAAGTATAGCACAAACTTGCCAATGTACGACCTAAACACTTGATTCATCAATCTCATCAATGTACTTGGAGGATTTGAGGGAACAAAGGGAATAACCATCCATTCATAAAGCCCTCCTTTAGTCTTGAAGGCAGTCTTCCATTCGCCACCTTCTTTAACACGAATCTGGTAGTAACAAATTCGAAGATCAATATTAAAGAATACTTGAGAGCTATGTAATTCATCTTGCATATCCTCAAGTCTAGCTATGGGATACCTGTATTTGGTTGTGATATTGTTAATGGCTCTTCTTTCCACACACATACATATTCCTCCATCCTTTTTGGGAACTAAAAGGGCAGGCACAACACACAGACTCAAGGATTCACGAATAAAGCCCTTTGACATTAGCTCCTCAACTTTCCTTTCAATCTCTATGGTGTCCTTGGGATTCATCCTATAGGGTAGCTTATTTGGGAAGACAGAACTGGGAATGAGGTCAATGTGGTGTTGGATGTCTCTCTTAGGAGGCAAACGCGTGGGTATATCCTCAGGAAATAAATGACAGAACTTTTGCATGAGTGTTTTGGCTATGGGATGTGAGGGTAAAGAAGATTCTAGTTCATCTTGGATATTCCATATCCAATCTCTAAAGGCCTTGAATATATCATGAGAGGCCTTTAACAATGGCTCACTAAAAGTGAGAAGAAAATCATATTACTTTAACTTCATTTGGAACTTATCTTGATGGAGTTTAAACTGGGATAAAGGTGCTAGGATAATCTTATTACTGATGTATCTTAGAAGGGATTCAACGAAGACTCAAAATTGATTCCAAGTGCAAAGCAAAGCAAACTAAAATCAAGGTTGAGTTTAAGGAGAATCCAAAAGAGAGAGAGGATAAATGAGATCTATACTCTTACTTAGATACAGAAAACACCACTAAGTTTGAGTTTAGGGCCCTTAAGCTTAATTAGGATACATTTATCACCTCCAAATCAAGTCCTAAGACTTGCTTGATCACCACCCTGACTCGCCTAGTTAGAGACAAGCAAGTGACGTTTTTAAGCATGAAAGAAGCAATGCTCTCAATCTAATTTCAATTGATATTCAAAGTTACGTCACAAGCAAGCCTTTCAAGGCCTTATACTCATGGCCTAGGTAGCAAAACAAGCCAAGCAGGTTTCCTCCCTTTGAAGGAAAGTCCTTAATCATACTTAGTTAGAACTTAATGCTAATCTTGTTCCAAGGCTTGATCAATTTAGGCTAATTATATTCTGAATACTAAGGAAAGCAAAACAAATGATCCTACTTAACATTAATACACTTAATTAGCCTAAGTACATTAGATCACTGGAGAAAATATCGAGAAAAACAGCCGTATAGCAAGTTCCCTTTTCGAATGGTCAATTCAGATGCAAGACGTATTTTCTTCCTTTTCTCTCCCATTGCTTAGGTCATTCCAAGGTTGTTTTTGCAGCAAATGATGATGTTCATGGATGCCTTGACTCATGATTGAAGCAAGCAAGCAATTAGATAGCTGAGCAAACCCTATGGAGAAGGAAAAACACATTGCCCTCTAGCCGGGTTCTAGAAGCCATTTTCGGTCTAATTTTCTACCCTTGTTTCAGCCAATCAAAACTGAGCATGATTTTAATTTCAGGCCATGGGGGGATACTTCAGGCTGTGTAGAAACCCCCCAAGTAAAGAAATCAAGGTTATGACTGGTTTAATTGGGAGAATTTGATGGAGTCCTGTCAAGCGAAGACCAAGAAGAGGGTCTAATGAGTCTAGCAAGGTCCAATGCAAGCTTCAAGCTTTGACTCACATTTTGCAAAAGAGTCAAGGAAGTGATTTGGGTGAAATGGCCAGAAAATACATAGTGTTGCTCATCTAATTTCTTAAGCTACATTATTGCTCAATTCAATATTTTTGCATTTTGGGTTCCTCTGGATGTTGACTTTCAGGTTCAAGCATTAAAAGTAAATCATGCTCAATTGAGGTGACGAGATTAAGACATTTTGTCCAACCTGCTAGTTTTTGTCCGAAACTACACGGTAAAAAGATTTACTGGAATTCTTCAACTTAAAAATATCATAAACCTGATTTCTTTACTTAGCGGGTTTGTACAAACCCTAACGCATCCCCCCATGGCATGGAATTAAAATCATGCTCACTTTTGATTGGCTAAAAGAAGGGCAGAAAATGGGGCAGAATATGGCTTTCTAGAACCCGATTTATAGCTAAGTATGTCTTCCTTCCAAGGAGGGTTTCCTCCACTGCTTATGCACTTGCTTGCTTCAATCATGAGGCGAAGCTACAAGGAAGACCATCATTTGCCACAAGTTTACCTGGGAAGAGCCTAGCCAATGAGAAAACAAAGGAAGATTTTGCACCCTTCATCCGAATTGGTTAGCCGAAAAGGGAACCTACTTTACGGCTATTTTTCTCCTCTTCCCACTAGTACAGCTGATGTATTAAGCTAATTATGTGTGTTACTGTTAACTATGATCATTTGTTTTGCTTTCCTTAGTGATTGAAACGTAATTAGCTAAGTTAATCACATTTTGTAACTAGATTAGCTTAAGCGCCTCCTAAGCGTGCTCTAAGTGATTTCCTTCTTAAGAAGGAAACCTCCCATCGCCTTTTGCTGCCTAGGCCATGTGTATAAGGCCTTTTAAGGCTCATTTTGTAAGGCATAACTTTGAATATCACACTGAAATCAGATTGCGAGCATTGCTCCTTTCGTACTTAAAACACTAAACTTGCTTATCTCTCACTAGGTCGGTTAGAGTGTTGTTCAGGTGTAGTTCTAAACCTGATTAAGTGGTGTTTTTGTGTCTTAATCATAGTTTAAGGGGCCTAAGCTTAATCTTGGGGGTGTATCTATATCCAAGTTTTAGGTTTAGAACTATCTCTAAGCTCACTTTCAGTTTCAGATTCAAGTGAGTTTAAGTAAAGAGCCATGAGTTCTTAGCAAGTTTATTTGCAATCCCTTGAGTGTGAGTGTTTTCCCTTGAGCTTTACATCATATTTGGTATTACAGCTTTGGTTTCTGCTTGGCTTGGCATTCCCTCCACCTTCCCAGAATCGTTTGTCCTGTCAATTCCAAACATAATCCCTGTTCTAACTCAAACACAAACTGTATACACTATAAGTACTAGTATAAGTTTGGATGAGAAATTTGAGGTAGTTATGAAGAATTGGCAATCAATTTCAACCTAAAATGAGTTGTTAATGAGAAAACTCAATGAGGGAGTTCAACGTGACCAAGAACTCCAAGCTCAGAACGAATACTTAAGAAAGCAACTTGGAGCCGTTTTGAAGCAAAAGCAGAAAGTGAATGAACAACTCCTCCAATCTGAACCTGGGAGGTATGAACAAGTCCTTAACCATAATGTGGATTCATCTAGTGAAGATGAACCCTTGAGAATCGCTAGACCAAAACCAAGGTTTCAAGCAAACACCAATGATTTCAAGGTTGAAATATCAAAATTTGAAGGCAAGCTTGATCCTCAAGAATTCTTGGATTGGTTACATACTGTTGAGCGTGTTTTTGACTACAAAGATGTTCCTGAAGACAAGAAAGTCATGTTAGTAGCTTTAAGGCTCAGAAAGTATGCCCCCCTTTGGTGGACTAACTTATGTGCCAAACGGGTTAAAGAAAGAAAGTCCAAGATCAGAACGTGGGAGAAGAAGAAATCTAAGCTTAAGGCTCAGTTTATTCCCCTAACCTATGTTCAAGATTGCTATCCCCAACTTCATAATTTAACTCAAGGCAATCTGAAAGTAGAGGACTATATACATGAGTTCGAAAAGCTTGTAATCAAGTGTGATATACAAGAGCCTGAAGAACAAACAATTATTAGATACTTAGGAGGTCTTGATCCTAGGTATGCTAATGTGGCTGATTTGCAAGCTTACACTGCTTTTGATCTAGTTTGCGTGCTTGCTCATAAGGTTGAGCACCAAAAGAAAGCAAAGCAGCCCACTAACCCTCCAAATCCTAAACCCATTGCCTGGAACCAAACCTTTAACAACGGGAGTTCTAATCCCATTTTTAAGCCCTCAAATCCGTCGTCTTCCTTTCGACAAAGAACCCAAGCTCCACAAAAGATCCAAGCCCCTCAAAATAGACCCAATCCTAATCCTTTGAGCAACATAAGGTGCTTTAAGTGCTAAGGACTTGGGCACATTGCTTCAGACTGTCCAAACTGTAAGGTTATTATGCTAGCCAAATGGGCAGCCATGAAAGAAGAGTTTGAAGAGGAGGAAAAGGAGGATGATTTTGAGGATAACCTTGAGGAACCTCAAGAGGAGGTAGTAGAGGAGGCTGATGAAGGAGAGATGTTGGTTTTCACAAGGGTTTTGAGCAACCAAAAGGGAGCAAAAGATGATCAAAGAGAGAACATCTTTCACTCCCGTTGTATGGTTCAAGGGAAAGTATCTTCTTTTATCGTTGATGGAGGGAGCTGTTCAAATGTGGTTTCTCTTAGCATGATTGAGACACTAGGCTTGCAAACCATGACTCATCAACATTAAATGGCTGAATCAAAGTAAGGGTATCCAAGTGAACTCTCGATGCCTTGTTTCTTTCTCTATTGGAAAGAACTACCAAGATGAACTTTGGTGTGATGTAATTCCCATGGATGCATGTCATATCCTTTTGGGAAGAGCATGGTTGTATGATCAAAGGGTAATGTATAATGGTTTCTTAAATACTTACTCATTTACTAAGGATGGAAAGAAGAATACCCTAGCTCCGTTATCACTATCGAAGCTCCACTAAGATAAGCCTGAAATGAAACCCAAGCAATATGATTTGCTTCTTACTTTTAGCGAACCATTGTTGAAGGCTTCTGATGGAGATCCCTCCATGCCCCTTGATTTAAGGAAGAAAATCAAGCTAGGTAATTTCATTTTGCTGCTTAAAAGATGAATAAATCATTCTTATTTTGTTTAAGACCTAAAACAGCAGGTCACGGTTTGCTTCCAGCAGCAAACCCGATTTTCGAGAGCTTAATTACTTAGACCTCCTTGAGGTTTAAGCTTAATATTTTGCATTGGCGTTGAAGTTCAAGAAGTCGGCTTTCCAGAAAATCAAGTTTCATTCTATTTGGACACCATTTACCCTCTTGAATTAGCTAAAAAATCCAAGATATACAAACTCCCCAGTCCAACTATAATATACCTGATTTTGGTAATGTGATTTCTTAAGCTTAATGGTGGTTTAAGTCTTAGATTTTTACCTTTTTGGAATCCCGAAGATGTATACTTTCAGGTCCAAGCATTAAATTCCAATCATACCCAAAGGAACCAAAGAGATTAAGTCATTTTGTCAAACCTGCCAGTTTTTGTCCAAAACTGCACGATTAAATGTTTTAGTAGAATTAACCTACTTAAACATGGTTTAACCTTGATTTCTTTGTTGGGGGGTGAGGGGGGCGTTGTACACACCCTAAGGTTTCCCCCCATGGCCTGAAAACAAAATCATGCTCACTTTTGGTTGGTTTACAGAAGTTAGAAAACCGACAAGAAAACTGCCAAGAACCTGGTTCAGCAGCACGGTTGGAGTTTTCCTTCTCCAAAGGGTTTAGTATCCCCATTGTTGAGTGGCACACTTCCCAAGCTGGCTAGAAGGACAATAATCAGTTGCAAAAGAAAATTGGCCTTGAAAAGAACAACCGACGGGAAGCTTGCTACAAGGAAGATGTCTGTTGAAGCTCATTGGTTAGCAAAAAAAGTGAAATCACTTTAAGGCTGGCCAATTTCTTTTCTTTTCTAGATAAGCTGGTTGTATTAGGACTAAATAAGCATGGTTATGTTGTAAACATCATTTATTAACTTTGTTTAATGTTTTGAATGTAATTTGATTAAGTTTAGTACACGGTTAGCACTAACCGTGTAGATTAGCTTAAGTTAATACCTTTCCTCACTAGGAGGGTAAGGTCTAGGTGTGTGTTAGCTAGGTTGTTTGCTTGCTTTACTTGTATTTAAGCATTGTACACGGCCATAGAATAGATATATCAGATTTTGAATCAAAACCCAAGTTGAGAGCATTTGTGCTTTCGTGCTTTGCACACTCAAATACGAAACTTGCTTATCCTTAACTAGGCCAGTTAGGGTGGTGTTCAAGTGTAGTCTTAAACTTGATTAAGTGCTGTTTCTATATCTTAATCATAATTTAAGGGCCCTAAACTTTCATTTGGTGGTATTTCTGTATCCAAAGAAGGGTTTAGAACTATCCATCTACCTTGATAATCCTCACGGGTTTCAAGTGAACTTTGCTAGTTTTCAGTCTGCAAGCTATGTAATTTTGATTTCTAGCTTAAGCTTTCATTCAATCCTTTGAAGATACATCAATTTCCTCTTTCTTTTCTCATTTAGAATCCCTTGATTCTAAACTCCATCCCTACCTCTTGTTGTTGCTGCCTCACAACCAGCCCCTAACGTCCCACTTTCCTTGGTTTTTCCTTGATTGTATTCTCTCTTGGTTTTAAGATTTTGCTCTTGAATTGAGTTTTACCTTCGACCCTCGGCAGATACACCAGCTTCCCAGCATGGATTTAAGGTCTTTGGAGAGTGGATATTGATTATAGAAGATAAACCAGAAACCCCTTTAGCCACTCACCCTATATCCAAAGCACTCATAAAAAAGTTATGTCATTTGTTTCCTGAGAAGATACCCACGGGTTCACCTCTTAAAAGAGATGTCCAACACCACATTGACCTCATTCCTATTTCTGTCCTTCCTAATAGGCCAGTGTACAGGTTGAATCCTAACGAAACTATGAATATTTAACGACAACTTGAGGAGTTAACGTATAAGGGCTTGATTCGTGAGTCCTTGAGTCCGTGTGCTATGCCTGCTCTTTTGGTTCCAAAAAAGGCTGGAGGAATGTGCATGTATGTGGATAGTATGGCCATTAACAAGATTATAATCAAGTACACGTATCCCATACCTAGACTTGAGGACATGCTGGATAAATCACATGGCTCTCAAGCATTTTCAAAGATTAATCTTCGAAGTGGTTGCTTCCAGATTGGGATTAGAGAAGGAGAAAAGTGGAAAATGGCCTTTAAGACTAAAGGAGGGCTTTATGAATGGTTGGTTATGCCCTTTGGTCTTTCAAATGCTCCTGGTACATTCATCAGATTAATGAATCACGTGTTTAGGCCATACATTGGCAAGTTTGTGGTGGTTTACTTCAATGATATTCTGATTTACTCTAAGAATGAACAAGAGCATCAAGACCATCTTACACAAGTTATGCTTGTTCTTGAATGTGAAAGATTGTTTGGTAACCTTAAGAAATGAGCCTTTTTCACTCATGAGGTTGCATTCTTAGGTTACACTATCGCTAGAGATGGCATAAAGGCAGATGAGAGCAAGATTGAACCATTTGGTCTTGGCCTATTCCCAACAGTATACATGATGTTCGAAGTTTCCATAGCTTAGCTTCTTTTTACAGGAGGTTTATTCAAAACTTCAACACCATAATGGCTTCTATAACTGAAGTTATTAAGGGTACATCCTTCCAATGGACCCTAAAGCCCAAGTTGCCTTTAAGGAAGTGAAGAAAAGCTTACTCAAGCACCAGTTTTTGCTTTGCAGTGCTTTGATAAAGTCTTTGATGTTGAATATGATGTCTCTGGAATTGGTGTAGATGGTGTTCTTACTCAGGAAGGTAAACCATTAGCCTTCGTTAGTGAGAAACTATGTGATACAAGGAGAAAGTATTCTACATATGATGAAGAGTTTTATGCAATCGTGAGGTGTTTAGAGCATTGGAGTCATTATCTAATTTCTAATAAGTTCATCCTACATTCTGATAATAAAGCTTTGAAGTATTTTCAAGGCCAACATAATTTAAACTCACGCCTTGCTAAGTGGGTTGAGTTTCTCGAGTCATTTCACTTTACAATCAAGCACAAACCCAGAAAGGTCAATCAGGGCGCCGATGCTCTATCTTGGAGGTATCTACTTCTGTTCCAATTAGATGCTTGTGTACTTGGTTTTGAGCATAAAAAAGCTTTATATGATGAAGGCGAAGACTTTAGGGAGTTGGTTGCTGCTTGTTCCAAGCACCCCAAAGGAGATTTCTTGATCCAAGAAGGGTTTATTCAAAGTGTACATGGCTGTGTGTACTAAAGTGTAGCGCTCGTGAGCCTTTAATCAGGGTAGTGCATGGAGGTTCCTTGGCTGGTCATTTTGGTGAATCCAAGAATTTAACCATGTTAAGGGAACATTACTACTGACAAGGAATGGAAAAGGATGTTCAAGACATCCTAAGAAGATGTGGAATGTGTTAAGCCGCCAAGAGCCATACCTTACTCTACGGCTTATAACATCCCTTCCAGTTCCTACCATACCTTGGGTGGATGTAAGCATGGATTTCATTTTGGGTTCGCCTAAAACACAAAGGAACAAGGATTCTATCTTTGGGGTGGTGGATAGGTTTTCAAAGATGGCACATTTTATCCCATGCAACAAGACAAACGATGCTACCTATATTGCTGAGTTGTATTTCAAGGAAGTAACCAGGTTGCATAGCATCCCCAAATCCATTGTTTCAGAAAGGGATACAAAGTTCTTAAGTCATTTTTGGGTTACTTAACGGAAGAAGCTGGGTACTAAACATATGTATAGTACCACCTGCCATCCCCAAACTGATGGGCAAACAGAGGTGATAAATCAAACCCTAGGTAGTCTCCTAAGGGCTTTGATTAAACTTTATGCCAAAGCTTAGGATTTACTCTTGCCACAAATTGAATTTTCTTACAACAAAGCTGTAAGCAGGGCTAGTAGTCTATCTCCTTTGAAGGTGGTGCATGGGATTGATCCCTTAAGCCCCATTGATCTTGCTTCATGGCCATTAGATCAAAACCCAAGTGCGGATGCAACAGCTAGAGTGAAAGAGATACAAAAGCTCCATTAGTTGGTTGATGGCAGAATTGAAAAGACTAATGCATCCGACCATGCCCAAGCCAACAAGCATAGGAGAAAGATGGTGTTTCAACATAGAGACCCGTTTGGATACACTTAAGGAAAGGTTTCCTTCAAAAAGGAAGAACACGCTAATGCCACGAGCCGATGATCCATTTGAGGTACTTGAAAAGATTAATGAAAATGCTTTTAAGGTTGACTTGCCAGGTGACTATGGATTTTTCCACTGCATTCAATGTAGCTGACTTGAGTCCTTAAGAAGCTGATGATTACCTTACCGATTTGAGGATCAAATCTTTTCAACAAGGGGAGGATGATGGAGTCCCCTTAAGCCAAGACCAAGAAGACAATCCAATGAGTCTAGGAATGTCTAATGCAAGCTCCAAAGTCTAAGCATTGACTCACATTTTGCGAAAGAGTCAAGAAAGTGATTCCGAGTTAAGCGGCAAGAAAATAATCGATTTTATTCATCTGATTTCTTAAGCTACATTATGGCTTATGTTTAATAATTTTACATTTTTGGGTTCCTTTGGATGTTAACTTTCAGATCCAAGCATTAATCGTGCCTAATCGAAGTGAAGAGATCAGGCCATTTTGTTCAACATGCTAGCTTTGGTCCGAAACTGCATGGTAAAATGTTTCAATGGAATTATTCCACTTAAACATATCACAAACCTAATTTCTTTACTTGGGGGGTTTGTACATAGCATAAAGTATACCACCATGGCCTGGAATTAAAATCATACTCATTTTGGTTCACCAAAAGAGGGACAGAATGTAGCTTTCTAGAACCCGGTTGATAGCTAAGTATGTTTTCCTTCCAAGGAAGGTTTCCTCATCCGCTTATGTACTTGCTTGCTTCAATCATGAGAGAAAGCTGCAAGGAACACCGTCATTTGTTGCAAGTTTACTTTGGAAGAGCCTAGCTAGCGAGAAAACAAAGGAAGATTTTGCACCCTTCATCTGGATTGGTCTGTCGAAAAGGGATCCTACTTTACAGCTACTTTTCTCCCTTCTCACCTGTAAAGCTGATGTATTAAGCTAATTAAGTGTATTAATGTCAAGTATGATCATTTGGTTTGCTTTCCTTTGTGATTAGAATGTAATTAGCTTAAGTTAATCATATTGGTTAACTAGATTAGCTTAAGTGCCTCCTAAGCATGCTTTAAGTAATTTCCTTCCTAGGAAGGAAACCTCCCTTCCCCTTTTGCTACCTAGGCCATGTGTATAAGGCCTTTGAAGGCTCATTTTATAAGGCATAATTTTGAATATCACACTGAAATTAGATAGAGAGCATTGTGCCTTTCGTACTTAAAACACTAAACCAGCTTATGTCTAACTAGGTCGGTTAGAGTGGTGTTCAAGTGCAGTCTTAAACTTGATTAAGTGGTGTTTCTACGTCTTAGTCATAGTTTAAGGGCCCCAAGCTTGATCTTAGTGGTGTTTCCGCATCCAAGTTTTAGGTTTAGAACTATCTTTAACCTCACTTTTGGTTTCAAATTCAAGTGAGTTCAAGTAAAGAGCCATGAGTTCATAGCTTGATCATTGCAAATCAGTTGAGTGTGAGTGTTTTCCTTTGAGCTTTACATCAGAATTCCACTTAAACATTTTCTCATGCAGTTTCAGACCAAATCTGGCAGTCTTGACAAAATGACTTGATTCCTTCACTTCGATTGAGCATGATTGACTTTAATTGCTTGGACCTGAAATTTAACATCCAGGGGAACCCAAAAAATGAAAAAATATTGAACTTAAGCCACAATGTAGCTTAAGAAATTAGATGAACAAAGCCGGGTACATTCTCGCCATGTAACCTGGAAGCACCTTCTTGACTCTTTTGCAAAATGTGAGACATTGCTTGGACTTTAGAGCATGCATTGGACCTTGCTAGGGATGTTGGACCTTCTTCAATGTCTTGGCTTAAGGGGACTCCATCATCCTCCCCTTGTTGAAAAGATTTGATCCCCAAATCGGCAATGTAATCATCGACTTGGTAGGGACTCAAGTCAGCCACATTGAATGGAGCTGAGACTCCATAGTCACCTAGCAAATCAACCTCATAAGGATTATCATTAATCCTTTTAAGTACCTCAAATGGACCATCAGCCCTTGACATTAGCTTGTTCTTCCTCTTGGATGGAAATCTCTCCCTTCTTAGGTTTATCCTTACGAGGACTCCAGGTTGAAAAATCATCTTGTTCTTGTGTTTGTTGGCTTCAGCTTGATAGGATGCATTTGTTTTCTCTATTCTGCTCCTCACCAATTCATGTATCTTTTAGATTTCTTCTACCCTTGCTGCTGCATCCACACTTGGCTTTTGATCTAAATGGGGTGGAGTGAGATCAAGTGGCCTAATAGGATCAATCCCATAGGCCGTCTTAAATGTTGATAGACAACTAGGCATGTTTGGAGCCCTGTTATACGCAAACTCTGCATGGGGTAAAAGCAAATCCCAAGCCATGGCATGGGGTTTAATCAAAGCCCTTAGAAGTGTCCCTAGGGTTCAATTAGTAACCTCAGTTTGCCTATCAGTTTGTGGATGGCAAGTGGTACTATACTTGAGTTTAGTACCCAACTTCCTTCACAATGTAATCCAGAAATGGCTAAGGAACTTAGTATCCCGATCAGAAACAATTGATCTAGGTGTACCATGCAATCTGGCCACTTCCTTGAAGTGTAACTTAGAGATTTGTGTAGCATCATTCGTCTTATTACATGGAATGAAATGAGTCATCTTACGGAACCTGTCTAACACAACAAAGATTAGAACTTTGTTCCTTCAGGTCTCAGGCAATCAAAGAATGAAATCCATACTCACATCAACCCAAGGAGAGGTGGGAATATACAACGGTGTGTAGAGGTCCTGGGGTAAAGAATGACTCTTCGCCACTTCACAAGTTTCACACCTTCTTAGGATATTCCCTACGTCCTTTTCTATGTCTGGCCCATAATAATGCTCCCTTAGCATGGTGAGTGTCTTGTTTTCTCCATAATGACCAGCTAGTGAACCTCTACATACTTCTCTAATCAGAAGCTTTCTTGTACTGCACCTTGGTACACACAACTGTGTACTCTTGAAAAGAAACCCCCTTGAACCAAGAAATCCCCTTTGGGGTGCTTTGAACTGACAACAAAGAACTCCCCAAAGTCTTCATCTTCAGCATACAAAGCTTTTAGAAGCTGAAAACCAAGTACACGAGCATCTAATTGAAACAAAAGTAGATACCTCCGAGATAGAGCATCAGCATCTTAATTGAGCATCCCGGAGTTGTGCTTCATTATAAAGTGAAATGACTAGAGAAACTCAACCTATTTGGCATGGCATGAGTTTAACTTGTGTTGGCATCGAATGTGCTTCAAAGTTTCATGATCTGATTGTAGTGTAAACTCACTTCCAATTAGGTAATGGCTCCAATGCTCTAAGCACCTCACGATAGTATAAAGCTCTTTATCATGGGTGGAATATTGATGGAGTCCCCTCAAGCCAAGACATTGAAGAAGGTCCAACAAGTCTAGCAACGTCCAATGCAAGCTCCAAAGTCCAAGCAATGACTCACATTTTGCAAAAGAGTCAAGGAGGTGATTTTGAGTTACAAGACTAAAACGTACCTAGTTTTGCTCACCTGATTTCTTAAGCTACATTATGGCTTAAGTTAAATATTTATTCATTTTTGGGTTCGTCTAAATGTTAACTTTCAGGTCCAAGCAATTAAAGCCAATCATGCTCAATCGAAGTGAAGAAATCAAACCAATTTATCAAGCCTGCTAGTTTTGATTCGAAATTGCACGGTAAAATGTTTCAGTGGAATTCTTCCACTGAAGCACATCATAACCTTGATTTCTTTGCTAAGGGGTTTTGTACACACCCTTAAATATCCCTCCATAGCCTGAAGTTAAAATCATGGTCAATTTTGATCAGATGAAAGAAGGGTAGGAAACCGGGCAAAATTGAGCTTCTCGAACCCAGTTAAGCAGCTACATGTTTTTCCTTCTCCAAAGGGTTTGATCAGTTGTTTACTTACTTTTTGGCTTCAATCATGAATCCAGGAAGTGAGGAACATCTTCATTTGTTGTAAAAATCAGTTTTGGATAGAGCAACCAATGGGAAAGAAAAGAAAGAAAACCCACCTTGCATCTGTATTAGCCAGTCAAAGAGGATAAGTGCTTTACGACTACTTTTCTCCACATTTTTCTAGCAAGATGTTGTATTAAGCTAATTGGATGTATTACTGCTACGTATGATCATCTATTTTGCTTTCCTCAATGATCAGAATGTAGTTAACGTAAATTAATCAAGATTTATAACTAGATTAGTTCTAAGCAGTAGCTAAGCATGATTAAGAGCTTTCCTTCCTAGGAAGGAAGCCTCCTTAGTTTGTTTTGCTGCCTTAGGCGGTGATGTATAAGTCCTTCAAGGCTCATTTTGTAAGAACATAACTTTAAATATCAATTGAAATCAGATTTGGGAGCATTTCTCTTATTTCTTTTCAACACTAAACTTGTTTATCCCTAACAAGGCCAGTTAGAGTGGTTTTCAAGTGTAGTCTTAAACTTGATTAAGTTGTGCTCCTATATCTTAATCATAGTTTAAGGGCCCTAAGCTTGTTTCTGTATCCAAGTTTCAGGTTTAGAACAATCCTTTCACTCACTTTCAGTTTTGGATTGCATTGAGTTCAAACAGACAGCGTCAGTTCAAAGCTTGTTTCTTTGCAATCCTTTGAGTGTGACGTTATTCCTTTGAGCTTTACATCAAATACTTTCTCCTTGAATAACATAGTTTCTCACTAAAGAAGGCCAAAGGTTTACCTTCATGAGTAAGAACACCGCCTATACCAACTGCAAAGGCATCACATTCAACTCAAAGAATTTATCAAAGCTTGACAAGGAAAGAATTGGTGCTTGAGTAAGTCTTTTCTTCTCTTCCTCAAAGGCAGCTTGGGTTTTAGGGGTCCATTGGAATGATGTACCCTTAATCACCTCAGTCATGGGGGCCATTATGGTGATGAAGTTTCGAATAAACCTCCTGTAAAAGGAAGTTAATCCATGAAAGCTTCGAACATCATGTATACTGTGGGGAATAGGCCTAGACCGAATGGCCTCAATCTTGCTCTCATTTGCCTTTATGCCATCTTCGATAACAACATAACCAAAGAACATTGCCTCGTGAGTGAAAAAGGCTCATTTCTTAAGGTTACCAAATAGTCTTTCATGTTCCAGAACAAGAAGAACTTATGTAAGATGATCTTGATGCTCTGGCTCATTCTTGGAATAAATTAGGATATCATTGAAGTAAACAACCACATACTTGCCAATGTACAGTCTAAACACTTGATTTATCAATCTCATGAATGTACTAGGAGCATTTGAAAGACCAAAGGGCATAACCAGCCATTCATAAATCCTTCCTTTAGTCTTCAAGGCCGTTTTCCATTCATCACCTTCTCTAATATGAAACTAGTAATAACCACTTCGAAGATCAATCTTAGAGAACACTTGAGAGCCATGTAATTCATCTACCATAATCTAGGTATGGGATACCTGAACTTGATTGTGATCTTGTTAATAGCTCTACTATCCACACACATACACATTCCTCCATAATTTTTAGGAACTAAAAGGGCAGGCACAACACAAGGACTCAAGGATCAAGCCCTTTTACAATAGTTCCTTAACTTGCCTTTGAATCTCCATGGTGTCTTTGGGATTCATCCTATAGGATGGCTTATTTGGGAGGACAAGACCTAGAATGACGTCAATGTTGATGTAAAGCTCAAGGGAAAACACTCACACTCAAGGGATTTCAAATGAACTAGCTAAGAACTCACGAGTCTTAACTTGAACTCACTTGAATCCGAACCTAAAAGTGAGCTTAAGCATAGTTCTAAACCTGAATCTTAGACACAGAAACACCACCAAGATCAAGCTTAGGGCCCTCAAACTATGATTCAGATACAGAAACACCACTTAATCAAGTTTAAGACCACACTTGAACACCACTCTAACCGGCCTAGTTAGAGAAAACCAAGTTTAGTGTTTTAAGTACGAAAAGAGCAATGCTGTCAATACGATTTCAGTATGATATTCAAAGTTATGCCTTCACAAATTAAGCCTTCATGCCTTATACACCACACCCTAAGGCAAGAAACCCGCTTCGGAGGTTTCCTCCCTAAGAAGAAAACGTCTAAACTTGCTTAACTAGCACTTAAGACAAATCTTCTTACAAAGCTTGATTAATCAAAGCTAATTAAAGGCAGCATATTAAGGAAAGCAAAACAAATTACCATGATTAACTTTAATACATTCAATTAAGCCTAATACATCAGATTTCTAAGGAAAAGTAGAGAAAAGCAGCCGTAAAGGGGGATTGCTTTTGGCTGGCCAATCCGGGTGAAGGGTGCATTTTCTCTATTTTTTTTTCTCATTGGTTGCTCTTTTTAAAAGAGCTTTCCGCACCAAATCATGGTGTTTCTGGCTGCCTTGACTCATGATTGAAGCAAAGCAAGGAAACAGCTGAGCAAACCCATTTGAGAAGGAAAAACATGTAGGTGGTTAACCGGGTTCTAGAAGCTCAAAACTATCCGATTTTCTGCCCTTCTTTTCACTAATCAAAAGTGAGCATGATTTCCATTCCACGCCATGGGGGAATACTTCAAGGTGTGTAAAAACTCCCTAAGTAAAAAAATCAAGTTTATGACATGTTTAAGTGGAAGAATTCCACTGAAACATTTTACCATGCATTTTTGGACCATGTTAAGTCGAAAATCATGCATCATTTTTGTAATTATTTTTAGTATATTATATATTTTATTTCGTTTAATTTGATTTATTTTTTTATATTTTTTCAGGATCAGTGTTAAATTAATAAAGCGAAGGAGAAAGGATGCAAAAGCTCGATTATATATTTGACCACAAGACGGTCCAATAATAATTATGAAAAATAAAATTTTCTTCATAATTATTTTGGGCTAGGAGTCAAGAATTATTGGAAAAAGCTAAGAGACTTGAAGAGGAAGAAAACTAAGGCAAAAGAGGAGGAAACCCTAAACCCTAAACCCATATTCTCTTTAAAGACCCACAACCCTTCTTCTATGGATATACACGGCAATAGCACAGCAGCCAGCACCTCCTCTATCCTCCTTCCCACACAAGCTACACACGGATACATCAGCTCCTCCATCTCACTCCACGCCTGACCATAATCAGCATCATCACCTCATCACGCCTTCATCTACTCCTATCATCAACCTCGCCGCAAAGCACCATCATCATCACACTTCCATCCACACCTCTACAGGACATTCACGCAGCCTTCACCATCCACGCTTCTTCTCCACGCACAGCAAAACGCAGCCAGCCCCTGATTTTTTTTTCCTTCTTCACGTCATCACACACGTTCGCAGCCCCATCTCCCTCCTCTCACACACGTAGCATCAGACCCTGAGAGGCTCCTCTTTCAATCCCACGCATAGCCAATATCAAAGTAGGAGTCTTTTATTCTTTTTTATGATTATTATTGTTAGTATTATTATTCTGACTTTGTTTATTTAATTTTGTGTTTAGTTTGTTGATTAGACATGAAATATTTAAGTTATTATTGTAATTTTAATTTTTACATGAGTGAGTAATTTTTATGCTTAGTATAATCTTCTTGAAGCCATGCTAAATTAATTATTTTGAAACAAGTTTTGTGCTTTAATGTCTAGTTGAATTGTATTCATGATTCTTTAGAGATTAGCGTTTATTGTTTATGAAACTTGTGTTAAATCGATTAGAATGCATGCTAGTTGATTAAATACAATTTCGATTGATAGTTTAGAAAATTATAATACGTAAAAGTTATAATTTTTTTAGGCCTAGGTATCATCTAATTAATCATGGATAGCTAAAACCTATTCCTTTTAATTAGATAATCGCTTTAGATCTTTGTTAACTCGATTTGCTGGTAAATTGGTTACAAAGTGTTAAATGATGTTTTTCTAATTCTTCATGCTCTAATTTGGTTAAATTTTTGCGCTGGTGTAAAGATTATCAAATTAGTAGGGTTTATATTAGGGCTGGACCTAAGTAAACTAGAAACTAAGGAAAAACGGGGAAGAACCGCTGGTGGATCTCTTCTACAGTTTAACTCATGAATAAAATTAACTTGTGTGTTAATGATAAATATTAATTTGCATGGTGGATTGAGATTATACTAAGTATCTTTCATAAATTTGATAAATTTTGATTATTATTTATTGCTTAGAATTAATTTGTTTAGTTTGTTGATTTTTGTTCTAGTTTTATTAGCTTTGATTTAATTTCAATCAAATCCCCCCCAAAAGGATAGTCTTTTAGGAGTGTCCAGGTATTTTTAGATAGCTTAGAGTTTGATTTTTGGAGTGGTTACAATTTTAGATTGAGTCTTAGTAATTAATTACCGGTTTGTTTGAACTTAGACTAAAAATAGTTATTTTTGTTATTTTTAGGTTTTAATAAATTCCTAGGGTTTATAAAGTGTCCAAGTCTGCTCATATTCAGTTTCGTGATTTTTGGAAATTATTTGATAATTTTTCAGATTTATTTCTCAAAATTGATAAGTGCAGGTTTTTTGTTTATTAATTCTGAAAATTTCGATTCTTAATTTTAATTTACGATTATTAAGCATTTTCAGGTTCAGAAATTTGTGTCCCAGGATCAGGATAATTTTCTGTATGATTTTCGTAATTTTATTTTTACAGAATATTTTATTTCAAATTTCAGATCTAACATTCTGTTAAGTAACCTGCTGTAATTTACTGATTTTATTTTACAGAATTGAATCTGAAATTATTCTGAAGATATATGCTTATAAGGTTTCAGAATATTAGTTTAGGATACTGTTTGTTATTTTTAATATTTATTTTTCTGTTTATTATTTGCTGTTTTGATTTTTATCAATATTGCAGTTAATATTCTGACTTTATTCTTTCTGGTTTGATTAGGAAATCTTTTTACTGTTTTATTTCCAGAATATGATTCAAAATATTTAGGAACATCATTGGGTATTTTTCCTAGACTTTATTCATTAGATTTTAATTGTTTTAGAATTATTAAGACTAGGTTTAATAAATTGGATTAATAAAATCATTTAGGATTAAGCTAGCATTTTACAACAATCTTTCCTCGTGGATCGATCCCTACTTCCCCATGCTATAAAAATTATTTAATAACCAAAGTAGTGGTTAAATTTGTAGCCCTCGACAGGCTTTACAGACCAACACTAGCAGGTTGGACAAAATGGCCTGATCTCTTCACTTTAATTGAGCATGATTGACTTTTAACGGTTGGACCTGCAAGTTAACATCCTGATGCAGACCAAGGGTCAGAACAAGACCCTCATACTAAACCAGAGAAGGCTGTGCTGCTTAACCACCAGCAAAATCCATTTTATGAGGCAATTCAACTCAGTTTGGAGGACATTCTGGGGGAGGTCCCTGCTTTGCCGGACACCCTAGCACTCCTACTGAGCAAGCCAAGTCACTTTTGAGGCTTAAACAACAACCTTAGTTCAGTTATGCTCAATAAAAGAGCATCCTGCAATCAGCATATCAGGGTTGTTTGCCTGCTTCCAATAGCTCATGGTTGCCTAAAAAAGTCCAATACCTTTTGATCAGTACCCTAAATCATTTGTTAGCTCATAATTAGCTCCTAAAAGATAAAGGTTACTAGATGTTTCCCTGGAATTATTTATGGTAGTAGCAGCCTAGTAGATTAGCAACAACATCAACAGCAACAGTTTAAGGGGAGAATTTTATCCCCTTACTTAGTAGCACGTTTTGGCAAGTCTAAGGGCTTGAAAATGTGTCTAAATATTTATTGAGCAAGGCCCTAAAGTTGCAAAATCAGATCCTTTAGCATCAGCTTTTAACCAACACCGGAATGCAAGAAATACCTTTTTGTCCACTGGATTTCAGTGTGCTGCACTTGCTGGCAGGCTTGATTAACTCGATGTAATCAGCTGCAAATGCCATCTCAAGGCCATCATTAGAAAGTACCTTGATGCTATTAAGGGTTGACACCTCACTAATGGAGATAAGCAAGGGGTTTAGGTGTCAAGAATCAAGCCAACTGCTGTTTTAAGCTAGTTTATTTTAGTTTCAGTTTTCTTGTTTTAGCTGGAATCAGTTATAGCTGTTGATCTTTTGATTGAGGCCATGTATTTAAGGCTTGTTTTCACTTGTGATACATAGATTATTAATGAATGAAAACTCGCTTTGCTGCTTCCAAGCAAAACTCTCTCAAATCTCTCTAACTTTAGCCTATTTCACATGGTGTTGAGAGTAATTATTTATCTATTCCTTTCGTGCATTTTCTTTAGGGGGTTTAGTGGTGAATCCTTGTAGTTCTAGTTAGTGGATTAACTTCTTTTAGACTAGTTCATATCTTCCATGTTGCGTTGCTAGCTTTCTTGATCAGTTAGGCTTGCAAGACTCAGCATACATCAGCTGATATCAAAGCCTAACCTTGATTCTTGGTGAGTTGTTTATGTTACTCTTTGCTATTTCTGTTCTAGCTTCTTTCTAGTCTCTTTCACCTGCTCCTATCCTAAAACTTATTATTCGGCCACAAAAGAACCCTGTCGGTTCAGACACAAACCCAACTACAAAGGCCAAGCCCCTCAAATATCTGCATAGTACCAACTTCCTCACCCTAGTAGTACGACTGAAAGGGAAAACACTTCCCCCCCACCCCAGCAACCTGTGAGAGTTCCTAGAGGTCTCTCTCTGGAACAGGCTCATGAATTCAGGAGAGATCGAGCTATCCTAGAATGGCAAGAAAGTATCAGAACCCTTGCAGCTCAAATTCAGCAGCTCATGGATCAGCCTAGAGAAAGAGAAAGGGGGCCCCCTCAGGACCCTCCTAGAGGTTCTGATTCCCCTCCTGATTCTCAGTATGGAAGTGAGTCATCTACTGGAGATGTTAGGCCTAGGAGAAGGAGAATGCCTAGGGATGACCTCAGGGACCTTAGAATAGAGGTCCTTGAGTTTGATGAAAGTCCAAAGCTTGAAGATTACTTGGAATGGGTTTAGGCCATGGAAAGAATCATAGACATCATAGGCTATTATGGAGAAAAGGCCTTTAACCTTACTGTTATGAAGTTAAAATAGTATGCTTCACTTTGGTATGAAAACCTAAAGAGAACCAAGGCTTTAAAAGGCAAACCTAAGATCAAAACTTGGGTTAAACTAAAGAAGCACATGGATAAAAGGTTCTTGCCTACCACATACCTGAAGGTCACCTCCTTGTAATAGGGATGCATGAAGGTTGAATAATACATTAGGGAATTCGAGCAGTTGCAGATCAGATGCGCCTTAAGGGAAGAACCTAAACAAACTATTGCCAGGTTTCTCAAAGGCTTAAACCCTGCTATCCTAGGAAGGGTTGAACTGCAAGCATTCTGGACATTTGAAGATGCGTGCAAATTAGCTGTTAAAGTTGAAAAACAGCTTAAAACAAGGAGGCCTTACTCTTCTTCCCCTCCTAAACCTGCTGTATCGGTGAAGACTTTCAATTCGTACAAGCCAGAATCTGTCCTTAAGAATGACAAGGACAAGGGGAAGGGAAGAAGGTTGCCAAGGACCTTCCTAAGGGCCAGAAGAAATGCTTTAAGTGCCATGGCTATGGTCACTTTTAGGCAGATTGCCCTAACAGAAGGGTACTCACCATTAGGGCCATTGAAGAACTAGATCACATAGAAGTAGAGGAGGAGGAGGAAGACTCTGCTGATGAAGGTGAGACTTCTGACTTGCCACCTGAAGAGGGTGAAATGCTCATGATTAAAAGAGTTCTCCATGCTACTGAAGCTCTACCAGAAGCCAACCAAAGGGAGCAAATATTCCACTCCAGATGCAAGGTAGCCAATAGAATGTAAGGTCCGCGTACCTTATTTTTATGCTAAGTTGTTCGTGACGCGTTTTTGCGTTAGTAAAACCTATTTTATTTAACGATGCAAGTTAATTTAATTATTGATGTGCCTATGTGTTCGATAATTTTATTAAAGCTATTATTTTTGGAAATCCTTCGATGATTTTAATAAGCGTTATTAACGATTATTATCGATTACTAAAGCGATTAGGAACCCAAATACGATTAGGTTGTCAACCTTAGAAGTAGTTCGATGTTATTAAATCGAACCTTGTCATATTTGGGAACGAATAGCGATGAAGAATTATATTATCGATTTGGGTTTAGTTCGGGTTATGAAGTATATTAGCGGTATCGAATATGATTGAACCTGGGACAAAATTAAGTGAGGGAGGGCATTTTGGTAATTCACGCGACCCCCTTTCTTCTTCCTCTTGCCGCTCGCGACCCCCCTCCCCATTTCACGACATCCAGCCTCTCTCTCTCTGGTTCATCTTCTTCCTCTACTCCACCATGCGCGCCCCATCAAAGCTTCCCAACCCAGAGAATTTCCGCC
>JACYFF010031959.1:60108217-60121218 GCA_017589665.1 Selenicereus undatus | reverse complement strand
ATAGGAAAACGTAACGCTCCTGACCCTAGGGGCTAGGGGTGTTACATAGAACATGCAACCTGATTATAGATGGGGGTAGCTGCACTAATGTAGCTTCAACTGAAATGGTCAGCAAGCTGAACCAGGCCACCATCACCCATCCTAGACCCTACACCTTGCAGTGGCTTAAGAGAGGCAATGAGGTAACAGTTCCAAGCAAACTTTGGTACCTTTTTCAATTGGTGAATATCAGGATGAAGTTTTGTGTGATGTCTTGCCAATGGATGCTTGTCACTTACTCCTAGACAGACCTTGGCAGTTTTATAGGAATGTCACTCACTATGATCAGTCCAACACTTATTCTTTCAAACTAAAGGGCAAGAAGATGACACTGACCTCTTTACCCCCTAACCAAACTCAAAAACCTGAAACTAAAAGGGTTACACATGAGGAGAGTGCCTTATTTGTCAATGGGGGAAGAGTGGAAAGGGTTATTAACAAGGGGAAGCCTGTGCTTGCTGTGCTAATGCTGGAATATGCCCCTAATTCAGATACAACAACCTTACACCCTTCTATTTAGCCCCTGATAAAGGAATTTCAGGATGTATTTTCCCAAGACTTGCCCTCTGGCCTCCCTCAAAAAAGGGGAATAGAGCACCAAATTGACTTACTCCCTAGGGCCCCACTACCTAACAAACTTGCCTACAGATGTAGCCTTACTGAAACCAAGGAGCTACAAAGGCAAGTTCAAGAACTGATTGATAGAGGCTATGTGAGGGAGAGCATGAGTCCATGCTCAGTTCCAGCTTTGTTGGTGCCAAAGAAAGATAGCAGTTGGAGGATGTGTGTAGACAGTAGAGCCATCAACACTATCACAGTCAAGTATAGGTATCCCATCCCTAGACTTGATGACATGTTGGATGAGCTTCATGGTTCCAAGATCTTCACCGAGATAGATTTAAGAAGTGGCTATAATCAGATCAGAAAGAGAGAAGGGGATGAATGGAAAACTTCCTTCAAGAAAAAGCAAGGGCTTTATGAATGGCTTGTAATGCCATTTGGGTTGTCCAAGGCCCTTAGCACCTTCTTAAGGTTGATGAATGAAGTGCTTAGGCCCTACATAGGTCTGTTTGTGGTTGTATATTTTGATGACATCCTTGCATACAATAAAACTAAGCTTGATCACATTCAGTACCTTAAGCAAGTTTTCACCACCCTCAGAAGCCAGAAACTGTATGGGAAGTTAAAGAAATGTGAATTCTTAGTACCAAGGGTTGTCTTCCTTGGGTATGTGGTTTCCTATGATGGTATTCAAATGGATGAAGCCAAAGTTGAGGCCATTAAATCCTGGCCAGTACCTACCTCAGTCACTGCAGTCAGAAGCTTCAATGGGTTATCTTCCTTCTACAGAAGGTTCACCAGGGATTTCAGCACAATCACGACTCCCCTTACTGAGTGAATGAAGAAGGGCAGCTTCTCCTGGCCTCCTGCAGCACAGAAGGCTTTTGAGACCATCAAGCAAAGGCTATATGACGCACCACTCCTAGCCTTGCCCAACTTTGAAGAATTATTTGAAGTAAAGTGTGATACCAGTGGGGTGGGAATTGGAGTTGTTCTTACACAACTCAGGAAGCCCCTGACCTACTTCAGTGAAAAGCTTAGTGGCCCTAAACTCAATTACTCAACCTATGACAAAGAATTCTATGCCATAGTGAGGGCTTTGAGTCATTGGAGTCACTACTTGAAACCTATGGGTTTTGTCCTGTATTCAGATCATCAGGCCTTGAGGTATCTTAGTAGCCAGCCTAAGCTCAATGCCAAGCATGCCAAGAAGGGAACTGATAATGTAGTGCTAGATGCACTCTCCAGGAGATATGCCCTGATTTTAGTTCTAGGTGCAAAGCTACTGGGATTGTAGTCTATTCAGGCCTACTATCCTGAACACCCAACTTTTCAAGAGTTGGTGAGTAGCACATTAGTCCAGAGACCTTATGTGATGCAAGAAGGTTTTCTGTTCAAAGGAAACAAGTTGTGTATCCCAACCTACCCATTAAGGGATTTGCTAGTGAGAGAAGCCCATGGGGGTTCACTTGCTGGGCATTTTGGTATGAATAAGACCTTGTATATTCTGAAGGAGCATTTTCACTGGCCAAAAATGGGGGAGGATGTGCACAGAGTGGTGTCCAGATGCTCTATTTGCCATAAAGCCAAGAGCTAGTTCCACCAAGGCCTTTATACACCCCTTCCACTTCCACTGAGGCCTTAGGAAGATGTCAGTATGGATTTCATTGTTTCCTTGCCTAGGACACAAAGAGGAAAAGATTCAGTTACAGTGGTGGTAGACATATTCACCAAGATAACCCATTTTGTGTCATGTCACAAGGCTGATGATGCCTCTCACATTGCTAATTTGTACCTGAGAGAGGTCGTCAGATTGCATGGAGTCCCCAAGACCATTGTAAGTGATAGAGACACCAAGTTGTTGTCTCGTTTTTGGAGGAGTTTATTGCATCTGTTGAGTACTAAGCTCCTGTACAGCACCACTTGCCATCCTCAAACTGATGGCCAAACTGAGGTTACCAACAGGACCTTGTCCATTCCTTAGAACCATGGTCTAGAAGAATCTGAAGGAATGGGACCTCAAGCTGCCTCATGCTGAGTTTGCTTACAACAAAACACCCACTAGGGCTACTGGTTGTTCACCTTTTAAGGCATTATATGGGATCAATCCCCTGACTCCCATTGATCTTATTCCTCTGCCCACTGACTGTAAGGTTAGCTTTGAAGCTGAGAATAGAGCTAATGAAATGAAGAAACTTCATGAGCAGATTAGAGCTCACACTGAGAAGTATAATGAAACCTACAAAATCGAAGCCAATAAAAACAAGAAGGGCATGGAGTATCGGCCTGGTGATCTTTTGTGGTTGCACCTCAGGAAGGAGAGGTTTCCAACTAGGAGGAAAAGTAAGCTAATGGCCAGGGGGGTGGACCTTTCAAGGTTCTTGCCAAGGTGGGAGCCAATGCTTATAAACTAGAGCTTCCAGGAGACATGGCTGTTTTCGCCACATTTACTGTGGGTAATCAGAGCCCCTATGTGGATGATGAGATTGAATTTGGGGATTTGAGGGCCAATCCTCCCAAAGGAGGGGAGGATGATGCAAACCAAGGGCTAGAACAAGACCCTCATACTGAACCAGAGAAGGTTGTGCTGCTTAACCACCAGTAAGACCCATTCTATGAGGTAATTCAACTCAGTTTGGAGGCCATTCTGGGGAGGTCCCTACTTTTGTAGACACCCTAGCACTCCTACTGAGCAAGCCAAGTCACTTTTGAGGCTTAAACAACAACCTTAGTTCAGTTATGCTTAACAAAAGAACATCAAACAATCAGCATGCCAGGGTTGTTTCCCTGCTTCTAATAGCTCATGGTCGGCTAAACAAGTCCAATTCCTTTTAATCTGTACCCTAACTCATTTGCCAGCTCATAATTAGCTCCTAAATGATAAAGGTTACTAGATTTTTCCCTAGAATTTTTTATGGTAGCAACAACCTAGCAGCAGATCAACAGCAGCGGCTTAAGGGGAGAATTTTATCCCCTTACTTAGCAGCACGTTTTGGCAAGTCTAAGGGCTTGAAAATGTGTCTAAGTATTTATCCAGCAAGGCCCTAAAGTTGTAGAGTCAGATCCTTTAGCATCAGCTTTTAACCAGCACCAGAATGCAAGAAATACCCTTTTTTCCACTGGATTTCAGTGTATTGTACTTGCTGGCAGGCTTGATTAACTCGATGTAATCAGCTATAAATCCTATCTCAAGGCCATCATTAGCAAGTACTCTGATGGTATTAAGGGTTGACACCTCAGTAATGGAGATAAGCAAGGGGTTTACGTGTCAAGAATCCAGCCAGCAGCTGTTTTAAGTTAGTTTATTTCAGCTTTAGTTTTCTTGTTTTAGCTGGAATCACTAATAGCCATTGATCTTTTTAATTGAGGTTGTGTATTTAAGGCTTGTTTTCACTTGTAATACTCAGATTATTAATGAATGAAAACTCCCTTTGCTGCTTCCAAGCAAAACTCTGTCAAATCTCTCTAACTTTAGCCTGTTTCAGGTGGTGTTGAGAGTGATTCTTTATCTATTCCTTTGGTGCATTTGCTTTCAGGGGTTTAGTGGTGAATCCTTATAGTTCTAGTTTGTGGATTAACTTTCTTTAGCCCAGTTCATCTCTTCCATGTTGAGTTGCTAGCTTTGTTGAACAGTCAGGCCTGCAAGACTCAACATACATCACATCTAGAGGAACCGAAAACGTACAAACATTGAACTTAAACCATAATGTAGCTTAAGAAATCAGATTAACAAAACCGGGCAATTTTTAGTCGTTTAACCGAGATGCACTTCCATGTCTCTTTTCCAGAATTCGAGTCATTGCTTGGACTTTAGAGCTTGCATTGGACCTTGCTACTCTTATTGGACCTTCTTCACTATCTTGGCCTAAGGGGACTCCATCACCCTCCCCTTGTTGAAAAGATTTGATCCTCAAAATCAGCAAGGTAATCATAGGCTTGGTAAGGGCTCAAGTCAGCTACATTGAGCGTAGCTAAAACTCTATCGTCACCTGGTAAATCAACCTTATAAGCATTGTCATTAATATTTTCAAGTATCTGAAATGGACCATCTGCTTGTGGCATTAGCTTGTTCTTCCTTTTTAAGAAAATTTCTGTTTCCTTAAGTGAATCCAAACGAGGTCTCCTGGTTGAAACACCATCTTTTTCCTATGCTTCTTGGCTTGGGCATAGTAGGATGCATTAGTCTTCTCGATTATGCCTTTACCCAACTCATGGAGCTTTTGAATCTCCTCCACTGTAGCAGCTGCATCCGCACTTGGATTTTGGTCTAAAGGCCGTGGGGTAAGATCAAGGGGGCTTAGGGGATCAATCCCATACACCACCTTAAAAGGAGATAGACTAGTTGCCCTGCTTGGAGCTTTGTTTTAAGCAAATTCAGCGTGTGGCAAGAGTAAATCCCAAGCTTTAGTATGAGGTTTAATCAAAGCCCTTAGGAGGGTACCTAGGGTTCGATTTTTCACCTCTGTTTGTCATCAATTTCGGGATGATAGGTGGTACTATGCATGAGTTTAGTACCCAATTCATAAAGTAACCTAAAAATAACTTAAGAACTTTTTATCCCTATCTGAAATAATGGATTTAGGGATACCATGTAATCTGGTTACTTCCATGAAATACAACTCAACAATATGGTTAGCATCGTTTGTCTTGTTGCATGGGATAAAGTGTGCCATCTTTGAAAACCTATCCACCACCACAAATATAGAATCCTTGTTCCTTTGGGTTTTAGGCAAACCCAAAATGAAATCCATGCTTACATCCACCTAAGGTAAGGTAGGTACCGGAAGCGGTGTGCATAAGCCGTGGGGTAAGGTATGACTTTTAGTAGCTTGGGACATTCCACATCTCCTTAGGATGTCTTGAACATTCTTTTCCATTCCAGGCCAGTAATAATGTTCCTTTAACATGGTTAACGTCTTGGATTCACCAAAATGACGAGCAAAGGAACCTCCATGCACTTCTCTGATTAGAAGCTCACAAGTGCTACACTTTGGTACACACAGCCGTGTACCCTTAAATAAAAACCCTTCTTGAATTAAGAAATCTCCTTTGGGTTGCTTGGGAAAAGTAGCAAACAACTCCCTAAAGTCTTCATCTTCAAGATATAAAACTTTTAGATGCTTAAAACCAAGTACACAAGCATCTAATTGGAACAGAAGGAGATACCTTCGTGAGAGAGCATCAGCACCTTGATTGAGCTTTCCAGAGTTATGCTCGATTATAAAGGAAATGACTGGAGAAACTTAACCCATTTAGCTTGATTGTAAAGCCTCATGATTAGAATGAAGAATAAACTCACTTGCAATAAAATAGTGACTCTAAGGCTCTAAACACCTCACGATTGCATAAAACTCTTTATCATAGGTGGAATGGGGTAATTAGGGACTTAGCTAAAGTGGCCCCCATAGAAGAAAAGATAAGGGAATCACGACTCCGATGGTTCGGCCACGTCAAAAGGAGAAGTACGACTGCACCAGTGAGGAGGTGTGAGTTGATCGACCTTCCGGATGGTACGAGAGGAAGGGGTAGACCGAAGAAGAATTTGGATGAGGTGATTAGAGAGGACTTGAAAGTAGTGCGTCTGTCGGAGGACCTGGCTCAGGATAGGAGGCTGTGGCGGGAAAGGATTAGAATCTTAGATGGCAGAGAAGCGTATCTGTAGTTGTCCGCAAGTGCTGTTAGGGGTCTGTCGTGTTCGTATGCAGGTTGTGCCTTTTCTGGGAGTGACGGCAGATGCTTAACGTGGAGTGTTGAGGTACGTTCTTTCAGCTTTCTTTCAGTTTCAGCTTCTTTGGCACCGTTTTGTCTTCTTTAAATGCTTTGCAAGCGCTTTCCTCTATAAAACTCTTTCTCAAAACTTTTTCTCAAAACCTTTTCATGGGTCTCCTGGAATCAACCTCTCTATAGGTAGGAATACCGGTAGAGGTAAGGTTGCCTATAGCTGGATCTCCCCAGACCCCGCGAAAGCAGGACCCACACTGGGAGGTGTTGTTGTTGTTGTTGTATATGTGGAATACTTTCTCGTTGAATCATATAATTCCTTACTAAAGAAGGCTAATGGTTTACCTTGTTGAGTAAGAACACCACCTATACCAACTCCAAAGGCATAGCTTTTAACTTCAAAGACTTTTCCTTCTCTTCAAACTCCTCTTTCATGGCTGTCCACTCGGCTATAGTAATAACCTTACGGTTTGGATAGTCCAAAGCAATGTTCCCAAGTCCTGGACACTTAAAGCACCTTTTGTTGCTCATGGGATTAGGACTGGGTCTATTTGGATGGGCTTGGATCTTTTGTGGAGCTTGGGTTCTTTGTGGAAAGGAAGGGAACAGATTTAGGGGCTTAGAAATGGGATTAGAAGTCCCTTTGTTAAAGGGTGGGTTCCACGTAAAGGGTTTGGGATTTTGAGGTTTAGGGGGCTATCCTGCTTTCTTTTGTTGCTCAACCTTGTGTGCAGGCATGCAAACCTCATCAAAAGTATTTTAAGCTTGCAAATCAACCACATTAGCATACTTAGGATCAATACCTCCTAAGTATCTAACGATTGTTTGCTCTTGGGGCTCTTGGAGATCACACTTGATTACAAGTTTCTCAGACTCACATGTACACTCTTCAACATTTAGATTACCTTCAGTAAAGTTATGGAGTTGAGAATAACAATCTTGGACATAGGTTGGGGGTAGAAATCAAGCCTTAAGCTTAGATTTCATCTTCTCCCAAGTTATGATCTTAGACCTTCCTTCCCCAACCCGTTTGGCACACAAGTTAGTCCACCAAAGGGAGGCATATTTTATGAGCCTTAAATCCACTAACCTAACATTCTGGCCTTCTAGAATATCCTTGTACTCAAAAACACGTTCAACTATATGTAACCAATGAAAGAACTCTTGAGGATCAAGCTTGCCTTCAAATCCTGTGATTTCAACCTTGAAATAATTGGTGTTTGCTTGAAACCTTGGTTCTGGTGTAGCCATTCTCAAGGGTTCATTCTCACTAGATGAATCCACATTGTGGCTAAGGACTTGTTCTTACCTCCTAGGATCAGATTGGAGGGGTTCTTTATTCATTTTTTTGCTTTTGTTTCAAAACTACTCCAAGTTGCTTCCTTAAGTTATCATTTTGAGCTTGCGTTTCTTGGTCACGTTGAACTCCCTCATTGAGTTTTCTCATTAACAACTCATTTTGGGCAGAAAGCGATTGGCAATTCTTCATAACTGCCTTAAATTTCTCATCCAAACATGTACTAGAACTCATGGTGTATACGGTTAGTATTTGAGCTAGAATGGGGATTATGTTTGGAATTGAAATGGGGAAACGATTCTAGGAAGTGGAGGGAATACCAGGCTAAGGACAAACCAAAGCTCTTATACCAAATATGATGTAAAGCTTATGGGAAAACACTCACACTCAAGGGATTGCAAATGGACTAGCTAAGAATTCACGGCTCTTAACTTGAACTCATTTGAGTTCGAAACTGAAAGTGAACTAAAGGATGGTTCTAAACGTGAAACATGGATATAGAAACACCATTAAGATCAAGGATAGGGCCCTTAAACTATTATTAAGATACAGAAATATCACTTAATCAAGTATAAGACTGCACTTGACGAGCACTCTAACCGACCTAATTAGAGATAAGCAAGTTTAGTGTTTAGGAGGAATGAAAGCAATGCTCTCAATTATGGTTTTCAATTGATATCCAAATTATGAATTACAAAATGAACCTTGAAGGCCTTATACACAAGGCCTAAGGCAAGCAAAACCAGCAAAGGAGGTTTCCTCCTTATGAAGGAAATCCCTTAATTAAGCTTAGCTAGCTTTCAATGCTAATATAGTCACAAAGCTTGTTTAACTTAACCTAATTACATTCTAATCATTAAATAAGGAGAAACAAATTATCATACTTAACATTAATACCCTTAATTAGCTTAATACATCAGTTTTACTAGTGAGAAGGGGAGAAAAGTACCCATAAAGTGCTTTCTCTTTTCGACTGGCTAATCCAGATGCAAGGTGTCATTTCCTCCTTTTTTTTCTCATTGGCTAAGCACTTTCTAGGACTGATTTGCAGCTCATGATGGTGGTTTTTGTAGCCTTGAACATGATTAGCTAGTAAATAAGCAACCAAGTAGCTGAGGAAACCCTTGGAGGATGGAAATACACCTAGCTGCTTCACCAGGTTCCAGAAGCCACATTCTCTCGATTTTTGCCCTTTTTTTATCCAACAAAAAATGAGCATGATTTTAATTTAGGCCATAGTGGGATACCTTAGGGTGTGTATAAGCGCCCCAGCACGGACATCAACATTATGATGCGTTTAAGTGAGAGAATTCCACTGAAACTTTTAATCGTTCAGTTTTGGACCAATTTTGGCAGTCTTCACAAAATGGCTTGATTTCTTCACTTAGATATAACATGATTAACTTTAATTGCTCATACCTGAAAGTTAACATCCAGAAGAACCAAAAAAATGCAAAAATATTAAACTTAAACCACAATATAGCTTAAGAAATTATATGAACAAAACCGGGTACATTCTGGCCGTGTAACCCAGAATCACCTCCTTGAATCTTTTGCAAAATCTGAGTCGATGCTTGGATTTTGGACCTTGCTAGAATCATTGGACCTTCTTCTAGGTCATGGCTTACGGGGACTCCATCACACTTGTTTCAAGTAATTTATTTTCTCTTGGTAGGAGGTCTTTATGGGTGAAAATGGAGCACCCAATTGAAAGCACAACTTGAGTTAAAGTTAGTTCGAAAGTTTGGCATACTTCTTGATTTGTAGCCATATCTTTTGTTTCCTTCCACTCATTTTAGGATATTTGTTTCCACTTGGCAGAGCTCTTTGTGGGAGAAGTTAATGCCCCAAATGAGCGAACAATTACATTCAAAGTTAGTTCTCACGTTTGGCTAGTTTGTTTATATGCAACCACCTTTTGTTCCCTTGTACTGGTTCTAGGTCATTTGTTTTCTCTTGATAAGAGCTCTTTATGGACAAAAATGCAGTCCAAATGAAAAGAAAACTAGTTTTAAAGCCAGTTTTGTGTTCGGTTTAGTTCCTTATTTATAGCCAAGCCTTTTTTGTTTATTCGTAGCCATATTTATTCATAAGAGTGAGTGACCCATATGGATGTGAACTCTTCCCAAGTGAAGTTTGAGCTACAAAAGAAAAGAAAGCTATTGTTAGGTTTAGTTCCTAACTTTGGCTTACTTCTTGATTTCTAGCCAAACCTTTCATTACATGGTACTCATCCTACGGCATCTGTTTCGCGCTTCTGAAAGCTCTTTGTGGGAAAATAAGGGCCCACATGAAAACACAAGTAGAGCTATTACTAGTTTTTTAGTTTGGATGCCACATATCCCATGCAAAAAGTATGCATGATCCGAATTTTCTTTCATGGATGGAAATCGGGCTGTAGCCTGCACGGTTTGAAAAAATGAGCTGGTTCTCCAACTTGCACTTGACTTAACTTTAATTGCTCAACTGGAGCACGTAGATAACATCTTAGGGAACCAAGATATGTAAAAAATTGGGACTTAAACCTCATGGAGGACTAAGTAATCAGATATACAAAACCTAGGGTAAAATTATTTTGTACCCATTTGATATTCTCGTAAAATGTGGGTGATTATTTGGACCTTGGAAGATGAATTGAGACTTATTAGACTTGTTTGAATATCCTCACTTTCATGGCTCGGTAGGACTCCATCATCCTCCCCTTGTTGAAAAGATTTGATCCTCAAATCTACTAGGTAGTCATCTAGAAGGTAAGGGCTTAAATTGGCCACATTGAGTGTGGCTGAAACTCCAAAGTCCCTGATGTATCACACTAGGACAGGAAGGGAATGAAAGGAAAGCTCAAGGTTATGGAGAGAGGAAGGTGAAGGTGACGTGGGGAAGAGATGATTTGTGCTTGAAAAGGAAATGGGAAACTGGAAACTAGAAGAATTAATAAAACTAAAACAACTCTTAGATACAGATTTCACCACTAAGAATTGTTTAAGGCCCCTTAATCTTTGATTAGGATATAGATTTTACCACCTAATTAAGACCAAGACTCACTTGAACACCACTTTAATTGGCTAAATTAGAGATAAGCAAGTAGAGAATCCAAGGTAACAACACCGAGGAGTTTTAAACTCAACTTCAAATTTCAAATGTCCATCACTGAGTACAAACTAAATAGCCATGCTAATCATAATGGCATGCCTAAGGATTTTCCTTGCTCATTAGGTAATAATTACGAGATTACTTAATCATTAGGAAACTTACTAAGCATGCTTACTTAACTAAAGTACAGTTTATCCCTAAACTTTGATAAATGTGTACAAAAGCTTAAATAATTAACAAAATGATTATCTAAAATATATTCTTGATAATCCTAGGCTGATTGATCCTATTTTCTTCCCTATGAAGGAAATCATCGACGGCTGCCACATCAGAAGAGCTGGGCTTGTACAAGCTTGCCACTTCACTCCATGGTGTTCGAATTCTAGCTTGCAAAGTGGCTCATTCTCTTCAATCCACGTGGCACTCTCTCATTGAATGGGTCAAACAGTTACTAATCATTAGTAGACAGCCAAGAAAACACAAAGGTTGGTGGAGAAAACCAACCTTAGAGCATTTACGCTCTTGCGAAGCAACCGATTGTGGGCAGGCGCATGTGGCTCGGTCTTTATTGCTATTGTGCCACTTCAATTTGATGACTAATCTTAGGTTTCCTTCCATAAGGGGAAACCTCAAGATGTCAACCCCCCCCCCATTTAAGAAATCTCAATTTGCACCTGATTAGGTGGCTCAATTAGCCTAATTAATCTAGCCGTGCATTCTTGGGCTTCAATTAGGCCGCTTGGCAAAATGGGCTGGACTGGACATCTTATCGTGCTTTCCTTGGAGTTTCTTGGTATACATGGACTCTTGACATCCTAATCTAGGTAAAAAAAAAATAAGTACACAATTTGGATTTCATTTAATCTAGAAAATAATGAAAACAAAATCGGGTATATGTGAAGGGGGCAGGCCGTGTATGATCTCCTTTTCAGCTTGCAAAACGGAACTTGTGCCTTGCACTTGGACTTGGTTGCTTGGACTACCTTAACTAGGAGGACTTTATGGAGACATTTCAGATTGATTTTCATCATGCTCCCCTTGTTTGACAGGATTTGACCTGAAGTTACACAGGTAGTCATCTTCTTCATATAGGCTCAAATCGGCTGCGTTGAATATAGCTGAAACTCCATAGTCCCCAGGGAGATCGGCCTTATACACATTTTCGTTGGTGCATTCTTGGATCTCAAGTGGACCATCTGCTCTTGGCATCATTTTGTTTTTGCATCTCAGTAGAAAACGCTCATTCTAGAGATGGATCCACAATAAATCGCCTAGCTGGAACATCTTCTGCTTCTTTTTCCTGTTTGCGTCAACAGAATAGGATAGGTTAGATTGCTCAATTTTATTTCTAACCTGCTCATGCAACTTCTGAATTTCCTTGACTCGTTGATCGACATCTGCATTAGGCTTTTGATCAAGAGGGCATGGTGTTAGATCTAAGGGCGTTATGGGGTCAATCCCATATGCTACCTTAAATGAAGACACACCCGTTGCTCTGCATGTTGTACTGTACTTGAGTTTCGTACACAACTTCTTCCACAGGGTAACCCAAAAATGACTTAGAAACTTAGTATCTTGATCTGAAACAATATATCGAGGATTACCATGTAGTCTGGCCACTTCTTTAAAATACGGCTCTGTAATATTAGTAGCATCATTAGTTTTCTCGCGGGCTATAGAGTGGGCCATCTTCGAGAACCGGTTTACCACCATGAATATCGAGTCCTTGCCCCGCTGTGTTCTAGACAAGCCTAGAATGAAATCCATGTTCACATCGACCCAAGGCTGGGTTGGTACTGGTAACGGTGTATATCGCCATTGCGCGAGTAAGTGACTATTAGCCACTTGACACGGTGCTCACCGCTTTAACAAGTCTTGCACATCTTTCTGCATCCCAGGCCAATAATAATGTTCTTTCAGAATGGTAAGAGTTTTGTTCTCACCATAGCGTCCGACTAAAGAACCGCCATGAACTTCTCGAATTAGAAGCTCCCAGGTGTTGCATTTAGGTATACATAGGCGTGCACCCTCAAATAGAAATCCTTCTTGAATCAAATAATCATCTTTAGGGTGCTTTTGACACACACCGTATAGCTCCCCAAAGTCTTCATCTTCAGAATATAACAATTTTAGATGCTCAAAACCCAGAACACAAGCATATAACTGGAACAGTAATAGATATCTCCTAGACAAGGCATCAATGCCTTTATTCAACTTCCCTTATTTATGCCGAATAGTGAAATTGTAACACCCCTAGCCCCTAGGGTCAGGAGCGTTACGTTTTCCTATT
>JACYFF010031959.1:59974341-60108207 GCA_017589665.1 Selenicereus undatus | reverse complement strand
TAGGTTTTACTAACGCAAAAACGCGTCACGAACAACTTAGCATAAAATAAGGTACGCGGACCTTACAGAAATGAAGGGATTGGAGGTACTCAACCAATTTGGCTTGCCTGGAGTTTAATTTGTGCTGGTCTTGAATATACTTTAAAGCATCGTGATCAAAATGTAGTATAAACTCACTGGCCATAAGATAGTGACTCTAATGCTTTAAACACCGAACAATGGCATAAAATTCTTTGTCTTAAGTTGAGTATTTTCACCTTGAATCACAACTTGTCACTAAAGAAGGCTAGTGGTTGCCTTCCTGAGCAAGAACTCCACTAATAATAACGCCAGAAGCATCGCACTTGACCTCGAACACTTTATTGAAACAGGGAAGAGCTAACACTAGAGCTTGCGTTAAGTTTCTTTTCACATGTTCAAAGGATGCTTGTGCTTTAGGGGTCCATCTAAATGACGTGCCCTTAAGCACCTCGACCATTGGCACCGTAATGGTGTTGAAATTCTGAATGAAATGCCGATAAAGGGAAGCGAGTCCGTGAAAACTACGTACATCATGAATACTATTCTACATGGGCCAACTCCGAATTGCTTCAATCTTTACATCATCAGCTTCAATACCTTAAGAAATTATGATATACACTAAAAACGTTACCTCAACGGTGAAAAAGGAACACCTTTTGAGATTCCGCATATAACTTTTCACATTCCAGCACCTTCATAATTTCTGTTAAATGATCTTAATGCTCTCGTTCATTTTTGCTAAAGATCAATATATCATTGAAATAAATGATAACGAACTTGCCAATATGAGGTTTAAATACTTGATTCATTAACCTCATAAAGGTGCTCGGAGCATTTGACAAACTGAACGACATCACAAACCATTCGAATAAACCACCCTTTCTCTTGAAAGCGGTTTTCCACTCGTCAACTTCTCTGATTCTGATCTGATAGTAACCGCTTTGAAGATCAATCTTGGAGCATACCCTCAAGCCATGTAACTCGTCAAGCATATCTTCGAGCCTCGGTATTGGATACCAGTATTTGATATTGATTTTATTGATAGCTCGACTATCGGCACACATGCGCATACTCCTGTATTTCTTTGGTACAAGGAGTGCTGGTGCGGCGCACGGGCTAAGAGATTCCTGAACTAATCCTTTGGCCATTAACTCTTTCACTTGCTTCTGAATCTCAGAAGTGTCTTTTGGGTTCATTTGGTATGCTGGTTTTTTTGGAAGAATTGATCCTAAAATAAGATTGATATGATGCTTGATATCCCGTTTCGGTGGTAATCCAAAGGTCTTTAGGAAATACATGACTAAACCATTTGAGCAACGATTTAGCTATTGGATGGTTTGGCAGGGGCGATTCAGATTCTTCTTGGGTCGGTAGAATCCACTCTCTGAAAGCTTAAAATTCATAATAATAAGCTTTTAGTAAGGGCTCACTGCAGGCAAACAACATATCCGACTTTCGGGGCGTTTTTGTGGTTTTTGTTTAGAAAGCTAGGACGGTGCTAACGACACCAAAGCTGATCTTCTTTCCTCCATTAGGAAAGGAATAGATATTCAGAAACCCATTATGCATTACTTTGTGATCGTACATCCAAGGTCGACCTAAGAGAATATGATATACATCCATCGAGATCACATCACACCATAATTCCTCTCGATATGTTTTCCTGATTGAGAATGAAATCAAACATCGGGAATTGACTTGAAGACCTTCACTCTGATTGAGCCATTAGATATTATATGGGTGAGGATCTGTCGTGGCCTGGAGGCCTAGTTTCTTGATCATGCTCAATAATATGACGTTAGCACAGCTGCCTTCTTCAATTATCAATGAGCATTCTTTGGGTTCAATAGTGCAACAGGAATGAAAGATGTTTTCCCATTGTTCATCCTTAACTCGACGTTGATTGCTTAGTACCCTTCGAAGTATTAGCATCTCTCCTTAATCTGCATCTTCAACAACTTCCTCCTGGTCGTCCTCCTATTCTTCGTCTTAGTTCTCTTTCTGTTCTTCCTCATGATTTTCCTCCCTTATTCCATCCCATTCAACAAGAGTGATTATTCTTTGATTTGGGCAATTAGAAGAAATATGCCCAAGTCCCTGACGCTTGAAACAATGTTAATTGCTCATCGGGAACTGGGTTGATCGCTGTTGAATTGGTGGTGGCCGTGGCTAGGGAAATGATAGTCGTAGCATAGGCTGGTTCTTTGAGGAGTTTGGGTTGTTTGTGGCGGACGGGAAGACGACATTTGTGGGTTTGGTCTAGGAGGGAAATTCAGACTCCCCTTGTTAAAAGGTAGGGTATGAATTGGAGGTTTCAGAAAATCATGTTTGAATAGCTTGTTTTGACGTTTTGCTCGACATTATGCGTCAACACGCATACTTCATCAAACTTGGTGTACTACTGCAGTTCCACAACATTAGAATACTTAGGATCAAGGCCACTCAAGTATCTAACAATTATTTGCTCTTCAGGCCCCTGAATGTCACATTTGATTAGGTGCTTTTCGAATGCTCTGGTGTATTCCTCAATAGTTAGATTCCCCTGAATCAGATTATGCAACTGGGAATAATTGTCTTAGAGATACGTAACTGGAAGAAACTGGGACTTTAATTGGACTTCATTTTCTCCTAGGTTCGAATCTTGCCTTTTCTGTTCCTAGTTCGCTTGGCACAAAGGTTCGTCTAGCAGAGGGACGCATACTTTTGTAATCTAAGAGCAAACAACTTCACTTTCTTGTCTTCTAGAATGTCCCCATAATCGAAAATCATTTGGCGGTATGTAGCCATTCCATAAACCCATCAGGATCTAACTTACCCTCAAACTCCGGAATTTCAAGCTTGAAATCTTTAGTGTTGTTGGAGGTCCTTCTTCACCTGATGAACTAACCAAATTATTTGCTTCTTCATTGCCATGAACAGATGCAGTTGGACTTTTAAGAGCCCTCTGTTTCTGTTTTATGTGATTTCCCAGCTGTTTTCTGAAGTACTCGTTCTGCTTCTCCAACGTTTCGATCTGATTCTTCAATTCAACATTAGAGGACGTCAGAGCTTCGAAATTCTTCAAAAGAGTTTTGAACTTTTATTCAAGAGTAATGATACTCATCTTGAAGGATGAACTCAAACCAAGGCTAATCTTTTTTTGTGTTTTAGAAATTTTGTGGCGTGACAGAGAGAGAGAGAATGTGTGAGGTTTTGATTTCAGGCCAAGAATGAAACTTAGCTTTGATTCCAAAATTGATGTATCACATTAAGACAGAAAGGGAATGAAAGTAAAGCTCAAGGTTGCAGAGAGAAGAAGCTGAAGGTGGCGTGGGGAAAAGATGGTGTGGGCTTGAAAAGAAAACGGGAAACTTGAAACTGCAATAATCAATAAAACTGAATCAACTCTTGGATACAAATTTCACCACTAAGAATTATTTCAACAGCCTTGATCTTTGATTAGGATACAGATTTCACCACTTAATTAATACCAAGACTTACTTGAACACCTAAAGCAAATTACATGCCTACTCAATCCCAAAAGAGCTCCCAAATCCTCCTTAATGCTCATAAGCTTCATCAAAGGGGGCCTGGTCAATGTACTGATTTGGAGCTCCAATTCCAACCTCATTCTAAGCCCTTTGGATGTGTTACTCTCATCATTTGGGACCATCAAGAGTCCTCCTAAGGGTTTTATGCATCAAAATGGAGTTAAACCCTTGGCAAGAATAAAGGAAGGACAAAACAGTTGGTTATGCTTCCACAACCGGCTAGACAGAATGTAGTCCAAGTTTGCCCCCCTTTTGGAGATAGTTCCTGTGAAGCCTGTCGAGAGCTACAAATTTAACCACTACTTCGGTTATTAAATAATTTTTATAGCATAGGGAAGTAGGGATCGATCCACGAGGAAAGATTGTTGTAAATCGCTAGCTTAATCCTAAGTGATTTTACTAATTCAATTTATTAAATCAAAACTTAATAATTCTAAAACAATTAAAATCTAATGAATAAAAATCTAGAAAATAATTATGCTCCCAAATATTATGAATCATATTCTGGAAATAAAACAGTAAAATATTTCCTGAATAATCCAAAAAAATAAAATCAGAATAGTAACTGAAATTTTAATAAAAACTCAAAACAGCAACTAATAATCAGAAAAATAAATATTAAAATTGTCAAACAATAACCTAAAATATTATACTTAAACTGGACAGGTTTATAACTTCAGAATACTGTCAGATTAATTTCAGGAAAATTAAATCAGAAACTTACTGCAGAATAAACAAGCACAAAATTTAATCTGAAATTAAAAATAAAATAATCTGGATGAATAAAAATACGAAAATAATTAAGAAAATTGCCCTAATTCTAGGACACAACTTTCTGAACCAAGAAAATACTTAATAATCGTAAATTAAAATTAAAAATTGAAATTTTCAGAATTAATTGCCTAAAAATCTGCACATATCAATTTCACACAATAATTCTCAAATATTATCAAATAAATTCCAAAAATCACGAAATGGAATATGAGCATACTAGGACACTTTATAAACCCTAGGAATTAATAAAAATCTAAAAATAACAAAAATAACTAATTTTAGTCTAAGTTCAAACAAACCGGTAATTAAATACTATGACTCAATCTAAAATTATAACCACTCCAAAAATCAAACTCTAAGCTATCTAAAATTACCTAGACACTCTTAAAATACTATAATTTTTGGGGGGGGTTGATTGAAATTATATTCAAGCTAGTAAAAATAGAACAAAAATTAACAAACTAATCAAATTAATTTTAAGCAACAAATAATAATCAAAAGTCATCAAATTTATGAAAGATACTTAGTATAATCTCAATCCACCATGCAAATTAATATTTATCATTAACACATAAGTTAATTTCATTCATGAGTTAAACTGTAGAAGATATCCACCAGCGGTTCTTCCTCGTTTTTCCTTAGATTCTAGTTTACTTAGGTCCAGTTCTAATATAAACCCTACTAATTTGATAACCTTTACACCAGCGCAAAAATTTAACCAAATTAGAGCATTAAAAATTAGAAAAACATCATTTAACACTTTGTAACCAATTTACCAGCAAATCGATTTAACAAAGATCTAAAGCGATTACCTAATTAAAACAGAAGATTTTGAGCCATCCATGATTAATTAGGGTGATATCTAGGCCTAAAAGATTATAACTTTTACGTATTACAGTCTTCTAAACTATCAATCGAAATTGTATTTAATCAACTAGTATGCATTCTAATCGATTTAACACAAATTTCATGAACGATAAACACTAATCGCTAAAGAATCATGAATATAAATCAACTAGGCAATAAAGCATAAGGCTTGTTTCAAAATAGTAAATTTAGCATGGCTTCAAGAAGATTATACTAAGCATACAAAAAAAATTACTCACTCATATTAGAAATTAACGTACATGAATTACCCAATTAATTCATGTTTAATAACTAAATTTATAAAATAAATAACTAAACCTATAAAATAAAAGGGAAAAAAACAATATTACTACTTGAAAGATGGTGAGGCATCTGATGATGACTTTGATGATGATGTCGATCGATGGTGATGATGGAGGTGTTGGTGAGGGATTTACGTGAAAATGATAGTGCTTTGGTGATGATGATTATATGTGGTGGTGATGGAGATTGAATAATATGAGGAGGTGGAGATGAAGAAGATTTTTTTGAGGGGTTAGGCGTTTATTTCTGAGGATGGTAGGCTGATGCTGATGATAGGTGTTGATGAAGATGTGTTGGTGGGAAGGGAGAAGGATTATGCGTGGGGTTTGTGATGATAAAGATGGGGCGTTAGGAAGAAGCTGATGAGGGGGCAGTGGAGGGAGAGTTGAAGCTGATGATGTATGATGAAGAGAAATAGGGGGGTGAAGGTGGAGGTGTAGGCGTGGGTTTATGGTGGTGTGAGGAGAGGTAGGGTAGGTTTATTAATAGGATGAGAGTTTAGGGTTTTTGCTTAGGTTTTGTTCTCCTCTTTTCCTTAGATTTCTTCTTCTCCAAGAATTGTAGCTTTTTACCAATTCTTGAAACCCTAGCCCAGTATAATAATTACGAAAATAATAATTCCCATAATTATTATTTTTGAACCGTCTTGTAGCCAAGTGTGTAAAACCCGAGCTTCTACGCTCTCTCTTCTTCTCTTTATTAAATTAATACCATCCCTGAAAAATATACAAAACAAAACAAATTAAACGAAATAATATATATAATATATTCAAAATAATTATAAAAATAATGCATGAATTTTGACTTAACAAAATCCTCCACAGTTAGACTTTGGACGTCCTCGTGCAAGGAAATCTTAGACTCGACCTAAAGTTGACGTCCTTTCTTTTCTTATAAAATCATGCATACTTATGATATTCATACTAGGTCTGGGCTTGCTTTAGAAAAACAGTGTTATTGAATTAATTAGTTTTTTTTCTTTAATAAGTGAATACCGACTAAACATCCAACTATCCTTAGAGAGTTTATTCATCAGTCTCACAACATTTTCATAGTGAAGTAACAAGATCAATAATTATCCATATCTTTTTTATTATGCATACACCAATCAAGATGTTGAAAAAGAATTTAAGATGGAAAAATTTGGGCATGGTCTGTCTATAGAGACAATTGAACTAGGTAGAATAACTTCATTAAATTTGATCCTAAACTTGCCTTGTATTTATTTTCCTCTTCTTCTTTTGTTCAAACTCCAATTACGCACATATTCGAGACCCATATAGGGTCTTAGAATATAAACACTCCCTATCTCTCACTCACCCGAATAGCGGTGCTGGAGCAAATAATTAATTTTATTATTAGCTCACTAGTATGGGCAGCAAGCTTTCCAGTGGCAATATTGCCTCAAAGGGTAACACCTAGTAGCGCATGCCTCAAAGGAGTACTTGTCATTCCCAACTTTGACTCTCTTTTCTCTCTGTTTTTTTTTTTTTTTTTTTTACATAGATGACAAATAAACAAGTAAAATCACAATTTTAATGAGTTATTCAACTAATTCAATAGTCTAGGAGATGGGTCAGGTCATTTTATTGCCTTTAAATCGGATATAATATATGACCAAATAAGATGGATAATCAAGAGAGTTACTCATTAAAAAGATGTATGAGGATGAACTCAAAATTCTCTAAAGGATAACTATTATGCCTAGAAGTCTTCACTTATAAAAGAATAAACTATAAAATAGCTAAAAAAAAATTTCTAACCAAGCTAGCCTAGCATAAACTCATATCATGCATTATTTATAAGAAAAGAAATTTTTGCTTTTTCAATTTTCTACTTTTTTTTTCAAGAATAAATACTACAGAAATTAAATGCAGGATGCACCCCCCCACACTTAATTCATGCATTGTCCCTAATGCATGCAAAAAGAAAGAAATAATAAAAAAATAAAAGCAAAAGTAAATAGGAACTACCCTGAAAACATTGGGTTGCCTCCCAACCAGTGCCTTTGTTTATAGTCGTTAGGCTCGACTTCATGAAGCTCATGGATCCTCTAGTTGGATCTCTTCCAGTAACTCATCATTAATCTGGTAAGGAACTTTTTGAAACTCAACATGATCAAAACTCTTAGTAAGCACAGTCAAAAATTTATCCTCATTGGACAATTCATAAATTCTTGGGGCAATTCAGCAATAACATCAAGTGCATATACGTAACTCACATCAGCAGGGAATCTCATGACATCAAAAATATTAAATTTAATCACTTCACCATCAAATTCCATGGTTAATGCTCCTTCATTCACATCAATTTTAGTCCTAGCTATTTTTAAAAATGGTCTGCCCAGCAAGATGGGAATATCATGGCATGCATTGCCCATGTTCAGCACATAAAAATCAGCAGGAAACACTAATTCATTCACTTTAACCAAAACATCCTCTAACACTCCATCAGGGTAAGTGTTGCTCCTATCAGCTAATTGAATCACTATGCCAGTTTTCTTTAATTCGCCTAGGTTCAGTTTGTCATAAACAGATCTAGGCATGACATTAATAGAGGCACCTAAATCAAGCATAGCTTTGCCAAAGCAAAGGTTTCCTATTTTGCAAGGAATAGAAAACACACCAGGGTCTTAACACTTAGGGGGAAGTTTTCTTTGAAAAATAGCAGACACATTTTCCCCTACACTTACCTTTTCATTCCCTACTAATTTTCTTTTAGTAGTACATAATTCTTTCAAGAATTTAGCATAACGAGGCACCTGTCTAATGGCATCAAGGAGAGGTATGTTGATCTCTACCTTCCTAAATGCCGCTAAGATATCTTGGTTAGCCTCATTAACCTTTGAAGTAGGGCTTCTAAATCAACTAGGAAAAGGTGGAATGGGCTTATAAGGTTCTGTTTTCTTCTCTCCTATTTCCTTAGTAGTTGGCTTAGATTCTGTCTCTAACCCTGGTTCAGTTCCCTTGACCTCTAAATCAGGCTCAACCTCTCTAGTCTTCCTAGGCTCTTGTAACTCTTTCCCACTCCTAAGTATTATGGCACTAACATTCTCCTTAGGGTTAGGTAAGGCTGAGATGGAAACTTATTTTGCATTTGAGCCTGCAAGTTGCTAACTATGATATCAGTTGCAGTTTGTCTCTCTTGAACTTGCTTAAGAGTAGTTTCCATACTCTGGAACCTATCATCCATTTTCTTGAGGACTTGTTCTAGGAGGAGATTAGTCCTATCCTGATTAGAAGATTGACGAGATGTTTGGTCAAAACCAAGTGGATTGGTTTTAGGGCCATACCTAAGATTAGGGTGGTCTCTCCATCCTTCATTATAAGTATTTGAATAGGGGTCATACCTCCTTTGATTTTGGTTAGAGTAAAGAGCATTAACGCTACCATGTTGTAGAGTAGGACATGCATCAGTAGGGTGCCCCTCTAGACAACAAATACCACATACTACTGCTTTTTCAATACCCCCAGTAACAATCTTATTTAACATAGCAGTAATATAAGATAACTGATTTTCTACATATAAACCAGAACCAATCTCATTGACCCTTTTGACTTGTGATTCCCTAGCACCAAACTGTTGAGTATTTTGGGCTATTAGATAAAATAAATTTCTAGCCTCTGCTGGCGTTTTATTAACTAGAGCCCCCCCACTGGCAGCATCAACCATATTACGGTCCATAGGAAGTAAACCCTCATAAAAATATTGAATCAATAGCTGTTCAGTTATTTGATGTTGGGGACAACTAGCATATAGTTTATTAAATCTTTCCCAGTATTCACAAAAAGTTTCCCCATTCATTTGCTTGATTCCACATATTTCTTTCCTAATAGATCCGATACGGGATGCAGGAAAAAACTTTTCTAGAAACGATTTATGCAATGCAGTCCATGTAGAAAAAGATCCAGCAGACATATAATATAACCAGTCCTTAGCATTACCAATCAAAGAAAAAGGAAAGGCCCTTAGTCTAATTTGGTCCTCAGGAATTCCTTCAGGCACCATAGCAGAACAAGTAATAAGGAATTCACTAATGTGTCTATAGGGGTCCTCTCCAGCCAATCCATGAAACTTAGGTAATAAATTAATAAATCCTTAGTTTAATTTCAAAGGCTTATCTAAAACAGCATAGGTAATGGACATTGGTTGAGTTTCTAAGTTAGGAGCAGCAAGTTCTCGAAGAGTAGACATGCTTACCTCTTTAATCTTAAGACTTGCTAGCAATCTGCAAAAAATCAAAACAAAAACGAAGCAAAAAAAAAGTAGTAAAATTAAGTAGAAGTAAACTAGCAATTTAATTTTCTTTCCCCGGCAACGGCGCCAAAATTTGTGAAGCCTGTTGAGAGCTACAAATTTAACCACTACTTCGGTTATTAAATAAATTTTATAGCATAGGAAAGTAGGGATCGATCCACGAGGAAAGATTGTTGTAAATCGCTAGCTTAATCCTAAGTGATTTTACTAATTCAATTTATTAAATCAAAACTTAATAATTCTAAAATAATTAAAATCTAATGAATAAAAATCTAGAAAATAATTATGCTCCCAAATATTATGAATCATATTCTGGAAATAAAACAGTAAAAATATTTCCTGAATAATCCAAAAAAATAAAATCAAAATAGTAACTAAAATTTTAATAAAAACTCAAAACAGCAACTAATAATCAGAAAAATAAATATTAAAATTATCAAACAATAACCTAAAATATTGTACTTAAATTGGACAGGTTTATAACGTCAGAATACTGTCAGATTAATTTCAGGAAAATTAAATCAGAAACTTACTGCAGAATAAACAAGCACAAAATTTAATCTGAAATTAAAAATAAAATAATCTGGATGAATAAAAATACGAAAATAATTAAGAAAATTACCCTAATTCTAGGACACAACTTTCTGAACTAAAAAAATACTTAATAATCGTAAATTAAAATTAAAAATCGAAATTTTCAGAAATAATTGCCTAAAAATCTGCACATATCAATTTCACACAATAATTCTCAAATATTATCAAATAAATTCCAAAAATCACGAAATGGAATATGAGCAGACTAGGACACTTTATAAACCCTAGGAATTAATAAAAATCTAAAAATAACAAAAATAACTAATTTTAGTCTAAGTTCAAACAAACCGGTAATTAAATACTACGACTCAATCTAAAATTATAACCACTCCAAAAATCAAACTCTAAGATATCTAAAATTACCTAGACACTGTTAAAATACTATACTTTTGGGGGGGGGGGTTGATTGAAATTATATTCAAGCTAGTAAAAATAGAACAAAAATTAACAAACTAATCAAATTAATTTTAAGCAACAAATAATAATCAAAAGTTATCAAATTTATGAAAGATACTTAGTATAATCTCAATCCACCATGCAAATTAATATTTATCATTAACACATAAGTTAATTTCATTCATGAGTTAAACTGTAGAAGATATCCACCAGCGGTTCTTCTCCGTTTTTCCTTAGATTCTAGTTTACTTAGGTCCAGCCCTAATATAAACCCTACTAATTTGATAACCTTTACACCAGCGCAAAAATTTAACCAAATTAGAGCATTAAGAATTAGAAAAACATCATTTAACACTTTGTAACCAATTTACCAGCAAATCGATTTAACAAAGATCTAAAGCGATTACCAAATTAAAAGAGAAGGTTTTGAGCCATCCATGATTAATTAGGGTGATATCTAGGCCTAAAAGATTATAACTTTTACATATTACAGTCTTCTAAACTATCAATCGAAATTGTATTTAATCAACTAGCATGCATTCTAATCGATTTAACACAAATTTCATGAACGATAAACACTAATCGCTAAAGAATCACGAATATAAATCAACTAGGAAATAAAGCATAAGGCTTGTTTCAAAATAGTAAATTTAGCATGGCTTCAAGAAGATTACACTAAGCATACAAAAAAATTACTCACTCATATTAGAAATTAACGTACATAAATTACCCAAATAATTCACGTTTAATAACTAAATTTATAAAACAAATAACTAAACCTATAAAATAAAAGGGAAAAAAACAATATCACTACTTGAAAGATGGTGAGGCGTCTGATGATGACTTTGATGATGATGTTGATCGATGGTGATGATGGAGGTGTTGGTGAGGGATTTTACGTGAAAATGATAGTGCTTTGGTGATGATGATTATATGTGTTGTTGATGGAGATTGAATAATATGAGGAGGTGGAGATGAAGAAGATGTTTTTGAGGGGTTAGGCGTTTATTTCTGAGGATGGTAGGCTGATGCTGATGATAGGTGTTGATGAAGATGTGTTGGTGGGAAGGGAGAAGGATGATGCGCGGGGTTTGTGATGATGAAGATGGGGCGTTAGGAAGAAGCTGATGAAGGGGCAGTAGAGGGAGAGCTGAAGCTGATCATGTATGATGAAGAGAAATAGGGGGGGTGAAGGTGGAGGTGTAGGCGTGGGTTTATGGTGGTGTGAGGAGAGGTAGGGTATGTTTATTAATAGGATGAGAGTTTAGGGTTTTTGCTTAGGTTTTGTTCTCCTCTTTTCCTTAGATTTCTTCTTCTCCAAGAATTGTAGCTTTTTACCAATTCTTGAAACCCTAGCCCAATATAATAATTATGAAAATAATAATTCCAATAATTATTATTTTTGAACCGTCTTGTAGCTAAGTTTGTAAAACCCGAGCTTCTACGCCCTCTCTTCTCCTCTTTATTAAATTAATACTATCCCTGAAAAATATACAAAACAAAACAAATTAAACGAAATAATATATATAATATATTCAAAATAATTATAAAAATAATGCAGGAATTTTGACTTAATAGTTCCTGTGGTCATCATTTTAATTATTGGCCACTTTCTTTATGTTGAAGATGTTATCTTCCGAATAAAACAAGTTTCAAGGCATTTGGACTTCGTTCGGCGGGTTAAACAACAAGATCTTTCCAACCGTGCAATCTGGGCGTTACTTGAGCACAATCCGAATTTGGGGTTGATTAAGTTGACTTTTAATGGAGTCCAACTTTTTTGAAACATTAGGGCTTGAAATGTGAGCTAAATATTTATCAATTCGCATGCCCAAAGCCCTCTAAAGCACCCCTTTGTGTTGCTATTAACCAGTCCAAAGGAAAGGGAAACATCCCTTTGCCCGATTTAAGCCTAGCCATTTGTAACGTACCTTTTCTTGGGTTTCTATGTGTACTTCTTGCTGCAAATGACTTGTAATGATGTACTTAGGATCTTTTATAAGCTTGACACCTCATTTAAGGGCATCATTAACCCTAATGAGGTAGCCAAAGCTACTAGTGATGTGTTAGAGTACTTAGGGTGACCGATTGGATGTTTCTCCTCTTCCCTAAGTGTACTCTTGTTCCTTTTTGAGGTTAGACATATAAGCCAGCACAGTCACTTGTAAGGACATAGTATTAGAATTGTATGAAAGGAGCTCAAAGAGTTTTCTGTCAAATCTTAAGTTCTCTTTATCCTTTCCTTAAAGGTGGTGAGTCTTGAGTGGAACCTTCATAGAATTCTGGGTGGCCGAGCCTTTAAGAAATTCCTGGTGGATCCTTAGTCTTGGTTGGTGGCATGGCCTTTAAACCAAGTCATATCTCATTGCTGAAGGGAAATTTGAAACTAAACTCAAGCTTGCTCTATTCAGCCCATCCTGTGCATGCTCCAACACCATTCTAATTGGACAAATTAGAGATAAGCAAGTAGAGAATTTAAGGCAACATCACTAAGGAGTTTCATACTCAACCTTAGATTTCAAATATCCATCACTAAGTACAAAATGAATGGCCATGCTATTTATAATGGCACACCTAAGGTGCTTCCTTACTCATTAGGTAATCATTATGGGATTACTTAATGACTAAGAAACTTACTAAGCATACTTACTTAACTGAAGTACACAATTTATGCCTAAACTATGCTAAACGTGTAGAAAAGCTTCAATAATTAAGAAAATGATTATTTAAATAATATTCTTGATGATCCTAGGATGATTGATCATGTGTTCCTCCATAGGAAGGAAATCATCCATGGCTGCCACATCAAAAGAGCTAGGCTTGTACATGCTTGCCACTTCACACCATGGTGTTCAAATTTTAGCTTGCAAAGTGGCTCATTCTCTTCAATCCACATGGAACTCTTTCTTTGAATGAGCCGCATAGTGACCAAGAATTAGTGAGCAGCCAAGAAAACATAACGTTTGGTGGAGAAAACCCACCTAAGATGGTTTACCCTCTTGGTGAAGCAACCGGTTGTGGGCAGCGGGCATGTCGCTCGGTCTTTGCTGCTGTTGGGCCACTTCAATTTGCTGACTAATCTTAGGTTTCCTTCCATGGAGGGAAACCTCAAGATGTCAGCAAAGACCCCCATTTGAGAAATCTGAATTTGCACATCATTAGGTGGCTCAATTAGCCAAATTAATCCAGCCCTGCATTCTTTGGCTCCAACCTGGCAGCTTGGCAAAATAGGCCATACTGGACATCTTAACGTGCTTGCCTTGGACCTTGCTTGGTATGCTTGCATTCTTAACATCCTAATCTAACTAACAAAAAAACAATTACACAATTTAAATGTCATTTAATCCAGAAAATAATAAAACAAAACTGAGTACATACATAGGGGGTAGCCCAGGTGTGATCCCCTTTTTAGCTTGCAAAATGGAACTTGCTCCTTGGACTTGGACTTGGTTACTTGGACTACCTTTGACTAGGATGAGTTGATTGGGACATGCCAGATTGATTTTCTTCACTCCCTTGTTAAATCAACCGTGTATGCATTGTCATTTACCCTCTTTAGGACCTCAAGTGGATCGTTAGCTCTTGGTATTAGCTTTTCTTTCTTTTGGAAGGAAAACGTTCCTTCCTTAGGTGTATCCATAAAAGGTCTCCAGGCTGAAAAACTATCTTTCTCCTATGGACGTTCGCATGGGCTTGATATAATGTATTAAGTCTTCTTAATTATGCCCTTAAGTAACTCATGGACCTTTTGGATCTCTTCCGCTCTTGCAGCTGCATCCGCACTTGGTTTTTGGTCCAAGGACCATGGAGTGAGATCAAGTGGGCTAAAGGGATCAAGTCCATAGGCCACTTTTAAAGGAGATAGACAAGTAGCCTTGCCTGGTGCCTTGTTATAAGCAAACTTAGCATGGAGCAAGAGTAGATCCCAATCCTTGGCATGAGGTTTAATTAAGGCCCTTAGTAGAGTGCCTAGGGTTCGATTAGGCACCTTGATTTTCCCATCAGTTTGGGCATGACAAGTGGTATTATACTTGAGTTTGGCACCAAGTTTTCTCCACTAGGTAATCTAGAAATGACTTAGGAACTTAGCATCCCTATCAGAAACAATAGACCTAGGGATACCATGTAATCTGGTTACCTCATTAAAATAGAGCTCTGCGAAGTGTGTAGCATCATTGGATTTATTACATGGTATGAAATGTGCCATCTTTGAAAACCTATCCACCACCACAAAGATAGAATCTTTGCTCCTTTGGGTTTTAGGCAAACCCAAAATGAAATCCATGCTTACATCCAGCCAAGGTAAGGTTGGAACTGGAAAGGGTATGTATAAGCCATGGGGAAGGAAGTGACTCTTTGCAACTTAGTACGTACTACATCTCCTTAGGATGTCTTGAACATCTTTCTCCCTTCCCGGCCAATAATAGTGTTCCCTTAACATGTTAAGGTCTTGGATTCTCCATAATGACCAGCCAAAGAACCACCAAGCATCTCTCTAATCAAGAGCTCACCGGTGCTGCACTTTGGGATACATAGTCATGTACCCTTCAACAAGAAGTCTTCTTGGACTAAGAAATCTCCTTTGGCGTGCTTTTAGCACACATAATATAATTCCCTAAAGTCTTCATCATCAGCATACAAACTTTTTAGATGCTCAAAACCAAGTTGATGTAACTATGAATGGATTCAATGAACACTCAAACTTGATTTTAATTGCTGAGGAAAGCAAGCTGAATTCAAGGGTGAGTCTAAGTGAAATCCGAGAGTGAGGGATAAATTAAATCTAAGCTCTTACTTAGGTATAGATTTCACCACTAAGCTTGAGTTTAGGGTCCTTAAGCTTAGTTAGGATACAAATGGCATCACCTAATCAAGTCTTAAGGCTTACTTGATTGCCATTCTAACTGGCCTAGCTGGAGATAAGCAAGTAAAGTGTTAAAGAAACGAAAGGAGCAAAGCTCTCAATTCTCTTTCAATGTGTAATGTAAAAACCAAATACAAAAATGAGCCTGCCCAAGGCCTTAAACACACGGCCTTGAGCTGCTTGGTTGCTTGGGAGATTTCCTTCTAAGGGAGGAAAGATCTTAAGCTTGCCTAATGTAGGCTTAGAACTAAATAATTACATCAGCTTGCTTAACTTAGGCTAATTACAATCTGTACGCTTAGTAATGCAAAACAAATGACTAAGCATAACATTAATAGACTCAATTAGGCTTAATTCATTAGAAATCTAGAGAAAAAGGGGAGAAAAGTAGCTATAAAGCATGGTTCCTTTTCGGCTGGCCAATCAGATTGCATGGTGCTAAATCTTCCTTTTCTTTCCCATTGGTTAGGCTCTTTCTAAGGCTCTTTTGCAGCAAATAATGATGTTATTCATAGCCTTGTCTTATGAATGAAGCAAATAACCATTCAGGCACCTAGGTAAACCCTTTCGAGAAGGAAAAACACATAGCACTCTAATCCGGTTCAAGGAGCCGTTTTCTTCCCGATATTGTGCTTTCTTTTAAACCAATCAAAACTAGGCATGATTTTGTTTTCAGGCTATGGGAGGAAACCTTAGGATTTTTACAGACCCCCCAAATAAATAAATCAAGGCTATGAGTTGTTTAAGTGGAAGAATTCCACCTATATATTTTGCCGTGCATTTTCAGACACAAACTGGCATGTTGGGCAAAATGGCTTCATTCCTTCACTATGATTGACCATGATTGACTTTAATTGCTTGGACTAGAAAGATAACATCTAGAAGAAACCAACTTTGCAAAAATATGGGACTTAAGCCACAATGTCGATTAAGAGATCAAATGAACAAAGCTGGGAACATTCTGGCCATGTAACCCGGGATCCCTCCCTTGACTCTTTAGCAAAATATGCATCATGGCTTGGACTTTGGAGCTTGCATTGGACCTCATTGGACTTGTTGGCCCTTCTTCAATGCCTTGGCTTTAGGGGATTCCATCATCCTGCCCTTGTTGAGAAGAACTGATCCTCAAATCAGCAGAAGGGCTCAAATCAGCTATATTGAATGTAGCTAAAACTCCGTAATCACTTGGAAAATCAACCTTATAAGCATTGTCATTAATCTTTTCCAGTATTGTAAATGGACCGTCAACTTATTCTTCTTCTTGGATGGAAATTTTTCTTTCCATACGTGTATCCATACGAGATCTCGAGGTTGAAAAACCATCTTTCTCCTATGCTTGATCGCTTCAGCTTTGTAGGATGCATTGGTCTTCTCAATTCTTCCCTTGACCAACTCATGGAGCTTTTGAATCTCATATACTCTTGCTGCTGCATCCACACTTGGTTTCTAGTCTAAGGGTCGTGGAGTGAGATCAAGGGGGCTTAGGGGATCAATTCCATAGACCACCTTGAAATGAGAAAGACCATTGACCTTGCTAGGAGCTTTGTTGTAAGCAAACTCAATATGTGGCAAGAGTAAATTGCAATCATTGGCATGAGGTTTAATCAAAGCCTTTAGGAGAGTGCTGGGGTTCAATTAGTCACCTCAATTTGCCCCTCAGTTTGGGGGTGACAAGTGGTACTATACATGAGTTTACTACCCAACGTCTTCCATAAAGTAAGCCAAAAATGACTTGGGAACTTTTTAACCCTATTAGAAATAATAGACTTGGGGATACCATGTAATCTGGTCACCTCTTTGAAGTACAATTCAATAATGCGCGTAACATCATTTATCTTATTGCAAGGTATAAAGTGTGCTATTTTTGAAAACCGATCCACCACCACAAATATGGAATCCTTGTTCCTTTGGGTTTTAGGTAATCCCAAAATGAAATCCATGCTTACATCCACCCAAGGTAATGTAGGAACCAGAAGGGGAGTGTATAAGCCGTGGGGTAAGGTGTGACTCATGGCAGCTTGGCACGTACCACGTCTCCCTAGGATTCCTGAACATCCTTCTCCATTGCTGGCCAGTAGTAACATTCCCTTAATATGATTAAGGTCTTTGATTCTCCAAAATGACCGGCTAAGGATCCACCATGCACTTCTCTAATTAGGAGCTCACAAGTGCAACACATAGGTACACACGGATGCGTACCTTTGAATAAGGATCCTTCTTGGACCAAAAAATCCCCTTTGGGGACCTCTAAACAAACAGCAAACAACTCCTCAGAGTCTTCATCTTTAGCATACAAAGCTTTTAGATGCTCAAAACCAAGTATACAAGCATCTAACTTAAACATAAGTGAGTACCTCCAGGATAGAGCATCGGCTCCTTGGTTGAACTTTCCAGTTTTGTGCTTGACTGTCAAATGAAAATATTTGATTTAAAGCTCAAGGGAAAACACTCACACTCAAGGGATTGCGAATGAACTAGCTAAGAACTCACGACTGTTTGCTTGAACTCACTTGAATCCAAAGCTGAAAGTGAGCTTAAGGATAGTTCTAAACCTAAAGCTTGGATAAAGAAAAATCACCAAGATTAAGCTTAGGGCCCTCAAACTATGATTAAGATACAAAAGCACAACTTAATCAAGTTTAAGACTACACTTGAACACCACTCTAACCGGCCTAGTTAGAGTAAGCAAGTTTAGTGTTTTAAGTACGAAAATAGCAATGTTATCAATTCCAGTTCAGTTTGATATTGAAAGTTATGCCTTTAAAAATTAAGCCTTCAAGCCTTGTACACCACAACTTGAGGCAGCAAACCAGCTTAGGAGGTTTCCTCCCTAGGAAGGAAACGTCTAAACTTTCCTAACTAGTGCATGACTAATCTTGTTACAAAGCTTGGTTAATCTATGCTAATTACAACCAGAACATTAAGGAAAGCAAAACAAATGACCTTGCTTAACTTTAATTCATTCAATTAAGCCTTACACATCTGATTTCTAAGGAAAAGTTGAGAAAAACAGCACTAAAGGGGGATTGCTTTCGGCTGGCCAATCCGAGTGAAGGGTGCGTTTTCTCTCTTTGTTTTCTCATTAGTTGCCCTTTCCAAGACAGATTTCTATAGCAAATCATGGTGTTTTTGGCTGCCTTAACTCATGATTGAAGCAAGCAAGGAAGGAAATAGCTGAGCAAATGCATTTGAGAAGGAAAAACACGTAGGTGCTTAACCGGGTTCTAGAAGCTCAAAACTGCCCGTTTTCTACCCTTCTTTCCACCAACCAAAAGTGAGCATGATTTTAATTCTAGGCTGAGGGGGGATACATTAGGGTGTGTGCAAACCCCCTAAGCAAAGAAATCAACTTTATGACAAGTTTAAGCAGAAGAATTCCACTGAAACATTTTAACATAAAGTTTCAAACAAAAACTGGCAGGTTAGACAAAATAGCTTGATCTCTTTACATCGATTGAGTGCGATTGATTTAATGCTTGCACCTTAAAATTAGTATCAAGAGGAACATAAAAATGTAAAAATATTGAAGTTAAGCCACATTGTAGCTTAAGAAATCAGATGAACAAAACCTGGTATTTCCTGGCCATTTAACTCGAATGCACTTCCATGCCTCTTTTCCAGAAGGTGAGTCATTTCTTGGGCTTTAGACCCTGCATTGGATGTTGCTAGAGTTATTGGACCTTCTTCATTTTCTTGGCTTAAGGGGACTCCATCATCCTCCCCTTGTTGAAGAGATTTGATCCTCAAATCAACAAGGTAATCATCGGCTTGGTAAGGACTCAAGTCAGCTACATTGAACGTAGCCGAAACTCCATATTCGCCTGGTAAATCAACCTTATAAGCATTTTCATTAGTGTTTTCAAGCACCTCAAATGGACCATCCGCTCGTGGCATTAGCTTACCATGTAATCTGGTTACTTCCTTGAAATACAACTCAGCTATATGAGTAGCATCGTTTGTCTTCTTGCATGGGATAAAATATGCCATCTTTAAAAACCTATCCACCACCACAAAGATAGCATCCTTGTTCCTTTGGGTTTTAGGCAAACCCAAAATGAAATCCATGCTTACATCCACCCAAGGTAAGGTAGGTACTGGACGGGGTGTGTATAAGCCGTGGGGTAAGGTATGACTTTTGGCAGCTTGGCGCGTTCCCCATCTCCTTAGGATGTCTTGAACATCCTTTTACATTCCAGGCCAGTAATAAGATTCCCTTAACATGATGAAGGTCTGGGATTCACCAAAATGACCAGCCAAGGAACCTCCACCATGTACTTCTCTTCTTAAAAGCTCACGAGTGCTACACGATACACATAGCCGTGTACCCTTGAATAAAAACCCTTCTTGAATTAAGAATTCTCCGTTGGGGTGCTTGGAACAAGTAGAAAAAAACTCCCTAAAGTCTTCATCTTCATCATATAAAGCTTTTAGATCCTCAAAACCAAGCACACAAGCATCAAATTGGAACAGAAGTAGATACCTCTGAGAGCGAGCATGAGTACCTTGATTGAGCTTTCCAGATTTATGCTTGATTGTAAAGTGAAATTACTGGAGAAACTCAACCTATTTAGCATGGCGTGAGTTTAACTTGTGTTGACATTGGATATACTGTAAAGCCTCATGATCAGAATGAAAAATAAACTCACTTGTAATCAAATAGTGACTCAAATGCTCTAAACACCTCATGGTTGCATAAAACTCTTGATCATAGGTGGAATACTTTCTCCTTGAATCACATAATTTCTCACTAAAGAAGGCTAATGGTTGACCTTGTTGAGTAAGAACACCATCTATACCAACTCCAGAGGCATCACATACAACTTCAAAGAATTTATCAAAGCACAACAAAGCATGAACCGATGCTTGAGTAAGGCCGTTCTTCACTTCCTCAAAGGCAGTTTAGTCTTTAGGAGTCCATTGGAGGGATGTACCCTTACTAATCTCAGTCATGGGAGCCATTATGGTGCTGAAGTTTTGAATAAACCTCTGTAAAAGGCAGCTATGCCATGGAAATTTCAAACTTCATGTATACTACTAGGAATATGGCGAGACCAAATGGCTTCAATCTTACTCTCATATGCCTTTATGCTATCTCCAGTCACAATGTAACCTAAGAATGCAACCTCAAGAGTGAAAAAGGAACATTTCTTAAGGTTACCAAATAATCTTTCATGTTCAAGAATGAGCATGACTTGCGCATGATGATCTCTCCTCTTGCTCGTTCTTAGATAAATCAGAATATCATCGAAGTAAACCACCACAAACTTGCTAATGTATGGCCTAAACACTTGATTCAGTAATCTTAGGAACTTAGTAGGAGCATTTGAAACACTGAAGGGCATAACGAACCATTCATAAAGCCCTCCTTTGGTCTTAAATGATGCCTTTCATTCGTCTCCTTCTCTAATCCGAATTTGGTAGTAACCACTTCGAAGATCAATCTTTGAAAACACTTGAGAGCCATGTAATTCATCTAACATATCCTCAAGTCTAGGTATGGGTTACCTATACTTGGTTGTAATCTTATTAATGGCCCCACTATCCACACACATACAAATTGCTCCAACCTTTTTTGGAACCAAAAGAATAGGGACAGCACACAGACTCAAGGACTCACGAATGAAACCCTTTGACATTAACTCCTTAACTTGCTGTTGAATCTCCTTAGTTTCCTTGGGATTCATCCAGTGAACTGGCTTATTAGGAAGGCTAGAACTAGGAATGAGGTCAATGTGGTGTTGGATATCTCTCTTAGGAGGTAAACCCGTGGCTATCTCCTCAAGAAACAAATGAGAAACTTTTGTGTGAATCTTTGGCTACACGGTGAGTGGGTAAAGGGGTTTCCAGTTCATCTTGTATACTCAATATCCAGTTCCTAAATGCCTTAAATTCATGCTGGGAGGCCTTTAACAATGGTTCACTAAAAGTGAGAAGCAAATCAGAATGCTTGGGTTTCTTTTGAGGCTTATCTTAGTGGAGCTTAGATGGGGATAAAGGAGCTAGGGTCTTCCTGCCATCCTCAGTAAAGGAGTAAGTATTGACGAAACCTTTGTGGATGACCCTTCGGTCATACAACCACTGTCTTTCGGAAAGGATATGACATGCATCTATGGGAATGACATCAGACCAAACTTGATCTTGGTAATTCTTTTCAATGGAGAAAGAAACAAGGCATCTAGAGTTCACTTGGATACCCTTGCTTTGATTAAGCCATTCAATGTTGTAAGGGTGTGGATGAGTCATGGTTTGCAAGCCTAGTTTCTCAATCAGGCTAAGAGAAGCCACGTTTGCACAACTTCCTCCATCAATGATAAAAGAACATACATTCTTTTGAATCGTACAACGGGAGTGAAAGATGTTCTCTCTTTACTCGTCTTTCACGACTGTTATCCTCAAAATCATCCTCCTTTTCCTCCTCTTCAAACTGTTCTTTCACGGCTTCCCATTTGACTAGTGTAATAACCTTGCTGTTTGGATAGTCAGAAGCAATGTGCCCAAGTCCTTGGGACTTAAAGCACCTTCTGTTGCTCATAGGATTAGGATTTGGTCAATTTTGAGGGGCTTGCATCTTTTGTGGAGCTTGGGTTCTTTGTGGGAAGGAAGGGGATGGATTTGGGGGCTTAGAGATAGGATTAAAACTCCCCCACTAAAAGGGTTGGTTTGGGGTAAAGGGCTTGGGATTTTGTGATGGGGAATAAACAAGAGAATATGAATTGAGAACAAGTAATCAACCTAACCAAAACAAGTTTGCCTGAAGTGAACTGAACTAAGCAATAAACTTTAGAGAACTAAGATAAACTGAACTTGGTTTGGATACAGTCACACCACCAAACTAAGCTGAAGGCTCTTGGGAATTAATCTGGATACAGACACACCGCCAGATTAAGTACCAAAACTCCTAGAACACCTCTTGCAATGGCTAAACCGTAGGATAGCTAGAGAGATTTAAGGGGAAAGGACCTATGGCCGACTTTAGCATTGAACAATTAAATATTACAATAGAAAATAGAGGCTTTTATACTCAGCCTCACACCCCCTCTCAATGGCTCAAGCGGAAACTAGAGTGAAGTAAAAATAGAAACTAAGTTTAAACTACAATCAGCCTAAATACAATAACTAGAATTGATCCTTAACACCTAATGGCTTTACTAATCTCCATTACTAGGGTGTCAAGCCATTGGAGCTTCTTAGTACTACGAATGATGACCTTGGGGAGCAAAAATCAGCTGCTGATGAGGTGATTGGCTTGGCTGATCAGCAAGTATAACAGCTAGTTGTCCTTTGGACCAAAGGGAATTTCCTTGACGTTGTGGTGGTTAATAGCATATGCGAATTGATCTGATTTTGCTGTTTTAAGGCCTTTCTTGATAATATTTTAGATGCCTTTTCTAGCCCTGACATGATTGAATTAACTGCTGCAAGTGGGGTTTAAAGTTATCCCTTTCAAAACTAGCTTGCTACTCGACAGAGCTGGGCAGTGGCTCAACTTCTAGCTAACTTTGCTAATTAAACTAAGGAAAAAGGTGGGGCAACTTGTATCAATTGGTAGCCAAAAATTAAGCTAGCAAATGATCAAAGTTACTCACTAAATGAACCTATTATCAGATAGCAAAGTTTGGATTGGGTGCATAAGTTGGGCAAAATATGTTGATATGGACGTTGTTGCATAACCTTGAGAACCATTGCTTGGACTTTCTATTTTGAGCTACATGCCATGGAGGGATCTCCACTAGCCTCCCTTTGTTGAAGAGGACTTGACCTTAAATCCTCAAGGGGTACATAATCTAAATATGGGCTCAAGTTAGCTACATTAAATGTCGTAGAAACACCATAATCACTTGGTAGCTTAATCTTATGCGCATTGTCATTGATTCTTTCCAAAACCTAAAAGGGACCATGTGCCCTGGGACTCAATTTAAACTTCCTTTTCTGGCCAAATCTCTCCTTCCTCAAATGAACCCGGACAAGATCCCCAAGTTGGAAAATAACTTTTCTTCTATGCATGTTTGCTTATTTCTGGTAGATAACATTACTCCTTTCAATCTTTTCTTGACCTTCTCATGTAATGCCTAAATCTCCTTCACCCTCTATACAGCCTCCACAGTTGGTTTCCCCTCAATGGCTCTTGGAACCAAATCTGTTAGAATTAAGTGATCAACTCCTTAAATTGTCTTAGAGGGAGATATGCTAGTGCTCTTGTGGGGGGATCTGTTGTAAGCAAACTCCACATGGGGCAATAACAAGTCCCAAGCCTTGGCTTGAACTCTAATCAAGGCCCTTAAAAGGGCTCCTAAGGTCTTGTTGGTGACCTCAGTCTGGCCATCAGTATGAGGCTGGCATGTGGTGCTGAATTTGAGCCTGGTCCCCAGCTTCTTCCATAACGTAAGTAAAAAATGGCTAAGGAACTTGGCATCTCTGTCAGAGACAATTGATCTTGGGACTCCATGTAGCCTCATTACCTCTTTGAAATTTAACTTAGTGACTTAGACAACATTGTTTGTTGTAGAACAGGCTATGAAATTAGCAATCTTTAAGAACCTGTCCACAACCACAAAGACTGAGTCTTTCCCCATCCGAGTCCTTGGTAATCCCAAGACAAAGTCCATGTTCACATCAGTCCATAGAGCTAGAGGCACTGGTAATGAGGCATACAATCCTTGTGGCAATGAGTGACTCTTGGCTGCCTAACATGTGCCACATCTCTTAAGGAGGTTCTGAACATCTCTACTCATCCCTGGCCAGTAATAATGCCCCTTCAACATGGTTGTGGTCTTGTTCTCCCCATAATGGCCAGCAAGAGCTCCTCCATGCACCTCTCTGATGAGTAGATCTCTTGTCACACTTTTGGGAACACACAGTCTGGTCCCCTTGAACAAGTAACCATTCTGGACCATAAAATCCTCCATAGGCTTTTGCTTACAGTGTTCATACAACTCCTTGAAATCTTCATCTAGCTCATACAGAGCCTTAAGGTGCTCAAAACCCAAAACAATGGTTTCAAGTTGGAATAGTAAAAGGTGTCGCATATACAAAGCATTTGCTCCCTGATTTAGCTTACCTGACTTGTGCTTGATAGTGGAATGGAAAGATTACAGGTACTCCACCCACTTTACATGCCTAGCATTGATTTTGTGATGCCCTTGGAAGTATTTAAGGTCCTCATGGTCAGAAAGGAGTACGAATTCAGCAGCTATGAGATAGTGACTCCAATGTTCCAAGCACCTAATGATTGCATAAAATTCCTTGTCATAGGTTGAGTATCTTCTCTTGGATTCACAAAGGTTCCTACTAAAAAGGGCCAATGGCTTGCCATCTTGAGTTAGGACTCCTCCAATGCCTTCTTTAGCAATCACTCTTAATCTTGAATACTTTCTCAAAACAAGGCAAGGTAGGAGCTAGAGCTTAAGTCAATTTCAATTTGATCTCTTCAAAGGCTTGCTGTGCTTTAGGATTCCACTAGAATGAGTTAGCCTTGAGTGCTTCAGTTATAGGTGCTACTATGGTATTGAAATTCTTGATAAACCTCCTATAAAAAGAGGCTACCCATGAAAGCTCTTCACATCATGGATGCTCTTGGGCACTAGCCAGTTTCTGATTGCCTCTACTTTGCTTTCATGCACTTGAATGCCATCAGCTATGACTATGTACCCTACGAAAGTGACCTTATGAGTAATAAAGGTACACTTCTTAAGGTTTCCATACACCTTTTCTCTTTCTAGAACCTGAATGACTTGCCCAAGGTGGTCCAAGTGCTCTACTTCTATCTTGCTGTAAATGAGGATATCGTTAAAGTAGATAACCATAAATCTACCAATGAAGGGTCTAAAGACATGGTTCGTTAGCATTATGAATGTGCTAGGTGCATTCGACAAGCCAAAAGGCATGACTAGCCACTTATATAAGCCTGCCTTGGTGTTCAATGTTGTCTTCCACTGATCACCCTCTCTAATCCTGATGTGGTAATATCCACTTCTCAAATCCACTTTTGAAAACACCTTTGAGCCATAAAGCTCATCCAATATGTCATCTAATCTGGGGATGGGATGCTTGTATTTAATGGTAATTTTATTAATGGCTCTGATGTCTACACAGATCGTCATGGTCCCATCTTTCTTTGGTACCACCAAGGCTGGCACAACACAGGGGCTTAGGCTTTCCCTCGCCATTATCTCCTCAACCTACCTTTGTATCACCTGTGTGTCTTTGGGGTTCATTCCATAATCTAGTTTGTTAGGTAGTATGGCTCTTGGAATTAAGTCAATATGATGCTGGATTGGCCTCTTTGGGGGTAAGCCAGGTGGGATCCCTTCTGGAAAGACATGAGGGAATTGGTCTAGGATATGTTTGGCTTGGGGTGGAATGAAAGGGTTAGCATCTGGCTCACTGTGGGTTTGAAGAATCCATCCCTTAAAGGGCCCGAACTAATTCTCAGTAGCCTTGAGTTCAGATTCCATCAAGGTCAGATGCTTCTCTAGGGTCTAGGTGGGCTTAGAAGGTTTTTGTTTAGGCATTTAATGTGGGGCTAAAGGGGCAAGAGTGATCTTTTTCACATCCTTCACAAAAGAATAAGTATTCTAATAGACATCATATATCACTCTCCTGTCATACAGCCATGACCTCCCCAATAGAATATGACATACTCCCATGGGGATTATGTCACACCAAACCTTATCACAATAGTTCTTTCATGCTGAGAATGAAATTAGGCATCTAGAATTAACTTGTAACCCCTTACATTGGTTCAACCACTTAATGTAGTAAGGTGAAGATGAACTGAAGTTAACAAACCCAGCTTGTTAATTAAGGTTATAGAAGCTACATTGGAATAGCTCCTGTTATCTATGATCAGGGAGCAAACTTTACCTTGAATAGTGCACCTATTGTGTAATATATTCGCCGTTTGTTAATCCTGCATGCTCCTTTGGACATTGAGGGCTCTCCTGATCACCAGCATTTCCCCCTCATCAGGTTCAACAAGTACCTCCTCTGCCTCTTATTCCTCCATGAAACAGACTTCTCTTTCATCCTCCACCTCCTCCTCCTGGGTAGCTTGGTACTCAACCAGGGTAATAACCTTTCCATTGGGAGATTCAACAGCAAAGTGCCCCAAACCATGGCATTTGAAACATCTTCTGGGGTTGGCTGTGTTTTATGGGGGCTTGTTTTACGGTGTATGGGTCTTAGGGGCAATCTAAGAAGAGGCTCCAATGGGTTTATGGGTGATTTAAGGGCTTCCCTTTTTGAAAGTCTGATTTCTGGGAAATGGTTTAGGGGGGTCTTTCTTAATAGGCATAGACTTCTTTTACTACTCAGCCCTATGAGCTAGCACACAAACATCCTCAAATGTGACATACTATTGTAATTCAAGCACATAGGAGTACCTAGGGTAAGGTACCTCACTATGGTTTGATCTTCAAGTTCTTGTAAGTCGCATGTAATCAAGAGTTTCTTAAACTCCCGAGTGTACTCCTCAACAGACATGCTTCCTTGAGTCATATTATACAACTGAGAGTAATTGTCTTGGAAGTAAGAAGGGCATAAGAACCTGTTTTTGAGTTTGGATTTCATTTTTGCCCTTGTTTTGATCTTACTCTTCCCTTTCTTAGGTCTCTTGGAATAGAGGTTGGTCCACTAGAGAGAGGCATATTTCCTTAGTCTCAAGGCCACAAGTTTGCCCTTCTTATCTTTTGGAATGTCTTTGTAATCAAAGACCCTCTCAACTGTGTGTAACCAGTTAAGAAATTCATCTGCATCTAGCCTTCCTTCAAATTATGGAACTTCAATCTTGATGTCAAGGCTAGAGGACTGGTGTTGGTGCCTCCCACCTCTCCTTTGCCTTGGTTCTGAATCACTACCACTAGAGGAAGCAAAGGGGTTGCCTTGACTATCAACCTCCTCATGTCACTGATAAGAAGAGTTGGTTTAGTTAGAATGTAGGGCTCTTCTTTTATTTTAGAGGGATTCACCAAGTTGTTTCCTTAAGTACTCATTTTGCTTCTACATGTCTTCAGAGTTCTTCACTAAGGCTTCAAACTTCTCTTCCAAGGACATGCTGCCACTCATCTTGCCTATTATGGACAAGGGTTCTTTTGTGGACTTCGTGTTTGGGTAGAAATTTCGTGTGTTGGTTGCTGGCTCAGGCCTAGGAGAGTAGCCTAAGCTTTGATACCAAATATCATGGAGAAGAAACAAGAGGAGATGAGCTAAGAACAAGTAATGAAGCTAACCAAAATAAGTTTGCCTAACGTGAACTGAATTAGGTAACAAACTATAGAGAGCCAAGATAAACTGAACTTGGTTTGGATACAGTCACACCACCAAACTAAGCTTAGGGGCAGTTGGGATTAATCTGGATTTAGACACACCACCAGCTTAAGCACTAAGACTCCTAGAACACCTCATGCAATGGCCAACCCACAGGACAACTACGAGATTTGAGGGGAAATGAGCTATGCTCGACTTTAGCCTTCAACAACTGCATGTTACAACTGAAAATGAAGGCTTTTACACTCAGCCTCACACCCCCTCTCATTAGCTAAAATAGAAACTAGAGCAAACTAAAAACATAAACTAAGTTTAAACTGCAATCAGCCTAAAAACAACCGCTAGAGTTGATCCTTGACAGCTAATGGCTTTACTAACCTCTATTACTGTAGTGTCAAGCCCCTGGAGCTTCTTAGTAGTGGTAGCGATGACCTTGGGGAGTAAAAATAGCTACTGATGAGGTGATTAGCTCGAGTGATCAGCAAGTATAACGGCTAGTTATGCTTTGCGCCAAAGGGAATTTCCTTGACTTTTGTGGTGGTTAATAACAGATGTGGACTGATCTGAGTTGCTATTTTAGGGCCTTTCTTGATAATATTTTAGATGCCTTTTCCAACCCTTACACAAGTCAATCAACCGCTGCAAGTGGGGGTCAAAGTTATCTCCTTCAAAACTGGCATGTTGTTGGACAGAACTTGGCAGTGGCCCAACTTCTTCATGACTTTGCTAATTAAACTAACGCAAAATGTGGGGCAACTCGTATCAATTCGTAGCTAAAAATTAAGCTAGCAAACGATTAAAGTTACTCCCCAAAAGAACCTGCTGTTTACTGAATCAGATAGCTAAGCTTGGACGGGTTGCATAAGCTAGGCAGAATATCTTGATTTGGACCTTGTTGTATAACCTTGAGAACCATTGCTTGGATTTTCTACTTTGACCCATCTAGCGTCAAGGGGTCTCGATCATTTTGAGGCTCAAAGGGCTGTCTTGATTTCTTTTGTTGCTCAAATTTGTCAGCAAGCACGCAAACCTTATCAAAAGTGGCATAAGCTTATAAATCAACCACATTAGCATACGTACGATCAAGGCCTCCTATTTTTCTAACGGTTGTTTGCTCTTCGGGCTGTAGGAGATCACAGTTGATTACAAGTTTCTCAAACTCACGTGTATACTCTTCAACATTCAGATTACCTTGAGTAAGATTATGGAGTTGAGAATAACAATCTTGGATATAGGTTGCGGGTAGAAATTGAGTGTTAAGCTTGGATTTCATCTCTTGGACTTTCTTTCTCTAACCCGTTTGGCACACAAGTTAATCGACCAAAGAGAGGCGTATTTTATGAGCCTTAAAGCCACTAACTTGACTTTCTTATGTTTAGGAACACTTTGTACACCAAAACATGCTCAACAATGTGCAACCAATCCAAGAATTCTCCAAGATCAAGCTTGCCATCAATTTTCGGGATTTCACCCTTGAAATCATTGGTGATTGTTTGAAACCTTGGTTTTGGTGTAACCATTCTCAACGATTCATCTTCACTAGATGAATCCACATTATGGCTAAAGACGTGTCATACCTCATAGGTTCAGATTGCATGGGTTTTTCATTCACTTTTTGCTTTTGCTCCAAAACAACTCTAAGTTGCTTTCTTAAGTATTCATTCTGAGCTTGGAGTTCTTGGTCACGTTGAACTCCCTCATTGAGTTTTCTCATTAGTAGCTCATTTGGGCTGAAAGTGATTGATAATTCTTCATAACTGCCTTAAATTTCTCATCCCAACTTGTACTAGTACTCATGGTGTATACGTTAAGTGTTTGAGCTAGAGCGAGGATTTTGTTTGGAATTGAAAGGGGAAGCGATTCTAGGAAGGTGGAGGGAATACTAGGCCAAGGAGAAACCAAAGCTCTAATACCAAATATGATGTAAAGCTCAAGGGAAAACACTCACACTCAAGGGATTGCAAATGAAGTAGCTAAGAACTCACGGCTCATTGCTTGAACTCACTTAAATCCGAAACTGAAAGTGAGGTTAAGGATAGTTCTAAACCTGAAACATGGATATAGAAATACCACCAAGATCGAGCTTAGGGCCCTAAAACTGTGATTAAGATATAGAAACACCACTTAATCGAGCTGATCAGGGATATCTATATACTCAAAGACTCTTTCAACAATATGCAACCAACCAATGAATTCCTTGGGATCAAGCTTACCTTCGAATTCAGGAACTTCGACTTGGAAATCACTTGTATTAGGTTGAAACCATTGCTCTCCTCTAGCCTATCTACGCACTTCTTCTTCTCTTGAGGTATCAATATCATGGCTATAAACTTGTTCACGTTGTCTAGGTTCAGATTGAAGAGTTTCTTCATTCAACTATTGCTTTTGCTTCAAGACCGAACCCAATTGCTTTCTTAAGTACTCATTTTGTGCTTGAGTTTCTTGGTTAGCCAAGAACTCATTGTGCTTCATCAAGGCTTCAAACCTCTCTTCCAAGGATATGCTTGGTGTAGTCATGCTTGAACAAGGTATGAAACTGATTTTGTGTTTGAAGGAAAATAGATGAATGAATTTTAGAAGTGGAAGGGTATACTAGGCCAAGGTGAAACCTTTGGTCTAATACAAAATATGATGTATGTCTTAAGGAAAGGAAGAAACCTAGCCAAAACCCACCAAGCACACGACTTAAACAACTGAAACAAAACGGCCTTGGTGTGGCACGGTCGTGCCTATGGACACAGTATGGCTATGCTAAAGTTCTACCGAGTACGACTGGTTTAGGCAAGTCTCATGGTTTGAGTTTGGATTTGTGTTTGGGGTGGAAGCTAGACCAAAGGGGGTAGCCTTAGCTTTTGTCAACCATGGTAATGGATGTTTGAAACGCTTGTGAATGTATGCAATTGGAAGAGAATCAAAGTTATGATTCACTAACTCAAAATTAAGCTAGCAAACCCACCTTTCCTCTCTTGAAGCCGTGTAGATGAACAATGAAATGGATAGAACTAAACTCAATGTTTGGATAAAGAAACACCAACAAACACAAGCTTACGGTCGCTAATATTTGATTAAGATACAGAAACACCACTTAACAAAGCTTAGGACTTACTTGATCACCACCTTAATCGACCAAATTAAGGATAAGGAAGTTAAGTATTTGAAGAGAGAAAGCTAGAAGCTCTCAAATTGAAATTTCATTCAATAGAACTTATGAGCCTTCATAGGGCCGCGTGCTCCCTTTTGTTACAAGCATACAAGCAAGCCAGCAAGCACACACACACCTAGAGCTTTCCTTGCTGGGAAGGAAAGGGGTTAATTAAACTAATACATTCGGTTAGACTTAACTGTGTAAAAACAAAACCTTAAGCTAATTTAAATACATCCAAAGCATTAAGAAAAGCAAGACTAATTTTTGTTACATAGTAATCAGCTCATACTTAAGCTTAAACATGCTAAAAGCTAGCTAGAATGCAAGTGGCCAGCCGCAAAGTATAGTTCCCTTTTCGGCTAACCAATGGCATGCAACAGACCTCTTCATTTGCAGCTTGCTCTCTATTGGCCATTCTTACAAAGGTTGCAGCCCATGATTGATGCCTAGGAATGTGTACCATGCATTCAAGAGTGTGCCACACTAGCTGAAGTAGATTGAACCATAGTTTAGAGGCTAAATAAACCTTGTAAGACTTATTGGACCTTCTTCCTTGTCTATGGTGGTGGGGACTCCATCAACTTTGATGCAGAAACACCACCAAGATCAAACTTTGGGCCCTTAACCTATGGTTAAGATATAGAAACACCACTTAGTCAAGCTGAAGACTACACTTGAACACCGCTCTAACTAGCATAGTTAGAGACAAGCAAGTTTAGTGTTTTAAGTATGAAAGGAGCAATGCTTTCAATCTGATTTAAGTGTGATATTCAAAGCTGTGGCTTACAAAATGAGCCTTCAAAGGCCTTATACACGTGGCCTAGGCAGCAAAAGGGGATGGTAGGCTTCCTTCATAGCAAGGAAATCAGTTATAGCACACTTAGGAGGCGCTTATGCTAATCTAGTTACAAAGTGTGACTAATTTAAGCTAATTACATTCTAATCAGTGAGGAAGAAAAACAAATGATGGAGTCCCCTTGAGCCAAGGCAATAAGGAAAGTCCTAAGAGTCTGGCAAGGTCTAATGCAGGTTCTAAAGTCTAAGCAGTGGCTCAAATTCTGAAAGAGAGCCATGGAGATGTGTCCAAGTTAAATGGGCGAAAAATACCTAGTTTTCTTCACTTGATTTCTTAAGTTACACTATGACTTAAGTTCAATATTTTTACGTTTTTGGGTTCCTTTGGATGTTAACTTTTAGGTCCAAGCATCAATAGTCAATCATGCTCAATTGAAGTGAAGACATCAAGCCATTTTGTCCAGCCTGCCGGTTTCTTTATAGGGGGTTTGTACACACCCTAAGGTATCCCCCATGGCCTGAAATCAAAATCATGCTCACTTTCGATTGGCTGAAAGAAGGGCAGAAAAGCAAGCAGAATGCGGCCTTCTAGAACCTGATTGATAGCTATGTGTGTTTTGTTTGCAAGGAGGTTTCCTCAATTACTTATGCACTTGGTTGCTGTAATCATGAGATAAGGCTGCAAGGAACACCATCATTTGCTGTAAGTTTACTTAGGGAGAGCCTAGCCAATGAGAAAACAAAGGAGGATTTTGGACGCTTCATCCGGATTGGTCAGCCAAAAAGGGAGCCTACTTTACGGCTTCTTTTCTCCTCCTCTCTCTAGTAAAGCTGATGTATTAGGCTAATTAAGTGTATTACTGTTAAGTATGATCATTTGTTTTGCTTCCCTTTGTATTCTGGCATTAATTAGCTTAGATTAATCAAACTTTGTACTAGATTAGTCCTGAGCGCTTGGTTAAGCTTTCTTAGACGTTTCCTTCCTGGGGTGGAAACCTCCTTGGCTAACTTGCTACCTTAGGCTGGGGTGTATGAGGCCATAGAAGCTAACATTTTGTAAAGGCAAGCTTGAATATCAATTGAAGCAGAATTGAGAGCATTTGCTCCTTTCTTTCCTTAAACACTTTGCTTGCTTATCCTTAACTACGCTGGTTAAGGTGGTGATCAAGTAAAGTCTTAACTCTTAATTAGGTGGTGTTTCTGTATCCTAATTTAGGTTAAGGGCCCTAAACTCCAACTTGGTGGTGTTTATGTATCTAAGTGAGAGTTTAGATTGTCATTCACTTACTCATTCATTCATGATATCACTTAAACTCCACTTTGATTTCAGTTTGCTTAGCCCTGCAATTGGAATCATTATAGAATATTCATGATTTCCCCTCACAGGTCCATCATATTTAGTATCAACCTTGAGATTCTCCTTGGCCTTGTACGCCCCTCCACACTTCCAGATTCATTCTCATCCCTTTCCAAACACATTCCTTACTCTAGCTTAAACACAAACCCAATTACACCATGAGTACTCATACAAGTTTGGATGAGAAGTTTGAGGCAGTTATGAAGAATTGCCAATCACTTTCAACCCAAAATTACTTGTTAGTGACAAAAAGGCATGTTCGTTATTCGAGCTGGACCGAGAGTGGACCGAAGACCAGCCTGGACCGAACAGCACCGGGCTCAGTCGGTCCGGTCTATATTCCTGTCTTCATCTAAGTTTGACCTTCGGTTCGGTCCTGATCCAGACCGTAGGGCGGACCGTGGACCAGTTATGTAGGGTTTTGCAATTTTGAATTTTGCCGTTTAGTTTTCAATTTCAAGTTACCTCACATACTTAGCTACTTGAACTCCTTGCTGAAATGCTCTCGTCTCGCCCAATCACCTTCTTGACTGTGTCTCGTCCTCTCATCTCATGCTCTCAGCCGACCCTCAGGCAGTATCGACAGTTGGCACACTCACGGTTGATATTTTGTACTTGGTAGTATCACACTCTTACCCTCACAGTCACACTCTGGCATGCTCTCAATCTCAGGTAGTCTTACAAGTCGCACCTCACGGTTGGTTCTCGATTCTGCCTGCCGAGTTCCCACTCTGACACTCCGTCACTGCTCCTCAGTCCCTCAACGGTAGCCAGCCAGCCGCCTTCCTGCCCTTCTAGATGCCTACAGTGCCTCACTCCCCTCAATTTGTGAGGTTGCTTGGTTGAATTTCTTGCTTTCTTTGGTCAAAGCCCAAATTCAAGATTGTATTTCTTTGTTAAATTACACACTATTTTTCCTTTTGACTTGTAACTCTAGAATCCAAATTGCCACATTGATTGAAAACTTCAATAATGTATTTCTTCTTTGAATCGTTGTAGAGCCTTCATAGTTCATATCAAATATCCCTTTTCTCTAATTTGAATCATTTGAAATTTTGATTGCCCGACTTAATGATGTTGATGGATGGCCGGGATGGTTCAAAATCCAAATTGTATTTCCCTACTAAACCAATTTTATCTAGTTTTTGATTAATGCTCTATTGTTCTGATTTCTGAATCATTCGATTCTTGATTTCTAATAGTCACAACTTCATATGTAAATTTCTTATACAAAGGTTGTATTATACATGTTCTACATTCAAGTTTCACATTATTAGAGTGACTGGGGAGTATTAGGACATGGTAGGGGGTTGGCTGATTTGCACAATTCCAGATTATGATATATCATATAGGTTCTTGTTACTTGCATTTGAGTTTGCTAAGTAAAATGATGGATTGTTTTGTGGTTTGATTGTGATTTCTTATTCATTCAGGACATTACATTGGTTTAATTGTGATTTCGTTAGTTATTTTTAGATGCAAGGTGTGTTTTTTAAGTCCAAGTTGCGATTAGATTAGTCATCACGGAGCCCCTTACAACGTCTTCTTGAAATGTAAGTTTTGTGTTTTGATTTTTTAAATTAGCATGATGTGTGTGTGTACATAGTGTGTTTGTGTTTATATATATATATATATATATACATATATATATATATATATATACAAATATATATATATACATATATATATATATACATATATATACATATTAGCTTATTTACTTGGTTACTTATATTTTGTAACTTATATTTTGTAATTACTTGTCAATATAAAATGTCGAGCTCCAAATCCAAAAGGAGGGGTTGTTCAGAAGTGGAAGAATCGGTTGAAATGGATACTAATATTCCAAGTGAGCACCAATCGAATGAACCCTATTGAAATTAAAGAGGAAGAGGAAAGTCAAAGAGCAACGCAAAGCAAGAGCAAGGGGAAACAAGTGGTTAGAAAGTTTACCTAAAGGGGAGAGTGTTGGGACCTTTTCTAAGAGATCAAAGAAATTGGAAAAGGAGTGGCTGGTAAGTGCAAATACTGCGACATTATATATAAGACTGACCCTGGTAAGAATGGAACAAAGAGCTGGAAATATCATTTTTCAAAGTGCCCTGAAAACCAGAACAATAAAAGCAAATAGACACAATGTCAGTTGGTTTTTTAAAAGGATCCAAACAATGAGGGAGAAGCTAGATTGAGGTCAGGCGTCTTGAACCCTTATGAGGCATGGCAGCCTACGACCAAAATGATCATAATTGATTAATTACCCTTTAGATTTGTTGAAAATGTGGGATTTTGACTGATGATGTCTATTTGTTGTCCTTCACTTAATATGCCTTAACACATTACCATTACAAGAGACATTTATCAAGTATATGTCGATGAAAGGGTGAAATTGAAAGAATATCTTTAGCATTCATGTCAAAGGGTGTGTGTGACCACAAACACATGGACTTCACTTTAAATGATTAACTACATGGTAATAACTATCCACTTTATTGATAATGATTGGAAATTACATAAGAAAATATTAAATTTTTGGGCAATTTCTAGTCATAAAGGTGATGATTATGCTCTTGTTCTTGGAATGTGTTTAGAGGATTGGGGCTTAGCACCTAAAGTTTACACTATTACTGTTGATAATGTTGGGAGTAATAGCACTGCTTGTAATGCCCTTATTGGTGAGTTTCATCCACATGGTCATTTTCTTTTCTCTGGCGGAGAATTCTTACATGTTCGGTGTGTTTCTCATATACTTAATTTGGTTGTATGGGATTGGTTGAAGGTTGTTGGTAAGTCAGTTAAGCGTGTTCGAGCTACTATGAGGTTTATTAGGCAATCTCGTTGTAGGTTGCTAAGATTTCAAGAACGTGAAGTTGTAGAAAAAATTGAGTGCAAGGCTTCTTTGTCTCTTGATGTTCCCACTAGATAAAAAACCACTTATAAGATGCTTAGCACTGCTTTAGTCTATAAGCATGCATTCATGAATTATAGCAAAAGAGACCTTTATTATAATTTGGAGTTGGCGAAGGATGATGATGCTGACAGACCTCCGAACTGTACTGATTGGAAGCAAGTTAAACACTTGTTAGTTTTTCTGAAGGTTTTTTATAATATTACTTTGCATTTGTCTAGTACTTCGTATGTGACATCCAACTTGCTTTTCTTTGAGATTGTCACTATTCACGATATGTTAAATTAGTTGGAGCAAGTTGTTGAGACTATTGATGCTAATGATGAAGAAAGTGAGGAAATTGAGGAGATTAAATCTAGAGTTACAAACCTTAAAGAAATGGCCAAGAGGATGAAGTTGAAATATGATAAGTACTATGGCACACATGAGAAAATGAACCCTTCGGTATATATAGCTCCTATCTTTGATCCTAGGTACAATTTGGTAGGTCTTGAGGTTTCTCTTTATGATTTGTTTGGTGAACTACAAGGTAGTGCTATAGTTTTGACAGTGAGAGAGAAATTAGAAGCTTTGTTTGATGAGTATTGGCAATTGTACAAGGCATTGAATCCTCGAATTAGACAAAGCAGTGGGGCACAACCTGAAGTTGGGAAGGGTAATGCATCTATTAGAGCTGCCTCTTATGCACATCAATTAAAAAAAAAAGTTAAAGGGGCCCAATGGAGGAAGAGGAATCAACAAGGCAAAAGTATCTAAATGACGGACATGAAGAGGACATAGGGGATGATATGATGGGATGGTGAAAAATACATAATCCTCGATATCCTGTGGTTGCCCATATGGCTCGTGATGTATTGGTCGTGCCTATTTCTACGGTCGCATCGGAGTCGACATTCAGTGTCGGAGGACGTACTCTAGATTCATTTAGAACTTCTTTAACTCCAAAGATAACTGATTAATTATTATATTTCTTTATAATGTATTTTAAATTTATAACTTATTAATCTTTTGCTAACTTATGAATTTTGTTCGGTTTGACTGTGAAAAGATGGTGCAACCTCTCATATGTGCACAAGATTGGCTTAGGCCAAGTACTAGATTAGATATAGATGACTACTTTGATGAACTGCATGACCTGGATAAGGGTAATGTTGAATTTTTCATTTCTTTTTTGAATTTGGCTTGTATACTTTATATGATTATATGTTCTAACTTTTACTTTTTTGTTATTTTTATTGTGTTTATTTTAGATCTTGGTAAATTGAGTGTTAAGGATCATGTCATTGATGTGGGTGATACCTTGAACATTTAATATGGAGGTAATTTTCTTTTAATTGTGTTTATTTTACATTATACTACTATCTTATTGTCTTCATTCTTTTTCTTGGCTAAATTAATTGTTGGTTTGTATATATTCTAACTTGATTTTTAATTTATTTAATATACTACTTGAGTAATTAGTTGAACATTTAAGAGAGCGGCATATTCCTACAAGGAACAAGTCCAACATAATGGTTTCAACTTTAGAATCGCATCGGCATTGATTTGAAGATTGTGTCACTCTTTGAGTGAAGAACATGTTGTTGAACATTTAAAATTTTGGTCATGTGATGTAATTCAGTTTTAGGTTCAGTTGATGACGCATTAAACTTTTTAGTTTTGAAGTTACTTTAGATTTGTGTGTTTGGATGTTGTAGTTATTTGGTTTGCTAAATTAGTAAGCCCGTAAGGCAATGTGTTTAATTCAAGTCCCCTAGTCAAGGGTATTTGATTAGTAGCAATTCAGCAAAGACAAACATGGTACAACAACCCATTAATATTCAAAGTGAACAGGGAACAACATAAAAGTTAGCAATGAATTCGGTACGGTCTGGGTTCTACCCGGTCTGGTCTAGGACCGACTGTGGACCGATCCGGTCCTCGGTCTGCATATACAGCCTTGGCCAATCTTCCATCCTGCACAGCCTGGTCTAGTCTGGGATTGAGGAATAGCCCTACTGAGAAAACTCAATGAGGAATTTCAACGTGACCTAGAACTCCAAGCTCAGAATGAATATCTAAGAAAGCAACTTGGAGCCATATTGAAGCAAAAGTAGATAGTGAATGAACAACCCCTCCAAGCTGATCCTATGAGGCATGAACAAGTCTTTAGACATAATGTGGATTCATCTAGTGAGGATGAACCCTTGAGAATTGCTAGACTAGAACCAAGGCTTCAAGAAAACACCAATGAGCTCAAGGTTGAAAACCCAGAATTTGAAGGCAAGCTTGATCCTGAAGAATTCTTGAATTGCTTGAATACTATTGAGCGTGTTTTTCAGTACAAAGATGTTCCTGAAGATAAGAAAGTCAAGTTAGTGGCTTCAAGGATCAGAAAACATGCCTCCCTTTGGTGTTCTAACTTGTGCGCCAATGGCTTAGAGAAAGAATGCCCAAGATCGGAACGTGGGAGAAGATGTAATCTAAGCTTAAGGCTCAGCTTCTTCCCCCAAACTATGGTCAAGATTGCTACTCCCAACATCATAATTTGACTCAAGGAAATTTGAATGTAGAGGAGTATAAACGTGATGTATCACCAACGGAGAAGGCAAGTGAGAAGAAATCATAAATGCAAGCAAGAAGTGAGAAGAGAGGCAAGCTTTGAAATCACAAACTCAAACTAGAACTTTGTGGGATAAACCGAAGCTAACACAAACTCTTGGATACAGAATCACCACCAAGGCTCTTATAAGGGCCCTTAACAACCTCTTGGAAGTAGAAACACCACCAAGAAGAGGCTAAGACTCTTGCTAGAACACCACCCTACCCAGCCAAAGGAAGAGATGAGCTAGAAGAGAGTTTGAGAGTTCAAAGGAGCTAACGCTCAGCTTCATTCAATAATTCATCAAAAGTGTTCGTACATGGTAGCGTTAAGGCTTATATAATCCCTCACTAACACTAAAAATCAGCTACAAATTCAAAATACTAAGCTAAACTAGGTACATTTCGAAAAAAAAAAACAAGCTAGAAAAGGCTAGATGGAATCGTGGCTTGACAACACTTCATTGTTGATCTTGACGATGAGTTGTCGACTTCGGAAGCATGGGGGGCCTCAATCAGCTTCAAGTTCGCTAATCAAGTCATTTTCAAGTGGAGTAGACCTAGATAAAAGCAAAACACCACAAAAAGAACACCATGGCAGTCGGCTGCGCTTAACCGGGTAAAGGGATTTTTAACGCTTACTTTGCTGGTTAATAGCTCCACAAGTGTGTAATTTGGTTAAGTTTTTTGTTATGGCCACTTGATAATATTTTTAATGTACTTTCAATCCATAAAATTTTTAGTTCAAGTGGTAGAGCTTTGGGCGTCCAAACAGACCCATTTCAAGAACTGGGCAGAATTGAAACAGTTTTGAGCACTTGACTTCAACAGCTGATTTGAGGTAGCAACCGACCTCTAAATGATTTGCAATAGGTCTTGTTGGAAAGAGAACATCTTAAAATTAAACGTAGGCACTCTGAAACCCAATCATATCCTTGGGAAGATCATGAAATAATGTGCATAAAATTGGGTTTCTGCACAGGCCTGAAACCGTGGCTGGGCAGAAATGTGTCTTGGCATGCAAAGCTGATTTCTTGGACTTTACTCTTGAAATTTGACTCCTTTGGGCTTCCTTAAGGGCTTGTGATCATACTCATGGATGTACCTCCATCATCCTCCCCTTGTTGAGAAGAATTTGCCCTCAAATTGTCTAGATGTTTATCATCCCTGTAGGGACCTAAATCGGCTACGTTGAAAGTGGCCGAAACTCCATAATACCCAGGGAAATTGATCTTGTATGCATTGTCATTGATCTTTTCCAAGACTTCAAAGGGGCCAACCGCCCTTGGCATCTACTTGCTCTTGCTTTTGGAAGGAAATCTTTCCTTCCTCAAGTAAATCCAAACCAAGTCCCTAGGAAGGAACACCACTTTCTTCTTATACTTGTTGGCTTGTTCTTAGACTTGACCAAGTCATTTAGCTTTTGAATATCCTCCACTCTCTTTTGAATCTCCTCCACATTTGGATTCTCATTCATCCCTCTTGGCACAAGATCAAGTGGACTTAAGGGATCCACTCCATGCACTACCTTGATGGGAGACAAACCGATTTCTTTGCTTGGGGCCTTGTTGTAAGAAAGTTAAACTTGTGGCAAGAGCAAATCCCAAACTTTAACATTGGACTTCACAAAGACCCTGAAGAGAGTTCCCAAGGTTCGGTTCGTGACTTCAGTTTGGCCATCTGTTTGAGGATGACAAGTAGTGCTATACTTGAGCTTGGTACCCATCCTCTTCCAAAGTGTCACCCAAAAATGGCTAAGGAACTTGGTATCACAGTCTGAAACTATGGACCTTGGAATGCCATACAACCTCATTACTTCCTTGAAGTATAACTCGGTAATGTGGGTAGCATCATTTGTCTTGGCACAAGGGATGAAGTGTGCCATCTTGGAGAAGCGATCTACTACCACAAAGATGGAGTCTTTGCTCCTTTGTGTCCTTGGTAGCCCTAGCAGGAAATCCATGCTAACATCTTCCAATGGGAGGGTGGGAACCGGTAAGGGCATATAAAGGCCGTGAGGTAGCAACTGACTCTTGGCTACTTGGCAAGTAGCACACATCTTCACTACATCTTGGACATCCTTGCTCATTCTTGGCCAATAGTAGTGTTCTTTCGACATGAGAAGAGTCTTGTTTTCCCCAAAGTGGCCGGCCAAGGATCCCCCATGAACCTCCTGAATGAGCAACTCCCTAGTTCCACATTTAGGAATGCAAAGCCAAGGGCCCTTGAATAAGAACCCTTCTTGAATCAAGAAATCTCCCTTTGGATGCCGTTTACAATCCTTGTAGAGCTCCCTAAAATCTTCATCATCTTTATAAAGGGACTTCAAGTGTTCCAACCCAGGGATGCATGCATCAAGTTATAACAAAAGTAAATGCCTTCTTGACAAGGCATCGGCTCCTTGGTTCAACTTCCCAGACTTGTGCTTGATGGTGAAGTGGAAAGATTGGAGGAGCTCCACCCACTTGGCATGCCGTGAGTTGAGTTTCTGTTTCCCTTGAATGTACATCAAGGCCTCATGGTCCGAATGGAATATGAACTCACTAGCCACCAAATAATGACTCCAATGCTCAGGACTCCTCACAATCGCATAGAACTCTTTATCATAAGTTGAATACTTCCTTCTTGAATGACAAAGTTTCTCACTAAAGAAGGCTACGGGCCACCCTTCTTGAGTGAGTACACCTCTAATGCCAACCCCGGATGCATCACATTCAATTTCAAATACCTTGTCAAAGCATGGCAGGGCTAGGACCGGGGCTTGGGTGAGCTTAGACTTGATGGTGTCAAATGCTTCTTGAGCCTTGGGGCTCCACTTGAAGGTTGTGCCTTTGATCACCTCGGTCATGGGGGCCATGATAGTGCTAAAATCTCTAATGAACCACCTACAGAAGGAGGCAAGCCCATGGAAACTTCGCACATCATGAATGCTCTTTAGAGTATGCCATGTCCGAATGGCCACAACTTTGCTCTCATCCACTTTGATGCCATGGCTAGAGACAATGTAACCAAGAAAGGTGACCTCACAAGTGAAGAATGTGCACTTCTTGAGGTTACCATAAAGCTTCTCCCTTTCAAGGACCTCCATGACTTGAGTTAGATGCTCTTGATGCTCCTCTTCACTCTTACTATCGATCAAGATGTCATCAAAGTATACTACTACAAACCTCCCAATGAATGGCCGAAATACTTGATTCATGAGCCTCATAAAGGTGCTTGGAGCATTAGACAATCTGAAAGGAATGACTAGCCATTCGTACAAGCCTCCCTTTGTTTTAAACGCCATGTTCCATTCATTCCCCTCTCTAATCCTAATTTGGTAGTAGCCACTCCTCAAACCCACCTTAGAGAACACACTTGAGCCATGTAATTCATCAAGCATATCCTCAAGCCATAGGATAGGATATCAATACTTGATGGTCATCTTGTTGATTGCCCGGCTATGTACACACATCCGCATACTCCCATCCTTCTTGAGGACTAACAAGGCCGACATCGCACATGGACTAAGGCTCTCTCTCACCAATCCTTTTGTTACCAACTCCTCCACTTGCCTTTGGACCTCCATGGTCTCTTTAGGGTTCATTCTACAGGTCGGTTTGTTGGGAAGTATGGCTCCGGGAATGAGATCAATGTGGTGTTCGATCGACCTTTGTGGGGGTAGGCCGGAGGGTATCTCTTCGGGAATGACATAGCCAAAGCGTTTAAGGAGTGAGATGGCTATGGGATGAGAGGGTGGGGGTGCTTCAGATTCTCCTAGTGAGGTGAGAATCCATTCTTTAAAGGGCTTGAACTCATGATGGGATGCTTTAAGAAGGGGCTCACCGAAGGTGAGGAGCAAATCCGAATGGTCTTGGTTCTTTTGTGGCTTACTTTTGTGTAGTTGGGAAGGGGTTCAGGGGGCAAGGGTGATCTTTTTCCCATCTTTATGAAAGGTGTAGGTATTCAAATGGCCATCATGCATCACCTTTCGGTCAAATAACCATGGTCTCCCCAACAAAAGGTGACATGCATCCAAGGGAATGATGTCACACCACAACTCATCATGATAACTCTTGCCAACAGAAAAAGGAATCAAACATCTCGAGTTGACTTGTAAACCTTCACCTTGGTTAAGCCATTGGATGTTGTAAGGATGGGGATGGGCCGAAGATTGAAGGCCTAACTTCTCCACCATGCTTGAGGAGGCAACATTTGCACAACCCCCCCCATCAATGATGAGAGAACAAACTTTGCCTTGGATGGTGCATCTTGTATGGAAGATGTTTGCTCTTTATTCTTCCAAGACTGCTTTGTGGCTATTCAAGGCTCTTCTAAAAACAATCAATTCTCCTTCATCCGCTTCCTCTACGACCTCCTCTTATTCGTCCATGAAGTACACTTCCTTTTCGTCCTCCTCTTCCTCCTCCTCACATGCCTCCCATTCGGCTAAGGAGATAATTCTCCTATTAGGGCATTTCGAGGCTATATAACCTAGGCCTTGACATTTGAAGCATCTCGTAGTGTTCATAGGAGGGGGGTTAGGCCGGTTTGAAGGGGGTTGGTTCCTTTGAGGGGTTTGGGGTTTTTGTGGAGGGAAGGGACTAGGAACCGAGGGTTTATGAGGTGGGTAAGAGCTCCCCTTGTTAAAAGGTTGGGTCTTAGGGAAAGGTTTAGGAGGGTCTCTTTTGTAGAGCTTGGTTTTTCTTTGTTGTTCCACCTTGTGGGCTAGAACACACATCTCATCAAAGGTAGTGTATTGTTGCAACTTAAGCACCTGAGCATACTTAGGATCAAGTCCCCCTAAGTACCTCACTATGGTTTGCTCTTCGGCCTCTCTAAGGTCACACTTGATCAACAACTTCTCAAATTCTCTAGTGTACTGTTCAACACTCATATTACCTTGAGTGAGGGAATGGAGTTGAGAGTAGTTATCTTGAAGATAGGAGGGTGGCAAGAAATGGCCCTTGAGTTTGGTCTTCATCTTCTCCCAAGTTCGAATCCTCCCCTTCCCTTGCCTTGCTCTTTTGACACACAAGTTAGACCACCAAAGGGAAGCATACTTACGGAGCCTAAGAGCAACAAGTTTCACCTTCTTTTCCTCTGGGATCTCCTTGTAATTGAAAATCCTCTGTACGGTTTGGAGCCATTCCAAGAACTCATCGGGATCAAGCCTCCCTTCAAATTCCAGGACCTCCACCTTGATGCCTCAAAAGTTAGATGCATTCCTCCCATTTCTTCTTGGCCGCCTAAAAGGCTCTTTCTCATTGGAAGAGTTCAAGTGATGGCCTTCATCGTGGTTGTCCTCATCTTACTCTGATTCGGAGGAGTTGGAGGAACGAGAGCTTCTAAGTTCCTTTCGCTTTTGCTTCATGGACTCACCAAGTTGGCGCTTCAAATACTCATTGTGGCCCTTGATTTCATCATTTTGTAACCTTATGGCTTCATAATTCCTCATGAGGGCCTCGAACTTTTCTTCCAAAGTCATGCTTGCAGCACTCATACTCGAATTAGCATAAAACAACTTGGAAAGGAGGTGGCACGGTCGTGCTATGGGGCACGGGGTGGCCATGCTAACCGCCGGCTTGTCACGTCTAAAACAGCCGGTTGTGGTTTGTGTTTAGAGGACGTGTTTGGGCTTGTGTTTAGGGAAGTTTGGCGGAAAATACCAGACCAAGGAGAAACCAAGCTTTGATACCAAATATGATGTATCACCAAGGGAGAAGGCAAGTGAGAAGAAATCATAAATGCAAGCAAGAAGTGAGAAGAGAGGCAAGCCTTGAAATCACAAACTCAAACTAAAACCTTGTGGGATAAACCGAAGCTAACACAAACTCTTGGATACAGAATCACCACCAAGGCTCATGCTAGGGTCCTTAAAAACGTCTTGGATACAAAAACACCTCCAAGAAGAGGCTAAGACTCTTGCTAGAACACCACCCTACCCGGCCAAAGGAAGAGATAAGCTAGAAGAGTGTTTGAGAGTTAAAAGGAGCTAAGGCTCAACTTCATTAAATAATTCATCAAAAGTGTTCGTACAAGGAAGCATGAGGGATTATATAATACCTCACTAACAATAAACATGAGCTACAAATTCAACATAGGAAGCTAAACAAGGTACATTTCAGAAATCAAAAACAAGCTACAAAAGGCTAGATGGAACCGTGGCCTGATAATACTTCATTGTTGATCTTGAGGATGAGTTATCAACTTGGGAAGCTTGGGGGGCCTCAATCAGCTTCAAGTACACTAATCAAGCCATTTGCGAGTGGATTAGAACTAGATATGAGCAAAACACCTCAAAAAGAACACCATGGCAGTCGGCTGCCCTTAACCGGGTAAAGGGATTTTTAACCCGTACTTTGCTGGTTAGTAGCTCCAGAAGTGTGTAATTTGGTTGAGTTCTTTTATGGCTGCTTGATAATATTTTTAATGTAGTTTCAAGCAATAAAAGATTCAATTTAAGTGGGGGAGCTTTGGGCGTCCAAACAGACCCATTTCCAGAACTGGGCAGAACTGAAACAGTTTTGAGCACTTGACTTCAACAGCTGATTTGAGGTAGCAAATGACCTCCAAATGACTTAAATAGGTGTTATTGGAAAGAACACATCTTAAACGTAAACTTAGGATTCCTGCAACCCAATCATACCCTTGCGAAGGTTATGAAATATTGTGCACAAAACAGGGTTTGTGCAAAGGCGTGAAAACGTGGCTGGGGGGAAATGTGTCTTGGCATGCAAAGCCGATTTCTTGGACTTTACTCGTGAAACTCAACTCCTTTAGGATTGCTTGAGGGCTTGTGATCATGCTCATGGATGGACCTCCATCAAAATGTCAATTCGAAGAGCTTGTAATCAAGTGTGATTTACAATAGCAAGAAGAGTAAACAATCGTTAGGTACTTAGGAGGTCTTGATCCTATGCATGCTAATGCAGTTGGATTGTAAGCTTATACTACATTTGATGAAGTTTGTGTGGTTGTTCACAAGATTAAGCAATAAAAGAAAGCCAAACAGCCCCCTAAACCTCAAAATCGCAAACCCTTTACCCGAAACCAACCCTTAAAGAAGGGGAGTTCTAATCCCATTTCCATGGTCCCAAATCTAACCCCTTCCTGTCCATAAAGAACCCCAGCTCCACAAAAGATCAAAACCATGCAAAATAGATGATATCCTAACCCCATGAACACCAGGAGGTGCTTCAAGTGTCAAGGACTTGGGCACATTGCCTTGGACTGCCCAAATCGTAAGGTTATAACCTTAGCCGAATGGACAACCGTTAAGGAGGTGTTTGAAGAGGAGGAAAAGGAGGATGATTTTGAGGATGAGCTTGAGGAAACTCAAGAGGAGGTAGTGGAGGAGGCTAACAAATGAGAGATGTTGGTTTTAAGAAGAGTTTTGACTAACCAAAAAGGAGCTAAGGAAGGGTCCCAAGGAAGCCATGGAAATTCCAGAGCAAGTTGAGGAGTTGATGTCTAAGGTTGTAATTCGAGAGTCCTTGAGTCATTGTGTTGTGCTTGCTCCTTTTGTTCCTAAAAAGGATGGAGGAATGTGTATGTGCGTAGATAGCAGGGCCATTAACAAGATCACAATCAAGTACAGGTATCCAATACCCAGACTTGAGGATATGGTAGAGGAGTTGTATGGCTCTTAAGTTTTCTGTAATATTGATCTTCAAAGTGGTTACTACCAAATTTGAATAAGAGAAGGTGACGAGTGGAAAACAGCCTTTGAGACAAAAGGAGGGCTTTATAAATGTTTGGTTATGCCCTTTGGTCTTTTGAACACATACATTCATGAGATTGATGAATCAAGTGTTTGCGCCGTATATAGGCAAGTTTGTGGTAGTTTAGTTCAACGATATCTTGATTTCTTCCAAGAATAAGCATGAACGTCAAGATCATCTTACTTAAGTTATGCCTGCCCTGGAACGTGAAAGATTATTTGGCAACCTTAAGAAATGTGCCTTCTTCACTCCTGAGGTAACATTCTTATCCTTTAGGCAGCAAAACGAAATTACCTAATTGATTTGCTTCTTTTAAATCAAAGGCATGGAGGGATTTCCATCATCCCTCCCCTTGTTGAAAAAGATTTGTCCACAAATCAGTTTAGGTAATTACCTCTATCTTGAATGAAGTTTGGCTGAAATAAAATCAGCCACTCAAATAAGTCTCTCTTGTTCTTAGAGGCTCCTGTCCTTGCATTCCCCTTGCTGATTTGAGTGTTGTACATAGGGGGTTCCATAAACAAGCTTTGAACCACTTCCTCATATGCTCTTAATTCAGAATTAGGAGCTTTTAGTAATTGTTATGAAATGAGTTGACAGAAGTGTTGTTTGAGTGTGCGTGAAGTGGGGGAAAGGTTTGGTGGTTCACCAAAAGAAAGGAAAAGAAGGCTATGATGCTTCTTGACTTTTGGTGGATGGTGGGTGTCTAAGGTGAGCATTTCTGCTTCGTTTGCCTTGACCACTATTTCCTTAAGATCATCTCGATCCTGCTCTTCAATTTCCTCCTCTGTTTCAACCCCCTCTATTGCCTTCCATTTCGCCACGGTGAGATACCTTCGGTTTGTACAATTTGATGCTAAGTGGCTAAAGCCTTGGCACTTAAAACATCATTGAACACCTTTAGGAAGGGGGTTTTGTGTGGGTTCTGGGGGTAGGCCTTTTTTGTGGAGTTTGGTTCTTTTGTGGAATGGGGGAGATGAATGTCGTGGGTTTAGGGGTAGAAGATGAACTCTCCTTGTTCAAGGTGTGTTCATGTGGTGAGGGCTTTGGATTTTCATGTCTTGGGAGCTATTTAGTCTTCTTTTGCTGCTCCAACTTGTGAGCCAGCACACAAACTTCATAAAAAGAAGCGTAAGCTTAATCAACAATATTAGCATACCTAGGATCAAGACCTTCTAAGTATCTAACAATTGCTTGTTCTTCTGGTTCATGCAAATCACACTTGATTACTAATGGAGTCCCCACCACCAATAGCAAAGAAGAAGGTCCAACAAGGTCCATTGCAAGCTCCAAAGTTGCAGCAATGGCTCACATTGTTAAAAATAGCCTAAACCATAGAACCGAGTTTGAAGACTAGATTTTACCCGGTTTTGTACACGTTATTTCTTAAGCTACATTGTGGCTTACGTCTTATATTTTTACATTCCTACGATGCTTATGATGTTTACTATCAAGTCCAAGTGTTTGTTTTTAATCATACACACCATAGGATGGGAGATCAAGGAGTTTTATAAAACTAGTCAGTTTGCACCCAAAACTGCACAATTAGATGTTTGAGTAGAGTTAACCTACTTAAACATAGTTTAACCTTGATTTATTTATTGGGAGGGTTTGTAGACATCCTAAGGTTTCCCCCCATGGCTGAAAACAAAATCATGCCCACTTTTGCTAGGGTTCATTTTTGCTGCAAAACTGGCCTGAAACTGGCCGTGAACTCGGTCCAGGCAGCCCGATTTAATTTTCCCTCTTTTGGTGGGTTTGATTCATCCAAGCTAGCTTGGCACACGTCCCAAGGTTCAAAGCAGACCAATAATCACCTGCAATAGGAGATTTCTAGAGAAGAGCAACCAAAGGGAGCCAAGCAGCAAAAAAACATGTCCCTTGCATCTCATTGGATACCGAAAAGGGAACTTTGCTTTACGACTGCCCACTTGCACCTCAGCTAGATTTCTAGTTGTTTAAGTTTACGTTTGAGCTAATTACAATGTAAACATCATTTGTCTTGCTTTTCTTAATGCTTTGATTGTAATTAGATTAGCTTTAAACTTGGTTTGTATTCAGTTAGTTCTAACCGGGTGTATGAGCTTAGCTTACACCTTTCCTCCATTGGAAGGAAAGGTCCAGGAGTGTGCTAGCTTGGTTGTGTGCTTGCTAGGCATGTACAAGAAGAACATGACCCTTGCTAGTTCGTTATGCTTGAAAATCAGAAAACCTCTTTGAGAGCATTTGCTTTCGAACTCTCAAATATTTCACTTGCTTATCCTTAATTTGGTCGATTAAGATGGTGTTCAAGTTAGTCCTAACCTTTGATTAATTGGTGTTTCTTTATCTTAATCCAAGTTTAGGGACCCTAAGCTTGTGTTTGGTGGTGATTATGTTTCCAAACATTGAGTTTAGTTCTGTCTATTTCGCCCCTCATCTACACAGGTTCAAGGGAAGTAAAGCTGAGTTTGCTAGCTTAAACCGTGAGTTAGTGAATTCTAAGTTTGATTCTCTTTAAATCCCATACATTCACAATGCTTCATACATCCATCATATTGGATAATCAAAGTTCAGGCTACCCCCTTGGTCTAGCTTCCACCCCAAACACAATTCCAAACACAAACTGTGAAACTTGCTAATTTAAGTCGTGCCAAGCAGAAGATCCGCACGATCACCCCGTGTCCTTAAGCACGCCCATGCCACCTTTGGCCCGAGTAGTTTCACTTGCTTATGTTATGAGCTTGGTGGGTTTTAGCTAGACTTATTTCAATCCTTGATACATACATCAATTATAAGCTTCTCAAATTCACCAGTATATTCTTCTACACTCAAGTTGCCTTGGTTCAAGTGGTGGAGTTGTGAGTAACAATCTTAAGTATAGGTAGGAGGAAGAAACTGAGCTTTAAGCTTTGATTTCATTTTCTCCCAAGTGCTGCTTCTCTGGTTGGCAAGGCTGGGAAGTTGTGAGCGAGCATGTTTGGGCCATTTTTGTGAGTTTTGTCTTTGTGGTGTGTTTGGGGAATGGAAGCTTGGCCAATAGGGTAGCCTAAGCTCTGATACCACTTGATGTACTCTAGCTTCACTAATGCAAGATTAAGCAAAAGGGAAATAAGAATGCATTTGGGTAAAAGGGTGAAAATGGAACCAAGGTAACCAAGATCAAAGACAGAAACAAGTGGACTAGCAAGGGTGATTGAAGACCCACCTTGGTTTGCACACTTGGGCAATCTTATTTCTTCAACTAAGTTACAGAAATGAATCACCTTCTTAGTTGAGTTAATAAGACCTGGAAACCCACTTGAGGTTGCCAAACACCCAAGATATAACACTAGGAATTTTGAGAGAGAACGGAGAGAGTTTTCATAACTCAAAGTTCAAATTCATTCATCAAGTGTTTCTTTACAACCTAAGGCCTCCCTTATATATTGAAAAACCTTTAACAAGCTGCAAGAAAGGGGAACAAGAGGTCTTACACATCCAAAAAGCAAGGGGACACCAAAAAGAAAAGACAAAATCTGAAAAGTGTTCTGCTTTTGTCAGCAACTTTACAATTTACAATGGTCAACTTCAAATAGCTATATCTCCTAGGTTTCTCACTCAAATTTGATAAAATAGACTGTGCTGGAAAGCTTAGGAAGTCAAATTTTACGTGCCTCAAGTTTCCATCCATTTGGAGCTTCCGTTTGGAAGATATAGGGCAAAACGTACAACATATGCAGACTGGGATAGTTTCTGCAGCATCTGGAAAAAGGCTCCAATTGACTTATTGCCTAGAGACCAAATGATGGGGACCATGTTTATAAACCTTCCAAAATTTCCCCCTCCATGCCACACGAGACCAACATCATGAAGGAAGTCCAACAAGTGCAAGCAATAGTCTGGAACATCATGAACAACGTAGATAACATGGTGCCTAGTTTGGCCAGAAATTGGCCCGGTTTTGTAAGCATGATTACCCAAGCTTAAGGTGGACTTAATAGGCTAGAAAATCACTTTTTGGAGCCCCTAATATTTCAGCTTCAAGGACATAAAAAGAGTTATGGTTTAGGTCTCAGGTAAATAAGTCAATTGGAGTCTTTTTCCAGATGCTGCAGAAACAGTCCTAGTTTGCATATGCTGTACCTTTTGTCCCATATCTCCCAAACGGTAGGTCCAAATGGTTGGAAACTTGGGGCATATGAAAGGTAACCTCCTAAGATTTCCAGAAAGGTCTATTTCACCAAAGTTGAGTGAGAAACCTAGGAGATAATAGCTGTTTGAAGTTGACCTTTGTAAATTGAAAAGTCGCTGACTAAAAGCAAAAAGCACTTTTCAGCTTTTGTCTTTTTCTTTATGGTCTCCCCTTGCTTTTGGACGTGTAAGACCTGTTGTTCCCCCTTTCTTGCAGCTTGTTAAAGGTTCACCAATATATAAGGGAGGCCTTGGGCTATAAAGAAACACTTGATGAATGAATTTGAACTTTTAGTTGTGAAAACTCTCTCCATTCTCTCTCAAAATTCCTAGTGTTATTTCTTGGGTGTTTGGCAACCTCAAGTAGGTCTCTATGTCTTCTTAACTCAACTAAGAAGGTGATTCATTTATGTAACTTAGTTGAAGGAAGAAGATTGCCCAAGTGTCCAAACCAAGGGGGGTCTTCAATCACCCTTGCTAGTCCACTTGTTTCTACCTTAGTTCTTTGTTACTTGGTTCCATTTTCACCTTCTACCCAAATGCATTCTTGATTCACTTTTGCAAATCCTTGCCTTAGTGAAGCTTGAATACAACAAGTGGTATCAGAGCTTAGGCTACTCTCTTGGCCAAGCTTCGATTACCAAAACATTCCCTAAACACAAAACCCACAAAAACAACCCAAACACGCTCCTTCACAACTTCACAGTCGTGCCCAACGAGAGAAGCAACACAGCCACACCGTGCCACACTGGCAAGACCATGCCACAACCCGGCACACCCCTTCCCATTTCAGCATACCAGCACAGCCACCCCGTACCCATAGGCACAACCATGCCACATTCCAGCAGCCACAATTCACCTTCTACCACCGAGCACGGCCACACCATGCCACCCCCTTCCCGTCCTAAAACAACAACTCCTCACTCTAAAGCGATCATGTCTACAAGCCTTACTCCTGAACAATTCACCGAGCAAGCTTTGAGAGAGAAGGCTGAGTTGAAAGCCCAAGTTAAGTACCTTAAATCACAACTTGGTCAAATGATGCAAGAGAAGAGAAGGAATTTGAATACTTGGATGACTTCGAAGAAGAAGAAGATAACGACTCACTTGAAGACTCCGGTGAGGATGTGTATGTAATATGATCAAGGAGGCATCATAGGCCTCAAGACCGAAGCTACAATGACTTCACGCTGGATATTCCCAGCATTGAAGGTGAACTTGATCCGAATGTATTCTTGGATTGGCTTCAAACCGTTGTAAGGATCTTTGACTTGAAGGACATCCTCGAAAAAAGAAAGGTAAAGCTTGTTGCTTTAAATCTTAGAAAGTATGCTTCCATTTGGTGGTCAAATGTTGTGACTAAGAGAGTTAGGAAGGGTAAAGGGAAGATAAGAACTTGGGAGAAAATGAAGTCCAAACTTAAGTCCAAGTTTTTGCCACCCCATTACTTGTAAGAAAACTTCGTTAAACTCCCCCACCTCAAACAAGGGTCTAAGAGTGTAGAAGCATACACTAGAGAGTTTGAGCAATTATTGTTGAAATGTGATTTGGAGGAGGATGAGTCTCAACCTTTGATTAGATGCTTGAGTGGTTTGAATGATGAAATTGCTCATGTTGTTAAACTCCACCCTTACATTTCCTTAGATGAGCTTAGTGTCTTAGCTCGTAAAGTGGAGTCACAAAAGAGAGTCAAGGGCAAGGGCATGACCACCAAGCCTAACCCCCATCCTTACCCATTCCAAAAGCCCTCATACTACCCTCCCAAATCAACTCCAAACTCAAACACAAGACCCCCTCCACCAAATCCCCCTCAAACCCCCTCAAAACGACCTGCAAAGCCCGGTGACAAGAACAAATGTTTCCGTTGTCAAGGCCTTGGACAATTTGCTTCCCAGTGTCCCAACAAGAGGATTGTCACTTTAGCCGAGTGTCAAGCTTCCTATGAGGAGCTAGATGATGAGAATGATGGAGAAGAAAAGGAGCTTCTCATGACCGAAGCTCTTGAGGATGTTGAAGAGGGACCTGATGAAGGAAAAATGCTTGTGATAAGAAGAGCCTTAAGTGGTATTGCTTCCCAACATGGCATGGAGGAAAGGGAGAACATCTTCCACACCCGGTGTACCGTGAAAGGGAAGGTTTGTTCTCTTATTATTGATGGTGGAAGTTGTGCCAATGTTGCTTATAAAACTCTAGTGGACAAGCTCAAGCTTTCGGCCTCTCCACACCCAAGCCCTTACACCATACAATGGCTCAATCAACGTAAAGGCTTGCAAATCTCTTCTTGTTGTTTACTTAGCTTTTCAATTGGCAAGAGTTACATGGATGAGATTCGGTGTGATATTATTCCCATGGATGGTTGTCATGTCCTCTTGGGACGTCCATGGTTGTTTGATAGAAGTGTGATGCATGAAGGTCGGTTGAGCACATATACATTTACCAAAGACCAAAAAAAGATCACCCTTACCCCTCTCAAATGCACCTCATAAAAAGGGCCTCAAGACTCTCCTAACATGGATGTCTTTCTCACTACCCTACTCCATTCCCAACTCCATGAATATGATGATTTCAAGGATTTGATTCTACTTGGCCAAGAACTGACCGAAGCTAAGTATTCATCCCATCCTTTGCCTTCCCCTTTCCGCAAAGATTTTGAACATGTCTTCCCTAGTGAGGTCTCCCATGGCCTCCCTCCCAAAAGATCCATACAACACAAAATAGACCTCATCCTCGGTGCCACCCTTCTGAACAAGCCGGCCTACCGAATGAACCCACAAGAAACCCAAGAAGTGCAATGGCAAGTAGATGAGCTCCTTGCTAAAGGCTTGATATGTGAGAGCCTTAGTCCATGTGCTGTGCTGGCTTTGCTTATTCGTAAGAAAGATGGGTCAATGAGAATGTGTGTGAATAGTAGAGCGATTAGCAAAATCACTATCAAATATCGCTTTCCTATTCCACGGTTGGAGGATCTCCTAGATGAGCTTCATGGAGCCACCAACTTTTCTAAGATTGATCTTAGAAGTGGCTACTACCAAATCCGAATTTATGAAAGAGATGAGTGGAAAACGACCTTCAAGACTAAAGGAGGCCTCTATGAGTGGCTTGTAATGCCATCTGGGTTGACAAATGCACCAGTACTTTTATGAGGCTTACGAACCAAGTTCTCAAGCCCCTCATTGGCAAGTTCGTGGTTGTCTACTTTGTTGACAACTTAGTGTATAGTAAGAGTGAAGTAGAGCATGCCCATAATCTACAACAAGTCTTGAGTACTCTATCTTAAGAAGAGCTCTATGGAAACTTGGAGAAGTGCCACTTTTTCATTTCTCAAGTTATATTTTTGGGCGTTGTTATGTCGGCCCAAGGAATTTATGTTGATGAGAGCAAGATTCAAGCAATCCGAGACTGGCCCGTTCTTACTTCAAGTAAACAACTTAGGAGCTTCCATGGCCTAGCCTATTTCTATAGGAGGTTTGTGAGAGATTTTAGCACCATTGTTGCCCCCATGACCGAGGTGCTTAAGGCCAAAAGATTTGAGTGGACCAAGCAAGCTCAAGGGGCCTTTGAAGAAATCAATCTCAAGCTCACTAGTGCACCTATTCTTGCCCTTCCAAGCTTCTCCAAAGTGTTTGAAGTGGAATGTGAAGCTTCCGATGTGGGGATAGTGGCTATCCTATCTCAACAGAAGAGACCCTTAGCTTTCTGTAGTGAAAAGCTCAATAATGCAAAGAGGAAGTACTCCACTTATGACAAGGATTTTTATGTAATTGTGAGAGCTTTGGTGCATAGGAGGCACTACTTGGTGGGAGGAGAATTCATTCTCCATTCGGATCATGAAGCTCTCAAACTCATATACGGGCAACAAAAGCTCAACCCAAGGCATGCAAAGTGGGTTGAGTACCTCAAGCCTTTCATTTTGTGATCCACCACAAGTCAGGTCAACTAAACAAAAGGATGGATGCATTATCAAGAAGGTACCTCTTACTCTCTACCTTAGAGTCCAAAGTCCTTGGTTTTGAGATTATTAAGGGCTTGTATGCCCAAGGTGAAGGCGTCAAGGAAGCCTATGTGAAGTGCTCAATCCATGCCCATGGCTTATTTCACTTGGATCATGGGTTTCTCTTCAAACGAACCCAGCTATGCATACCAAAGAGTGGGTTTCGGGAACTCTTGATTCAAGTGCTCCATGGTGGGGCTTTAGCCGGGCATTTTGGCGTTGAGAAAACATGTTCCATGCTCAAGGAACACTACTATTGGCCAAGCATGTCCAAAGATGTGGAACATTTTGTAAGAAGGTGCTACACTTGTCAACTTGCCAAGAGTCACCTTCGGCCTCAAGGTCTTTATTCTCCCCTCCCGATTCCACATGGCGTATGGGAAGATGTAAGCTTGGATTTCATCACCGGGTTTCCAAGGACGCAAAGACGCAAAGACTTCATTATGGTGGTGGCGGATCGATTCTCAAAGACGGCACACTTTGTGGCATGTCATACCACAAATGATGCCTCTCATGTTGCTAATCTCTACTTTAAAGAGATTGTGCGTCTCCATGGCATACTAAGAAGCATGGTCTCGGATCGGGACACCAAATTCTTGAGTCACTTTTGGCTCACTTTGTGGAGAAAGCTAGGCACTCATATCAAGTTCAGCACAACTTGCCACCCACAAACGGATGGTCAAACGAAGGTGAATTACAACACATTGGGAACCTTGCTTCGGGTTCTAGTCAAGAAAAGCCTCAAGCGATGGGATGAGTTTCTTTGCCATGCCAAGTTTGCTTTCAACTGAACACCAAGTAAGGCTACAAGTTGTTCCCCCTTTGAAGTGGTGTATGGTTACAATCCAATAACTCCCTTAGACTTGGTTCCCATTCCAAATCAAACCAAGTTTAGTTGGGAGGCCGAGAAGAGGGCAAAGGAAATCTAAGAGCTTCATGCCTACGTGAGCGAAGAAATTGAAAGGTCCAATGAGCAAGCCAAGTCACATGCCGACAAGCATAGGAAAGAAGTTTATTTTCAACCCGTAGACTTGGTTTGATCCATTTGATGAAGGAAAAATTCCCGAGCAAGCGCAAGTGAAAGCTCATGCCAAGGTCGGATGGCCCATTTGAAGTCCTTGAAAAGATTTGTCCAAATGCCTGCAAAGGGGACCTTCATGGTGAGTATGGAGTCACTGCCACCTTCAACGTGGCTGACCTAAGTGTTTATTATGAGGAACATGAAGAGCTTCCAAGTTTGAGGTCAAACTCCAATCAAACTGGGGAGTAGAATGAGGACCATCTTCATAACCCTTCCGACCTTTCCCCCTCCATCCCACACGAGCCCAGAATCATCAAGGAAGTCTTAGAAGTGCAAGCGGTTGTTTGAAGCATCATGAACAATAGAAATAACGCACTGCCCAGTTTGGCCAGGAATTGACCTGGTTTTGCAAGCCTGATTACCTAAGCTTAAGGTGGACTTAAGAGGCTGCAAGTTTACGTTTTGGAACCCTGAATATGCCAAATTTAAGGACATATAAAGAGTTCTAGGTTAGGTCTCTAGGAAATAAGTCAATTGGAGCCTTTTTTCAGATGTTGTAGAAACTATCCTAGTTTGCATATACTGAACCTTTTGCCCCATTTCTCCCAAATGGTAGCTCCAAATGGCTGGACACATGAGTTACGTGAAAGTTGACTTTCTAAGCTTTCCAGCAAGGTCTATTTCACCTGATTTGAGTCAGAAACCTAGGAGATATAACTGTTTGAAGTTGGCCTTTGTAAACTGAAAAGTTGCTGACAAAAAGCAAAAAGCACTTTTCAGCTTTTGTCTTTTGCTTTATGGTCTCCCTTAGCTTTTGGACATGTGAGACCTCTTGTTCCTCCTTTCTTGCAGCTTGTTAAAGGTTCCCCACTATATAAGGGAGGCCTTGGGTTGTAAAGGAACACCTGATGAATGAATTTGAACTTTGAGTTTGGAAAACTCTCTTTATTCTCTCTCGAAATTCCTAGTGTTATATCTTGGGTGTTTGGCAACCTCAAGTGGGTCTCTAGGTCTCCTTAACTCAACTAAGAAGGTGATTCATTTCTATAACTTATTTGAAGGAAGAAGATTACCCAAGTGTGCAAACCAAGTTGGGTCTTCAATCACCCTTGCTAGTCCACTTGTTTTTATGTTGGTTCTTGGTTCCTTCGTTCCATTTGCACTTTCTACCCAAATGCATTCTTGATTCACTTTCGTAAATTCTTGCCTTAGTGAAGCTTGCATACATCACCTAACCTAGAACACTCTATATGTCATTGAAGCTGACATATTAAGGATTCCAAAAAGTAAATTTGCAGCCTCTTAAGTCCTCCATAAGCTTGGCTAATTAGGCTTGCAAAACCGGGCCAAATTCTGGCCGAACTGGGCAACATGTGCAATGCTTGGTTGATGACTTCTTGGACCATGGCATGAACCTCTTTAACCTCTGATGGAGTCCCCACCACCATAGACAAGGAAGTGGACCAACAAGTCTTACAAGGCGCATTCCAAGCTCCAAAGTCTAAGCATTGGCTTATATTGTGGAAGAGAGCGAAAGATATGCAACCGGGTTGAAGGACCAGAATCTGCCCTGTTTTGTCCATTTTATTACTTAAGCTACATTGTGACTTAAGTTCTGAATTTTTGCATTTTTGGAATCCTTATGATGTTTACTATTAAGTCCAAGTGTTTGTTTCCAATCATACAAACCATAGGATGGGGGATCAACGAGTTTTGTAAAACTGGTCAGTTTGCACATAAAACTGGACGGTTAGATGTTTGAGTAGAGTTAACCTACTTAAACATTGTTTCACCTTGATTTCTTCGTTGGGGGGGGTCGTAAACATCCTAAGGTTTATCCCCTGTGGCTGAAAACAAAATCATGCACACTTTCGCTAGGGTTTATTTTTGTTGCAAAACTGTTCTGAAACTGGCCGTGAACCCGGTTCAAGCAATTCAGTTTATTTTCCCTCTTTCGGTGGGATTACTTCATCCAATCTGGCTTGGCACATGTCCCAAGGCTCCCAATAGACCAATGATCACCTGCAAAAGAAGATTTCTAGAGAAGAGCAACCAATGGGAGCCGAGTTGCAAACAAGCATGTCTCTTGCATCTCATTGGATAGCCAAAAAGGGGAACTTTGCTTTACGGCTGCCCACTTGCATCTGAGCTAGATTTTTGGTTGTTTATGTTTAAGTTTGAGCTAATTACAATATAAAAACCATTTGTGTTGCTTTTCCTAATGCTTTGATTGTAATTAGATTAGCTTTAAGTATGGTTTGTAATCTATTAGCTCTAACCAGGTGTATTAGTTTAGTTAACACCTTTCCTCCCTAGGAAGGAAAGGTCTAGGAGTGTCCTTGCTTGCCAGTATGGTTGCTAGGTATGTAGAGAAAAGGCGAACACGACTTTTTGGTGGTTCCTAACTTATTTTGAATGAAATTTCAGTTTGAGAGCAAACAAAGCTTTTACACTCTAAAATTCTCAGCTTGCTTATCCTTATCTAGGCCGGTTATGGTGGTGTTCAAGCTAAGTCCTAACCTTAACTAAGTGGTGATTTCTTTATCTTAATCAAGTTTAGGGGCCCTAAGCTTCTGTTTGGAGGTGTTTATGTATATAAACAATAAGTTTAGCTCTATAAATTTCGTTGATCCTCCTCACGGGTTCAAGAAGCTAGCTTGAATTCAGTTTGCTTACACCGTGAGCTATTGAGTTCTTGCCTAGGTTTTCTTTAATCCCTTCAACGATACATCAACCTCCTTGGTGCTTGTAGATTCCTCTTTAGGCTTGTGGGTTGGTCTTCACTTGGTTCCAAAGGATGGTCCCCATTAGTAAGGACGGGGATTAGGCTTGGAGGCCATGCCCTTACGCTCTCTTATGGGACTCCACTTTGTGAGCTAAGACACTAGCCTCATCTAAGGAAGTGTAAGGGTGGAGTTTAACAACATGAGCAATTTCATCATTCATCCTACTCAAATATCTAACCAAAGTTTGAGACTCATCCTGTTTCAAATCACATTTCAATAACAATTGCTCAAACTCTCTAGTGTATTCTTCTACACTCTTAGACCCTTGTTTGAGGTGGTGGAGTTTAAGGAAGTTGTCTTGTAAATAATGGGGAGGTAGAAAATTGGACTTAAGTTTGGACTTCATTTCCTCCCAAGTTCTCATCTTCCCTTTTCCCTTCATCACTCTATTAGTCACAACATTTGACCACCAAATGGAAGCATACTTTCTAGGCTTTAAAGCAACAAGCTTTACCTTTCTTTCTTCGGGGATGATTTTGAACTCGAAGACTCTTTCAACATTTTGAAGCCAATCCAAGAATAGATCCGGATCAAGTTGACCTACAAATTCGAGAACGTCCACCTTGAAGTCATTGTAGCTTCGGCCTTGAGGCCTATGACGCCTCCTCGATCTTCTTAGATATACATTGTGAGCTAGATTGAATTTAGTTTGCTTACACTGTGAGCTATTGAGTTCTTACCTCGGTTTTCTTTAATCCCTTAAGGATACATCATATTTGGTATCAGAGCTTGGCTTCTCCCAGGCCTGGTACATCCCTCACACTTCCAAAAGCCATCCAAACACCTTCCCAAACACAAACCCCAAAACCGGCTAATTTTAGCAGTGCCAAGCAGAGAATCAGCACGGTTACCCCGTCTCCCCAAGTACGTCCCCGCCACCCCTATTTCGAATGCATTCACTTGTTGAAGTGACCTTGTTCAAGCAAGAACTCATCAAGCATGGCCTTGGAAGAGAACTTCGAAGCTTTGACAAAGTAAAATGAGTTCTTGGCGAGCAAAATTCGAGAGGACTCACAAAAGAATTAAGAAACTCAAGCACAAAATGAGAACTTGAGAAAGCAATTTGGTTTGATTTTGAAGCAAAAGCAAAAGCTGAATGAAGAAACTCTTCAATCTGAACCTAGAGGACATGAACAAGTTTATAGCCATGACATTGGTACCTCAAGTGAAGAAGAAATGCCTAGAATGGCTAAAGGAGAGCCACGGTTTCAAGCTAAAACCAAAGATTTTAGAGTGAAAGTTCTTGAGTTTGAAGGTAAGCTTGATCCTAAGGAATTCATTGATTGGTTACATACAGTTGAAAGAGTCTTTGAGTACAAAGATATTCCTGAAGATATGAAAGTCAAGTTAGTGGCCTTAAGACTCAGAAAATATACATCTTTATATGGTGGACAAACCTAAATGCTAAACGACTAAGAGAAAGGAAGTCTAGAATCCGAACTTGGGATAAGATGAAAACCAAGCTCAAAGCACGATTTCTCCCACCAACCTATGTTCAAGATTATTATTCTCAACCCCATAACCTTACTCAAGGCAATATGAGTGTTAAGGAATATACACGTGAATTTGAGAAGTTGTTAATCAAGTGCGATATTTGAGAGCCTGAAGAATAGACCATAATTAGATACTTGGGATGTCTAGATCCCAGGTACTCTAATGTGGTTGAATTGCAAGCCTATGCTTCGTTTGATGATGTTTGTGTGTTGGCTCACAAAGTGGAACAACAAAAGAAGGCCAAACAACCCCAAAAACCTCAAAAAACACGACCTTTGATCTGGTACCATCCTTTAATAAGGGGAGTTCCAATCATATTTCTAAGCCACAAATTTTTTTCCCCCCGAATCCACAAAGAACCCCAACTCCAGAAAAGGGTCCAACACCCCCAATTCGACATAACCCTAATCCTATGAGCACTAGAAAATGTTTCAAGTGCCGAGGATTAGGCCACATAGCCTCGGACTGCCCAAACAGAAAAGTCATTACCTTGGCTGAATGGACAGCCATGAAGGAGGAGTTTCAAGCGGAGGAAAATGAGGTTGAAAGTGAACAAGAACTTGAGCAAACTCAAGGTGAGGTTATTGAAGAGGATGATGAAGGTGAACTCTTGGCTTTGAGAAGAGTTCTAAGTAATCAAAGAGGAGTTAAAGATGAACAAAGAGAGAACATATTCCACACTCGATGTACTGCCTAAGGGAAGATATGCTCTTCGATCATTGATGGTGCAACTTGTGCTAATGTAGTTTCTCTAAGCATGATTGAGAAACTAGGGTTGCAAACAGTAACTCATCCATAACCTTACAACATCGAATGGCTGAACCAAAGTGAAGCAAATGTCATGCCTATACACGTTCAAGAGAACTCACAACTCCTCCTTAATGCTCACAAGCTGCATCAAAGGGGACTTGGCCCTTGTTCTTATTTGGAACTCCAATTCCAACCTCATCCTAAACCTTTGGGATGTGTTACTTTTCTATTTTGGGAAGGTCAAGGGTTTAGTCCATCAAAACAAAGTTAAACCTCAGAGATAATAAAGAAGCCCTAAAATAGCAAGTTGCATGCTAACGACAAAATTACCCGGTTTTAACCCGGTTTTATAGGCTTAATTATGCAAGCTTACAACGGGTTTAGAATGCTGCAAGGCCACTTTTTGGGAACCTTCCTATGTCAAATAAAGGGGAATAAAAAGATTTCTAGGCTAAAGCGTTGGATCATAGGTCAAGTTGAGTCGTTTTCTACATGTTGCAAAATCTGCCCCAGCCTGCATATGCTGCACATTTTAGCCTATATCTCCCAAACGGTAGCCCTAAATTGCCTGGCACTTGAATCAGGTGAAAGCTGAAATCCTAAGATTTCTGGGAAGGTCTATTTCATCAGATTTGGCCAAGGAACCTAGGAGATATAGCTGCTCAAAGTTGACCTATGTAAATTGAAAAGTGCTCACAAAAGTAAAAAGCACTTTTTAGCTTTTATTTGTTGCTTTTTGGTCCCCTCCCATGCTTTATGGTCATGTGAATGGGTTTTTTCTGCTTTATTTAGCTTGTAGGAGGCTCTCATATATAAGAGAGGCCTTAGGATGTGTGAGAGGGTTGTTGAATGATGACACAGAGAAGCTTAAGCTTTTCTTTCTCTCAAAATCTTGAGTTCTCTTTGTCCTTTCTCAAAGGTGGTGAGTCGTGAATGCAATCCTTCATGGAATTGTTGGTGGCATAACCTTTAAGCAATTCTTGTTGGATCATTAGTCTTCATTGGTGGCCAAGCCTTTAAATCAAGTCATATCTTGTTACAAAGCGAAAATTTACAACTACTCAAGCAAGCTATATCCAGCCCATTACCACACACTCCATTTTGGTATCAGAGCTAATCCAGGTTGGTGTTCTTGAGTTTATATCACATTTTCTTGCTTTGGTTTCATCCTTGTCCAAGTTTTCCTTCACCCTTGTTATGAAAACCATGGTGAACGTACACCTCTCTCTAGCTTGAACTTCCCAAACCAAACATAACCAAACACATTGTTAAGCCAACAAACCCTTAATCCACACTTGATTTCCCCACAAAAAACCCCTCCTTTACTCCTCAAAGAACCCCGACAAAACAGCCAAACATCAACCCCCACCAAAACCTTCCACAAACTTTCCATCCACAAAAACTGTGCCCACGGACCGAACATAAGCACGCCCCCCTCGTGCCACTAGGCACGACCGTGCCACCCACGCCTAGTGGCCGAACACTTGCACGGCCTCCCCGTGCCACCCCTCTCCCAGCCTGCTTCCATACCATGCTTCCCTAGCCCAGCCATGCCTCCTCCTATCTGAGCCTTAACCTCTCCCCTTCTCCTTTCCTACTTTCAGCATGTCCAATGAAGAAGATCCCTCCACTTATTCTCCCCAACCAGAAAGGGTACCAAGGGGTATAAGCCTAGAACAAGCTCATATCATGAGAAAAGACAATGCCATTCTGGCCTTACAACAAAGTGTGAGGCAAATTAGTAGGCAACTTGAGCAAATCACCAACTAATTTATGGCCTTCCAAAGAGGCTAAAGAGCTCAAGAGCCAAGTGATGATGGAGATGAACAAGGCTTCTCTAGTGACTCAAGCATGGGAAGCAATCCAAGAAGGGGAGGTAGAAGACCTCCTATGGATGAGTTTGGGGACATCAAAGTGGAACCCCCGGAGTTCAATGGCAACTTGAATCCCAATGAGTTCCTTGAATGGGTTCATGCCTAGGACCGAATCTTTGAAGCTAAAGGCTATCATGATGAGAAGAGTTTCAAGATTGCTAGCCTCAAACTTACAAGGTATGCCTCCTTGTGGTTTGAAAATGTCAAGAAGCAAAGGGCTAGAGAAGGAAAAAGGAAGATCAACTCATGGGAGATGCTTAAGTCTCTTATGAACAAGAGATTTCTCCCCGTAAGCTACAAGCAAGACATCAACAACTGCTTATTCTCACTCAAGCAAAACAACATGAGTGTGAGTGAATACATAAGAGAGTTTGAGCAACTCCTTTAGAGGGGAGGCATCCACGAACCCCAATAGCAAATCGTGGCTGTTAAGCCCTGTTATGGCATGAAAGGTGGAACTTCAAACCTTGATGGAGATCTCTCCATGCCCTTTGATTAGAAAGAATAAAATCAATTAGGCCATGTTAATATGCTGGCTAAAGGGTGATTAAATCATCTAAGTTTTGTTCTAGTTGTTTCGTTGCAGGACAAAAGGGAAGAATCCAACACTGACCCTATTTTGCAAGCAGAATTCGACAATCATATTCATGGTTTAGGCTTGATGTTTTTACATTGATTTTACGTTTAAGATGTCAGCTTTCCACAAGACAATTTGCATCCAATTTGGAGTTCATTTGGTCGTCCAAATCAGCCATTTACCAAGATATGTCAAAACTGTCCAGCAAACCAGAAACAACCCGGTTTTGATTAAGTCATAACTTAAGCTATACTAATGCCTAAGTGATGAATTTATACATTTTTGGAATCCTCAAGATGCTTAATTTCAGGTCCAAGAATCAAATTCCAATCATGCACACAAGAGGATGAAGAAACAAGGAGTTTTCAAAAACTGGTCAGATTAGGCTTTAATCTGCACGGTTTTAAGTTTGAGTTTATTTAACCCACGTAAACTCACCCTAACCTTGATTTCTTGGTTGGGGGGGATTATATACATCCTAAAGTTACCCCCCATGATTAAAATCACAATCATGATCACTTTTACTAAATTTAATCCTTGCTTGAAAACCGGTTAGAATTGTGCTTGAACCCGGTTCAAGTGAGCCGATTTTGTTTCCTCTAAACCAGCCGGTTTTCTCTAGTTGAAAGCAGCTTGGCACACCCCTCTATGCTTGGCACACGTTCCTAAGCTTTCTCATGAGTCATCGCTACCTTGAAGCTAACCAATGGGAGTAAGATTGGTGTCACCATATGTGCTTGCTTCCTATTGGCCAGCCGCAAAGTGCACATGAAGAAAACAGCTGACCACTTGCATTCTAGTGTTTGGTTCAACTTGTATTACTACTTAAACATTGATGTTAAGTGGTGTTTCTATATCTTAACACTTTGTTTAAGGGCCCTAAACTTAGCTTGGTGGTGTTTCTGTATCCTTGCTTAAGTTTAGTTATATCAAAACCGATGCTATACTCAAGGTGCTTCAAAGAGGATTAAAGTGGATTTGCTAGCTTTAATTTGAAGTTAGTGATTCTTACATTCATTCTTTTCTCCATTTCACACATCCATAACCATTCCCACATACATGTCCATGCTTAATCCAAGCTAAGGCGATCCCCCTTTGGCTTAGCTTCCAACCAAAACACAAAACACCTCAAACCGTGCACATTGAATCATGCTAGGCAAAGTGGGCAGCAAAGTGGCACAGCCGACCCGTGCCTAAGGGCACGACCGTGCCATCCCTAAGGTCGTGCAATATTGCTTGTTTGAGTTTAGTTCTTAACTTGGTTGGCTTGGTTCCATTCATCCCTTGTGTTATACATCCCCTCACACCAAAGAACCTTTGTTTTCCCACCTAGAATCACTTGATTCTAAGCACCATTCCTCCCTCACATGCTTGATGCTTCACAACCATCATGATATGTACCCACTTTCCCTTGGTTTCCCCTGGATGTTATCTTCCTTTGGTTTCTGAGTTAGTTGTATTCTAGTGAACCCTAGCTTGGTCATCGGCAGATACATCAAACCTATTTTACCTTGGATGATGTCTTCAAGGTAGCTCTCAAAGTTGAGAAGAGAAAGAAGGAAAAGAAGATCTTCACCAAGCCATTTCCAAGGGAGCAAGTAAGTTCAAAGCCCTCATTCATGCCCTTCTTTCCTCCTAAACCTGAAGGTACCTCACGGGTTGACAAGGGCAAGACCGTGGCACTCCGTACACCCAAGGAATTGCCTAAGAAACTTGAAGGTAAGAAGTGCTTTAAATGTCAAGGGTATGGACACTTTAAATATGGTTGTCCCAATCGAAGGGTTATGACCATACAAGAAGTAGAGGAAGTAGATGCCCTATCAATGAAAACTCAAGAGGAAGCTCATGAGGAAGAATCAGACTCCATGGAAGAAGAGACTCAACTTGAGGCCGATGAAGGTGAGTTACTTATCTTGAGGAGCGTTTTACACACCCAAGACACTCCTTATGACAAAGCTCAAAGAGACATGATCTTTCACTCCCAGTGCACCATAAAAGACAAGGTTTGCAACTTGATTATTGATGGAGGATGTCGCACCAATGTGGCCTCTACCACACTTATTGAGAAGCTTGGAATTCCTAGTATTTCATATCCCAAGCCTTATTCTCTCAAATGGCTCAATGATGGTGGCGACATTAAGGTATCTAAGCAACCACTCATCTCTTTTTCAATCGGTAGAAAGTATAGAGATAATGTGCTTCGTGATGTGGTACCCATGAGTGCAAGCCATATACTCTTGGGTCGGCCTTAGCAATTTGATAGACATGTTTTGCATGATGGGTTCAAGAACACTTACTCTTTGGCCATTGATAAGGAAAAGATACTCTTGAACCCATTACCCCCAAACCAAATCCACAAATGAAAACCCAGGGTGGGAAGTGAGAAAAAGAGAGACCTTCTTATGTTGAGTGAAACACGGTTTGAGAGAGCTTTAAGGAAGGGTAAGCAAGTTCTAGCTTTACTCATGCTTGAAAGCAACAAAAGTGAGCAAGTGACTCCTTTACATCCCCAAATAATTCCCCTCATCTCACAATACCAAGATGTCTTCCCACAAGATCTACCCCCTGGCCACCCTCCATTCCGAGGCATTGAGTATCAAATTGTCCTCATTCCCGGTGCCCCACTTCCAAACAAAGCAGCCTACAGATGTAACCCTCAAGAGACCAAAGAGGTTCAAAGGCAAGTTAATGAATTATTGGCTAGAGGTTATGTGAATGAGAGCAAGAGTCCTCGCTCGGTCTTGGCCTTATTGGTGCCCAAGAAGGATGGGTCATACCGCATGTATGTGGATAGTAGAGTCGTCAACAACATCACTATGAAGTATAGGTACCCCATGCCTAGGCTTGATGACATGCTTGATGAACTCCATGGCTCCTCCATCTTTTCCAAAATTGATCTAAGGAGTGGATATCACCAAATCCGCATGAGGGAAGGTGATGAGTGGAAAACAACATTCAACACAAAGGGTAGGCTTTATGAGTGGCTAGTGATGCCCTTTGGCCTCTGCAATGCCCCTAGAATTTTTATGAGATTGATGAATGAGGTCTTGAGGAATTTTCTTGCAAAATTTGTGGTGGTTTACTTTCATGATATCCTCATTTATTCAAAGAATCAAGAAGATCATCTACATGACTTGGAAGAAGTATTCATGGTTATAAGAGCTCAACAGCTGTTTGGCAAGCTACAAAAGTGTGAGTTCTTTGCACACCAAGACACCTTTTTTGACATATGTTGTTTCTAGTGATGGCATCTCCGTGGACCAACGCAAAGTGGAAGCTATCAAGTCATGGCCAACTCACACCACCATCACCGAAGTTAGGAGTTTCCATAGGTTGGCATCTTTTTATAGCAGATTCATCAAGGGGTTTAGGACCCTCACGGCTCCCATCACCGAATGCATGAAGAAAGGTTCATTTGAGTGGACCAAGGTCGCCCACATTGCCTTTGAGAAACTCAAGTCCAAGCTATATGAGGCCCCGGTGTTGGCCCTTCCCGACTTTAACAAACTCTTTGAAGTTGATTATAATGCAAGTGGAGTTGGCATAGGGGCTATCCTTATGCAAGATCTACGCCCCATTGCCTATTTTAGTGAGAAGCTCAATGGTTCAAGGAAGAATTACTCAACATATGACAAAGAGTTCTATGCATTGGTAAGAGCTCTTGATCATTGGTCTCATTGCTTAAGGGCAAAACAATTTGTGCTCCATTCGGACCATGAGGCTTTGAAGTATTTGAATGGGCAACACAAACTCAATCCAAGGCATGCTAAATGGGTTGAGTTGATGCAATGTTTCTCATTTGTGGCCAAGCATAAGAAGGGGAGTACCAATGTGGTTGCGGATGCTCTTCCAAGGCGGCATTCTCTACTAGCCGTGATGGAAGCAAGGGTCCTTGGCTTCCAATTCATCCGTGATCACTACCAAGAAGATGAGGATTTCAAGAACTACCTCAATGATTAAGAGGCCAACAAGCACGGCCCCTATATTCTTTAAGAGGGCTTATTATTCAAAGGCAACAAGCTATGCATTCCAAAGGGTCCAATCCGAAAGCTTCTTGTCAAGGAAGTTCATGGAGGCGGTCTAGCCGGTCATTTTGCGATCAACAAGACCATTGATATGGTCAAGGAGCATTTTTATTGGCCAAGAATTGGAGGTGATGTTCATGAAGTAATCTCCAAGTGTTATATTTGTTAAAGAGCCAAGAGTCAATTCCATCAAGGGTTGTACACTCCTTTGCCTATCCCTTATGGCCCATGGGAGGATGTGAGCATGGACTTCATAGTTGCTCTTCCATGGACTCAAAGAGGTAAGGATTCTGTTGTGGTGGTGGTGGACCGTTTCTCAAAGATGGCTCACTTCATTCCATGTGAGAAGACGGATGATGTATCTCACATAGCTCACCTCTACCTCAAAGAAGGTGTTAAGCTTCATAGCATCCCTAAGAGCATTGTGTCGGATCGGGACACAAAGTTTCTTAGCCACTTTTGGAGGTGTTTATGGAGGCTCCTTGGTACCAAGCTCTTGTATAGTACCTCCCACCATCCTCAAACTGATGGCCAAACTGAAGTGACCAACAAGACTCTTGCTACTTTGCTTAGAAGTTTCGTGAGTAAAGCATCAAGGAGTGGGATCTCAAACTTCCACATGTCGAGTTTGCATACAATCGAACTCCTAGCTTTGCTACTTCCCACTCTCCTTTTGACTCTTGCTATGGCATCAATCCTCTAACTCCCCTAGAACTCGTACCACTCCCACTTGAATCTAGAGTGAGCTATGAGACCGAGGAGATGGCCAAAGAGATAAAGAAGCTTCACCAAGAAATTCGGGCAAAGATTGAGAAGACAAATGAGATGTATAAAGCTAGAGCCAACAAGCACCGCAAAGCCATTACCTTCAAACCCGGGGACTTGGTATGGACACACTTAAGAAAGGAGAGGTTCCACTCTAAAAGAAAGAACAAGCTCATGCCAAGGAGTGATGGTCCATTTAAAGCCCTTGAAAGGGTAAATGATAATGCTTATAAGATAGAGCTACCCGGGGACATGGGTATATCCCCTATATTTAATGTGGGTGATCTCACACCCTATCTTGAGGATGAAGAAGAAGGTCATGATTTGAGGGCAAATAAAATTCGAGAAGGGGAGGATGAAGCAAATTTCATGCCTATAAAAGTTGAAGAGAACTCACAACTCCTCCTTAATGCTCACAAGCAACATCAAAGGGGACTTGGCCCTTATGCTGATTTATAACTCCAATTCCAACCTCATCCTAAACCTTTGGGATGCGTTACTCCTGTATTTTGGGAAGGTCAAGGGGCCTTCTAAAGGGTTTACTCCATCAAAATGAAGTTAAACCCTTGGAGACAATAAAGAAGCCCTAAAACAGCATGTTGCATGCTGATGCAAAATTACCCAATTTTGACCCGGCTTGTGGGCTTAATTATGCAAGCTTAGAATGCGTTTAAAATGTTGCAAGCCGACTTTTCGGGAACCTTCTTATGTCAGATAAAAGGGCATAAAAATATTTCTAGGCTAAGGCATTGGGTCATAGGTCAAGTGGAGCCTTTTTCTACATGCTGCAGAATCTGCCCCAGCCTGCATATGCTGGACATTTTTCCCCATATCTCCCAAACAGTAGCCCTAAATTGCCATCCACTTGAACCATGAGAAAACTAACTTTCTACACTTTCTAGGAAGTTCTATTTCATCATATTTGGCAAAGGAACCTAGGAGTTATAGCTGCTCAAAGTTTACCTATGTAAATTGAAAAGCGCTGACAAAAGTAAAAGGCACTTTTCAGCTTTTGTTTGTTGCTTTTTGGTCCCCTCCCTTGCTTTATGGTCGTGTGAATGGGTTTTGCTACTTTCTTTAGCTTGTAATAGGCTCTCATATATAAGAGGGGCCTTAAAATGTATGAGAGGGTGGTTGAATGATGATACAAAGAAGCTTAAGCTTTCTCTTTCTCTTAAAATCTTGAGTTCTCTTTATCCTTTCTCAAAGGTGGTGAGTCTTGAGTGGAATCCTTTATGGAATTATGGGTGGCATAGCCTTTAAGCAATTCTTATTGGATCCTTAGTCTTGATTGGTGGCCAAGCCTTTAAATCAAGTCATATCTTGTTACAAAGTGGAAATTTGCAACTAAACTCAAGCAAGCTACATCAAGCCCATTAGCACACGCTCCACAAAGCAAAGGAATTCAAGTGAACTCTCGGTGTTTAATATCTTTATCCATTAGAAAGAACTATCAAGATGAGTGATGGTGTGATGTTATTCCTATGGATACATGTCATATGCTTTTAGGGAGACGATGGTTGTATGACCGTAGAGTTATGCATAATGGCTACCTAAACACTTATTCATTTACCAAGGATGGCAAGAAGATCACCCTAGCCCCTTTACCCCCATCCAAACTGCACGAAAGGCAACCACAAAATAAGCCCAAACACAATGAATGCCTACTGTCCATGAGTGTGTCAGTTTTTAACGGCCTCTGAACATGAGTTGAGAGCCTTTAAGGAGTGGATACTAAGCATCCAAGATGGACCAGAAGTTTCATACCCACTCACCCCATTGCAAGAACAATCACTGAAAACTTCTGTCACTTGTTTCCTGAGGAGATACCTACGGGTTTGCCTCCTAAAAGGGACATTCAACATCACATTGACCTTATTCCCGGTTCCATCCTACAAAACAAGCCTCATATAGGACGAATCCAAAGGACACCAATGAAATGCAAAGACAAGTTGAAGAGTTGAAGGAGAAGGGATTAATTCATGAGTCTTTCAGTCCATGTGCGGTTCGAACTCTTCTGGTGCCTAAGAAGGATGGTGGAATGAGGATGTGCATTGATAGTAGGGCAATTAACAAGATCACTATCAAGCACAGGTATTCTACACCAAGGCGTTTAGACATACTCGATGCGTTGTATGGCTCTAAGGTGTTGTCTAAGATTGATCTTCGAAGTGGATACTACCAAATCAGAATTAGACAAGCTGATGAATGGAAGACAGCGTTCAAGACTGAAGAAGGACTCCATGAATAGTTGGTAATGCCTTTTGGTCTTTTTAATACACCTAGTACATTCATGAGGTTAATGAACCAAGTGTTTAGACGTTACATTGGAAAGTTTGTGTTAGTATACTTTGATGATATTCTGGTGTATTCTAAGAACGAACGTGAGCATCAAGATGACCTAACTCAAGTTATGCTTGTCTTAAAACGTGAAAAGTTGTTTGGTAACCTTAAGAAATGTGCTTTGCTTACTCCTGAAGTTACATTTCTTAGTTATATTGTTACTGAAGATGGTATTAAGGTGGATGAGAGCATGGTAGAACCCATTAGGTCTTGGCCTATACCTAAGAGTATACATGATGTTCGGGCTTTCCATGGTTTAGCTTCATTCTACTAGAGGTTTATTCATGGTTTTGGCACTATTATGGCTCCTATGACTGAAGTCATCAAAGGTACATCATTTGTATGGACACCAAAAGCACAATTTGCCTTTGAAAAGATCAAGACAAGGCTTACTCAAGCACTGGTTCCAGCCTTGCCGTGCTTTAGTAAAGTCTTTGAAGGTGAATGTGATGCCTCAGGTGTTGGTATTGGTGGAGTTCTTACTCGGGAAGGTAAACCTCTGGCCTTTTTTAGTGAGAAATTATGTGATTCAAGAAGGAAGTACTCCACTTATGATAAAGAATTCTATGCCATTGTGAGAAGTTTAGAGCATTGGAGTCACTATCTTATTGCAAGTGAGTTTATTTTACATTCTGGCCATGAAGCATTGAAGTACATACAAGGGAATCATAAGTTGAGCTCACGGCATGCCAAGTGGGTTGAGTTCATGCAACCATATCACTTCACTATCAAGTATAAGTTAGGTAAACTCAATCAAGTTGTAGATGCTCTGTCTCAGAGGCATCTCTAATTATTTCAACTAGATGTATGTGTACTTGGTTTTGAGCATCTAAACACTTTATATGACAAGGATGAAGACTTTGGGGAGTTATATGTTGATTGCTCTAAACACCCCAAAGGAGATTTTCAAATCCAGGAAGGATTTCTTTTCGAGGGTACATGACTGTGTGTACCAAAGTGTAGCACAAGAGAGCTTCCAATCAGGGTAGTTGATGGAGGATGTTTGGCTGGATATTATTGAGAAAACAAGACTGTCACCAAGCTAAGAGAGCATTATTACTGGCCAGCTATGGAAAGAGACGTACAGGACATACTCAAGAGGTGTGGAACTTGTCAAGTTATCCAAAGAAATTCTCTACCCCATGGCTTCTACACTCTATTGCCTATTCCCACTTCACCATTGGTTGATGTAAGTATGGACTTTATTCTTAGACTGCCTAAGACCCAAAGGAACAAGGATTCTATCTTTGTTGTGGTTGATAGGTTCTCTAAGATGTCTCATTTCATTCCATGCAACAGGACTAATGATGCTATAGATATTGCTGAGTTGTATTTCAGGGAGGTGACAAGGTTACATGATATTCCTAGGTCCATTCTTTCTGATAGGGATACCAAGTTTTTAAGTCATTTTTGGACTACTTTGTGAAAGAAGTTAGGAACTAAGTTGAAATATAATACCACTTGTCATCCATAAACTGATGGGCAAACTGAGGTTACTAATCGAACCATAGGAACATTCCTTAGAGCTTTAATTAAACCTCACACCAAGGCTTGGGATTTGCTTTTATCCTATTCAGAGTTTGCTTATAACAGGACACCAAGCAAGGCTACTGGTCTATCTTCTCTTAAAGTGGTCTATGGAGTTGATCCCCTTAGTCCACTTGATCATACAGCACGGCCTGTGGACCAAAAGCTAAGTGCTGATGCAACTTCAAGGGTTGAAGAAATCAAGAAAATCCATGGGTTGGTAAGGAGAAAAATTGAGAAGACTAATGACGCATATCAAACTTAAGCAAACAAACACAAGATGAAGGTGGTTTTTTAACCTGGAGACCTTGTGTGGATTCACCTTGGCAAGAAGAGATTTCCATCCAAAAGCAAGAACAAGCTCATGCCAAGGGTTGATGGCCCCTGTGAGGCACTTGAACATATTAATGACAATGCTTACAGGGTTGATTTAGTAGGTGACCATTGAGTTTTAGTCACATGCAATGTAGCTAATTTGAAAGCTTACCAAGATGATGATTACCTTGCTGATTTGAGGATCAAATCTTCTCAACAAGGGGAGGATGATGGAGTCCCAGCCACCATAGACATGGGGGAAGGTCCAACAAGTCTTACAAGGTCCATTCCAAGCTCCAAAGTCGAAGCATTAGCTCAGATTGTTTAAGAGAGCTAAAGATATGCAACCAGGTTGAAGGACCAGAATCTGCTTGGTTTTGTCCATCGTATTATTTGAGCTACATTGTGACTTAAGTGCTGAATTTTTTCATTTTTGGAATCCTTATGATGTTTACTATCAAGTCCCAGTGTTTCTTTTCAACCATACACACCATAGGATGGGAAATCAAGGAGTTTTCCAAAATTGGTCAGTTTGCACCTGAAACTGCACAATTAGATGTTTGAGTAGAGTTAACCTACTTAAACATAGTTTAACCTTGATTTCTTCGTTGGCGGGTTTGTATACATCCTAGGGTTATCGCCCCATGTCTGGAAACAAAATCATGCACACTTTTGCTAGGGTTTATTTTTGTTACAAAACCGACCTGAAACTGGCTATGACCTTGGTCCAAACAGTCTGGTTTATTTTCCCTATTCCGGTGGGTTTACATCATCCAATCTAGCCTGACACACTTCTTAAGGCTCCTAGCAGACCAATGATCACCTGCAAAAGAAGATTTCTGGAGAAGAGCAACCAATGGGAGCCAAGCTGCAAACAAACATGTCTCTTACATCTCATTGGATAGCCGAAAAGGGTAACTTTGCCTTACTACTGACCAGTTGCATCTCAGCTCGATTTCTGGTTGTTTAAGTTTAATTTTGAGCTAATTACAATGTAAATGTCATTTTTGTCTTGCTTTTCTTAATGCTTTGATTGTAACTTGATTAGTTTTAAGTATGGTTTGTAATCGGTTAGCTCTAACCGAGTGTATTAGTTTAGTTAACACCTTTCCTCACTTGGAAGGAAAGGTCTAGGAGTGTGCTTGCTTGCTAGTATGGTTGCTAGGTATGTAAACAAAATGAGAACACGACCTTTTGGTGGTTCATAACTTATTTTTAATGAATTTTCAGTTTGAGAGGAAACAAAGCTTTCGCACTCTAAAATTCTCAACTTGCTTATGCTTAGCTAGGCCGTTTAAGGTGGTGTTCAAGCTAAGTCCTAACCTTGATTAAGTGGTGATTTCTTTATCTTAATCAAGTTTAGGGGCCCTAAGCTTATGTTTGGTTGTATTTCAGTATCCAAACATTAAGTTTAGCTCTATCAATTCCATTGATGTTCCTCATGGGTTCAAGAAGCTAGCTTGAATTCAGTTTGCTTACATCGTGAGCTATTGAGTTCTTGCCATGGTTTTCTTTAATCCCTTCCAGGATACATCAACCTCCTTGGTGCTTGTCGAGTCCTTTAGGCTTGTGGGTTGGTCTTCACTTGGTTCCAAAGGCTGGTCCCATCAGTAAGGACTGGGGTTAGGATTGGAGGCCATGCCCATGCCCTTGCCCTTGGCTTTCTTTTGGGACTCCACTTTGTGAGCTAAGGCACCAATCTCATCTAAGGAAGTGTAAGGGTGGAGTTCAACAACATGAGCAATTTCGTCATTCAACCCACTCAAGTATCTGACCAATGTTTGAGACTCATCCCCTTTCAAATCACATTTCAATAACAATTGCTCAAACTCTGTAGTGTATTCTTCTACACTCTTAAACCCTTGTTTGAGGTGGTCGAGTTTAAGGAAGTTGTCTTGCAAATAATGGGGAGGTAGAAACTTGGACTTAAGTTTGGACCTCATTTCCTCCCAAGTTCTTGTCTTCCCTTTTCCCTTCCTAACTCTCTTAGTCACAACATTTGGCCACTAAATGGAAGCATACTTTCTAAGCTTTAAAGTAACAAGCTTTACCTTTCTTTCTTCGGGGATGTCATTGAACTCGAAGACTCTTTCAACGGTTTGAAACCAATCCAAGAATAGATCCAGATCAAGTTGACCTCCAAATTTGGGAATGTCCACCTTGAAGTCATTGTTGTTTCCGTCTTGAGGCCTATAATGCCTCCTCGATCTTCTTGGATATAGATCGATAGCTGGCTTGAATTCAGTTTGCTTGCACCGTGAGCTATTGAGTTGTTGCCTTGGTTTTCCTTAATCCCTTCAAGGGTACATCGTATTTGATATCAGAGCTTGGCTTCTCCTAGGCATGGTACGTCCCTCACACTTCTAAAAGCCATCCAAACACCTTCCCAAACACAAACCCCAAAGCCAGATAATTTCAGTCGTGCCAAGTAGAAAATCAGCAGGGTCACCTCGTGTCCCCAAGCACGTCTGTGCTACCCCTACTCCGAGTTGATTCAGTTGTTTAAGTGACCTTGTTCAAGCATGACTTCATCAACCTTGACCTCGGAAGAGAAGTTTGAAGCTTTGATGAAGTAGAATGAGTTCTTGGCCAACAAAATTCGAGAGGACTTACAAAAGAATTAAGAAACTCAAGCACAAAATGAGTGCTTGAGAAAGCAATTAGGTTCGGTTTTAAAGCAAAAGCAAAAGCTGAATGAAGAAACTCTTGAATCTGAACCTAGAGGATGTGAAGAAGTTTATAGCCATGATATTGATACCCCAAGTGAAGAAGAAATACCTAGATTGGCTAGAGGAGAGCCATGGTTTCAAGCTAATACCAATGATTTCAGAGTGCAAGTTTTTGAGTTTGAAGGTAAGCTTGATCGTGAGGAATTCATTCGTTGGTTACATACAGTTGAAAGAGTCTTTGAGTACAAAGGTATTCCCGAAGATAAGAAGCTTAAGTTAGTGGCCTTAAGACTAAGAAAATATGTATCTTTATGGTGGACAAACCTAAATGCTAAAAAACTAAGAGAAAGGAAGTCTAGAATTCGAACGTGGGATAAGATGAAAACCAAGCTCAAAGCACTATTTCTCCCACCAACCTATGTTCAAGATTGTTATTCTCAACTCCATAACCTTACTCAAGGCAATATGCGTGTTGAAGAATATACATGAGAATTTGAGAAAGTTGTTAATCAAGCGTGATATTCAAGAGCCTGAAGAACATACCTTAGTTAGATACTTGGGAGGTCTAGATCTTAGGTACTCTAATATGGTTGAATTACAAGCCTATGCTTTGTTTGATGATGTTTGTTTGTTGGCTCACAAAGTGGAACAACAAAAGAAGGCCAAACAACCCCAACAATCTTAAAATACACGGCCTTTCATTCGGAACCAGCCTTTAACAAGGGGAGTTCCAATCCTATTTCGAAGCCACAAAATTTTTTCCCCTGCAATCCACAAAGAACCCTAGCTCCACAAAAGGGTCCAGCACCCCCAATTCAACCTAACCCCAATCCTATAAGCACTAGAAGATGTTTCAAGTGCCAAGGATTAGGCCACATAGCCTTGAACTGCGCAAATAGAAAAGTCATTACCTTGGCCGAATGGACAACCATGAAGGAGGTGTTTCAAGAGGAGGAAAATGAGGTTGAAAGTGAACTAGAAGTTGAGCAAACTCAAGATGAGGTTATTGAAGAGGCTGATGAAGGTGAACTCTTTGTTTTGATAAGTGTTCTAAGTAATCAAGGAGGAGTTAAAGGTAAACAAAGAGAGACCATATTCCACACTCGATGTACTGCCCAAGGGAAGATATGCTATTTGATGATTGATGGAGGAAGTTGTGCTAATGTAGTTTCTCTAGGCATGATTGAGAAACTTGGGCAACAAAAGGTAACTCATCCATAAGCTTACAACATCCAATGGCTAAACCAAAGCAAAGGAATTCAGGTGAACTCTCGGTGTTTAATCTCTTTCTCCATTGGAAAGAACTATCGAGATGAGTTACGATGTGATGTTATTCCCATGGATGCATGTCATATGCTTTTAAGGAGACCATTGCTGTATAACCATAGAGCTATACATAATGGCTACCTAAACTCTTATTCATTTACCAAGGATGGCAAGAACATCACCCTAGCCCCTTTACCCCCATCCAAACTCTACGAAATGCAACCACAAAATAAGCCCAAACACAATGAATGCCTATTGTCCGTGAGTGAGTCAGTTTTAAAGTCCACTCAATGTGAGTTTAAAGCCTTTAAGGAGTGGATGTTAAGCATCCAAGATGAACCAGAAAGTTTGATACCCACTCACCCCATTGCAAGAACATTCATTGAAAACTTCTGTCACTTGTTTCCTAAGGAGATACCTATGGGTTTGACTCCTAAAAGGGACATTCAACATCACATTGATCTTATTCCTAGTTCCATCCTACCAATAAACCAGCATATAAGACGAATCCAAAGGACACCAATGAAATTCAAAGACAAGTTGAAGAGTTAAAGGAGAAGGGATTAATTCGTGAGTCTTTGAGTCCATGTGCAGTTCCAGCTCTTTTGGTGCCTAAGAAGGATGCTGGAATAAGGATGTGTGTTGATAGCAAGGCCATTAACAATATCACTATCAAGTACAGGTATCCCATACCAAGGCTTGAAGACATGCTAGAAGAGTTCTATGGCTCTACGGTGTTCTCTAAGATTGATTCTTCGAAGTGGTTACTACCAAATCAAGATTAGAGAAGGTGATGAATGGAAGACAGCTTCCAAGAGTAAAGGAGGACTCTATGAATGGTTAGTAATGCCTTTTGGTCTTTATAATGCACATAGTACTTTGATGAGGTTAATGAACCAAGTGTTTAGACCTTACATTGGAATGTTTGTGGTAGTATACTTTGATGATATTCTGGTGTATTCTAAGAATGAACATGAGCATCAAGATCACTTAATTGAAGTTATTCTTGTCTTAGAACATGAAAAGTTGTTTGGTAACCTCAAGAAATGTGCTTTGTTTACCCCTGAAGTTACATGTCTTGGTTATATTGTTACTGAATATGGTATTAAGGTGGATGAGAGCAAGATAGAAGCCATTAGGTCTTCGCCTATACCTAAGAGTATACATGATGTTCGGGCTTTCCATAGTTTAGCTTCATTCTACACAAGGTTTATTCGTGGTTTTAGCACTGTTGTGGCTCCTATGACTGAAGTCATCAATGGTACATCATTTGTATGGACACCAAAAGCACAATCTGCCTTTCAAGAGATCAAGACAAGGCTTACTGAAGCACCAGTTCTATCCTAGTCGTGTTTTAGTAAAGTCTTTAAAGTTGAATGTGATGCCTCTGGTATTGGTATTGGTGGAGTTCTTAATGGGGAAGGTAAACCTGTAGCCTTCTTTTGTGAGAAATTATGTGATTCAAGAAGGAAGTACTCCACTTATGATGAAGAATTATATGCCATTGTGAGAAGTTTAGAGCATTTGAGTCACTATCTTATTGCAAGTGAGTTTATCTTACATTCTGACCAAGAAGCATTGAAGTATATACAAGGGCAGCATAAGTTGAACTCATGGTATGCCAAGTGGGTTGACTTTATAGAATCATATCACTTCACTATCAAGCATAAGTCATGTAAACTCAATCAAGGTGCAGATGCTCTATCACGGAGGTATCTCTTATTATTTCAAATAGATGCTTGTCAACTTGGTTTTGAGCATTTGAAGGCTTTATATGACAAGGATGAAGACTTTGGGGAGTTATAAGCTGATTGTTCTAAACAGCTCAAAAGAGATTTGCTTATCCAGGAAGGATTTCTGTTGAAGGGTACACGTTTGTCTGTACCAAAGTGTAGCACAAGAGAGCTTTCAATCAGGGAAGGTCATGGAGGATCTTTTGCTAGACATTAAGGAGAAAACAAGACTATCCCAATGGGAAATGAGCATTATAATTAGCCAGCTATGGAAAGAGACGTACAGGACATACTTAAGAGGTATGGAACTTATCAAGTTGTCCAAAGCATTCACTACCCCAAGGCTTATACACTCCATTGCCTATTCCCACTTCACAATGGGTTGATGTAAGTATGGACTTTATTCTTCGACTGCCTAAGACCCAAAGGAACAAGGATTCTATCTTTGTTGTGGTTGATAAGTTCTCTAAGATGTCTCATTTCATTCCATGCAACAAGACTAATTATGCTACAGATATTGCTGGGTTGTATTTCAGGGAGGTGATAAGGTTACGAGGTATTCATAGGTCCATTGTTTCTAATAGGGATACCAAATTTTTGAGCCATTTTTGGATTACTTTGTTGAAGAAATTAGGCACTAAGTTTAAATATAGTACTACTTGTCATCCCCAGACTGATAGGCAGACTGAGGTTACTAATCGAACCTTAGGAACACTCTTAAGAGCTTTAATTAAACGTCATGCCAGGGGTAGGGTTTTTCTTACCCCATGTAGAGTTTTCTTATAACAAGACACCAAGCAAGGCTACTGGTCTATCTCCTTTCAAAGTGGTCTATGGAATTGATCCCCTTAGTCCACTTGATCTTACACCACAGCCTATTGACCAAAAGCCAAGTGCTGATGCAGCTTCAAGGGTAGAAGAAAGCAAGAAGATTTAAGAGTTGGTATGGAGTAAAATTGAGAAGACTAATGAGGCATATCAAACTCAAGCCAACAAACACAAGAAGAAGGTCGGTTTTCAACCGGGAGACCTCGTGTGGATTCACCTTAGGAAGGAGAGATTTCCATCCAAAAGGAAGAACAAGCTCATGCCAAGGGATGATGGTCCCTGTGAGGTACTTGAACGTATTAATGACAATGCTTATAGGGTTGATTTACTAGGTGACTATGGAGTTTCAGCCACATTCAATGCAGCTGATTTAAATGCTTACCAAGACAATGATTACCTTGCTGATTTCAGGATCAAATCTTCTCAATAAGGGGAGGATGATGGATTCCCACCACCATATAGAAGGAAGAAGGTCTAACAAGTCTTACAAGGTCCATTCCAAGCTCCAAATTCCGAGCATTGGCTCAGATTGTCGAAGGGAGCCAAAGATATGCAACCGGGTTGAAGGACCAGAATCTGCCCGGTTTGTCCATCTTATTACTTAAGCTATCTTGTGACTTAAGTATGGAATTTTTGCTTTTTTTGAATCCTTGTGATGTTTACTATAAAGACCAAGTGTTTGTTTTCAATCATACACACCATAGGATGGGAGATCAAGAAGTTTTGTAAAACCGATCATTTTGCACCTAAAACTGCACGGTTAGATGTTTGAGTGGACTTAACCTACTTAGACATAGTTTAACCTTGATTTATTTATTCTAGTGGTTTGTAGACATCCTAAGGTTCCCCCCCCAACATGTCTGAAAACAAAATCATGCACACTTTTCCTAGGGTTTACTTTTGTTGCAAAACCGGCCTGAAACTGGACGTGAACCCAGTTCAAGTAGTCCGGTTTAGTTTCCCTCTTTCAGTTGGTTTACTTCATCCAATCCATCTTGGAACACGTCCTAAGGCTCCCAATATACCAATGATTACCTGCAAAAGAAGATTTATGGAGAAGAGCAACGAATGGGAACCAAGCTGCAAACAAACATGTCTCTTGCATCTCGTTGGATAACCGAAAAGGGGAACTTTGCTTTACGGCTACCCACTTGTATCTCAGCTAGTTTTCTTGTTGTTTAAGTTTAAGTTTGATCTAATTACAATGTGAACATCATTTGTCTTGCTTGTCTTAATGCTTTGATTGTAATTAGATTAGCTTTAAGTATGGTTTGTAATCGGTTAGCTCCAACCGAGTGTATTAGTTTAGTTAACACCTTTCCTCCTTGCGAAGGAAAGGTCCAGGAGTGTGCTTGCTTGCTAGTATGGTATCTAGGTATGTAAACAACATGAGAACATGACCTTTTGGTGGTTCATAACTTATTTTGAATGAAATTTCCGTTTGAAAGCAAACAAAGCTTTCGCACTCTAAAATTCTGAGCTTGCTTATCCTTAGCTAGGCCAATTAAGGTGGTGTTCAAGTTAAGTCCTAACCTTGATTAAGTGGTTGATGGAGGTCCATCCAAGCCCTTTGACTATAAATGAATCAAATCAATTTGGCAATATTAATATGCCGATCAAAGGATGATTAAATCATCCAAGTTTTGTTTAAGTTGTTTTATTGCAGGGCAAAGGGAAGAATCTAGCACTGACCCATTTTTGTGAGCCAAATTCAGAAAGCATCAACCTGGTTTAAGTCTAATATTTTTGCATGTATTTAAATTTTAAGATTTCATCTTTCCAACAAGACAAGTTGCATCCAATTTTGAGTTCATTTGGTCATCCAAATCAGCCAAAAACCAAAAGGTGTCAAAACTGCCCAGCAATCCAGAAACAGCTCGGTTTTGTTTAGTTTATAACTTAAGCTATATTAAGGCTTAAGTTTTGTATTTTTATATATTTTGGGTCCTTAATATGTTATCTGCATGTTCCAAGTGATTAGATCAAGTTATATCAAGTGGAAGATGAAGAACCAGAACATTCTTCCAAACCGTGCAGATTGAACCCGGTTCACACCAGTCTGGCCATTTTGATGTTTCCATAGGGAAAATTAATTCTAAATTGAGCGATTCAACTTGGAGGAGTTAGAAGACGTCCTGAGGTTTCCATCCATATGTGGCAATCCAGATTATCACCACGTTTGGTATGGGAAACGTGGCCTCCAAAAATAGCCAGAAACGGACACCTAAGCACCCGGTTGTCTAGCTAAGGACGTTCCCTTCCTAGATGGGTTTTCTAAGTTGTGAACCTGCTTTCTAGGTCAAATTGAGCTGCTTGGTAAGTGGCTACTCAGCAACTTATGACGGAACCATGTGGAGCAAGTGAAAAGAAGCTATTTCGCAAGCTTGCACACGGCCACCCTAGCACCACATGGCAAACATGTATTCCTCTCCTTTTTGAAGTGGCAGCCGTGGAAAGAAGACACTTCTAGTGAGGAAATTGACTCATCCAAGTTCCTTAATGCTTAGGAAAGGGTTTGCATTAGTGTAAACTTGTAATTTGTACTTTAAACTTTCGAATTAGTTTAGTTTAGTTTATAACCGTGTACTAATTAGCTTAGGTTAGTTTAGTAACTTTCCTAGCTTAGAAGGAAAGCTCTTTTCTTATGTTGTAATTTAGTTTTAGCCTTAAACTAGTTGTAATTAGCTAGATTAATACATTTCCTTCTAGTACGAAAAAGGAGAGGTGTATTGTTTCTAGTTAGCTAAGGTGCCTTGGCTGCCTACTTAAGGAGCTCACGACCCCCTTTGTAAAAGAACCAAATTTGATGAATTAAAACCCCTTGAAAGCATTACTGCTTTTGGTGCTTATGCACAACTTTGAATTCTTGCTTGCTTATCCTTAATTAGGCCAATTAAGTTGGTGTTCAAGTGAGTCTTAAACGTGATTAAATGGTGAATATGTGTATCTTAATCATTATTTAAGGGCCCTAATCTAGGTTTTGGTGGTGAATTTCTGTATCCAAAATCAAGAGTAGTCTATCCATTCCATTCGTAGCTCACGACATTCCCTTGTTTCCAAGTGGCCGTAGCTACCTATCCTTTGTTTCACCCTTAGCTCACGGTTTTGCCTTGAATTACCAAGTGGTCGTGGCTAAAAGTGAGTTGTTCCCCTTGATAGTATCGTGCTTTGGTTGTTAGGTTCATACTCTTAAATTGAGTTAGAACTTAAGGCCTCGGCGGGTACATCAGTTTTGGTATCAGAGCAAGTTTCATCCTTGGCCTGGTATTCACCACATGCTCCCAAACACATTCCACCTTTTTCACATCAAGTACTACCATGGGTTTCATCATGAGTCTTGAAGAAAGATTTGATGAATGTATGAAACAACTTGAGTTGCTGTTTGGTTTCAGCCTAGTCCCTCGCAAAAAATCGAACCTTGTTCCTATGAGCATGAAAAGATGTTCTAAGTGTGAAGGTCTTGGTCATTGTACCTCAATCTGCCCGAACAAAGAAGTATTCACCTCGGCTGAATGTTTAGCCATGGAAGACACGAATGAGGAAGAAAATGAAGAAACAAATGACTAAACACTTGAAGAAATGCAAGAAGAGATCAAAGAAGAGGCTAGAGATGAAGAGCTAATGGCTTTGAATGAAGTTCTAAGCCAGGTACAAGATGAACCATCCTTCCCACCACTTGAACAACCTTTTAACAAAGGGGGTTCACCACCATCCCCCACCACATTGCCCATGCCACCCCCACCCCCACCCGCACAAACACACTCACTACAAAATTCTATCATTCCATTTTAGAACCCTCACAAAAAGCCCCTGACCTTGTGTTATGTGACTTTGAAGAGTTGGTTCGAAGCTTGTTCACCCACTCTCCTTTGTGCACCATTCGAATCAGTAAGGAGAATATGAAGAAAAGACTCTCTAGGGCTAAAAGAGACTTATTCTCAAGGATAATCTTTTTTCAACCAGATTTGGAATAAGGAGAGCCTTAATAACTAGCTAAGTTGATTTAAGGATAAATCATTTTTAACAAGGGGAGAATGATGGAGGTCCATTCATGCCCTTTGATTATAAATGAATCTAATCAATTTGGCAATATTAATATGCTGGTGAAAGGATGATTAAATCATCCAAGTTTTGTTTAAGTTGTTTTATTGGAGGGTAAAGGGAAGAATCCAACACTGACCGTTTTTGTAAGCTAAATTTAGCAAGCATCAACATGGTTTAAGTCTGATATTTTTGAATAGATTTCAATTTCAAGATGTCATCTTTCCAACAAGACAAGTTGCATCCAATTTGGAGTTCATTTGGTAATCCAAATCAGCCAAAAACCAAATGGTGTCAAAACTGCCCAGCAATCCAGAAACAACTCGGTTTTGTTTAGTTTATGACTTAAGCTATATTAAGGCTTAAGCCTTGTATTTTTATATATTTTGCGTCCTTAAGATGTCATCTGCATGGTACGAGTGATTAGATCAAGTTATATCAACTGGAAGATGAAGAACCAGACCATTCTTCCAAACCGTGCAGATTGTACCTGGTTCAGACCAGTCTTGCCATTTTGATGTTTTCGCTAGGGAAATTAATTCCAAATTGAGTGATTCCACTTGAAGGAGTTAGAAGACTTCCAGAGGTTTCCATCCATATGTGGCAAGACAGATTATCCCCACGTTTGGCATGGGAAACATGGCCTCCAAAAAAAGCCAGAAACTGACACCTAAGCACCCGATTGTCTAGCTTAGGAGGTTTCCCTCCTAGATGAGTTTTCTAACTTGTGAACCTGCTTACTAGGTCAAATTGAGTTGCTTGGTAAGTATCTACTCAACAACTTATGAGGGAACCACGTGGAGCAAGTGAAAAGGAGCCATTTTGCAAGCATGCACACGGCCACCCTAGCACCACACGGCAAACATGTATTCCTCTCCTTTTTGAAGTGGCAGTCGTGGAAAGAAGACCCTCCTAGTGAGGAAATTGACTCATCTAAGTTCCTTAATGCTTAGGAAAGGGTTTACGTTAGTGTAAACTTGTAATTTGTACCTTAAACTTTCAGATTAGTTTAGTTTAGTTTATAACCGTGTACTTAATTAGCTTAGGTTAGTTTAGTAACTTTCCTAGCTTAGAAGGAAAGCTCTTTTCTTATGTTGTAATTTAGTTTTAGCTTTAAACTAGTTGTAATTAGCTAGATTAATAGCTTTCGCACCTAGTAAGGAAAAGGTGAGGTGTATTATTTCTAGTTAGCTAAGGTGCCTTGGCTGCCTACTTAAGGAGCTCACGGCCCTCTTTGTAAAAGAACCAACTTTGATGAATTAAAACCCCTTAAAAGCATTAGTGCTTTTGGTGCTTAGGCACAACTTTGAATTCTTTGTTGCTTATCCTTAATTAGGCCAATTAAGGAGGTGTGAGTCTTAAACGTGATTAAGTGGTGAATATCTGTATGTTAATCATTGTTTAAGGGCCCTAATCTAGGTTTTGGTGGTGAATTTCTGTATCCAAAATCAAGATTAGTCTATCCATTTCCATTCCTAGCTCACGGCATTCCCTTGTTTCTAAGTGGCCGTAGCTACCTATCCTTTGTTTCACCCTTAGCTCACGGTTTTGCCTTGAATTACCAAGTGGCCGTGGCTAAAAGTGAGTTATTCCCCTTGATAGTATCGTGCTTGGTTGTTAGGTTCATACTTTTAAATTGAGTCAGAACTTAAGGCCTCGGCAGGTACATCAGTGGTGATTTCTGTATCTTAATCAAGTGTAGGGGCCCTAAGCTTATGTTTGGTGGTGTTTCTGTATCGAAACATTCAGTTTAGCTCTAACAATTCCATTGATCTTCCTCACGGGTTTAAAAAGCTAGCTTGAATTCAGTTTGCTTACACCGTGAGCTATTGAGTTCTTGCCCTGGTTTTCTTTAATCCCTTCAAGGATGCATCAACCTCCTTGGTGCTTATAGAGTCCTTTAGGCTTGTGGGTTCGTCTTCACTTGGTTCCAAAGGATGGTCCCCATCAGTAAGGACGGGGGTTAGGCATGGAGGCCATGCCTTTGCCCTGGGCTTTCTTTTGGGACTCCACTTTCTGAGCTAAGACACTAATCTCATCTAAGGAAGTGTAAGGGTGCAGTTCAACAACATGAGCAATTTCATCATTCAACCCACTCAAGCATATAACTAAAGTTTAAGATTCATCCTTTTTCAAATCACATTTCAATAATAATTGCTCAAATTCTCCAGTGTATTCCTCCACAATCTTAGACCCTTGTTTGAGGTGGTGGAGTTTAAGGAAGTTGTCTTGCAAATCATGGGGAGGTAGAAACTTGGACTTAAGTTTGGACTTCATTTCCTCCCAAGTTCTTATCTCCCCTTTTCCCTTCCTAACTCTCTTAGTCACAACATTTGACCACCAAATAGAAGCATACTTTCTAAGCTTTAAAGCAACAAGCTTTCCCTTTCTTTCTTCAGGGATGTCCTTGAACTCGAAGACTCTTTTAATGGTTTGAAGCCAATCCAAGAATAGATCCAAATCAAGTTGACCTTGAAATTCAGGAATGTCCACTTTGAAGCCATTGTAGCTTCGGTCTTCAGGCCTATGATGCCTCCTCGATCTTGTTGGATATATATCCTCATCGGAATCATCAAGGGAATTGCTTTCTTCATCGTCTGAATCCACTTACTTGTGAGTGCTTCTTGAGCTCCTCAAGTTATTTATCCTCTCCTACATCATTCGACCAAGTTGTGATTGAAGGTACTGGACTCGGGCTTCCAACTCAACCTTCTCTCTCAAAGCTTGCTCGGTCACTTGTTCGGGAGTAAGTCCTGTAGACATGATGGCTTTAGAGTGAGGAGTTGCTATTTGAGGACAGGGAGAGGGTGGCACGGTCGTGCCTATAGGCACAGGGTGGCCATGTTGGTATGTTAAAATGGGGAGGAGTGTGCTGGGTGGTGGCACGGTGTGGTCGCGCTGCTTCTCTAGTTGGCCACGACTGCGAACTTATAAAGGAGCGTGTTTGGGCTATTTTTGTGGGTTTTGTGTTTGCGGTGTGTTTGGGGAATGGATGCTTGGCCAAGAGGGTACCCTAAGCTCTGATACCACTTGATGTATTCAAGCTTCACTAAGGCAAGGATTTGCAAAACTGAATCAAGAAAGCATTTGGGTAGAAGGAAGGAAGTAGAACCAAAGTAACCAAGAACCAAGAACCAAGATAGAGATCAAGTGGACTAGCAATGGTGATTGAAGACCCACCTTGGTTTGCACACTTGGGCAATCTTCTTCCCTCAAGTTACAGAAATGAACCACCTTCTTGGTTGAGTTAAGAAGACCTAGAGACCCACTTGAGGTTGCCAAACACTCAAGATATAACACTAGGAATTTTGAGAGATAATAGAGAGAGTTTTCACAACTGAATGCTCAAATTCATTCAAAAGTGTTTCTTTACAGCCCAAGGCCTCCCTTATATAGTGGGGAACCTTTAAGAAGCTGCAAGAAAGGGGGAACAAGAGGTCTTACATGTCCAAGAGCAAGGGGAAACCATAAAGCAAAAGACAAAAGTTGAAAAGTGCTTTTTGCCTTTTGTAAGTAACTTTTCAGTTTACAAAGGTCAACTTCAAACAGCTATATCTCCTGGGTTTCTCACTCAAATTGGGTGAAATACACCTTTGTGGAAATCATAGGAAGTTAGGTTTCATGTATCTCAAGTTGCTAGCCAGTTGGAACTGCCGTTTGGGAGATATAGGGCAAAAGCTGCAGTATATGCAGACTGGGATAGTTTCTGCAGCATCTGGAAAAAGGCTCCTATTGACTTATTTCCTAGAGACCTAACCTAGAAATATTTATATATCCTTGAAGCTGACATATTAAGGGTTCCAAAAAGTGAATTTTCAGCCTCTTAAGTCTTCCTTAAGCTTGGGTAATCAGGCTTGCAAAACCGGGCCAATTTATGGCCAAAGAGGGCAACACGTTATTTGTGTTGTTCATGATGTTTTGGACCATTTCTTGAACTTCTTGGACTTCCTTGATGATGTTGGGCTCGTGTGGGATGGAGGGGAAAAGGTTGGAAGGTTATGAAGATGGTCCCCATCATTAATCAAGTGTGATATTCAAGAGCCTGAAGAACAAACCATAGTTAGATACTTGGGAGGTCTTGATCCTAGGTACTCTAATGTGGTTGAATTGCAAGCCTATGCTTCATTTGATGATGTTTGCGTGTTGGCTCATAAGATAGAGAAGCAAAAGAAGGAAAAACAACCTTTTAAGCCTCAAAACACACGGTCTTTGAACCGGAACCAACCTTTTAACAAGGGGAGTCCCAATCCCATTTCTAAGCCACAAAATCCTTTTCCCTCCAATCGACAAAGAACCCCAGCACCACAAAAGGCTTCAGCATCCCCAATTCGACCTAACCCTAATCCCATGAGCACTAGAAGATGTTTCGAATGCCAAGGATTAGGCCACATAGCCTCAGACTGCCCAAATAGAAAAGTCATTACCTTGGCCGAATGGACAACTGTGAAGGAGGAGTTTCAAGAGGAGGAAAATGAGGTTGAAAGTGAACCAGAACTTGGGGAAACTCAAGATGAAGCTGTTGAAGAGGCTGATGAAGGTGAACTCTTAGTTTTGAAAAGAGTTCTAAGTAATCAAAGAGGAGTTCAAGATGAACAAAGAGAGAACATATTCCACACTCGATGTATTGCCGAAGGGAAGATATGCTCTTTAATCATTGATGCAGGAAGTTGTGCTAATGTAGTTTCTCTAAGCATGATTGAGAAACTAGGGCTGCAAATAGTAACTGACCCACAGCCTTACAACATCCAATGGCTGAACCAAAGCAAAGGAATTCAGGTGAACTCTCGGTGTTTAATCTCTTTCTCCACTGGAAAGAACTACCAAGATGAGTTATGGTGTGACGTTATTCCTGTGGATGCATGTCATGTGCTTTTAGGGAGGCCATGGCTATATAATCGTAGAGTTATGCGTAATGGCTACCTAAACACTTATTCATTTACCAAGGATGGCAAGAAGATCACCCTAGCCCCTTTACTCCCCCAATCCAAACTCCACGAAATACAACAACAAAATAAGCCCAAACACAATGAATGCCTACTGTCCATGCGTGAGTCAGTTTTAAAGGGCTCTCAACATGTAGAGCCTTTAAAAAGTGGATCCTAAGCATACAAGATGAACCAGAATGTCTGATGCCCACTCACCCCATTGCAAGAACACTTATTGAAAACTTTTGTCACTTGTTTCCTAAGGAGATACCTACGGGTTTGCCTCCTAAAATGGACTTTCAACATCACATTAATCTTGTTCGTAGTTCCATCGTACCAAACAACCCAACATATAGGATGAATCCAAAGGACACCAATGAAATTAAAAGACAAGTAGAAGAGTTGAAGGAGAAGGGATTAATTCGTGAGTCTTTGAGTCCATGTGCGGTTCCAGCTATTTTGGCGCCTAAGAAGGATGGTGGAATGATGATGTGTGTTGATAGCGGGGCCATTAACAAGATCACCATCAAGTACAGGTATCTAATACCTAGGCTTGAAGACATGTTAGATGAGTTGTATGGCTCTAAGGTGTTCTCTAAGATTGATCTTCGAAGTGGTTACTACCAAATCAAAATTAGAGAAGGTGGTAAATGGAAGACAGCTTTCAAGACTAAAGGAGGACTCTATGAATGGTTGGTAATGCCTTTTGGTCTTTCAAATGCACCTAGTACTTTCATGAAGTTAATGAACCAAGTGTTCAGACCTTACATTGGAATGTTTGCGGTAGTATACTTCGATGATATTCTAGTGTATTCTAGGAATGAGCATGAGCATCAAGATCACCTAACTTAAGTGAAACTCTTTTAACGATTTCAAATCATGAATTTAAGGCTTTTAAAGAGTGGATCTTAACCATTCAAGATGAACCAGAATCCCCCATGCCAACTCACCCTATTACTAAATCACTGATTTAAGCATTCTGTCACCTATTCCCAAAAGAGATCCCCATGGGTTTACCTCCAAAAAGAGATATCCAACACCATATTGATCTCATTCCTGGTTCTATCGTCCCTAATAAGCCAACTTATAGGATGAACCTCAAGGAAACTATGGAGATTCAAAGGCAAGTGGAAGAGTTAATGTGCAAGGGGCTTGTACGAGAATCTTTAAGCCCTTGTGCCCTGCCTGCCTTGTTGGTTCCAAAGAAGGATGGCAGCCAACGAATGTGTGTGGATAGTGGAGCCATAAACAAAATCACAATCAAGTATAGGTATCCCATACCTGGGCTTGAAGATATGTTGGATTAACTACATGGATCTAAGGTATTCTCCAGGATTGATCTTCCAAGTGGATACTACCATATTAGAATCCGTGAGGGAGATGAATGGAAGACTGCATTCAAGACTAAAGGTCGTTTATAGGAATGCTTGTTATGCCATTTGGTTGTTCTAATGCTCCCAGTACGTTCATGAGGCTAATGAATCAAGTATTCCAGACTTACATTGGCAAGTTCATGGTGGTCTACTTTGATGACATTCTACTCTATTCCAAGGTCGAGCAAGCACACCACAATCATCTCAATCAGATTATGCATCTCCTGGAACGTGAGAAATTGTATGGTAATCTTAAGAAGTGTACTTTCTTCACTGAGGAAGTTACATTCTTAGGTTACATTGTTTCTGAAGAAGGTATCAAGGCAGATGAAGGGAAGATAGAGGTTATTCGGTGTTAGCCTCAACCACAAAGCGTACATGATGTTCGAAGTTTCCATGGCTTAGCTTCCTTTTATGGGAGGTTTATTACAAATTTCAGCACCATAATGTCCCGCATGATTGAAGTGTTTAAGGGTGCATCATTCAAATGGAACCCAAAAGCACAATTTGCCTTTGAAGAAGTAAAGAAGAAGCTTACTCAAGCATCGGTCCTTGCATTGCCATGCTTTGAGAACGTTTTTGAAGTTGAATGTGATGCATCTGGAGTCAGAATTGGTGGAGTTCTAACTCAAGAAGGTAAACCATTAGCCTTCTTTAGTGAGAAATTGTGTGAGTCAAGAGGAAAATACTCCATATATGACTAGGAATTCTATGCAATAGTTCGGTGTCTAGAGCATTAGAGCCATTATTTTGTGGCTAGTGAGTTTATATTGCGTTCTGATCATGAGGCACTGAAGTACATTCAAGGCCAAGACAAGCTTAACTCACGCCATGCTAAATGGGTTGAGTTCCTTCAGTCATTCCACTTCACCATGAAGCATAAGTCAGGAAGATTGAATCAAGCTGTGGATACATTATCAAGGAGACACCTCCTCTTGTTTCAACTAGATGCTCTTGTTCTTGGTTTTGAGCATCTTAAGAGTTTGTATGCTGAAGATGAAGACGTTGGGAACCTATATTCTACATGTTTGAAGCACCCTAAGGGAGATTTCTTATTCCAAGAGGGCTATTTGTTCAAAGGAGGATGGCTGTGTATTCCTAAGTGTAGCACCCGTGAGCTCTTGATTAGGGAGATTCATGGTGGTTCCTTAGTTGGTCATTTTGGTGAGTCAAAGACCTTAACCATGTTAAGGGAACAATACTATTGGCCAAGGATGGAGAAGGATGTTCAAGACATCTAAAGAAGGTGTGGAATGTGCCAAGTAGCTAAAAGTCATACCTTACCCCACAGTTTGTAGACCCCACTCCCATGCCTACTTTGCCTTGGGTGGATGTGAGTATGGACATTGTTTTGGGTTTCCCTAAGACCCAAAGGGGCAAGGATGCCACATTCGTGGTGGTCGACATGTTTTCCAAGATGGCACATTTCATTCCTTACAATAAAACTAATGATGCTACACACATTGCCGAGTTATACTTCAAAGAGGTAACAAGGCTGCATGGTATCCTAAGTCCACTATTTCATATAGGGATACAAAATTTCTAAGTCATTTTTGGATCACTCTTTGGAAGAAGCTTGGTAGTAAGTTGCTGTTTAGTACCACTTGTCACCCCCAAACTGATGGCGAAACTGAGGTGACTAATCGAACCTTAGGTACTCTTCTAAGAGCTTTGATTAAACCTCATGCTAAAGCTTGGGATTTACTCTTGCCACATGCTGAGTTTGCATACAGCAAAGCTCCTAACAAGGCTACTGGTCCTTCACCATTTAAGGTGGTGTATGGGATTGAGCCTTTAAGTCCTAATGACTTTACTCCCCGGCTTCAAGACCAAAAACCACATGTTGATGCAGCAGCAACAGTGAAGGAGATTCAGAAGCTTCATGCGTTGGTGGAGGCTAGAATTGAGAAGACTAATGCATCCTATGTAGCCCAAGCCAACAAGCATTGGAGAACGATGGCATTTGGATCGGGAGACCTAGTTTCAATCCACTTGAGGAAGGAAAGATTTCCTTCCAAAAGAAAGAACAAACTCATGCCATGAGCTGAAGGTCCATTTGAGGTCTTGGGAAGGATAAATGACAATGCATACAAGGTTGATCTACCCAGAGATTATGGAGTTTCAACCACGTTTAATGTGGCAGATTTGAGACCTTTCATCCAGATGATTCCCCCATAGATTTGAGGATCAAATCTTTTCAACAAGGGGAGGATGATGGAGTCCTACGTAGCCATGACCTTGTCCATGACGTACCAAGTCCAGAACGTTTAAGAACAAGATCCCAAGTTGAAAGGATGGCTCACATTTTGCAAGAGACTCCAACAGTCACAACCGCGTTGCTTGGCCAGAAAATGCCCGGTCTTGTTCATCTCATTACTTAAGCTACATTGTGGCTTAAGTCTAATATTTTTCCATTTTTGTAATCCTTACCATGTCTACTTTCAGGTCCAAGCATTCCTTTCCAATCATGCATACAAGAAGGTTGAAGATCAAGGCATTTTGTCTAACCTGCCAGTTTTGGTTCAAAACTACACGGTTGGATGTTTAGGTGGAATTACCCCACTTAAACATCGTTTAACCTTGATTTCTTTGTAGGGGGGTATTTGTACACACCCTAAGGTTTCCGCCCATGGCCTGAAAACCAAATCATGCTCACTTTTACTTAGCTTAATTCTGGTTTGAAAATCGGGTGAAATCTGCCTGTGAAATTGGCTTGAAGGGGCATGGCTCACTTGCCTTCATCCGTGGGTTTGCCCCTCTTCATCTATAATGGCACACGTCCCTAAGCTTCAATCATAGGTTGCAACCTTGGGAAGAATGGCCAATAGGAAGCAAGCTGCAAAAGAAGTTGTCTCACGACTCTCATTGGCCAGTCGAAAAGAGAAAGCTACTTTACGGCTGAAGCATATGCTCTTGACTTGATTTCTGTTATTAAGCCTAGGTATAAGTTAATTAAGTTGTGATGAAAATTTGTTGTGCTTTCCTTATTGATTTAGATGTACTTAGTTTAGCCTTAAGCTTGCTTTATACACGGTTAGTCCTAACCGTGGAGTTTAGGCTAGTTAATACCTTTCCTCCCTAGGAGGGTAAGGTAAGGTGTGTGCTTGCTTGCTAGTAAGCTTGCTAGGCATGTAAGAAAAGGAACTCTTGGCCATTTTTGTTGGTCACTTCAGACTTTGAATGAGAAAACCGTATAGAGCATTTGAAGGTTTTTTTCAAAACACTTAACTTGCTTATCCTTAACTAGGCCGGTCAAGGTGGTGTTCAAGTGAGTTCTAACTTTAATTAAGTGGTGATTTTCTTTCTCTTAATCAAACTTAGGGGCCTTAACCTTTTTTTAGTGGTGTTTTTGTATCCAAAATCAAAGATTAGCTCTATCTAAACCATCCAAAGTCATGGATTCTAAGAGAAACCGTGAATGTTCTTGTTCTCCATTTCAATCCATAGCTCTCTCTTTGATTCTCCTTGATTGTAAGCTTGAATTCATTGAGCTTTACATCGGAAGTGGTTACTACCAACTTAGAATAAGAGAAGGTGATGAATGGAAGACAACTTTCAAGAGTAATGGAGGACTCTATGAATCGTTGGTACTGCATTTTGGTCTTTCAAATGCACCTAGTACTTTCACGAAATTAATGAACCAAGTGTTTAGACCTTACATTTGAAAGTTTATGGTAGTATACTTTGATGATATTCTGGGGTATTCTAAGAATGAGCATGAGCATCAGGATCTCCTAACTCAAGTTATGCTTGCCTTAGAACGTGGAAAGCTATTTGGTAACCTTAAGAAATATGCTTTCTTTACTCTTGAAGTTACATTTCGTGGTTATATTGTTACTGAAGATGGTATTAAGGTAGAAGCCATTCAGTCTTCGTCTATACCTAAGAGTATACATGATCTTCGAGCTTTCCATGGTTTAGCTTCTTTCTAAAGGAGATTTATTTGTGGTTTTAGCACTATTATCGCTCCTATAAATGAAGTTATCAAGGGCACTTCATTTGTATGGACACCAAAAGCACAATCTGCCTTTGAAGAGATCAAGGCTTGGCTTACTCAAGCACCGGTTCTATCCTTGTCGTGCTTTAGTAAAGTCTTTGAAGTTGAATGTGATACCTCTGGTGTTGGTATTGGTGGAGTTCTTACTCATGAAGGTAAACCTCTAGCCTTCTTTAGTGAGAAACTTTGTGATTCAAGAAGTACTCCACTTACGACAAAGAATTCTATGCCATTGTGAGATGTTTAGAGCATTGGAGTCATTATCTTATTGCAAGTGAGTTTATCTTACATTCTGACCATTAAGCATTTAAGTACATATAAAGGCAGCATAAGTTGAACTCATGGCATGACAAGTGGGTTGAGTTTATGCAATCATATCACTTCACTATCACGCATAAGTCTGGTAAACTCAATCATGGTGCAGTTGCTCTATCTCGGAGGTGTCTTTTGCTATTCCAATTAGATGCTTGTGTACTTGGTTTTTAGCATCTAAACGCTTTATATGACAGGGATGAAGACTTTGGGGAGTTGTATGCTGATTGTTCTAAACACCGCAAAGGAGATTTTCTTATCCAGGAAGGATTTCTTTTCAAGGGTACACGGCTGTGTGTAGCAAGGTGTAGCACAAGAGAGCTTCTAATCAGAGAAGTTCATGGAGGATCTTTGGCTGAACATTATGGAGAGAACAAGACTGTCACCTTCGTTAGGGAGCATTACTATTGGCCAACCATGGAGAGAGATATGCAAGACATACTTAAAAGATGTGAAACTTGTCAAGTGGCCAACAACCATTTACTACCCCATGACTTATACAGACCATTACCTATTCCCACTTCACCATAGGTTGATGTAGGTATGCACTTCATTCTTGGACTACCTAAAACCAAAAGGAACAAGGATTCAATCTTTGTTGTGGTTGATCGGTTCTCTAAGATGTCTCATTTCATTCCATGCAAGAAGACTAATGATGCTACACATATTGCTGAATTATATTACAGAGAGGTGGCAAGATTACATGGTATTCCTAGGTCCATTGTTTCTGATAGGGATACCAAGTTTTTAAGTCACTTTTGGATTACATTGTGGAAGAAGTTAGGTACTAAACTAAAGTATAGTACTACTTGTCATCTAGAATATGATGGGAAAACGGAGGTTACTAATAGAACATTAGCAACACTACTAAGAGCTTTAATTAAACCTCATGCCACGGCTTGGGATTTGCTTTTACCCCATATAGAGTTTGCTTAGAACAGGGCACCAAGCAACGCTACTGGTCTTTCCCCTTTCAAAGTGGTCTATGGAATTGATCCCCTTAGCCCACTTGATCTTACACCACAATCATTAGACCAAAAGCCAAGTGTAGATGCAGCAGCAAAGGGTGAAGAAATGAAGAAGATTCATGAGTTAGTAAGGAGCATGATTGAGAAGACTAATGAAGCTTATCAAGCTCAGGCCAATAAGCACAAAAAGAAAGTGGTTTTTCAACCTGGAGACCTCGTGTGGATTCACTTCAGGAATGAGAGATTTTAATCTGAAAGGAAGAACAAGCTCATGCCACGAGCTGAAGGTCCCTTTGAGGTACTTGAACGTATTAATGACAATGCTTATAAGGGTGATTTACCAGGTGTTTATGGAGTTTCAGCCACATTCAATGGAGCTGACTTGAAAGCTTACCAAGAAGATAATTACGTTGCTAACTTGAGGATCAAATCTTCTCAATAAGGGGAGGATGATGGAGTCCTCACGACCAATAGCAAAGAAGAAGGTTTAACAAGTCTCACAAGGTCTATTGGAAGCCCCAAAGTTGCAACAATGGCTCACATTGTTGAAAAGAGCCTAAACCATACAACCAGGTTTGAAGACCAGATTTTACCCGGTTTTGTCCACCATATTTCTTAAGCCACATTGTGGCTTAAGTCTTGTATTTTTACATTCCTAGGATGCTTATGATGTTTACTATCAAGTGCAATTGTTTGTTTTCAATCATACACACCATAGGATGGGAGATTAAAGAGTTTCGTAAAACAGGTCAGTTTTCACCCAAAACTGCACGATTAGATTTTTGAGTCCAGTTAACCTACTTAAACATAGGTTAACCCTGATTTCTTTGTTTGGGGGGGGGGGGGTTGTAGACATCCTAAGGTTTCCTCCACCCACCCCCTGTGTCTAAAAACAAAATCATGCACACTTTTGCTAGGGTTTATTTTTGCTACAAAACCGGCTTGAAACTAGCCGTGAACCCAGTTGAGACAGTCTGGTTTTATTTTCCCTCTTCTTGCAGGTTTGTTTCACCCATGCTAGCTTAGCACACGTCCCACGGCTCCCAGAAGACTAATAATCACCTGTAAAAGAAGATTTCTAGAGTAGAGTAACCAATGGGAGCAAAGCAACAAAGAAACATGTCTCTTGCGTCTCATTGGATAGCCGAAAAGGGAACTTTGCTTTACGACTGCCCACTTGCACCTCAGCTAGATTTATGGTTGTTTATGTTTAATTTTGAGCTAATTAGAATGTAAACATCATTTGTCTTGCTTTTCTTAATGCTTTGATTGTAATTAGATTAGCTTTAAACTTAGTTTGTATCCGGTTAGTTCTAACCGGGTGTATTAGCTTAATTAACACCTTTCCCGCATTGGAAGGAAAGGTCTAGGAGTGTGCTAGATTGGTTGTGTGCTTGCTAGGCATGTAAAAGAAGAAAATGGTCCTTACTAGTTCATTATGCTTGAAAATAAGAAAACCTCTTTAAGAGCATTTGCTTTCGAACTCTCAAATACTTCACTTGCTTATCCTTATTTTGGTCGATTAAGGTGGTGTTCAAGTAAGTCTTAAGCTTTGATTAAGTGGTGTTTTAGTATCTTAATCCAAGTTTAGGGACCCTAAGCTTGTGTTTGGTGGTGATTCTGTACCCAAACATTGACTTTAGTTCTATCTATTTCGCCCCTCATGTACACGGGTTCAAGGGAAGTAAAGCTGAGTTTGGTAACTTAAACCATGAGTAAGTGAATTCTAACTTTGATTCCCTTTCAATCCCATACATTCAAAATGCTTCATACATCCATCATATTGGATAATCAAAGCTCAGGCTACCCCCTTGGTCTAGCTTTCACCCCAAACACAAACCATGAAACTTACTAATTTCAGCCATCCCAGGCAGAACATCAGCACGGTCACCCTGTGTCCTTAAGCATGCCCGTTGCACCTTTGGTCCGAGTAGTTTCACTTGCTTAAGTCGTGAGCTTGGTGGGTTTTAGCTAGATTTCTTTCAATCCTTGATACATACATATATTACAAGCTTTTCAAATTTACAAATGTATTCTTCTACACTCAAGTTGCCTTGGTTCAAGTGGTGGAGTTGTGAGTAACAATCTTCAACGTAGGTAGGAGGAAGAAACTGAGCTTTAAGCTTTGATTTCATTTTCTCCCAAGTTCTGATTTTGGACTTCCTTTCTCTAACTCTTTTGGAACACAAATTAGTCCACCAAAGAGAAGCATACTTACGAAGCCTTAAAGCAATCGGCTTCACCTTCTCATCTTCTGGGATGTCCTTGTACTCAAAAACTCTCTCAACTGTGTGTAACCAATCCAAAACTCTTCAGGATCAAGTGTGCCTTCAAATTATGGAACTTCCACTTTCAAATCGTTGGAGTTAGCTCAAAACTGTGGGGTTTGGCTAGTCGTTCTGAATGGTTCATCCTCACTAGATGAATCAAAAGTATGGCGAAACACTTGTTCTTGTCTTTCGGAATCAGATTGGAGGGGTTCTTCATTGGCTTGTTGCTTTTCTTCAAATATGCACCAAGCTATTTTTGAAGATACTCATTTTGAGCTTGAGTTTCTTGATTCTTTTGTGCATCCTCTTGGATCTATCTAGATAGAAACTCATTTTGTTTCATCAAAGCTTCAAATCTCTCTTCCAAGGTCATGCTTATGGCATCAAGCTCGAAGTAGGTGGCTTAAGCAAGTGGAACCACACAAAATAGGGGTGGCGCAGTTGTGAAAACTCTGTTTATTCTCTCTCAAAATCCTAGTGTTGTATCTTGAGTGTGACAACCTCAAGTGGGTCTCTAGGTCTTCTTCATTCAACTAAGAAGGTGATTAAGTTCTGCAACCTAGTTAAAGAAAGAAGATTGCCTATGTGTGTGAACCAAGGTGGGTATTCAAATCACCCTTGCTAATTCACTTGCATTCTATCCTCGTTGAAGTGTGTGAACCAAGGTGGGTATTCAAGTCACCCTTGCTAGTCCACTTGTCTAGTTCTTATCTCTCCATGTGTGGATTCATTTGGGTGAGTTAAGTTCATATCCTTTACATCTTGATTTCTACCTCTTCCTTCTCTTCTCTTTTGATCTTTTGAAAGCTTAAAAAGATACAAAGAATTCTATCCAAGTTCTCTCCTTCAAGTGCAAAACAAATTGAGGCTCTTTCGCCGTCATTTGGATGTGTTTGAGGTTTGGATGCATTCATCATTTGGTATCAGAGCATATGCTAATCTCCTTGGCTTTGGCCTAACCTTTCAAACACAAACCTTGTCCCAAAACACAAAACCTAGCCCACAAAGTGCCGGAATGCCATGTCCCCTAGGAAGTTACTCAAGTAGAAACAAGAACTTGATAGCCTTGAGTTACGCATCCAACAATAGGGTCTCAAACTTCAATATCTCATCCCTGAGAAGGAAGCAGAACTAGGGGAACCCTTTATCTTTAAAGAAGGATGCCATGAAATCTATGAGGTTAATTGTGACCAACCTCCAAAAGTTGATGAGCTTGAAATTGAAGAACTCCAAGTGTCCAATTTGGAGCAATGTGCGGTTATTGAAGGAATTGAGGAACTCTTACGTCAAGAAGAATGCCCTCGTTTATAATAAGAACTGAGGACAATTCTTTTCGAAGAAAGAGGGTTTGTTGTATGTTTTCAAGGGTATCATTTTTATTCTTTTCACTCAATTTCATGGGAGGCAAGCTCCATTCAAATTCATGCATGGCAAGGCTTTTCTTTGGTCCCACTCATTGAATTTCATATCAAAAGACACTTTGTGGAGTTTTATTTGAACTTCAAAGTGCCTTATCCCAAGGGGTTTTCCAAATGGGGATAAAGAGTACTATCCATTTCAAAGCTTAAAAATAGCTCAAGCTAGTTCTACTTTCTATTTGATTTTATGCAGCATGTATTCTAAGATTTTCATACCCTTAGAATGCTGCAATATAGCTCTTTAAAAAGCTAATAAAGTCTAATTTTGGGTCATTTAATTTATTTCAAGATAAGTCAAGTCAGAGTTGTTAAAACAAGGCATACAAGCCACAGTGCTAGTGCTGGCAGAACGACCAATTTATTTGCTCAGTTTTGTTGTAACTATTACCTTAGCTTCGATGCTTCATTTTGGGTGTATGAGTTGTCATATGAAAGATAAGGAAGTCTATTTTATAGTCATGTAATTAAATTCAGTACAAGTGGAGAGCTGGCATGAGGAAAAGACCATTGTTCCCATGCTGCTAGTTTCAACACTAGAAAAGAGCACCTCAATTCAAGCAACTGGTTATCTCTCCTCACAATGGCTTTTGATTTGATTCAAATTGGAGGATAAAATAGACACCACAAAGTTTAATGGTAATTTTCAATCATCCATTTTGAGCAAATGAACAGATAGTTGTAGCTTTTAGAAGTTCCAGGTTCTGTAGGTCAGCCCAACAGCATATCAGGTTCAGCTTTAATGGCTTGCAGTAAAATGAAGGGAAAGTGTGGTTTGCTAAAAAATGACCCCAAAACAAAGCACAGGGAGTTCGATTTTCAAAGAATTAAGAATCACTCAAATTGGACATTATTTCGTCCCTTAAGAGCATAAAAATCTCTAAAGGTTAAAACTGTCAGTGTTGCGCTACACGTACTCGGTTTTGCAAGCTTGGTTACCCACGCTTAATGTGGACTTAAGAGGCTGAAAATCTACTTTTTCAAACCCTTAAAATGTCACCTTCAAGAAAATATAAAGAGTTCTAGGTTAGGTAACTAGGTAATAAGTCAATTGGAACGATTTTCCAGATGCTGCAGAAACTGTCGTAGCCTACATGTGTGACCTTTTGGCCAATATCTCACAAATAGTTGCTCCGAATTGCTTCCAAATTGAGCCTCATGAAAGCTAACTTCCTAAGCTTTCCATCAAGGCCTGTTTCACTCCGTTTGAGTAAGAAAACTTAGAGATATAGCCTTTTTTGAATTTGACAATTGTGAACTGAAAAGCTGCTGACAAAAGTATAAAGTACTTTTCAGCTTTTATCATTGCTTTCTGGTGTCCTCTTGCTTTTTGGACGTGTCAGGCCCCTTGTTCCCCCTTTCTTTCAACTTGTTAAAGGCTCTCATTGTATAAGGGAGGCCTTAGGTTGTAAAGAAACAACACATCAATGAATGCAAAAGCTTGAGTTGTGAAAACTCTCTCTATTCTCTCTCAAAATCCTAGTGTTGTATCTTGAGTGTGGCAACCTTAGGTGGGTCTCTAGGTCTTCTTCATTCAACTAAGGAGGTGATTAAGTTCTATAACTTAGTTGAAGAAAGGAGATTGCCCAAGTGCGTATTCAAGTCACCCTTGCTCTTTCAACACTTGCATTCTATCCTTGTTCAAGTACGTGAACCAAGGTGGGTATTCAAATCACCCTTTCTAATTCACTTCCATTTTATCCTTGTTCAAGTGCCTAAACCAAGGTGGGTATTCAAATCACCCTTGCTAATTTACCTGCATTCTATCCTTGGTCAAGTGTGTCAACCAAGGTGGGTATTCAAGTCACCCTTGCTAGTCCACTTATCTGGTTCTTATCTCTCCATGTGTGGATTCATTTGGGTGAGTTAAGTTCATATCTTTTACATCTTGATTTCTACCTCTTCATTGTCTTCTCTTTTGATCTTTTGTAAGCTCAAAAAGATACAAATTTTTTTTCCAACTTCTGTCCTTCAAGTGCAAAACAAGTTGAGGCTCTTTCACCCTCATTTGGATATGTTTGAGGTTCAGATGCATACATCATTTGGTATAAGAGCTTATGCTACTCTCCTTAGCCTTGCTCCCATCCTTTCAAACACAAACCTTGTCCCAAAACGCAAAACCCAGCCCACAAAGTTTCGGAATGGGCATCCGCGAAGAAGGATTTTGAGGAGGAAGAAAAAGCGGTTGAAAGTGAACCAGAACTTGAGGAAACTGAAGATGATATTGTTGAAGATGGTGATGAAGGTTAGCTCTTAGTTTTAAAAAGAGTTCTAAGTAGAAAAAGGGGAGTTAAAGATGAACAAAGAGAGAACATATTACATGCATGGTGTACTGTGCAAGGGAAGGTGTGTTCTTTGATCATTGATGGAGGGAGTTGTGCAAATGTAGTTTCTGTAAGCATGATTGAGAAACTAGGGCTGCAAACAATGACTCATCCACATCCAAACAACATCCAATGGCTAAATCAAAGCAAGGGAATTCAAGTTAACTCTTGGTGCTTGATTTCTTTCTCTATTGGAAAGAACTATCAAGATGAGTTATGGTGTGGTGTGATTCCAATGGATGCTTGTCATATGCTATTAGGAAGTGAATGGTTGTGTAACTGAAATGTTATGCACAATGGTTACCTAAAAAACTACTCCTTTACTAAGGATGGCAAGAAGATTACCCTAGCCCCTTTAACCCCATCCAAACCCCACGAAATTCAGCCACAAAAAACCCCAAACAAGTTGATTGTTTATTGTTCGTGAGTGAACCCATCCTAAAGGCTTCTCAACATGAGTTTCAGGCCTTTAAAGAGTGGATACTAAGCATACAAGATGAACCAGAAAGTTTGATGCCCACTCACCCCATTGGAAGAACACTCATTGAAAACTTCTATCACTTATTTCCTGAGGAGATACCTACGGGTTTGCCTCCTAAAAGAGACAATCAACATCACATTGATCTTGTTCCTGGTTCCATCCTACCAAACAAGCCAGCATATAGCATGAATCCAACGGACACCAATTAAATTCAAAGACAAGTTGAGGAGTTGAAGGACAAGGGATTAATTCGTGAGTCTTTGAGTCCATGTGCGGTTTCAACTCTTTTAGTGCCTAAGAAGCATGGTAGAATGAGGATGTGTGTTGATAGCAGGGCCATTAACAAGATCGCTATCAACTACAGGTATCCAATAACTACGCTTGAAGATATGCTAGATGAGTTGTGTGGCTCTAAGGTGTTCTGTCAGATTGATCTTCGAAGTGGTTACTACCAAATCAGAATTGGAGAAGGTGATGAATGGAAGACAACTTTGAAGACTAAAGGAGGACTCTATAAATGATTGGTAATGCCTTTTGGTCTTTCAAATGCACCTAGCACTTCCATGAGGTTAATGAACCAATTGTTTAGACCTTACATTGGAAAGTTTGTGGTTGTATACTTTGATGATATTCTGGTATCTTCTAAGAATGAGCATGAGCATCAAGATCACTTAACTCAAGTTATGCTTGTCTTAGAACATGAAAAGTTGTTTGGTAACCTTAACAAATGTGCTTTCTTTACTCCTGAAGTTACATTTCTTCGTTATATTATTACTGAAGATGGTATTAAGGTAGATGAGAGCAAGGTAGAAGACATTCAGTCTTCGCCTAGACAAAAGAGCGTTCATGATGTTCGAGCTTTCCATGGGTTGGCTACATTCTGCAAGAGCTTTAATCGTCGTTTTAACACTATTATGGCTCCTATGACTGAAGTTATCAAGGGTACATAATTTGTATGGACATCAAAAGCACAATCTGGCTTTGAATAGATCAAGACTAGGCTTACTCAAGCACCGGCTCTATCCTTGCTGTACTTTAGTAAAGTCTTTGAAGTTGAATGTGATGTCTCTGATGTTGGCATTAGTCGAGTTCTTACTTAGGAAGGTAAACCTCTAGTATTCTTTAGTGAGAAAATATGTGATTCAAGATGGAAGTACTCCACTTCTGATAAAGAATTCTATGCCATTGTGAGATGTTTAGAGCATTAGAGTCATTATCTTATTGCAAGTGAATTTATCTTACATTCTGACCATGAAGCATTCAAGTACCTACAAGGGCAGCATAAGTTGAACTCACGGCATGCCAAGTGGGTTGACTTTATGCAATTATATCACTTCACTATTAGGCATAAGTCAGGTAAACTCAATCAAGGTCCAGATGCTCTATCTCGGAGGTATCTTTTACTATTCCAATTACATGCTTACGTATTTGGTTTTCAGCGTCTAAAAGTTTTGTATAACAAGGATGAAGACTTTGGGGAGTTGTATGCTGATTGTTCTAAACACCCTAAAGGAGATTTTCTTATCCGGGAGGGATTTCTTTTCAAGGGTACATGGCTATGTGTACTAAAGTGTAGCACAAGGGAGCTTCTAATAAGGGAAGTTCGTGGAGGATCTTTGGCTGGACATTATGGAGAAAACAAGACTGTCACCATGCTAAGGGAGCACTACTATTGGCCATCCATGGAGAGAGATGTGCAGGACATACTAAAAACGTGCGGAACTTGTCAAGTGGCCAAAAGGCATTTGCTACCCCAAGGCTTATACACACCATTACCTATTCCCACTTCACCATGGGTTGATGTAAGTACGGACTTCATTCTTAGATTGCCTAAAACCAAAAGGAACAAGGATTCTATCTTTGTTGTGGTTTATAGGTTCTCTAAAATGTCTCATTTCATTCCATGCAACAAGACTAATGATGCTATACATATTGCTGAGTTGTATCTCAAGAGGTGGCAAGGTTACATGGTATTCCTATGTCCATTGTTCCTGATAGGGATACGAAGTTTTTGAGTCATTTTTTGATTACGTTGTGGAAGAAGTTACGTACTAAGCTGAAATATAGTACTACTTGTCATCCACGAATTGATGGGCAAACGGAGGTTACTAATCGAACCTTAGGGACACTCCTAAGAGTTTTGATTAAGCGTCAAGCAAAAGCTTGGGATTTACTTTTACCCCTTGCAGAGTTTACATAGAACAATACACCAAGCAAGGTTACTGGTCTTTCTCCATTCAGAGTGGTCTATGGACTTGATCCCCTTAGCCCACTTGATCTTACTCCATAGCCTATGGACCACAAGCCAAATGTTGATGCAGCATCAAGGATAGAACAAATCAAGAAAATTCATGAGTTGGTGAGGAGCAAGATTGAGAAGACTAATGCAGCATATCAAGCTCAAGCCAATAAACACACGAAGAGAGTGGTTTTTCAACCTGGAGACCTCGTGTGGATTCAGCTTAGGAAGGAAAGATTTCCATCTAAAAGGAAGAACGAGCTCATGCGAACGGTTGATGGTCCCTTTGAGGTACTTCAATGTATTAATGACAATGCTTATAAGGTTGATTTACTAGGTGACAATGGAGTTTCAGCAACATTCAATGTAGCTGATTTAAAAGCTTACCAAGAAGATGATCACCTTGCTAATTTGAGGATCAAATCTTCTCAACAAGGGGAGGATGTTGGAGTCCCCACCACCATTGAGAAAGAAAAAGCTCCAACAAGTCCAACAAGGTCCATTATACACTCCAAAGTTTAAGCATTACCTAAGATTGTGGAAGAAAGCCAAACTCAAGCATCCGTGTTCAAAGACCAGAAATTGCCCGGTTTTGTTCACCTCATTACTTAAGCTACATTGTGGCTTAAGTCTTGAATTTTTGCATTTTTGGAATCCTTATGTTGTCTAATTTCAGGTCCAAGCATTAGTTTTCAATCATACTCACCAGAAAATGGGAGATCAAGGACTTTTGTTAAACCGGCCAGTTTTGACTCAAAAATACAGGGTTAAATGTTTCAGCTAAATTACCCAACTTAAACATGGTTTAACCTTGATTTCTTGGGGGGGGGGGGTTGTACTCACCCTAAGGTTTCCCCCCATGGCTTGAAATCAAAATCATGCTCCCTTTTACTTAGCTTAATTCAGGTTTGAAAACCAGGTCAAATTTTCCCGTGAACCTAATTTAAAGGAGCACGGTTCATTTGCCTTCATCTGTGGGTTTCCTCCTCTTCTGCTAGAGTGGCACACAATCCAAGGTGAGGCACATGTCCCTAAGTTATAATCATAAGCTGCAACCTTGGGAAGAATGGCCCATAGGGAGCAAGCTGCAAAAGAAGATGTTGCACAACTCTTATCGGCCAACTTAAAAGAGGAAGCTACTTTATGGCTGAGGGACATGTTCTTGACTTGATTTCTTAATGATTAAGCTTAAGTTTACGTTAATTAGGTTGTAATGATCATTTGTTTTGCTTTCCTTGTTGATTTGTATGTAATTGAACTAGGTGTAATCAAGCTTTGTACACGGTTAGAATAAACCGTGAGAATTAGCCTAATTAACATCTTTCCTTCCTAGGGAGGAAAGCTTAGGAGTGTGCTAACTTGCTTGCTTGCTTACTTGCTTGCTTGTACCCTTACATTTCACACAGCCTTTGGCTGATTCATTAGACTTGAATTTCAGAACTCCATTCGAGAGCTTTTGCTTTCGAACTCCGGAAATCTTCCCTTGCTTATCCTTAATCTGGTCCATTAAGGTGGTGATCAAGTAAGTCATAACCTTTGTTTAAGTGGTGTTTCGATATCTTAATCAAAGATTAAAGACCCTAAGCTCATGTTTGGTGGTGATTCTATATCCAAACATTCAGTTTAGCACAATCATTTTCATGGTTCTTTCACACGGGTTCAACGCCTTAAACTGAAATTTCAGTTTGCTAACAGTGAGCCCTTGCATTCTTGTTTTGGTTTTCCTTCTTCCCTCAAAGATACATCACAACAATGGGGTCTCAAACTTAAATCTCTCATCCCTGATAAGGAAGGTGAACTAGGGGAACCCTTGATGTTTAAAGAAGAACGTCATGAAAGCCATGAGGTGATTTTTGACCTACCTCCAAAATTTGATGAGCTTGAAATTGAAGAACTCGAAGTGTCTGATTTGGAGCAGCGTGTGTTTGTTTAAGGAATTGAGGAACTCTTGAGCCAAGAAGAATGGCCTCATATAAAAAAAAGAATTGAGGATAATTCTTTTCGAGGAAAGAGGGTTTGATGTACATTTTCAAGGGTGTCATTTTCATTCTTTCAACTCAACTTCAAGGGAGGTAAGCTCCATTCAAATTCACGCATGGCATGGCTTTTCTTTGGTCCAGTCTGTGAATTTGATGAAAAAAGACACTTTATGGAGTTTTGTTTGAACTTCAAAGTGCCTTATCCGAAGGGGTTTTTCAAATGGGGATTAAGAGTACCATCCATTTCAAAGCTTAAAAATAGCTCAAGCTAGTTCTACTTTCTATCCGGTTTTGTGCAGCATGTATTCCAAGATTTTTATGCGCTTAGAATGCTACAATATAGCTTTTTAGAAAGCTAATAAAGTTTAATTTTGGGTCATGTAATTTATTTCAAGCTAAGTCAAGTCGTAGTTGTCAAAATAAGGCATAGAACCGAAGTGGCAGTGCTGGCAGAACGTCCAGTTTATTTGCTTAGTTTTGTGGTAATTATTACCTTAGCTTAGATGTTTCATTTTGGGTGTATGAGTGCTCATATGAAAGCTTAGGAAGTCTATTTTACGGTCATGTAAATAAATTTAGCACAAGTAAAGAGTTCGTACGAGGAAAAGACCATTGTTCCCATGCTGCCAGTTTCAGCAGCAGAAAAGAACACCTTAATTCAAGTAGTTGGTTCTCTCTCCTCACAATGGCTTTTTATTTGACTCAAATTGACGGATCAAGGTTCTGTTAGTCAGCCCAGCACCACATTAGGTTCAAATTTAATGGCTTGCAGCGAGATGAACGGAAAGTGTGGGTTGCTGAAAATTCACCCCACCACAAAGCGCAAGGTGTCCTCTTTTCAAAGAATCAGGAATCACTCAAATTCGACATCATTTGGTCCCTCAAAGGCCTAAAAGATCTCTGAAGGTCAAAACTATCAGTGCATCCCTGTACATACCCGGTTGTGCAAGCTTGGTTACCCAAGCTTAATGTGGACTTAACGGCCTGAAAATCTACTTTTTGGAACTCTTAATATGTCATCTTTAAGGACATACAAAGATTTCTAGGTTAGGTCACAAGGTAATAAGTCAATTGGAGCCATTTTCAAGATGCTGCAGAAACTATCCCAGCCTGCATATGTTGCACCTTTTGGCCTATATCTGCCAAACGGTAGCTCCCAATTGTTTCCAAATTGAGCCTCATGAATGTTGACTCCATAATATTTCCACAAAGGGCTGTTTCACTTCGTTTGAGTAAGAAACCTAGGAGATATAGCTGTTTGAACTTGACAATTATTAACTAAAAAGTTGTTGACAAAAGCATAAAGGACTTTTCAGCTTTTGTCATTGCCTTTTGGTCTCCTGTTTCTTTTTAGACATGTAAGGCCCCTTGTTCCCCCTTAATTTTAACTTGTTAAAGGATCTCATTATGTAAGGGAGGTCTTAGGTTGTAAAGAGAACAACACTTGAATGAATGCAAAAGCTTGAGTTGTGAAAACACTCTCTATTCTCTCTCAAAATCCTAGTGTTGTATCTTGACTGTGGCAACGTCAAGTGGGTCTCTAGGTCGTCTTTATTGAACTAAGGAGGCGATTAAGTTCTGTAACTTAGTTGAAGAAAGAAGATTGCCCAAGTGCGTGAGCCATGGTGGGTATTAAAATCACCCTTGCTAATTCACTTGCATTCTATCCTTGTTCAAGTGTGTGAACCAAGGTGGGTATTCAAATCACCCTTGCTAATTCACTTGCATTGTATCCTTCGTCAAGTGTGTGAACTAAGGTGGGTTTTGAAGTCACCCTTACTAGTCCACTTGCCTAGTCCTTATCTCTCCATGTGTAGATTCATTTGGGTGAGTTAAGTTCATATCCTTTACATCTTAGTTTCTACCTCTTCATTCTCTTCTCTTTTGATCTTTTGTAAGCTCAAAAACAAAAAAAAATTATGTCCAAGTTCTCTAATTCAAGTGCAAAACAAACTCTTTCGCCCTCATTTGGATGTGTTTGAGGTTCTGATGCTTACATCACAGCTGATGATTGCCTTCTAGAAGCCTTGGGACGTGTGCCAAGCCTTGAAGTGTGTGCCACTCTAGCTACAATAGAACAGATTCACAGATTATGATGGATCTCCCGATGTATCTGTGGAGGGTCTAAGCTAAAACTCAGTTTAAGAGTGAAAGCTTAAAACCAAGAGAGAATACAATCTAGGCAAACTCAAGGAAAGTTGACGTAATAGGCTGGTTGTGAGGTAGCAAACACGTGAGGTGGAATGGAATTTAGGATCAAGGGATTCTAAATGGGAAAAGGAAAAGGAACTTGAAGTGTCTTCAAATATTAAGTGAAAACTAAAGCTAGAAATCATAAATACACGGCTTGCAAACTGAATACTAGCAAAGTGTTCTTCAAACTTGTGATGATAAACAAGGTAGATAGATGGAACAAAACCCATTTTTGGATACAGAAACACCACCAAACTAAATTTTAGGGCCCTAAACTTGATTAAGATACAGAAACACCGCTTAAACAAGTTTAAGACTACACTTGAACACCACCCTAATCGGCCTAGTTAAGGATAAGCAAGTTTAGTATTTGAGTGTGCAAAAGCACGAAAGGACAAATGCTCTCAACTTGGGTTTGATTCAAAATCTGATATATCTTTAAATGGCCATGTGTCTGCCCTTTAATACATGCCTAGCAAGCAAGCAACCTAGCTAACACATACCTAAACCTTACCATCCTAGTGAAGAAAGGTATTAAGTTAAGCTAATCCACACGATTAGTGCTAATTGTGTACTAACCTAGTTTTAACATAAACAAATTACATTCAAAACATTAAATAAAGCTACTACATAATGTTTACAACATAACCATCATTATTTAGTCCTAATACAAGCAGCTTATCTAGCAAACAAATGGGATTGACCAGCCGTAAGGTGATTTCTCCTTTTCGGCTATCCAATGAGCTTTAAGAGACAACTTCCTTGTAGCAAGCTTCCCATTGGTTGTTCTTTTCAAGGCCAATTTGCTCTTGCAGTTGATTATTGCCCTTCTAGATAGCTTGGGATAGGTGCCACTCACCAATGGAGATAGTAAACCCTTTGGAGAAGGAAAACTCCAACCGTGGTGTTGAACCGCGTTCTAGGTAGTTTTTTGGTTGGTTTTCTAACTTCTGTAAACCCAACCAAAAGTGAGCATGATTTTGTTTTCAGGCCATGGGGGGAAACCTTCGGATGTGTGTAAACTCCCCCAACAAAGAAATCAAGGTTAAACCATGTTTAAGTAGGTTAATTCTACTAAAACATTCAACTGTGCAATTTTGTACCAAAACTGGCAGGTTTGACGAAATTACTTGGTCTCTTTAGTTCCTCTGGGTATTATTTGAATTCCAAAAAGGTAATAATCCAAGACTTAAACCACCATTAAGCTTAAGAAATCATATACCCAAAACTGGGTATATTCTGGTTGGATTAGGCTGTTTGTATATCTAGTGTTTATTAGGTAATTTGAGAGCATAAATGAAGTCCAAATGGGATGGAACTTCATTTTCTGGAAAGCCAACTTCTTGAACTTAAATCCCAATGTAAAATTTTGGACTTAATCCTCAAAGAGGTTTAAGTAATTAAACTCTCAAAAATGTGTTGGCTACAGGAAAATAACCCGTGACCTGCTGTTTTAGGTCTTAAATAAAATAATGATGACTTATTCATCCTTTAGCCAGCACAATGAAATTAGCTAGCTTAATTTCCTTCTTTAAATCAAGGGGTGTGGAGGGATCTCCATCATCTCCTAAGGGTCTAAACTAAAACTCAGTTCAAGAGTGAAAGCTTAAAACCAAGAGACAGTACAATCAAGTAAAACTCAAAGGAATGGTAGGTTATAAGCTGGTTGTGAGGCAGTAAAAACGTGGGGTACGGGGCGGTATTTAGAATCAAGGGATTCTAAATGAGAAATAGAAAAGAAACTTGATGTATCTTCAAGGGATCAATTGAAAACTCAAACCAGAACTCCGTATACACGTCTTAGTAAACTAAAATTTTTCTTAAGGTAACACGAATCCCATGAGATAAACAAGGTAGATGGATAGTTCCAAACCTTTGTTTTGATATAGAATCACCACCAAAAGAAAGTTTAGGGCCCCTAAACTTGTTTAAGATGCAGAAACACCACTTAAACAAGTTTAAGATTACACCTGAACACCACCCTAATCGGCCTACTTAAGGACAAGCAAGTTTAATATTTGAATGTGCAAAAGCACGAAAGGAGAAATGCTCTCAACTGGTTTTTTGATTCAATGTTTGATTGTTGTTCTACCCATGGCCAGGTGTAGCTTTTAAATACAAGCCTAGCAAGTACCTCAGCAATTTAGCAAGCACCTAAGGTTTTATTCCTAGAGAGGAAACGATTAACTTAAGCTAATCTACACGGTTAGCATTGACCCATGTATAAGCATAATCAACTTCGGCTAATTATAATCCGAATGAAAAGGAAAACAAGATAAATGATGTTTACAACCTTAAACACATATAATTAAGCCTAATGCAAGCAGCTATATAGCAAAATAGAAAGGGGGCAGCCGTAAAGTAGAATCACTTTTCGGCTAGCCAATGAGCTTCAAGAGACATATTTTACTGCCTTTGCTTCCCATTGGTTGCTCTTTTAAAGGTAAACTCATTTTGCAGCTGATGATTGATGATCTAGTAGCCTTGGGATGCATGCCAGTCTAGCTAGAAGGGAGGAAACCCATGGAAGGAGGAAAACAAGAAGCTGCTGCCAAATCGGTTTTACCAGCCAGATTTTTCTCGGTATTCTAACTTCTTTAAACCCAACCAAAAGTGGTTATGATTCTAATTGAAGGCCATGGGGGGAAACCTTAGGGTGTGTAAAAACCCCCCTACAAATAAATAAAGGTTAAACCATGTTTAAGTGGGGTAATTGTACTGAAACATTTAATCGTGCTGTTTTGAACCAAAACTGGCTGGTTTGACAAAATGGCTCGATCTCCGAAATTCTCTTGTGCATGATTGGAAATTAATGTTTGGACCTGGAAGTATACATCTTTGGGATTCAAAAAAGGTAAAAATTCAAGACTTAAACCACCATTAAGCTTAAGAAATCACATACCCAAAACCGGGTACATTCTGGTTGCCCTGGACCGTTTGTATACCTTGGGTTTATTAGCTAATTTGAGAGGGTAAGTGAAGTCCAAATGGGATGAAACTTGATTTTCTGGAAACATGACTTCTTGATCTTCAAGTCCAATACAAAATATTATACTTAAACCACAAAGAGGCCTAAGTAATTAAGCTCTTAAAAATGGGGTTTGCTACTGGAGCCAACCCGTAACCTACTATTTCATTTCTTAAGCAAAATAAGGATGATTTATTCATCCTTTGGCCAGCAAAATGAAATCAACTAGATTGATTTGCTTCTTTAAATGAAGGGCGTGGAGGGATCTCTATCATCCTCCCCTTGTTAACAAGGATTTCTCCTCAAATTGGTTTAGGTAATCAACTTTCATACTTGATTCAATTCTGGCTGAAATAAAATCAACCATGCAAATAAGTCTCTTTTGATCTTAGAGACTTTTTCTCTTTCACTCCCCTCGCTGGTTCGAATAGTTTACGTAGGGGATGCTTCAGACTTATTTTGAACAACTTCCTTAAGTACTCTTAATTAAGAATTAGGAATATTAAAAAAGGCTGAGATGCTCATAGCTCCTTGGTGGATGTTTGGTGCCCAAGGTGAGCATATCACCTTCATCTGCTTCTGCCACTGTGTCCTCTACAGTTTCTTCAACTTCATCCTCATTAGTTTTAAAATCACTTGAAACTCTCTCCAAAAGAGGCATTTCTCCATCTTCAGCTCGTCCCTCACCTTCTTCTTGATTCTCCTTTTGAGTTTTAATCAAAGAAGCCTTCTGTTCTTCCTCATTCTCCTCTATGGCTGCTTCCCATTTGGCCCAAGTAATTATTTCCTTGTTGGGACAGTCCAAGGGTGTGTGACGAAGACCTTGGCACTTAAAACACCTTATGGGGTTTAAAGGGTCGGGGTTAAGTCTAGATTGAGGGATTAGGCTTTTCCCAAACAGCAACTCATGCTGCGTCATGAGTGCATCAAATCTCTCATTCAAACTCATACTAGTACTCACGATAATAGTAGCTAGGTACGGTTTGTGTTTGGGCAGAATAGGATGAGTGTTTTGTGGGTGTGTTCGGATGGCTTTATGGCGTGCAGGGGTTTGTTTTAGGCCAAGATAAAACTTGCTTTGATAGCAAATACGATGAATCTCCCGAGGATCTAAACTAAAACTTAGTTCAAGAGTGAAAGCTTAAAACCAAGAGAGAGTACAATCAAGCAAAACTCAAAGGAATGGTACATTATAAGCTGGTTGTAAGGCAGCAAAAATGTGAGGTAGGGGACGGTATTTAGAATGAAGGGATTGTAAATGAGAAAAGGAAAGGAAACTTGACGTATCTTCAAGGGATCAATTGAAAACTTAAACTACAACACCATGTACACGACTTAGTAAACTGAAATTTGGCTTAACCTAACACGAAAACCTGTGAGATAAGCAAGGTAGATGGATAGTTCTAAACCTTTACTTGGATATAGAATCACCACCAAACGAAAGTTGAGGGCCCCTAAACTTGTTTAAGACACAGAAACACTACTTAAACAAGTTTGAGACTGCACTTGAACACCACCCTAACCGGCCTACTTAAGGATAAGCAAGTTTAGTATTTGAATGTGCAGAAGCACGAAAGCACAAATGCTCTCAACTGGTTTTTTGATTCAACGTCTTATTGTTGTTATACCCATGGTCGTGTGTAGCTTTTAAATACAAGCCTAGCAAGTACCTAAGCAATTTAGCAAGCACCTAAGATTTGTTTCGTACAGAGGAAACGTTTAACTTAAGCTAGTCTACACGGTTAGCACTTACCCATGTATAAGCGTAATCAACTTCGGCTAATTACAATCCGAATGAAAAGGAAAACAAGGTAAGTGATGTTTAAAACCTTAACCACATGTAATTAAGCCTAATGCAAGCATCTATCTTGCTAAATAGAAAGGGGCAGCCGTAAAGTAGAATCACTTTGCGGTTAGCCAATAAGCTTCAAGAGACATATTTTGCTGCCTTTACTTCCTATTGGTTGCTCTCATGAGGGTAAACTCCTTTTGGAGCTGATGATTCATGATCTAGTAGCCTTGGGACGTATGCCACCCTAGCTGGAAGGGAGGAAACCCATGGAAGGAGGAAAACAAGAAGCTGCTGCCAAACCGGGTTTACTAGCCAGATTTTTCCCGGTTTTCTAACTTCTTTAAACCCAACGAAAAGTGGTTATGATTCTGATTTCAGCCCATGGGGCAAAACCTTAGACTGTGTACAACCCCCCCCCCTACACAGAAATAAAGGTTAAACCATGTTTAAGTAGGGTAATTCTACTGAAAAATTTAATAGTGCAGTTTTGAGCCAAAAATGGCCGGTTTGACAAAACACCTCGATCTCCCAAATTCTCTTGTACATGATTGGAAGTTAATGTTTGGACCTGGAAGTAGACATCTTGGGGATTAAAAAAAGGTAAAAATTCTAGACTTAAACCGCCATTAAGCTTAAGAAATCACATACCCGAAACTGGGTACATTCTAGTTGGATTGGACCGTTTCTATACCTAGGGTTTATTAGCTAATTTGAGAGGATAAATGAAGTCCAAATGGGATGAAACTTGATTTTTTTGAAAGATGACTTCTTGAACTTCAAGCCCAATACAGAATATTATGCTTGAACCGCAAAGATCCCTAAGTAATTCAGCTCTTAAAAATGGGGTTTGCTGCTGGAGGAAACCCGTGACCTGTTATTTTATTTCTTAAACAAAATATGGATGATTTATTGATCCTTTGGCCAGCAAAATGAAATCAACTAGATTGATTTGCTTCTTTAAATGAAGGGCATGAAGGGATCTCTATCATCCTCCCGTTGTTAAAAAGGATTTCTCCTCAAATCGGTTTAGGTAATCACCTTCCATACTTGATTCAATTCTAGCTGAAACAAAATCAACCATGCAAATAAGTCTCTTTTGATCTTAGAGACTTTTTTTCTTTCACTCCCCTTGCTGGTTTGAATGGTGTACGTAGGGGATGCTTCAGGCTTATTTTGAACCACTTCCTTAAGTACTCTTAATTCAGAATTAGGAACATTAAAAAAGGCTGAGATGCTCATAGCTCCTTGGGGGATGGTTGGTGTCCAAGGTGAGCATATCACCTTCATCTGCTTCTGCCACTGTGTCCTCTAGAGTTTCTTCAAGTTCATCCTCATTAGTTTGAAAATCACTTGAAACTCTCTCCAAAAGAGGCATTTCTCCCTCTTCAGCTCATCCCTCATCTTCTGCTTGGTTCTCCTTTTGAATTTTTATCAAAGAAGCCTTTTGTTCTTCCTCATTCTCTTCCTCCTTGGCTGCTTCCCAATTGGCCCAGGTAATTATTTCCTTGTTGGGACAATACGAGGGTGTGTGACGAAGACCTTGGCACTTAAAACACCTTCTGGGGTTTAAAGGGTCGGGGTTAAGTCTACCTTGAGGGATTAGGCTTTTCCCAAACAGCAACTCATGCTGCCTCATGAGTGTATCAAATCTCTCATTCAAACCTATACTAGTACTCAAGATAATAGTAGCTAGGTATGGTTTGTGTTTGGGAAAAATAGGATGAGTGTTTTTGGGGTTTGTTCGGATGGCCTTGCGGCGTGCAAGGGTTGGTTTTAGGCCAAGATGAAACTTGCTTTGATACAAAATATGATGAATCTCCCGAGGATCTAAACTAAAACTTAGTTCAATAGTGAAAGCTTAAAACCAAGAGAGAGTACAATCAAGCAAAACTCAAAGGAATGGTACGTTATAAGCTGGTTGTAAGGCAGCAAAAACGTGAGGTAGGGGGTGGTATTTAGGATCAAGGGATTTTAAATGAGAAAAGGAAAAGAAACTTGATGTATCTTTAAGGCATCAATTGAAAACTTAAACTAGAACTCCATGTACACGGCTTAGTGAACTGAAAATTGGCTTAAGCTAACACGAAACCCTGTGAGATAAACTGGTTAGATGCATACTGCTAAACCTTTGATTGGATATAGAATCACGACCAAACGAAAGTTTAGGGCCCCTAAACTTGTTTAAGATACAGAAACACCACTTAATCAAGTTTAAGACTACACTTGAACAACACCCTAACCGGCCTACTTAAGGATAAGTAAGTTTAGTATTTGAAAGTGCGAAAGCACGAAAGCACAAATGCTCTCAACTGGTTTTTTGATTCAAAGTTTGATTGCTGTTATACCCATAGCCATGTGTAGATTTGAAATGCAAGCCTAGCAAGTACCTAAGCAATTTAGCAAGCACCTAAGGTTTCTTTCCTAGAGAGGAAACGTTTAACGTAAGCTAGTCTACACGGTTAGCACTGACCCAACTATAAGCGTAATCAACTTCGGCTAATTACAATCCAAATGAAAATTAAAACAAGATAAGTGATGTTTACAACCTTAACCACATTTAATTAAGCCTAATGCAAGTAGCTATCTAGCAAAATAGAAAAGGGGCAGCCGTAAAGTAGAATCACTTTTCGGCTAGCCAATGAGCTTCAAGAGACATATTTTGCTTCCTTTGCTTCCCATTGGTTGCTCTTCTGAAGGTAAACTCATTTTACAAATGATGATTGATGATCTAGTAGCCTTCGGATGTATGCCACTCTAGCTAGAAGGGAGGAAACCCATGGAAGGAGGAAAACAAGAAGCTGCTGCCAAACCAGGTTTACTAGCTAGATTTTTCCCGGTTTTCTAACTTCTTTAAACCCAAGCAAAAGTGGTTATGATTATAATTTCAGGCCATGGGGGGAAACCTTACGGTGTGTACAAACCCCCCCTACAAACAAAATAATGGTTAAACCATATATTTGTAGGGTAATTCTACTGAATCATTTAATCGTACAGTTTTGAACCAAAACTGACCGGTTTGACAAAACGCCTCGATCTCCCAAATTATCTTGTGCATGATTGGAAATGAATGTTTGGACCTGGAACTATACATCTTGGGGATTCAAAAAAGGTAAAAATTCAAGACTGAAACCACCATTAATCTTAATAAATCACATACCCAAAACCGGGTACATTCTGGGTGGATTGGACCATTTGTATACCTTAGGTTTATTACCTAATTTGAGAAGGTAAATGAAGTCCAAATGGGATGAAACATGATTTTCTCGAAAGATGACTTCTTGAGCTTCAAGCCCAATTCAAAATATTATACTTAAATTGGAAAGACCCCTAAGTAATTAAGCTCTTAAAAATGGGGTTTGCTGCTGGAGCCAACCCGTGACCTGTATTTTATTTCTTAAACAAAATAAGAATGATTTACTCATCCTTTGGCCAGCAAAATGAAATCAACTAGATTGATTTGCTTCTTTAAATGAAGGGGATGGAGGGATCTCTATCATCCTCCCCTTGTTAAAAAGGATTTCTCCTCAATTCGGTTTAGGTAGTCAACTTTCAAACTTGATTCAATTTTGGCTGAAATAAAATCAACCATGCAAATAAGTTTCGTTTGATCTTAGAGACTTTTTTTCTTTCACTCCCCTCGCTAGTTTGAATGGTGTACGTAGGGGACGCTTCAGACTATTTTGAACAACTTCCTTAAGTACTCTTAATTCAGAATTAGAAACATTTAAAAAGGCTGACATGCTCATAGCTCCTTGTTGGATGGTTGGTGCCAAAGGTGAGCATATCACCTTCATCCGGTTCTGCCAATGTGTCCTTACAGTTTCTTTAAGTTCATCCTCATTAGTTTGAAAATCGCTTGAAACTCTCTCCAAAAGAGGCATTTCTCCTTCTTCATCTCGTCCCTCGCCTTCTTCTTGGTTCTGCTTTTCATTTTTTATCAAAGAAGCCATCTGTTCTTGCTCATTCTATTCTTCCATGGCTGCATCCCAGTTGGCACAGGTAATTATTTCCTTTTTGGGACAGTCCAAGGGTGTGTGACGAAGACCTTGGCACTTAAAACACTGTCTGGGGTTTAAAGGGTCAGGGTTAAGTCTAGATTGAGGGATTAGGCTTTTCCCAAAAAGCAACTCATGCTGCCTCATGAGTGCATCAAATCTCTCATTCAAAATCATACTAGTAGTCACGATAATAGTAGCTAGGTACGGTTTGTGTTTGGGCAAAATAGGATGAGTGTTTTCGGGGTGTGTTCGGATGGCTTTGGGGCGTGCAAGGGTAGGTTTTAGGGCAAGATGAAACTTGCTTTGATACCAAATATGATGAATCTCCCGAGGATCTAAACTAACTAAGAGTGAAAGCTTAAAACCAAGAGAGAGTACAATCAAACAAAACTCAAAGGAATGGTACGTTATAAGCTGGTTGTAAAGCAGCAAAAACGTGAGGTAGGGGATGGTATTTAGAATCAAAGGATTTTAAATGAGAAAAGGAAAAGAAACTTGATGTACCTACAAGGGATCAATTGAAAACTTAAACTAGAACTCCATGTACATGGCTTAGTAAACTGAAAATTTGCTTAACCTAACATGAAACCTGTGAGATAAACAAGGTAGATAGATAGTTCTAAACCTTTTATTGGATATAGAATCACCACCAAACGAACGTTTAGGGCCCCTAAGCTTGTTTAAGATACAGAAACACCACTTAAACAAGTTTAAGTATACACTTGAACACCACCCTAACCGGGCCACTTAAGGATAGGCAAGTTTGGTATTTGAATGTGGAAAATCACAAATGTTGTCAACTGGTGTTTTGATTCAATGTCTGATTGTTGTTATACCCATGGTCGTGTGTAGCTTTTAAATACAATCCTAGAAAGTACCTAAGCAATTTGGCAAGCACATAAGCTTTCTTTGGTAGAGAGGAAACATTTAACTTAAGCTAGTCTACACGGTTAGCACTGACCCATGTATAAGCATAATCAACTTCGGCTAATTACAATCCGAATGAAAAGGAAAACAAGATAAATGATGTTTAAAACCTTCAGCACATGTAATTAAGCCTAATGCAAGTAGCTATCTAGCAAAATAGAAAAGGGGCAACCGTAAAGTAGAATCACTTTTCGGCTTGCCAACGAGCTTCAAGAGACATATTTTGCTTCCTTTGCTTCCCATTGGTTTCTCCTCTGAAGGTAAACTCATTTTACAACTGATGATTGATGATCTAGTAGCCTTGGGACGTATGCCACTCTAGCTAGAAGGGAGGAAACCCATGGAAGGAGGAAAACAAGAAGCTGCTCCCAAACCAGGTTTACTACCCTGATTTTTCCCGGTATTCTAACTTCTTTAAACCAACCCAAAGGTGGTTATGATTCTAATTTCAGGCCATGGGGGAAACCTTAAGGTGTGTACAAGCCCCCCCTGCATAGAAATAAAGGCTAAACCATATTGAAGTGGGGTAATTCTATTGAATCATTTAATCGTGCAGTTTTGAACCAAAACTGGCCAGTTTGACAAAACGCCTCGATCTCCCAAATTCTCTTGGGCATGATTGGAAATTAATGTTTGGACCTGGAAGTATACATCTTGGGGATTCAAAAAAGGTAAAGATTCAAGACTTAAACCACCATTAAGCTTAATAAATCACATACCCAAAACCGGGTACATTCTGGTTTGACTGGACCATTTGTATACCTTGGGTTTATTCGCTAATTTGAGAGGGTAAATGAAGTCCAAATGGGATGAAACTTGATTTTCGAGAAAGATGACTTGTTGAGATTCAAGCCCAATACAAAATATTATATTTAAATCAGAAAGAGTCATAAGTAATTAGGCTCTTAAAAATGGGGTTTGTTGTTGGAGCCAACCCGTGACCTACTATTTTGTTTCTTAAACAAAATAAGGGTGATTTATTCATCCTTTGGCCAGCAAATTGAAATCAACTAGATTGATTTTCTTCCTTAAATTAAGGGCATGGAGGGATCTCTATCATCCTCCCCTTGTTAAAAAGGATTTCTCCTCAAATCGGCTGAGGTAATCACCTTCCATACTTGATTCAATTCTCGCTGAAATAAAATCAACCATGCAAAAAAGTCTCTTTTGATCTTAGAGACTTTTTTTCTTTCACTCCCCTCGCTGGTTTGAATGGTGCACGTAGCGGACGCTTCAGACTTATTTTGAACAACTTCCTTAAGCACTCTTAATGCAGAATTACAAACATTAAAAAAGGTTGAGATGCTCATAGCTCCTTGGTGGATGGTTGGTGCCCAAGGTGAGCATATCACCTTCTTTTGGTTCTGCCACTGTGTCCCTACAATTTCTTCAAGTTCATCCTTATTAGTTTGAAAATCACTTGAAACTCTCTCCAAAAGAGGCATTTCTCCCTCTTCAGCTCCTCCCTCAGCTTCTTCTTGGTTCTCCTTTTGAATTTTTATCAAAGAAGCCTTTTGTTCTTCCTCATTCTCTTCCTCAATGGCTGCTTCCCAGTTGGCGCAGGTAATTATTTCCTTGTTGGGACAGCCCAAGGGTGTGTGACCAAGACCTTGGCACTTAAAACACCTTCTGGGGTTTAAAGGGCCAGGGTTAAGTCCAGATTGAGGGATTCGGCTTTTCCCAAACAACAACTCATGCTGCCTCTTGAGTGCATCAAATCTCTCATTCAAACTCATATTAGTACTCACGATAATAGTAGCGAGGTACGGTTTGTGTTTGCGCGGAATAGGATGAGTGTTTTTGGGGTGTGTTCGGATGGCTTTGGGGCCCGCAGGGGTTGGTTTTAGGCCAAGATGAAATTTGCTTTGATACCAAATATGATGAATCTCCTGAGGATCTAAACTAAAACTCAGTTCAAGAGTGAAAGCTTAAAACCAAGAGAGAGTACAATCAAGCAAAACTCAAAGGAATGGTACGTTATAAGCTGGTTGGGAGGCAGCGAAAACATGAGGTAGGGGATGGTATTTAGTATCAATGGATTTTGATTGAGAAAAGGAAAAGGAACTAGATCTATCTTCAAGGGATCAATTGAAAACTTAAACTAGAACTCCATGTACATGGCTTAGTAAACTGAAAATTGGTTGAAGCTAACACGAAACCCTGTGAGATAAACAAGGCAGATGGATAGTTCTAGACCTTTTATTCGATATAGAATCACCACCAAACGAAATTTTAGGGCCCCTAAGCTTGTTTACGATACAGAAACACCACTTAAACAAGTTTAAGACTACACTTGAACACAATCCTAGCCGCCAAACTTAAGGATAAGCAAGTTTAGTATTTGAATGTGCAAAAGCACGAAAGCACAAATGCTCTCAACTGGTTTTTTGATTCAATGTCTGATTGTTGTTATACCCATGGCCGTGTGTAGCATTTGAATACAAGCCTAGCAAGCACCTAAGCAATTTAGCGAGCACCTAAGGTTTCTTTCCTAGAGAGGAAACGTTTAACTTAAGCTAGTCCACACGGTTAGCACTGACCCATGTATGAGTGTAATCAACTTCGGCTAATTACAATCCGAATGAAAAGGAAAACAACATAAATGATGTTTACAACCTTAACCACATATAATTAAGCCTAATGCAAGCAGCTATCTAGCAAAATAGAAAAGGGGCAGCCGTAATGTAGAATCACTTTTCGGCTAGCCAATGAGCTTTAAGAGACATATTTTGCTTCCTTTGCTTCCCATTGGTTGCTCTTCTAAAGGTAAACTCATTTTACAGCTGATGATTGATGATCTAGTAGCCTTGGGACGTATTCCACTCTAGCTAGAAGGGAGGAAACCCGTGGAAGGAGGAAAACGAGAAGCTGCTGCCAAGCCAGGTTTACCACCCAGATTTTTCCCGGTTTTCTAACTTCTTTAAACCCAACCATAAGTGGTTATGATTCTAATTTCAGGCCATGGGGGGAAACCTCACGGTGTATACAAACCCCCCTTCAAAGAAATAAAGGTTAAACCATAATTGAGTATTGTAATTCTACTGAATCATTTAATCGAGCAGTTTTGAACCAAAACTGGCCAGTTTGATAAAACGCCTCGATCTCCCAAATTCTGTTGGGCATGATTGGAAATTAATGTTTGGACCTGGAAGTATACATCTTGGGGACCGTTAAGCTTGGAAACCGGGTACATTCTGGTCGGACTGGACCGTTTGTATACATCTTGGAAACCGGGTACATCTTGGAAACCACCATTAAGCTTAATAAATCACATACCCAAAACCGGGTACATTCTGGTTGGACTGGACCGTTTGTATACCTTGGGTTTATTAACTAATTTGAGAGGGTACATGAAGTCCAAATGGGATGAAACTTGATTTTCTGGAAAGATGACTTCTTGAGCTTCAAACCCAATACAAAATATTATATTTTAATCGGAAATAGTGATAAGTAATTATGCTCTTAAAAATGGGGTTTTGTGTTGGAGCCAACCTGTGACTTGCTATTTTATTTCTTAAACAAAATAAGGATGATTTATTCATCCTTTGGCCAGGAAAACGAAATCACCTAGATTGATTTGCTTCTCTAAATAAAGGGCATGGAGGGATCTCTATCAACCTCCCCTTGTTAAAAAGGACTTCTCCTCAAATCGGTTTAGGTAATCACCTTCCATACTTGATTAAATTCAGGCTGAAATAAAATCAACCATGAAAATAAGTCTCTTTTGATCTTAGAGACTTTTTTTCTTTCACTCCCCTCGCTGGTTTGAATGGTGTACGTAGGGGACGCTTCAGACTTATTATGAACCACTTCCTTAAGTACTCTTAATGCAGAATTAGGAACATTAACAAAGGTTGAGATGCTCATAGCTCCTTGGTGGATGGTTGGTGCCCAAGGTGAGAATATTACCTTCATCTGCTTCTGCCACTGTGTCCTCTAGAGTTTCTTCAAGTTCATCCCCATTAGTTTGAAAATCACTTGAAACTCTCTCCAAAAGAGGCATTTCTCCCTCTTCAGCTCGTCCCTCATCATCTTCTTGGTTCTCCTTTTGAATTTTTATCAAAGAAGCCTTCTGTTCTTCCTCATTCTCTTCCTCCATGGATGCTTCCCATCTGGCCCAGGTAATTATTTCCTTGTTGGGACAGTCCAAGGGTGTGTGACCAAGACCTTGGCACTTAAAACACCTTCTGGGGTTTAAAGGGTCGGGGTTAAGTCTACATTGAGGGATTAGGCTTTTCCCAAAAAGCAACTCGTGCTGCCTCATGAGTGCATCAAATCTCTCATTCAAACTCATACTAGTACTCATGATAATAGTAGTTAGGTACGGTTTGTGTTTGCGCAGAATAGGATGAGTGTTTTTGCGGTGTGTTCAGATGGCTTTGGGGCGTGCAGGGGTTGGTTTTAGGGCAAGATGAAACTTGCTTTGATACCAAATATGATGAATCTCCTGAGGATCTAAACTAAAACTCAGTTCAAGAGTGAAAGCTTAAAACCAAGAGAGAGCACAACCAAGCAAAACTCAAAGGAACGATACGTTATAAGCTGGTTGTGAGTCAGCAAAAACGTGAGATAGGGGATAGTATTTAGAATCAAGGGATTTTAAATGAGAAAATGAAATGAAACTTGATTTATCTTCATGGGATCAATTGAAAACTCAAACTAGAACTCCATGTACACGGCTTAGTAAACTGAAATTTGCCTTAAGCTAACACGGAATCCGTGAGATAAACAAGGTACATGGATAGTTCCGAACGTTTGTTTGGATATAGAATCACCACAAAACAAAAGTTCAGGGCCCCTAAACTTGTTTAAGATACAGAAACACCACTTAAACAAGTTTAAGACTACACTTGAACACCACCCTAACCGGCCTACTTAAGGAGAAGCAAGTTCAGTATTTGAATGTGCAAAAGCACGACCACAGAAATGCTCTCAATTGGTTTTTTGATTCAATGTCTGATTGTTGTTATACTCATGGCCGTGTGTAGCTTTTAAATACAATCCTAGCAAGTACCTAAGCAATTTACCAGGCACCTAAGGTTTCTTTCCTAGAGAGGAAAAGTTTAACTTAAGGTAATCTACACAGTTAGCACTGACCCACGTATAAGCGTAATCAAGTTCGGCTAATTACAATCCGAATGAAAAGGAAAACAAGATAAATGATGTTTACAACCTTAACCACATGTAATCACTTTTCGGCTAGCCAATGAGCTTCAAGAGACATATTTTGCTGGCTTTACTTCCCATTGGTTGCTCTTCTAAAGGTAAACTGCTTTTGCAGTTGATGATTGATGATCCAGTAGCCTTGGGACGTATGGCACTCTAGCTAGAAGGGAGGAAACCCATGGAGGGAGGAAAACAAGAAGCTGCTTCAAAACCGGGTTTACTAGCCAGATTTTTCCCGGTTTTCTAACTTCTTTAAACCCAACGACAAGTGGTTATGATTCTGATTTCAGGCTATGGGGGGAACGCTTAGGATGTGCACAAACCCCCCCCCCTACAAAGAAATAAACGTTAAACCATGTTTAAGTAGGGTAATTCTACTGAAACATTTAACCGTGAAGTTTTGAACCAAAACTGGCTAGTTTTACAAAACGCCTCGATCTCCCAAATTCTCTTGTGCATGATTGGAAATTAATGTTTGCAACTGGAAGTAGACATCTCGGGGATTCAAAAAAGGTAAAAATTCAAGACATAAACAACCATTAAGCTTAAGAAATCACATACCCAAAACCAGGTACATTGTGGTTGGACTGGACAGTTTGTATACCTTGGGTTTATTAGCTAATTTGAGAGGGTAAATTGAGTCCAAATGGGATAAAACTTGATTTTCTGGAAATACGACTTCTTGAACTTCAAGCCCAATACAAAATATTATACTTAAACCACAAAGATGCCTAAGTAATTAAGCTGTTAAAAATGGGGTTTGCTGCTTGAGGCAAATCGTGACCTGCTATTTTATTTCTTAAACAAAATAGTGATGATTTATTCATCCTTTGGCCAGTAAAATGAAATCACCTAGATTGAGTTGCTTCTTTAAATGAAGGGCATGGAGGGATCTCTATGATCCTCCCCTTGTTAAAAATGATTTCTCCTCAAATCGGTTTAGGTAATCACCTTCCATACTTGATTCAATTCAGGCTGAAATAAAATCAACCATGCAAATAAGTCTCTTTTGATCTTAAAGACTTCTTTTCTTTCACTCCCCTCGCTGGTTTGAATGTTGTACGTAGGGGACGCTTCAGACTTATTTTGAACAACTTCCTTAAGTACTCTTAATGCATAATTACGAACACTAAAAAAGGCAACGATGCTCATAGCTCCTTGGTGGATGGTTGGTGCCCAAGGTAAGCATATCACCTTCATCTGCTTTTGCCACTGTGTGCTCTACAGTTTCTTCAAGTTCATCCTCATTAGTTTGAAAATCACTTGAAACTCTCTCCAAAAGAGGCATTTCCCCCTCTTTAGCTCGTCCCTAATCTTCTTCTTGGTTCTCCTTTTGCATTTTTATCAAAGAAGACTTCTGTTCTTCCACATTCTCTTCCACCATGGCTGCTTTGCTTTTGGCGCAGGTAATTATTTCCTTGTTGGGACAGTCCCAGGGTGTGTGACCAAGACCTTGGCGCTTAAAACAACTTCTAGGGTTTAAAGGGTCGAGGTTAAGTCTAGATTGAGGGATTAGGCTTTTCCCAAACAGCAACTCATGCTGCGTCATGAGTGCATCAAATCTCTCATTCAAACTCATACTAGTACCCACGATAATAGTAGCCAGGTACGCTTTGTGTTTGGGCCGAATAAGATGACCGTTTTTGGGTGTGGTCGGATGGCTTTGGGGCATGCAGGGGTTTGTTTTAGGCCAAGATGAAACTTGCTTTCATACCAACTATGATGAATCTCCCGAGGATCTAAACTAAAACTCAATTCAAGAGTGAAAGCTTAAAACCAAGAGAGAATACAATCAAGCAAAACTGAAAGGAATGGTACGTTATAAGTTGGTTGTGAGGCAGCAAAAACGTGAGGTAGGGGATGGTATTTAGAATCAACGGATTTTAAATGAGGAAAGGAAAGGAAAATTGATGTATCTTCAATGGATCAATTGAAAACTTAAACTACAACACCATGTACATGGCTTAGTAAACTGAAATTTGGCTTAAGCTAACACGAAACCCCGTGAGATGAACAAGGCAGATGGATAGTTCTAAACCTTTGTTTGGATATAGAATCACCACCAACCGAAAGTTTAGGGCCCCTAAACTTGTTTGAGGTACAGAAACAGCACCTAAGCAAGCTTAAGACTACACTTGAACACCACCCTAACTGGCCTACTTAATGATAAGCAAGTTTAGTATTTGAATGTGCAAAAGCACGAAAGCACAAATGCTCTTAACTAGTTTTTTGATTCAATGTTTGATTGTTGTTATACCCATGGCCATGTGTAGCTTTTGAATACAAGCCTAGCAAGTACCTAAGCAATTTAGCAAGCACCTAAGGTTTGTTTCCTACAGAGGAAACGTTTAACTTAAGCTAGTTTACACGGTTAGGACTAACCCATGTATAAGCGTAATCAACTTCGGCTAATTACAATCCGAATGAAAAGGAAAACAATATAAGTGATGTTTACAACATTAACCACATGTAATTAAGCCTAATGCAAGCAGCTATCTAGGAAAATAGAAAGGGGGCAGCCGTAAAGTAGAATCACTTTGCGGCTAGCCAATAAGCTTCGAGAGACATATTTTACGGCCTTTACTTCCCACTGGTTGCTCTTCTGAAGGTAAACTCCTTTTGGAGCTGATGATTGATGATCTAGTAGCGTTGGGACGTATGCCACCCTACCTGGAAGGGAGGAAACCCATGGAAAGAGGAAAACAAGAAGCTGCTGCCAAACCGGGTTTACTAGCCAAATTTTTCCCGGTTTTCTAACTACTTTAAACCCAACGAAAAGTGGTTATGATTATGATTTCAGGCCATGGGGGGAAACCTTAGGGTGTTTACAAACCCCCCCCCCCTCCAAAGAAATAAAGGTTAAACCATGTTTAAGTAGAGTAATTGTACTGAAAAATTTAATAGTGCAGTTTTGAACCAAAAATGGATGGTTTGACAAAACACGTCAATCTCCAAAATTCTCTTGTGCATGATTGGAAATTAATGTTTGCACCTAGAAGTAGACATCTTGGGGATTAAAAAAGGGTAAAAATTCTATACTTAAACCGCCATTAAGCTTAAGAAATCACATACCCGAAACTGGGTACATTCTGGTTGGACTGGACCGTTTGTATACCTAGGGTTTATTAGCAAATTTGAGAGGATAAATGAAGTCCAAATGGGATGAAACTTGATTTTTTTGAAAGATGACTTCTTCAACTTCAAGCCAAGTACAAAATATTATACTTAACCCACAAAGATCGCTAAGTAATTAAGCTCTTAAAAATGGGGTTTGCTGCTGGAGGCAACCCGTGACCTGCTATTTTATTTCTTAAACAAAATAAGGATGATTTATTGATCCTTTGGCCAACAAAATGAAATCAACTAGATTGATTTGCTTCTTTAAATGAACGGCATGGAGGGATCTGTATCATCCTCCCCTTGTTAAAAAGGATTTCTCCTCAAATCGGTTTAGGCAATCACCTTCCATACTTGATTCAGTCCTAGCTAATAAAATATCAACCATGCAAATAAGTCTCTTTTGATCGTAGAGACTTTTTTTCTTTCACTACCCTTGTTGGTTTGAATGGTGTACGTAGGGGACGCTTCAGGCTTATTTTGAACCACTTCCTTAAGTACTCTTAATTTATAATTAGGAACATTAAGAAAGCCTGAGATGCTCATAGCTCCTCGGTGGATGGTTGGTGCCCAAGGTGAGCATACCACGTTCATCTGTTTCTGACACTGTGTCCTCCAGAGTTTCTTCAAGTTCATCTTCATTAGTTTGAAAATCACTTCAAACTCTCTCCAAAAGAGGCATTTCTCCCTCTTCAGCTCGTCCCTCATCTTCTTCTTGGTTATCCTTTTGAATTTTTATCAAAGAAGGCTTCTGTTCTTCCTTGTTCTCCTCCTCCATGGCTGCTTCCTATTTAGCCCAGGTAATTACTTCCTTGTTAGGACAGTCCGAGGGTGTGTGACCAAGACCTTGGCACTTAAAATACCTTCTGGCGCTTAAAGGGTCGAGTTTAAGTCTAGATTGAGGGATTAGGATTTTCCCAAACAGCAACTCATGCTGCCTCATGAGTGCATGAAATCTCTCATTCAAACTCATACTAGTACTCACGATAATAGTAGCTAGGTACGGTTTGTGTTTAGGCAGAATAGGATGAGTGTTTTTGGGGTGTGTTCGGATGGCTTTGGGGCATGCAGGGGTTGGTTTTAGGCCAAGATGAAACTTGCTTTGATACCAACAGTGATGAATCACCCGAGGATCTAAACTAAAACTTAGTTGAAGAGTGAAAGCTTAAACCGAAGAGAGAGTACAATCAAGAAAAACTCAAAGGAATGGTACGTTGTAAGCTGGTTGTGAGGCAGTAAAAACGTGAGGTAGGGGATGGTATTTAGAATGAGGGGATTTTAAATGAGAAAAGGAAAAGAAACTTGATGTATCTTCAAGGGATCAATTGAAAACTCAAAGTAGAACTCCATTTACACGGCATAGTAAACTGAAATTTGGCTTAAGCTAACACGAAACCCGTGAGATAAGCAAGGTACATGGATAGTTCCAAACCTTTGTTTGGATATAGAATCACCACCAAACGAAATTTTAGGGCCCCTAAACTTGTTTAAGATACAGAAACACCACTTAGACAAGTTTAAGACTACACTTGAACACCACCCTAACCGGCTTACTTAAGGATAAGCAAGTTTAGTATTTGAATGTGTAAAAGCAAGAAAGCACAAATGCTCTCAACTGGTCTTTTGATTCAATGTCTCATTGTTGTTATACCTATGGCCATGTGTAGCTTTTAAATACAAGCCTAGCAAGTACCTAAGCAATTTTGCAAGCACCTAAAGTTTCTTTCCTAGAGAGGAAACGTTTAACTTAAGCTATCTACACGGTTAGCACTGACCTATGTATAAGCATAATCCGAATGAAAAGCAGAACAAGATAAATGATGTTTACAACCCTAACCGCATGTAATTAAGCCTAATGCAAGTAGCTATCTAGCAAAATAGAAAGGGGGCAGCCGTAAAGTAGAATCACTTTTCGGTTAGCCAATGAGCTTTAAGAGACATATTTTGCTGCCTTTGCTTCCCGTTTGTTGCTCTTCTGAAGGTAAACTCCTTTTGCAGCTGATGATTGATGATCTAGTAGCCTTGGAATGTATGCCACTCTAGCTAGAAGGGAGGAAACCCAAGGAAGGAGGAAAACAAGAAACAGCTGCCAAACCGGGTTTACTAGCCAGATTTTTCCCGGTTTTCTAATTTCTTTAAACCCAATGAAAGTGATTATGTTTCTAATTTCAGGACATGGGGAAAACCTTAGGGTGTGTGCAAACCCCCCCTACAAAGAAATAAAGTTTAAACCTTGCTTAAGTGGACTAATTCTTCTAAAACATTTAATCGTGCAGTTTTGAACCAAAACTGTCCGGTTTGACAAAACGCCTCGATCTCCGAAATTCTCTTGTGCATGATTGGAAATTAATGTTTGGACCTAGAAGTAAACATCTTGGGGATTCAAAAAACGTAAAAATTCAAGAATTCAACCACGATTAAGCTTAAGAAATCACATACCCAAAATCGGGTACATTCTGGTTGGACTGGACAATTTGTATACCTTGGGTTTATTAGCTAATTTGAGAGGGTAAATGAAGTCCAAATGGGATGAAACTTGATTTTCTGGAAAGATGACTTCTTGAAATTCAAGCCCAATACAAAATATTATACTTAAACAACAAATGTACCTAAGTAATTAAGCTCTTAAAAATAGGGTTCGCTCCTTGAGGCAACCGGTGACCTGCTATTTTATTTCTTAAACAAAATAAGGATGATTTATTCATGCTTTGGCCAGCAAAATGAAATCACCTAGATTGATTTGCTCCTTTAAACGAAGGGCATGGAGGGATCTCTATCATCCTCCCCTTGTTAAAAAGGGTTTCTCCTCAAACCGGTTTAGGTAATCACCTTCCATACTTGATTCCATTGTGGCCGAAATAAAATCAACTGCGCAAATAAGTCTCTTTTGATCTTACAGTCTTTTTTCTTTCACTCCCCTTGCTGGTTTGAATGGTGTACGTAGGACACGCTTTAGGCTTATTTTGAACCACTTCCTTGAGTACTCTTAATTCAGAATTAGGAACATTAAAAAAGGCTGAGATGCTCATAGCTCCATGGTGGATGGTTGGTGCCCAAGGTGAGCATATCACGTTCATCTGCTTCTGCCACTGTGTCCTCTAGAGTTTCTTTAAGTTCACCTTAATTAGTTTGAAAATCACTTGAAACTCTCTCCAAAAGAGGCATTTCTCCCTCTTCAGCTCCTCCGTCTTGTTCTTCTTGGTTATCCTTTTGAATTTTTATCAAAGAAGCCTTTTGTTCTTCCTCGTTCTCTTCCTCCATGGCTGCTTCCCATTTGGCGTAAGGAATTATTTCCCTATTGGGACAGTCCGAGGGGGTGTGACCAAGACCTTGGCACTTAAAATGCCTTCTAGGGTTTAAAGGGTAGGGGTTAAGTCTAGATTGAGGGATTAGGGTTTTCCCAAGCAGCAACTCATGCTGCCTCATGAGTGCATCAAATCTCTCATTAAAACTCATACTAGAACTCATGACAATAGTAGCTAGGTACGGTTTGTGTTTCGGTAGAATAGGATGAGTGTTTTTGTGGTGTGTTCGGATGGCTTTGGGGCGTGCAGGGGTTGGTTTTAAGCAAAGATGAAACATGCTTTGATACCAAATGTGATGAAGCTCCCGAGGATGTAAACTAAAACTCAGTTCAAGAGTGAAAGCTTAAAACCAAGAGAGAGTACAATCAAGTAAAACGCAAAGGAATGGTACGTTATAAGCTGGTTGTGAGGCAGTAAAAACGTGAGGTAGGGGATGGTATTTAGAATCAAGGGATTTTAAATGAGAAAAGGAAAAGAAACTTGATGTATCTTCAAGGGATCAATTGAAAACTCAAACTTAAACTCCATGTACACGGCATAGTAAACTGAAGTTTGTCTCAAGCTAACACGAAACTCGTGAGATAAACAAGCTACATGGATAATTCCAAACCTTTGTTTGGATATAGAATCACCACCAAACGAAATTTTAGGGCCCCTGAACTTGTTTAAGATACAAAAACACCACTTAAACAACTTTAAGACTACACTTGAACACCACCCTAACCGGCCTACTTCATGATAAGGAAGTTTAGTATTTGAATGTGTAAAACCACGAAAGCACAAATGCTCTCAAATGGTTTTTTGATTCAATGTCTCATTGTTGTTATACCTATGGCCATGTGTAGCTTTTAAATACAAGCCTAGCAAGTACCTAAGCAATTTTGCAAGCACCTAAGGTTTCTTTCCTAGAGAGGAAACGTTTAACTTAAGCTAATCTACACGGTTAGCACTGACCCATGTATAAGCATAATCCGAATGAAAAGGAAAAAAGATAAATGATGTTTACAACCCTAACCGCACGTAATTAAGCCTAATGCAAGCAGCTATCTAGCAAAATAGAAAGGGGGCAGCCGTAATGTAGAATCACTTTTCGGTTAGCCAATGAGCTTCAAGAGACATATTTTGCTGCCTTTGCTTCCCATTTGTTGCTCTTCTGAAGGTAAACTCCTTTTGTAGCTGATGATTGATGATCTAGTAGCCTTGGAACGTATGCCACTCTAGTTAGAAGGGAAGAAACCCACGGAAGGAGGAAAACAAGAAGCAGCTGCCAAACTGGGTTTACTAGCCAGATGTTTCCCGGTTTTCTAACTTCTTTAAACCCAACGAAAAGTGGTTATGATTCTAATTTCAAGCCATGGGGGGAAACCTTAGGGTGTGTGCAAACCCCCCCTACAAATAAATAAAGTTTAAACCATGCTTAAGTAGGGGAATTCTACTGAAACATTTAATCGTGCAGTTTTGAACCAAAACTAGCCGGTTTCAGAAAACTCCTCGATCTCCCAAATTCTCTTCTGCATGATTGAAAATTAATGTTTGGAATTGGAAGTAGACATCTTGGGGTTTCAAAAAAGGTAAAAATTCAAGAATTAAACCACGATTAAGCTTAAGAAATCACATACCCAAAACCGGGTCCATTCTGGTTGGACTGGACAATTTGTATACCTTGGGTTTATTAGCTAATTTGAGAGGGTAAATGAAGTCCAAATGGGATGAAACTTGATTTTCTGGAAAGATGACTTCGTGAACTTCAAGCCCAATACAAAATATTATGCTTAAACCACAAAGATGCCTAAGAAATTAAGCTCTTAAAAATAGGGTTTGGTGCTTGAGGCAACCCGTGGCATGCTATTTTATTTCTTAAACAAAATAAGGATGATTTGTTCATGCTTTGGCCAGCAAAATGAAATCACCTAGATTGATTTGCTTCTTTAAACGAAGGGCATGGAGGGATCTCTATCATCATCCCCTTGTTAAAAAGGGTTTCTCCTCAAACCGGTTTAGGTAATCACCTTCCATACTTGATTCCATTGTGGCCGAAATAAAATCAACCGCGCAAATAAGTCTCTTTCGATCTTACAGTCTTTTTTGTTTCACTCCCCTTGCTGGTTTGAATGGTGTACGTAGGACATGCTTTAGGCTTATTTTGAACCACTTCCTTGAGTACTCTTAATTGAGAATTAGGAACATTAAAAAAGGCTGAGATGCTCCTAGCTCCATGGTGGATGGTTGGTGCCCAAGGTGAGCATATCACGTTCATCTGCTTCTGCCACTATGTCCTCTAGAGTTTCTTTAAGTTCACCTTAATTAGTTTGAAAATCACCTGAAACTCACTCCAAAAGAGGCATTTCTCCCTCTTCAGCTCCTCCCTCTTCTTCTTCTTGGTTATCCTTTTGAATTTTTATCAAAGAAGCCTTCTGTTCTTCCTCGTTCTCTTCCTCCATGGTTGCTTCCCATTTGGCGCAGGGAATTATTTCCCTATTGGGACAGTCCGAGGGCGTGTGACCAAGACCTTGGCACTTAAAATGCCTTCTGGGGTTTAAAGGGTCGGGGTTAAGTCTAGATTGAGGGATTAGGCTTTTCCCAAACAGGAACTCTTGCTGCCTCATGAGTGCATCAAATATCTCATTCAAACTCATACTAGAACTCATGACAATAGTAGCTAGGTACGGTTTGTGTTTGGGTAGAATAGGATGAGTGTTTTTGGGGTGTGTTCGCATGGCTTTGGGGCGTGCAGGGGTTGGTTTTAGGCCAGGATGAAACATGCTTTGATACCAAATGTGATGAAGCTCCCGAGGATCTAAACTAAAACTTAGTTCAAGAGTGAAAGCTTAAAACCAAGAGAGAGTAAAATCAAGTAAAACTCAAAGGAATGGTACGTTATAAGCTGGTTGTGAGGCAGTAAAAACGTGAGGTAGGGGATGGTATTTAGAATCAAGGGATTTTAAATGAGGAAAGGAAAAGAAACTTGATGTATCTTCAAGGGATCAATTGAAAACTCAAACTAAAACTCCATGTACACGACATAGTAAACTGAAATTTGTCTCAAGCTAACACGAAACCCGTGAGATAAACAAGGTACATGGATAATTCCAAACCTTTGTTTGGATATAGAATCACCACCAAACAAAATTTTAGGGCCCCTGAACTTGTTTAAGATACAAAAACACCACTTAAACGACTTTAAGACTACACTTGAACATCACCCCAACCGGCCTACTTCATGATAAGCAAGTTTAGTATTTGAATGTGTAAAAGCACGAAAGCACAAATGCTCTCAAATGGTTTTTTGAGTCAATGTCTCATTGTTGTTATACCTATGGCCATGTGTAGCTTTTAAATACAAGCCTACCAAGTACCTAATCAATTTAGCAAGCACCTAAGGTTTCTTTCCTAGAGAGCAAATGTTTAACTTAAGCTAATCTACACGGTTAGCACTGAGCCACGTATAAGCATAATCAACTTCAACTAGTTACAATCTGAATGAAAAGGAAGACAAGATAAATGATGTTTACAACCCTAACCACATGTAATTAAGCCTAATGCAAGCAACTATCTACCAAAATAGAAAGGGGTAGCCGTAAAGTAGAATCACTTTTCGGTTAGCCAATGAGCTCCAAGAGACATATTTTGCTGCCTTTGCTTCCCATTAGTTGCTTTTCTGAAGGTAAACTCCTTTTACAGCTGATGATTGATGATCTGGGAGCCTTGACACGTATGCCACTCTAGCTAGAAGGGAGGAAACCTATGGAAGGAGGAAAACAAGAAGCTGCTGCCAAGCCAGGTTTACTACCCAGATTTTTCCCGGTTTTCTAACTTCTCTAAACCCAACGAAAAGTGGTTATGATTCTAATTTCAGGCCATGGGGGGAAACTTTAGGTTGTGTAAAACCCCCCCATACAAAGAAATAAAGTTTAAACCATGCTTAAATAGGGTAATTCTACTGAAACATTTAACCGTGCAATTTTGAACCAAAACTGGCCAGTTTGACAAAACGCCTCGATCTCCCAAATTCTCTTGTGCATGATGGGAAATTAATGTTTGGACCTGGAAGTAGACATCTTGGGGATTCAAAAAAGATAATAATTGAAAACTTAAACCATGATTAAGCTTAAGAAATCACATAACCAAAACCGGGTACATTCTGGTTGGACTCGACAGTTTGTATACCTTGGGTTTATTAGCTAATTTGAGAGGGTAAATGAAGTCCACATGGGATGAAACTTGATTTTATGGAAAGATGACTTCTTTAACTTCAAGCCCAATACAAACTATTATACTTAAACCGCAAAGATCCCTAAGTAATTAAGCTCTTAAAAATACGGTTTGCTGCTTGAGGCAACCTGTGACCTGCTATTTTATTTCGTAAACAAAATAAGGATGATTTATTCATCCTTTGGCCAGCAAAATGAAATCACCTAGATTGATTTGCTTCTTTAAATGAAGGGCATGGAGGGATCTCTATCATCCTCCCCTTACTAAAAAGGGTTTCTCCTCAAATCGGTTTAGGTAATCACCTTCCATACTTGATTCAATTCTTTCTTAAATAAGATCAACCATGCAAATAAGTCTCTTTTGATCTTAGAGACTTTTTTCATTCACTCCCCTTGTTGGTTTGAATGGTGTACATAGGGGACGCTTCAGGCTTATTTTGAACCACTTCCTTAAGTACTCTTAATTCAGAATTAGGAACATTGGAAAAGGCTGAGATGCTCATAGCTCCTTGGTGGATGGTTGGTGCCCAAGGTGAGCATATCACCTTCATCTGCTTCTGCCACTGTGTCCTTTAGAGTTTGTTCAACTTCATCCTCATTAGTGTAAAAATAACTTGAAACTCATGCTCCCTCATGACTGCATCAAATCTCTCATTCAAACTCATACTGGTACTCACGATAATAGTACCTAGGTAGTGTTTGTGTTTGGCCAGAACTGGATGAGCGTTTTTGGGGTGTGTTCGGAAGGCTTTGGGGCGTGCGCGGGTTGGTTTGAAGGCAAGATTAAACTTGCTTTGATACCAAATATGATGTATCTCCCGAGGATCTAAACTAAAACTCAGTTCAAGAGTGAAAGCTTAAAACCAAGAGAGAGTACAATCAAGCGAAACTCAAAGGAATGGTACGTTATAAGCTGGTTGTGAGGTAGCAAAAACGTGAGGTAGGGGATGGTATTTAGAATGCAGGGATTTTAAATGATAAAAGGAAAACAAACTTGATGTATCTTCAAGGGATCAATTTAAAACTTAAACTAGAACTCCATGTACAAGGCTTAGTAAATTGAAATTTGCCTTAAGCTAACACGAAACCCTCGGAGATAAACAAGGTAGATAGATAGTTCTAAACGTTCTTTTGGATATCAAATTACCACCAAACGAAAGTTTAGGGCCCCTAAACTTGTTTAAGATACAGAAACACCACTTAAACAAGTTTAAGAGTACCCTTGAACACCACCCTAACTGGCCTACTTAAGGATAAGCAAGTTTAGTATTTGAATGTGCAAAAGCACGAAAGGACAAATGCTCTCAACTGGTTTTTTGATTAAATGTCTGATTGTTGTTATACCCCTGGCCATGTGTAGCTTTTAAATACAAGACTAGCAAGTACCTAAGCAA
>JACYFF010031959.1:59946506-59974331 GCA_017589665.1 Selenicereus undatus | reverse complement strand
GTATGTTGTAAGCTGGTTGTGAGGTAGCAAAAACGTGAGGTAGGGGACGGTATTTAGAATGAATGGATTTTAAATGATAAAAAGAAAAGAAACTTGTTGTATCTTCAAGGGATCAATTGAAAACTTAAACTAGAACTCCGTGTACGCGGCTTGGTAAACTGAAATTTGGCTTAAGCTAACACGAAACCCCGTGAGATAAACAAGGTAGATGGATAGCTCTAATCCTTGGTTTGGATATAGAATCACCACCAAAAGAATGTTTAGGGCCCCTAAACTTGTTTAAGATACAGAAACACCACTTAAACAAGTTTAAGACTACACTTGAACACCACCCTAACCGGCCTACTTAAGGATAAGCAAGTTTAGTATTTGAATGTGTAAAAGCACGAGGGCACAAATGCTCTCAACTGGTTTTTTGATTCAATGTCTCATTATTGTTATACCTATGGCCGTGTGTAGCATTTAAATACAAGCCTAGCAAGTACCTAAGCAATTTTGCAAGCACCTAAGGTTTCTTTCCTAGAGAGGAAACGTTTAACTTAAGCTAATCTACACGGTTAGCACTGACCCATGTATAAGCGTAATCAACTTCGGCTAATTACAATCCGAATGAAAAGGAAAACAAGATAAATGATGTTTACAACCCTAACCACACGTAATTAATCCTAATGCAAGCAGCTATCTAGCAAAATAGAATTGGGGCAGCCGTAAAGTAGAATCACTTTTGGGCTAGCCAATGAGCTTCAAGAAGCATATTTTGCTTCCTTTACTTCCCATTGGTTGTTGTTCTGAAGGTAAACTCCTTTTGTAGCTGATGATTGATGATCTAGTAGCCTTGGAATGTATGCCACTCTAGCTAGAAGGGAGGAAACCCATGGAAGGAGGAAAACAAGAAGCTGCTGCCAAACCGGGTTTACTAGAAAGATTTTTCCCGGTTTTCTAACTTCTTTAAACCCAATGAAAACTGGTTATCATTCTAATTTCAGGCCATGGAGGGAAATATTAGGGTGCGTACAAACCCCCCTACAAATAAATAAAGGTTTAACCATGCTTAAGTGGGGTAATTCTACTGAAACATTTAACCGTGCAGTTTTGAACCAAAATTGGCCGGTTTGACAAAACGCCTCGATCTCCCAAATTCTCATGTGCATGATTGGAAATTAATGTTTGGAACTGGAAGTAGACATCTTGGGGATTCAAAAAAGGTAAAAATTCAAGACATAAACCTCCATTAAGCTTAAGAAATCACATACCCAAAACCGGGTACATTCTGGTTGGACTGGACAATATGTATACCTTGGGTTTATTAGCTAATTTGAGAGGGTAAATGAAGTCCAAATGGGATGAAACTTGATTTTCTGGAAAGATGACTTCATTAACTTCAAGCCCAATACAAAATATTATACTTAAACCACCAAGAGGCCTAAGTAATTAATCTCTTAAAAATGGGGTTTGCTGCTGGAGGCAACCCGTGACATGCTATTTTATTTGTTAAACAAAATAAGAATGATTTATTCATACTTTGCCAGCAAAATGAAATCACCTAGATTGATTTGCTTCTTTAAATGAAGGGCATAGAGGCATCTCTATCATCCTCCCCTTGTTAAAAAGGATTTCTCCTCAAATCGGTTTATGTAATCACCTTCCATACTTGATTCAATTCTGGTTGAAACAAAATCAACCATGCAAATAATTCTGTTTTGATCCTAGAGACTTTTTTTTCTTTCGCTCCCTTTGCTGGTTTGAACGTTGTACGTTGGGCATGCTTCAGACTTATTTTGAATCACTTCCTTCAGTACTCTTAATTCAGAATTAGGAACATTAAAAAGGTTGAGATGCTCATAGCTCCTTGGTGGATGGTTGCTGCCCAAGGTGAGCATATCACCTTCATCTGCTTCTCCCACTGTGTCCTCCAGAGTTTCTTCAAGTTCATCCTCATTAGTTTGAAAATCACTTGAAACTCTCTCCAAAGGAGGCATTTCTCCCGCTTCATCTCGTCCCTCATCTTCCTCTTGGTTCTCGTTTTGAATTTTTATCAAAGAAGCCTTCTATTCTTCCTCATTCTCTTCCTCCATGGTTGTTTCCCATTTGGCCCAGGTAATTATTTCCTTGTTGGGACCGTCTGAGGGTGTGTGACCAAGAGCTTGGCACTTAAACCACCTTCTGGGATTTAAAGGGTCGAGGTTAAGTCTAGATTGAGGGATTAGGCTTTTCCTAAACAGCAACTCATGCTGCCTCATGAGTGCCTCAAATCTCTCATTCAAACTCACACTAGTACTCACGATAATAGTAGCTATGTACGGTTTGTGTTTGGGCAGAATAGGATGAGTGTGTTTGGGGTGTGTTCGGATGGGTTTGGGGCGAGCAGGGGTTTGTTTTAGGTTAAGATGGAACTTCCTTTGATACCAAATATGATGAATCTCCCGAGGACCTAAACTAAAACTCCGGTCAAGAGTGAAAGCTTAAAACCAAGAGAGAGTACAATCAAGCAAAACTCAAAGGAATGGTACGTTATAAGTTGGTTGTGAGGTAGCAAAAACGTGAGGTAGGGGATGGTATTTAGAATCAAGGGATTTTAAATGAGAAAAGGAAAAGAAACTTGACGTATCTTCAGGGGATCAATTGAAAACTTAAACTAGAACTCCATGTGCACGGCTTAGTAAACTGAAATTCGGCTTAAGCTAACACGAAACCCCGTGAGATAAACAAGGTAGATGGATAGTTCTAAACCTTTGTTTGGATATAGAGTCAGCACCAAATGAAATTTTAAGGCCCCTAAACTGTATTAACATACAGAAACACCACTTAAATAAGTTTAAGACTACACTTGAACGCCACCCTAACCGGCCTACTTAAGGATACACAAGTTTAGTATTTGAATGTGCAAAAGCACAAAAGCACAAATGCTCTAAACTGGTTTTTTGGTTCAATGTCTGATTGTTGTTATACCCATGGTTGTGTGTAGCTTTTAAATACAAGCCTAGCAAGTACCTAAGCAAGCACCTAAGGTTTCCTTCCTAGAGAGGAAATGTTTAACTTAAGCTAATCCACACGGTTAGCACTAACCGGTGTATAAGCATAATCAACTTCGGCAAACTACAATCCAAATGAAAAGGTAAACAAGATAAATCATGTTTGCATCCTTAACCACATGTAATTAAGCCTAAGACAAGCAGCTATACAGAAAAATAGAAAGGGGGTTAGCCGTAAAGTATAATCACTTTGGTTCTACATCCTTCCTTCTATCCAAATGCATTCTTGATTCACTTTATCAAATCCTTGCCTTAGTGAAGCTTAAAAAAATCAAGATCTACTTTTTGGAACCCTTACTATGTCAGCTTCAAGGACATATAAAGAGTTCTTAGTTAGTTCTCTAGGTAATTAGTCAATCGGAGCCTTTTTCCAAATGCTGTAGAAACTATCTTAGTCTGCGTATGCTACACCTTTTGCCCTATATCTCCCAAACGGTAGCTCCAAATTGCTGGAAACTTAAGGCACGTGAAATAGGACTTCCTAAGCTTTCCACCAAGGTCTATTTCATCCAATTTAAGGGAGAAACCAAGGAGATATAGCTGTTTGAAGTTCACCGTTGTAAATTGAAAAGTTGCTGACAAAAGCAAAAAGAACTTTTCAGCTTTTATCATTGCTTTTTGGTCTCCTCTTGCTTTTTGGACGTGTAAGACCCCTTTATTCCCCTTTGTTTCAGCTTGTTAAAGGCTCCCACTACATAAGGGAGGCCTTAGGTTGTAAGAGGACACTTTGGAATGAATTTGAAATTTTAGTTGTGAAAACTCTCTCCATTATCTATCAAGATTCCTAGTGTTATATCTTCAGTGTTTGGCAACTTCAAGTGAGTCTATAGGTCTTCTTAACTCAACTAACAAGGTGATTCATTTTTGTAACTTAGTTGAAGGAAGAATGTTACCCAAGTGTGCAAACCATGGTGGTCTTTAATCACCCTTGCTAGTCCACTTGAATTCTATCTTGGTTGTTAGTTACTTAGGGTCTACTTTCTTCCTTTTACGCAAATGCATTATGGACTCAGTTTTCCAAATCCTTGCCTTAGTGAAGCTTGAATACATCAAACGGTATTAGAGCTTAGGCTACCCTCTTGGCTAAGCTTCCATCACCCAAACACATCCCCAAACACAAGAACCACTAAAACAGCCCAAGCACATTTCCCATAAAATTCCAGCCGTGTCAAAACAGAAACGTAGCACAGCCACACCGTGCCACTCTACACGACCATGCCACGTCCTCCCCATCCTAAAACAACAACTCCTCACTCGAAAGCCATCATGTCTTCAACCCTTACTCCCGAGCAAATGGCCGAGCAAGCTTTGAGAGAGAAGGTTGAGTTGGAAGCCCAAGTCAAGTACCTTCAATCATAACTTGGTCAAATGATGCAAGAAAAGAGAAGGAACTTGAGAAGTTCTACAAGTGCAAGGAAGTGAGACTCGGATGACTCCGAAGAAGAAGAAAGCAACTCACTTAAACACTCCAGTAAGGATGTGTATGCAAGAAGATCAAGGAGGCATCATAGGCCTCATGGCCGAAGTTACAACGACTTCAAAGTGGACATCCTCGAGTTTGAAGGTCAACTTGATCCGTACTTATTCTTGGGTTGGCTACAAATTGTTGAAAGGGTCTTTGAGTTCAAAGACATCCCCTATGAAAGAAAGGTAAAGCTTGTTGCTTTAAAGCTTAGAAAATATGCTTCCATTTGGTGGTCAAATGTTGCGACTAAGAGAGTTAGGAAGGGTAAAGGGAAGATAAGAACTTCGGGGAAAATGAAGTCCAAACTTAAGTCCAAGTTTTTGACACCCCATTACTTGCAAGACAACTTCCCTAAGCTCTACCACCTCAAACAAGGGTATAAGAGTGTAGAAGAGTACACTAGAGAGTTTGAATTATTACTTTTGAAGTGTGATTTGAAGAAGGATCAGTCACAAACCTTTATTAGGTATTTGAGTGGCTTGAATGAAGAAATTGCTCATGTGGTTGAACTACTCCCTTACACCTCCTTAGTTCAGCTTAGTGTCCAAGCTCACAAAGTGGAGTTACAAAAGAGAGTTAAGGGCAAGGGCATGGCTTCCAAGCCTAACCCCTGGCCTTATCTATTTCAAAAGCCCTCATACAACCCTCCCAAACCTACTCCAAACACCAACATAAGAACCCCTTCACCAAATCCCCCACAAACCCCCTTAAAACAACCACCAAAACCTAGTGACAAGAGGAGATGTTTTCATTTTCAAGGCCTTGGACACTTTGCTTCCCAGTGTCCTAATAATAGAATTGTTACTTTGGCCGAGCATCAAGCTTCTTATGAGGAGCTAGAAGATGGAAACCACCAAGGAGAAAAGGAGCTTCTCATGACCGAAGCCCGTGAAGAAGTTGAAGAAGGTCCCGATGAAGGAGATATGCTTGTGGTAAGAAGAGCTTCGAGTGGTCTTGCTTCCCAAATTGACATGGAACAGGAGCAGAACATCTTCCACACCGGGTGTGCCGTGAAGGGGAAGGTTTGCTCTCTCATCATAGATGGGGGATGTTGTGCTAATGTAGCTTCCAAGACTCTTGTAGAGAAGCTCAACCTTTCGGTTTGTCCACACCCAAGCCCTTACACCATACAATGCCTCAATCAAGGAAAAGGCTTGCAAATCTCTTGTTGTTTGCTTAGCTTTTCAATTGACAAGAATTACAAGGATGAGATTTGGTGTGATAATGTGCCGATGGATGCTTGTCTTGTCCTCTTAGGACGTCCATGGTTGTTTGATATAAGTGTGATGCATGATGGTCGACTGAACACTTATACATTTACCAAAGACCACAAGAAAATCACCCTCACCCATCTCAAACCCACTTCTCAAAGAAAGCCCCATGACACTCTTGGCATGGATGTTTTCCTCACTATCCTTCTCCATTCCCAACTCCATGAATATGATGATTTCAAGGAGTGGATTCTACTTGGCCATGAACCGACCGAAGCTAAGGGTTCTTCCCATCCTTTGCTTTGCCCCCCTCATAAAAGCCTTTGAGCATGTCTTCCCTACTGAGGTACCATATGGCTTCCCTCCTAAAAGATCCATACAACACAAAATAGACATTATTACCGGTGCCACTCTCCCAAATAAACCGGCCTACCGTATGAATCCTTAAGAGACTGAGGAAGTGCAAAGGTAAGTGGATGAGCTTCTCGCCAAGGGCTTGATTTTTTAAAGCCTAAGTCCTTGTGTCGTGCCTGCATTGCTTGTTCCTAAGAAGGACGGAAGTATGAGGATGTGTGTGGATAGTAGAGTGATCAACAAAATCACCATCAAAATCGCTTTCCTATTCCACAGTTGGAGGATCTACTAGATGAGCTTCATGGAGCCACCATCTTTTCTAAGATTGATCTTCGAAGTGGCTATTATCAAATCCGGATTTTTGAAGGAGATGAGTGGAGCATGACCGTCAAGACTAAAGGAGGTCTCTATGAATGGCTTATAATGCCATTCAGTTTGGCAAATGCACCAAGCACTTTCATGAGGCTTATGAACTAGGTTCTAAAGCCCTTCTTGGCAAGTTTGTTATTGTCTGTTTTGATGACATATTGGTATATAGCAAGAGTGAAAAAGAACATGCTAATCATCTACATCAACTCTTGAGCATCCTATCTCAGGAAGAGCTCTGTGGAAACTTGGAGAAGTGTCACTTTTTCACTTCTCAAGTCATATTCTTGGGCTTGTTGTTTTGGCCCAAGGGATTCATGTTGACGAAAGCAAGGTCAAAGCCATCCGTGAGTGACCTGTGCCTACTTCAATTCAACGAGTTCGAAGCTTTCGTGGCCTAACCTCTCTTTATAGGAGGTTTGTGAGACATTTTAGCACCATTGTTGCCCCCATGACCGAGGTGCTCAAGGCCAAACGGTTTGAATGGATGAAACAAGCTCAAAGGGCCTTTGAAGAAATCAAGCTCATGCTCACTAGTGCACCCATTCTTGCCCTTCCAAGCTTCTCCAAAGTGTTTGAAGTGGAATGTGATGCTTCCAGTGTGGGGATAGGGGCTATCCTATCTCAAGAGAAGAGGCCCCTAGCTTTCTTTAGTGAAAAGCTCAATGATGCAAAGAGGAAGTACTCCACTTATGACAAGGAGTTTTATGCAACTGTGAGAGCTTTGGAGATTTGGAGGCACTAATTGGTGCGAGGATAGTTCATACTCCATTTGGAGCTCTCAAGTTCATGCAAGGGCAACAAAAGCTCAACCCAAGGCATGCCAAGTGGGTAGAGCACTTACAAGCCTTCCATTTTGTTATCCATCATAAGGTCGGAAAGATGAACAAGGGCGTGAATGCTTTATCAAGAAGCTACCTCTTACTCTCTACCTTGGAATCCAAAGTCCTTGGTTTTGAGATTATTAAGGGGTTGTATGTCCAAGATGAGGATTTCAAGGAAATCTATGAGAAGTGTACTATCCATGCCCACGGTTTGTTTCACTTAGGGCATGGTTTCCTCTTCAAAGAAACCCGGCTACGCATACCAAAGAGTGGGTTTCGGGAACTCCTCATTCAAGAGCTCCATGGTTGGGCTCTAGCCGAACACTTTGGCATTGAGAAGACTTGTTCCATGCTCAAGGGACACTACTATTGGCCAAGCATGTCCAAGGATATAGAGCATTATGTGAGAAGGTGTTCTACTTGGCAACAAGCTAAGAGTCACTCACGGCCCCAAGGCCTTTACACTCCTCTCCCCATTCCGCAAGGTCCTTGGGAGGACGTAAGCCTAGACTTCATCACGGGTTTGCTAAGAACACAAAGGCAGAAAGATTCAATCATGGTGGTGGTGGACCGATTCTAAAAAATGGCATATTTCATAACATGCCATACCACCAATGATGCTTTGTCCATTGCCAACCTCTACTTGAAGGAGGTCATTCGTCTCCGTGGAATTTCAAGCAGCATGGTGTAAGATAAGGACACCAAGTTGCTAAGTCACTTTTTGCTTCCCTTGTGGAGAAAGTTTGGCACTCACCTCAAGTTTAGAACTACATGCCACCCCTAAACCGATGGTCAAACCGAAGTGACTAATAGGACTTTGGGCATTTTACTTAGAGTTCTGGTCAAGAAGAGCACCAAAGGGTGGGATGAGTTGCTTCCTTATGGGGAGTTCGCCTTCAACCGAGCTCTAAGCAAGACAACCAATCTTTCCGCGTTCCAAGTGGTGTATGGTTACAACGCTCAGACTCCATTGGAACTCGTTCCAATCCCCAATCCTACAAACTTTAGTTGGGAGGCCAAGAAGAGAGTCAAAGAAATTCAAGAGTTACACACCAAGGTGAGGGAAAGAATTGACAAGTCTAATGAGCAAGCCAAGCAGCTAGCCAACAAGCATAGGAAAGGTGCTCAATTTCAATTGGGAGACTTGGTTTGGATTCATTTGAGGAAAGAGGGATTCCCTAGCAACCGCAAATCAAAGCTCATGCGAAGGTAGGATGGCCCATTTAAGGTCATTGAGAATATTGCTCCCAACGCTTACAAGATCAACCTCCCAGAAGAGTATGGAGCCTCAACCACCTTCAATGTGGCTGACCTTAGTCCATATTATGATAAAGATGATCAATTTCCGAGTTTGAGGTTGAACTCCAACCAATCCAGGGAGTATGATGGGGACCACCTTTTGGAACCAATTAGAGACAAACCAACAAGCCTAAGGGACTCTACAAGCACCAAGGAGGTTAAACCGGTTCATGACTTGGTCCAAGAAGTCATCAACCATGCGTTGCACATGCTGCTCGGTTCGACCTAAATTTGGCCCGGTTTTGCAAGCCTGATTACCTAAGCTTAAGGTGGACTTAAGAGGCTGCAAATCTGATGGGGACCATCTTCATAACCCTTCGAAGCTCTCCCCCTCCATCCCACAAGAGCCCAGAACCATTAAGGAAGTCAAATAAGTGCAAGCAATGGTCAAGAATATCATGAACACCAATGACCCGCTGCCGAGTTCAGCCAGAATTTGGCCCGATTTTGCAAGCCTAATTACCCCAGCTTAAGGTGGGATTAAGAGGCTGTAAATCTACTTTTTCAAACCCTTAATATGTCATCTTCAAGGACATATAAAGAGTTCTACATTAGGTCTCTTGGCAATATGTCAATTGGAGCCTTTTTCCGGATGCCGCAGAAACTTTCCGAGTATGCATATGCTGCACCTTTTGCCCCATGTCTCCCAAACGGTAGCTCTAAATTGCTCAAAACTTGAGAAACATGAAAGCTGACTTCCTGCGCTTTCCAGAAAGGTCTATTTTAGCCAATTTGAGTGAGAAACTTAGGAGATATAGCTGTTTTAAGTTGACCCTTTTAAACTGAACAGTTGCTGACAAAAGCATAAAGCACTTTTCAAATTTTTTCATTGCTTGTTGGTCTCCTCTTGCTTTTTGGACATGTAAGGCTCCTTTGTTCCCATTTTTTTCAGCTTGTTATAGGCTCCCATTATATAAGGGAGGCCTTAGGTTGTAAGTAACACACCTTTGAATGAATTTGAACTTTGAGTTGTGAAAACTCTCTCCATTCTCTCTCAAAATTCCTAGTGTTATATCTTGGGTGTTTGGCAACCTCATGTGGGTCTCTTGGTCTTCTTAACTCAACTAAGAAGGTGATTCATTTCTGTAACTTAGTTAAAGGAAGAAGATTACCCAATTGTGCAAACCAAGGTGGCTCTTCAATAACCCTTGCTACTCCACTTGAGTTCTATCTTGGTTCTTGGTTACTTTGGTTCTACATCCATCCTTGTACTGAAATGCATTCTTGATTCACTTTTACAAATGCTTGCCTTAGTGAAGCTTGAATACATCAAGTGGTATCCGAGCTTAGGCTACCCTCTTTGCTAAGCTCCCATCACCCAAACACATCCCCAAACACAAGAACCACCAAAATAGCCTAAACACTTTTCCCACAAATTTCCAGTCGTGCCAAAACAGAAAGGAAGCATGGCCACCCCATGCCACCTCCCAGCACTCCCCCACCCATTGCCCCAGCTTAGCATGTCCACACCGTGCCACCCCACATGACCGTGCCACCCCCTTCCCGTCCCAAAACAGCCACTCGTCACTCTAAAGCCATCATGTCTACTAGCCTGACTCCCGAACAAGTGGTCGAGCAATCCCTTAGAGAGACTACCAAGCTAGAAGCCCAAGTTAAGTATCTTCGAACTCAACTTGGTTAATTGATGCAAGAAAGGCGAGGCACTTTGAGGAGCTCAAGAAGCACAAGCAAGCAAGTGGACTCAGATCCTTCGGATGATGAAAGTAATTCCCTTGGTGACTCCGAAGAGGATGTACATGCAAGGAGATCGAGGAGACATCATAGGCCTCAAGACCGAAGCTACAATGACTTCAAGATGGATATTCCCGAATTTGATAGTCAACTTGATTCGGATGTATTCTTGGATTGGCTTCAAAATGTTGAAAGTGTCTTCGAGTTCAAGGACATCCCTGAAGAAATAAAGGTAAACCTTGTTGCTTTAAAGCTTAGAAAGTATGCTTCCATTTGGTGGTCAAATGTTGTGACTAAGAGAGTTAGGAAGGGTAAAGGGAAGATAAGAACTTGGGAGAAAATGAAGTTAAAACTTAAGTCCAAGTTTTTACCACCCCATTACTTGTAAGACAACTTCCTTAAACTCCACCACCTCTAACAAGGATCTAAGAGTGTAGAAGAATACACTATGGAATTTGAGCAATTATTGTTCAAATGTGATTTGAATGAGGGTGAGTCTCAAACTTTGATTAGACACTTGAGTGGTTTGAATGATGAAATTGCTCATGTTATTGAACTCCACCCTTACGCTTCCTTAGATGAGCATAATGTCTTAGCATACAAAGTGGAGTCACAAATGAGTGTCAAGGGCAAGGGCATGGCCTCCAAGCCTAATCCCCGTCCTTACCCCTTCCAAAAGCCCTCATAATACCCTCCCAAATTAACTACAAACTCAAACACAAGACCCCTTCCACCAAATTCCCCTCAAACCCCCTCAAAACAACCCCCAAAGCCTTGAGACAAGAAGAGATGTTTCCGTTGTCAAGGCCTTCGACACTATCCTTCCGAGTGTCCCAACAAAAGAATTGTCACTTTGGCCGAATATCAAGCTTCTTATGAGGAGCTAGATGATGAGAATGATGGGGTAAGAAAAGGAGCTTCTCATGATCGAAGCTCTTGAAGAAGTTCAAGAGGGACCCGACGAAGAAGAGATGCTTGTGACACTTTGAGTGGTATTGCTTCCCAACATAGCATGGAGCAAAGAAAGAACATCTTCCACACCCGGTGTACTATGAAAGGGAAGGTTTGCTCTCTTATTATTGATGGTGGAAGTTGTGCCAATGTTGCTTCTAAGACTCTAGTGGACAAGCTCAAGCTTTCGGTCTCTCTACACCCAAACCCTTACACAATACAATGGCTCAATCAAGGTAAAGGCTTGCAAATCTCTTCTCGTTGTTTACTTGGTTTTTCAATTGGCAAGAACTATAAAGATGAGATTTGGTGTGATATTGTGCCCATGGATGCTTGTCCTATCCTCTTGGGACGTCTATGGTTGTTTGATAGAAGTGTGATGCATGATGGTCAGTTGAACACATGTACATTTATCGAAGACCAAAAAAGATCACCCTTACCCCTGTCAAATCCACCTCACAAAAAAGGCCTCAAGACACTCCTAGCATGGATGTCTTACTCACTACCCTACTCCATTCCCAACTCCATGAATATGATGATTTGAAGGATTGGATTTTATTTGGCCAAGAACTGGCCGAAGCTAAGGATTCTTCCCATCCTTTACTTTGCCCTCTCCTCAAAGATTTTGAATATGTCTTGCTGTTGAGTTATTATATCTAAGTTTTGATGATAACAAATCCAAGTGTAAAAATTTGTCCAAGTAATGTTGCTCCAAACAGGCCTAACTGGTGTTTGTAATCTTTATTGTATTAACTGGGTTGCTACATGTGAGAACAAGTCTTCAAAACAGGTTTTAATTGGTGATTCTATATTAAGTCAAGAACGCCATCTCGACAGTTGATTGTAAGGCATGTTCCTGAACTCTAGCAATGCAAAGAACAACCCCAGCAAACAAGGTGGCCTTGGTGTTCACAGTAGCTCTACAAATCTTGGACAAGATGACTGGTTCAAAACAAGAAGTCTTGGGTGTATAGGTTTTATTTATTTAGACTCTTGTTAATATGCCAATATTGAAAACACTTTTTAAACACCTCTTGAATCGGTATTTGTGCTAAGTGCTTCAGAACACCAGTTGCGAACAACCATGCAAACAGGGTGCCTAGGGTGTTTCTGAACTGAAGTGGCCATACCCGGTTATCTTTGATAATTCATTTTGGTTGGCCAAGATCTCCAGAATACTTTCTTTAAACTCCAAGATTGCTATTTTTCTGGAAAGGATATTTATTGAAAATATTATGGGTGATTTGCGAAAATAGGTTTTGGGAGATTTGCCAAAACTGAAAGATTTCCTTTGCTCATATTTTCGGATATGATAAAGTTTCAAAAGTTGAAGATTTCTGGTTGTTGTTTTTAATCCTCTTCACAGCTATGGGAAGATAAAGGTTATCTCTTAAGATAACAAATCCCTTATACTTTGGGAAAAACTTGTCACTAACCGTTGGGGAGTATTTTTTCTCGAAAATCGTTTTCCATACTTAGGTGATTCTTTTGGTCTTGACCGTTGGATTTTTGTGTATAAAATCTCAGTTCTTTCACTCCCACAAGGAGCAAGAAAAGAAAGCAAGAGAAAAACTAGAAACACACAACATACGCAAAAAGGGAGAATTAAAAAGGTGGTTTTTCTATTGAGAAAAAATTGTTTTCGAGCTACTCTTGAGAGAAGAAAACCGAGACAAGTTGTGTTAAAGTTGAGCTTTCAAGATATTAGCATAGTAGGACTTCATTGTACCTTATATCTGCTTAAGACAGAAGCACCCAGTAAGGTGTTTTGTAACCCTGATCTTGAATTAGAAAAGTGAGTGAGTGGTCCTCAGTCGTGTGGACTTTGGACGTGTCCAATCTGGTGAGATTTGGACGTGGTGTAACCTGTCTTAGGGAAGAAGGTTACGTGGTTGCAAGTTGTAACAAGGTGTGTTGCATTTGTAACATTTGAAGCCTGATAGTGAAAGTGGTTAAATCCTACACGAGGTAGGTCGTGGTTTTTCACACCTCAGTTGGGCTAGAAGTGTTTTCCACGTAAAATTGTGTGTGCTTTATTTTCCGCATTTATCTTGGTGATTTTCGCATTTGCAATATTTGAGAACATCCTCTGCAAACAAGGCACAAGAGTGTTTGCTATTCACAACGCGAAAATCAGACACCACAATTCACCCCCCTCTTGTGGTAGAATACTCACGATCTTAACAAGTGGTATCAGAGCAGGTTCTCTCACAAACTAACACCTTGAGAGATTCTGAAGATGAGTACACCACAAGGAATTCTTGAAGGGCAATCCATTACTCGTCCACCCTATTTTAACGGCCAACATTATAGTTGGTGGAAGAATAGGATGGAAAACTATATTCAGGCAGAAGATTATGAGTTATGGTTGCTCATCAAGAACAGGCCCCTTGTTCCCACCAAGGTGCTTGAAGATGGTAAGACGGTTTCCAAGGAACCTAAAGAGTTTGATGCTGAAGATTATAAGAAAATGGAGAAAAATGCCAAGGCCAAGAAGCTACTATATTTTGGCCTAGGACCCGATGAATACACTCGCATCTCTGAGTGTGAATCAGCCCAAGCTATCTGGAACGCCCTGCAAGTTGCTCATGAAGGTACGAGTCAAGTTAAACAATCTACAACTGAGCTACTCATGCGACAATATGAGTTGTTTGATATGGGTGATCGTGAGACTGTGATGGATATGTATACATGGTTTACCCACATCACGAACGAGTTAAAATCCCTGGGAAAATCTTTCACCACTGAAGAGTTGGTGAGGAAAATCCTCAGAATTCTACCTCGTACGTGGGAGGCCAAAGTAACAGCCATCCAAGAGGCTAAAGACATGAACAAGATTACCCTCGACGAGTTGATTGGTAATCTCCAAACCTATGAACTTCGAAAGAACTCACAACAAAGAGAGGAGCAAAAGAAGGATCGTGGGCTTGCCTTGAAAGCACATGAGGACACTGACTCTAACCTTGAAAATGAAGATATGGCCCTAATGTCCATAAAATTCAAGAAATTCTTCAAAAAAGTCAAGGAAAACAACAAAAGAAAAGACTTCAATAAGTCCAGAAACACCCCCAAAGAACAGCTCACAGGGTGTTTCAAGTGCGGCAAACCAGATGACTTAGTCAAAAATTGTCCTCTGCTTCGAGAAGATCATATGCCCGAACACCCTCGAAAACAGGGTCGAAAACACCCTGTAAACAATCTGGGCAAGCGATTCTCGAAAGCTATGCTGGCTGCTTGGGGAGATTCCTCTGAGGATGAAGGAGAATCTGAAGCTGAAGAAGAGGTCGTAGCACTGATGGCACAATGTGATTGAGATTCAGATGATGACTCAACAATCAGCTTCTCAGATCTCAAGAACAAGGTACATAGTCTTAACAAAGCCACTTTAGAAGAACTTCTATATAATTTGATAGACACCTCTGCTGATCTAAAAAGAGAAGTTCATGACCTAGAGCTTGAAAATGAAATTCTTAAAAATGAGAAACTCGGTTTACATGAGAATATTAATGTGCTTAGAGAAGATCTCTTTCTAAAAGAAGGAGATTATACTCAAGTAGAGAAAAAACTCTCTCAAGTTGAAGAAGCGGTTGAATCCCTGCTAAATGAAAAGTAGAGCTTGAATGCTACCATAGAAAAATTGGAAACTGATCTTGCCACAAACAAACGCTGGAACAAATCCTCACAAGCCCGGCTAAACACTCATCACAATAGAAACAAAAAGGGACTTGGTTACAAGCACAAACGGACCATTTACCCAATACATAGGAAGTATATGGGATTACCTGAAAACATCGTTTGCTTTCATTGTGGTAAAACGGGTCATTATAGATACACTTGCCCTTTAAGAAAACATGCCAATGAAAAGAATGAAGGGTATGTGAAACAAATCTGGATTACAAAAGATGAGCTTTACATGTCCAAAAGAATGGGACCCAAGTGGATCTGGGTTCCCAAAACTAACCCGTGATTTGTTTTGCAGGCTGAAGTGAGAGAGAACAACCTTACGAACAACCCCACCAACACCCTTGAAAATAGGCAGTTGTGGTTTGTTGATAGTGGGTGTTCACGACACATGACTGGTGAAAGATCAAATTTTCTCTCACTTACAGCTTTAAATGGTGGGAGTGTAGCAATTGTCGGTATAAGTAATATTGGTAAAACTCTCTCCCACTCAATTGATAATGTGCACTTAGTTGATGGGTTAAAACATAATTTGCTAAGTGTGTCCCAACTGTGTGACAAGAACAACCTAGTACTGTTTTCAAAAACACGTTGCTTGGTTGTGAATGACGACACAGGAAATGTTGTGTTGAGGGGGAAGCGATGTCAAAATGTTTATAAAGTTTGTATCTCCACTCTTCCCCAACATAATCTGACTTGTTTAAATGCATTAAATGATGATATAATGCTATGGCACAAGAGACTAGGTCATGCAAGCCTGTCCTTCTTAAACAAACTTGTTTCCAAAGATTTGGTTGTTGGACTACCTTCCATCAAGTATAATGATGACAAGGTATGTGAAGCTTGTGCAAAAGGAAAACAAGTCAGATCTTCTTTAAAATCTAAAAAATGTGTAAGCACTACCCGACCTCTTCAGTTATTGCATATTGATCTATGTGGTCCCATGAGGATAGCTAGTACAGGAGGAAAAAGGTATGTGCTTGTAATAGGGGATGATTACTCTCGATTTACCTGGACCCTGTTCTTGGCCTCCAAGGATGAAACTTTTGAGAATTTTATTGCCCTTCTCAAAAAGGCTGAAAAGAGAGTAGGACACTCTTTGCTTAGCTTGAGGTCTGACCATGGTACTGAATTTGAAAATGGAAGTTTTACAAACTATTGTAATGAACATGGTGTTGATCATAACTTCTCAGCCCCGAGAACACCCCAACAGAATGGGGTGGTTGAGCGTAAAAATTGCACCCTAGAAGACATGACTAAGACAATGCTTATTGCTAGTGGTCTTCCTAGGAACTTTTGGGCAGAAGCTTTGAACACATCCTGTTATATTATGAATAGATGTATGATTAGACCTATTTTGAACAAAACTCCCTACGAACTCTTCAAAGGTAGAAAACCCAACATTATGCATTTAATAACATTCGACTATAAGTGTTTTGTGCATAATAATGGGAAGGATGCTTTAGGAAAGTTTGATCCCATGAGTGATCAGGCAATATTTCTCGGTTTTTCTTCTCACAGCAAGGCATACAAAGTCTTTAACAAAAGAACCTTGTGTGTTGAGGAAAGTGTGCATGTGCTTTTTCATGAATCTAACACTTTGAATAAGAATGATGCACAGGAAGAAGAGTTTGAATTAGGTCTTATCTGAAAAGAAGTGTTGCCCCATGAGAGACAAGGTAAGAACACCATGGGGACAACAGGTCCAGAAGTTGTTCCTTAAAACGGCAGCCAAGGTGAATGCCAAATAGGGGGAAACACCGTTGAACCCTGTTCGGAACCATGTTCTTCAGGAACCAGCTTGCAAACAGGTGCAGAAATAGGATCAGGAAGTGTTCTTGAGCCTAATCCTACACACACTTCAGTTAGAACAGAACATATATCTATGGATCCAATTAATCCAAGACCATGGAAGCACCATAGTTCGCACCCTCTTGATCAAATCTTGTCAGATATTAATACTGGAGTGCAAACTAGATCTAAACTTAAGAATTTTTGTGCTTTCTATACTTTTCTTTCTAACATTGAGCCAAAAAGTGTGAATGAAGCCCTGCAGATTCAGATTGGATCACGGCTATGCAAGAAGAGCTTCATCAATTTGAAAGAAATAAAGTGTGGCACCTTGTACCTAAACCTGCAGAGAGAACAATCATTGGAACCAAGTGGGTGTTCCGAAATAAGCAAGATGAGTCAGGAACAGTCACTAGGAACAAGGCAAGGCTGGTGGTTCAAGGGTACAATCAAGAAGAAGGGATTGATTATGAAGAAACCTTTGCACCAGTTGCTCGAATTGAGGCTATTCAAATCTTAATAGCCTTTGCAGCTCATATGGAAATCAAGCTATATCAAATGGATATGAAAAGTGCATTCCTAAACGGATACCTTAAAGAAGAGGTGTAGGTCAAACAACCCCCTGGTTTTGAAAATGGTGATTTTCCAAATCATGTTTTTAAACGTGACAAAGCACTTTATGGTTTAAAACAAGCTCCAAGAGCTTGGTACGAACGGTTGTCAAGCTTTTTACTTGAAAATAATTTTAGAAGAGGCAAGGTAGACAATAACTTGTTTCTAAAATCTAAGGGGGAACATTTATTGATTGTTCAAGTATATGTCGATGACATTATATTTGGTGCAACTCATCATGATTTATGCAATGATTTTTCAAATATGATGAGGAGTGAGTTTGAGATGAGCATGATGGGTGAGCTTAACTTTTTCTTAGGCTTACAAATCAAGCAAACTCCAAACGGCACCATGATCCATCAACAGAAGTATATCAAGGAGCTACTTAATTGTTTTGGGATGGAGTCGGCCAAACCCATAGACACTCCTATTTCTCATTCAACCAAGTTGGTTATGGATGATGGGAGTCCCTCAGTTGAGGAGAAACTCTATAGGGGCATGATTGGGTCACTCGTATACCTAACCGCTAGTAGACCGGATATTGTTTTTAGTGTTGGTTTATGTGCCCGTTTTCAGTCTAATCCTAAAGAGACTCATCTTAAGGCTGTTAAATGGATGCTAAGATATTTAAAGCATACACCTGACTTAGCTCTATGGTATCCTAGAGGTTGCAATCTTGATCTTGTTCGATATGCTGACGCTGACTATGCAGGTTTCCTAGTTGATAGAAAGAGTACCTCAGGTATGGCTCATTTTCTTGGACCTTGTTTGGTATCTTGGGCTACCAAGAACCAACATTCAGTTGCTATGTCCACAGCAGAAGCTGAATATGTTGCAGCAGCTTCATGTTGTGCTCAATTGTTGTGGATAAGGCAACAGCTTAAAGACTTTTGTGTTGACATTGGATGCATTCCTATTTTTTTTTATAACACAAGTGCAATTAATATTGCCAAAAATCCATGTCAACATAAAAGAACAAAGCATATTGAGATTCGACATCATTTCTTAAGAGATAGTGTTCAAAAGGGTTTAATTTCTATGAATTTTTGCTCAACGGAAAATCAAATTGCTGATATATTCACTATGGCACTAGCTAGAGATCAATTTGAGAGAAATAGATTGGAACTAGGGTTGGTAAGAACACCTTGAGATACCTGTTTCCAAGACATGAATTAGGTGTGGTAAAAACAACCTCTACACCCTGTTCTCTTCCTTGTGTGCAAGTCTTATTGGCAACTGTTGTGTATTATGAATGCATACACTCGAATTGTGTGCCTTTGCTTTAATCTATACAAAAAGTGCAGCATAAGGGGATGTATTAAGGATCACTGGAGCAGCCCTGCCATCTGTAATCAAGATCAAACGACAAAGAACAGGCAAGCATCTTGATCGAATGACAAAAAACAGGTATGTCTCTTGGTTATTCGGTGCATATGGGAATGTGTTTTCATTAAATTTTCTTCCTTCCCAAGGTACACGGTTTTATTATTTTCTCACCTGTTACAATCCTTGCGCCTCTTCAAAATCTTGGCGGCTCTCTTTTATTACCCGGGTCTCAAGCTCTGATTCTGAGAACACCTCTTTCAAACAAGGACGACCGGTGTTCTTCGATATCCTTGAAGAACAAGCCCCACAAAAATCCTCTAAACCTTCTGTAAAGCCCTCTCTTGCAAAATCAACCGTCCCAAGAAAGCCCAGAACAACCCCTCCATCAACCGCTACCAGCTCTGTTCCTCCTCCCAAACGCCCAAAACTGGCTACTCCCTCTCCTATGTCTGACATGCATGCACAATTGCTTAAGCGCAATGTCGTCCGGGGGAACGTAATCAATGAACGGTTCTTCAAGGAAGAAGGTCTGGGGGTGTTCCTGACCAAGTTGCGAGCCCAAGGATGGCTCGACTTGTTTGCGAACACCCAGTTGATGTGTTCTGTGCCTGAGTTGGATGAATTTTATGCGAACTGCGAGGTCACCGAAGGGGTGGTGACAAGTTTAGTGAGTGGGCAAGGCATCAAGGTTGATGCGCCCACACTTGGGAAAATTCTGGGAGTGCCCTCACAAGGCTTTGCTGTGTATGTGACGGAAGACAAAACAGCCCTCGAACTAGCCAGGCTCCTAGAGGTGTCAAAACGCCTCTGTCAGAAACAGGGCCTGAGAACACCCCTCTCGGTTAAGAAGGGTGAAATGACCTCCCTACACCAACTCCTGTTTAGGTTCACCATCAAGAACACAATTCCCCGAGGTCAAGGGCGCAACTCAGCAGATGCCTTCGATCAATGCCTGGTGGACCTCCTAAATAAGGAGGAACAAATAAACCTCCCAGCGCTCATGATTCGCCACATAAGGCGAATTGCAAACACCACCCGGGCCCATGATCTTGGCTATGGGTTTCTGCTGACAAGGGTGTTTGAGCACTTTGGAATAGTGCTCACACGGAGAGTAGCACTTTGGAATAGGGTGTGGCTATGAGATTGGCGAAGGGTCAGTCTCCTAACAGGGTCGTCGACCACCTCGACCACCTGTTTCTGAGCAACCCTTCATCAAGGTCTAGACTGTTCTTGAGGACAATGCTCGCCTCAAGGATGAGCTCTCAGCTATCAAGGCTGCTTTTGCTGAGGAACAAGCCCTCTCTGCCAAACGCCATGAAGACCTGCTTGCTCTTCTCTCCACCCTTGCCCCTAGCATTCCTCCTCTGCAAGCGAAACCACCCCCTGCTCCCTGACTGACTATGTTTTTTGTTTTTGTTATTTTGCAATTGTACTGCCTTGCTTATTAATGACATATCTAGTTGCAGTCTCTCTAGCTTGTTGTTCCTTATGCTTTGTACGCTTTATACTATGTTGTTCCTTATCATTACTATGTTGTTCTTGCTTTTTCATGATGCCAAAAGGGGGAAGAATAGTATAACAGATTGACCTATTGACAAAATTGACAAAGTATGACGAATGGACTTAATCTTGACTCGATGGGGTAGATTGACCTCTACAGTACCTTCGTGGATCCCTATCAGCATGCATTTTTTTCTCCTTTTTGTCAATATGGTCACTTGGTTTGTCATCATCAAAAAGGGGGAATTTGTTGAGTTATTATATCTATGTTTTCATGATAACAAATCCAAGTGCAAAAATTTATCCAAGTAATGTTGCTCCAAACAGGTCTAACTGGTGTTTGTAATCTTTATTGTATTAACTGGGTTGCTACATGTGAGAACAAGTCTTCAAAACAGGTTTTAATTGGTGATTCTATATTAAGTCAAGAACGCCATCTCGACAGTTGATTGTAAGGCACGTTCCTGAACTCTGGCAATGCAAAGAACAACCCCAGCAAACAAGCTGGCCTTGGTGTTCACAGCAGCTCTACAAATCTTGGATAAGATGACGGGTTCAAAACAAGAAGTCTTGGATATATAGGTTTTATTTATTTAGACTCTTGTTAATATGCCAATATTGAAAACGCTTTTTAAACACCTCCTGAATCGGTATTTGCGCTAAGTGCTTCAGAACACCAGTCGCGAACAACCCTGCAAACAGGGTGCCTATGGTGTTTCTGAACTGAAGCGGCCATACCCGGTTATCTTTGAAAATTCATTTTGGTTGGCCAAGATCTCCAGAATACTTTCTTTAAACTCCAAGATTGCTATTTTTCTGGAAAGGATATTTCTTGAAAATATTATGGGTGATTTGCGAAAATAGGTTTTGCGAGATTTGCCAAAACTAAAAGATTTCCTTTGCTCATATTTTCGGATATGATAAAGCTTCAAAAGCTAAAGATTTCTGGTTGCTTTTTTTAATCCTCTTCACGGCTATGGGAAGATAAAGGTTATCTCTTAAGATAACAAATCCCTTATACTTTGGGAAAAACTTGTCACTAGCCGTTGGGGAGTATTTTTTCTTAAAAATCGTTTTCCATACTTAGGTGATTCTTTTGGTCTTGACCGTTGGATTTTTGTGTATAAAATATCAGTTCTTTCACTCCCACAAGGAGCAAGAAAAGAAAGCAAGAGAAAAACTAGAAACACCAAACATACGCAAAAAGGGAGAATTAAAAAGGTGGTTTTTCTAGTGAGAAAAAATTGTTTTCGAGCTAGTCTTGAGAGAAAAAAAACCGAGACAAGTTGTGTTAAAGTTGAGCTTTCAAGATATTGGCATACTAGGACTTCATTGTACCTTACATCTGCTTAAGACAGAAGCACCCAGTAAGGTGTTTTGTCACCCTGATCTTGAATAAGAAAGTGAGTGAGTGGTCCTCAGTCGTCTGGACTTTGGACGTGTCCAATCTGGTGAGATTTGGACGTGGTGTCACCTATCTTAGGGAAGAAGGTTACGTGGTTGCAAGTTGTAACAAGGTGTGTTGCATTTGTAACATTTGAAGCCCGATAGTGAAAGTGGTTAAATCCTACACGAGGTAGATCGTGGTTTTTCACACCTCAGTTGGGCTAGAGGTGTTTTCCACGTAAAAATTGTGTGTGCTTTATTTTCCGCATTTATCTTGGTGATTTTCGCATTTGCAATATTTGAGAACATCCTCTGCAAACAAGTCACAAGGGTGTTTGCTATTCACAACGCGAAACTCAGACACCACAATTCACCCCCCCTCTTATGGTAGAATACTCACGATCTTAACACTTCCCGACTGAGGTCCCCCATGGCCTCCCTTCCAAAATATCCATACAACAAAAAATTGACCTTATCCCCGGTGCCACCCTCCCAAACAAGCCGGCTTACCGAATTAACCCCCAAGAGGCTTAAGAAGTGCAACGACAGTAGATGAGCTTCTTGCTAAGGGCTTAATCTATGAAAGCCTTAGGCCATGTGCCATGCTGGCCTTGCTTGTCCCGAAGAAAGATGAATCAACGAGAATGTGTATCGATAGTAGAGCGATCAACAAAATCACTATCAAATATTGCTTTCCTATTCCACGGTTGGAGGATCTACTAGATGAGCTTCATGGAGCCACCCCCTTTTCTAAGATTGATCTTAGAAGTTGCTGCTACCAAATCCGGATTTATGAAGGAGATGAGTGAAAGACGACCTTCAAGACTAAAGGTGCTCTCTATGAATGGCTTGTAATGTCATTCGGTTTGACAAATTCACGAAGCACTTTCATGAGGCTTGTGAAGCAAGTTCTAAAGCCTCTTCTTCGCAAGTTTGTTGTTGTCTATTTTGATGACATATTGGTGAATAGCAAGAGTGAAGAAGAGCATGCCAATCATCTACATCAAGTCTTGAGTATTCTATCTCAAGAACAGCTCTATGGGAACTTAGAGAAGTGTCACTTTTTCACTTCTCAAGTCATATTCTTAGGCTATGTTGTTTCGGCCCAAGGGATTCATGTTGATGAAAGCAAGGTCAAAGCCATCAGTGAGCGGCCCGTGCCTATTTCAATTCAACAAGTTCGAAGCTTTCACGGCCTAGCCTCTTTCTATAGGAGGTTTGTGAGAGAGTTTAGCACCATTGCTACCCACATGACCGAGGTGCTCAAGGCCAAACGGTTTGAATGGACCAAACAAGCTCAAAGGGCCTTTGACGAAATCAAGCAAAAGCTCACTACTGCACCCGTTCTTGCCCTTCCAAGCTTCTCCAAAGTGTTTGAAGTTGAATGTGATGCTTCCGTTGTGGGGATAAGGGCTATCCTATCTCAAGAGAGGAGACCCCTAGCTTTCTTTACTGAAAAGCTGAATGATGCAATGAGGAAGTACTCCACTTATGACAAGGAGTTTTATGCAATTGTGAGAGCTTTGGAGCGTTTGAGGCATTATTTGGTGGGAGGACAATTCATTCTCCATTCAGACCATGAGTGATGGAGTCTCCACCACCATTGACAAGGAAGAAGGTCCAACAAGGTCCATTACGCACTCCAAAGTTCAAGCATTGGCGAAGATTGTTGAAGAAAACCAAATTGAAGCATCCGGGTTCAAAGAGCAGAAATTGCCCGGTTTTGTTCATTTCATTACTTAAGCTACATTGTGGCTTAAGTGTTGAATTTTTAAATTTTTGGACTCCTTCTGATGTCTACTTTCAGGTCCAAGCTTTCATTTCGGGTCCATGTTTTGAATGTGGTTAGACTAGTTCTAATCAAGCTTTGTACACAGTTAGTCTAAACCGTGAGGATTAACTTAGTTTAATACCGTTCCTCTGTAGGAAGGAAAGGTTAGGTGTATGCTGGCTTGGTTGTGTGCTTGCTTAGTACGCAAAAGAGCAACACGACCTTTGCTAGTTCATTAGACTTGAATTTCATGACTCCATTTGAGAGCTTTTGCTTTCAAACTCCAAAAGTTCACTTACTTATCCTTAATGTGGTCCATTCAGGTGGTGATCAAGTAAGTCCTAACCTTTGTTTAAGTGGTGTTTCTGTATCTAAATCAAATATTAGGGACCCTAAGCTTATGGTTGGTGGTGATTCTGTATCCAAACATTGAGTTTAGCACTATCATTTTCATGGTTCATTCATACGGGTTCAAGGCTTCAAACTGAAATTTCAATTTACTAACCATGAGGCTTCGCATTCTTGCTTTAGTTTTCCTTCTTCCCTCAAAGATACATCATATGTGGTATCAAAGCAGGTTTCATCTTGTCTTGAAACCAACCCCCACATGCCCCAAAGCCACCCAAACACAAACCACAAAACCAGCTATTTTCAGCGGTGCTAGGTACAAAAGTAGCATGATCACCCCGTTCCCTTAAGCACGCCCGTGCCACCCCTATCCCGAGTTATTTCACTTGCTTAAGTGACCTTGTTCAAGCATGACTTCAACAAGCATGACCTTGGAGGAGAAGTTTGAAGCTTTGATGAAGTAGAATGAGTTCTTGGCTAGCAAAATTCGAGAGGACTCACAAAAGAATTAAGAAACGCAAGCATAAAATGAGTACTTAAGAAAGCAATTGAGTTCGGTTTTGAAGCAAAACCAAAAACTGAATGAAGAAACTCTTCAATCTGAACCTTGACGACGGGAACATGTCTTTAGCCATGAAGTTGATTCTTCAAGTGAAGAAGAACTAACCAAAATGATGAGAGGGGAGCCACCGTTTCAAGAAAATTCCAATGACTTTAGAGTAGAAGTTCCTAAATTTGAAGGTAAGCTTGATCCTGAGGAATTCCTAGATTGGTTGCATACTGCTGAGAGAGTCTTTGAATATAAAGATGTTCCTGATGATAAGAAGGTTGAATTGGTAGCTTTAAGACTTTGAAAGTATGCATCTATGCGGTGGGTAACTTGTCTTCAAAACGGCTAAGAGAAAGGAAATGAAAGATCCATACATGGGAAAAAATGAAATCCAAACTCAAGGCTCCTTTTCTTCCACCAACTTATGTCCGAGATTGCTATTCTCAACTTCATGACCTTACCCAAGGCAATATGAGTGTTGAAGAATATACACGAGAGTTTGAAAAATTGCTTATTAAGTGTGATATTCAAGAGCCAGAAGAACAAACCATAGTGAGGTACTTTAATCCTAGGTACTTCAATATGGTTGAATTGCAATCATATACTTCTCTTGATGATGTTTGTGTCTTGGCACATAAAGTGGAGCAACAAAAGAAGTCAATACCACCCTTTAAACCTCAAAACACATGGCCCTTGAATCGGAACCAACCTTTTAACAAGTGGAGTTCCAATCTTATTCCTAAGCCATAAAATCCATCCCCTTCTTTTGCACAAAAGCCCCCAGCACCACAAAGAACCCAAGCACCTCAAAATAGACCTAATCCTAACCCAATGACGAATAGAAGGTGTTTCAAAAATTAAGGGCTTGGTCACATTGCTTCGGAATGTCCAAATAGAAAGGTAATCACTTTGGTTGAATGGGCAACCGTGTAGGAGGATTTTGAGGAGGAAGAAAATGAGGTTGAAAGTGAACTACAACTTGAGGAAACTCAAGATGAAGTTGTTGAAGAGGCTAATGAAGGTGAGCTCTTAGTTTTGAGAAGAGCTCTAAGTACACAAAGAGGAGTTAAAGATGAACAAAGAGAGAACATATTCCATACACGGCGTACTGTGCAAGGGAAGGTGTGTTCTTTGATCATTAATGGAGGGAGTTGTGCAAATGTAGTTTATCTGAGCATGATTGAGAAACTATGGCTGCAAACAATGACTCATCCACATCCATAGAACATCCAATGGCTAAATCAAAGCAAGGGAATTCAAGTTAACTCTCGGTGCTTGATTTCTTTCTCCATTGGAAAGAATTATCAAGACGAGTTATTGTGTGATGTGATTCCAATGGATGCATGTCATATGCTATTAGGAAGGCCTTGGTTGTATGATCGAAAGGTTATGCACAATGGTTACCTAAACAACTTCTCCTTTATTAAGGATGGCAAGAAGATCACCCTAGCCCCTTTAACCCCATCCAAACTACACGAAATTCAGCCACAAAAAAAGCCCAAACAAGTTGATTGTCTATTGTCCATGAGTGAACCCGTCCTAAAGGCTTCTCAACATGAGTTTAAGGCCTTTAAAGAGTGGATACTAAGCATAGATCTGAATGTTTGATGCCTACTCACCCCATTGCAAGAACACTTATTGAAAACCTCTATCACTTGTTTCTTGAGGAGATACCTACGGGTTTGCCTCCTAAAATGGACATTCCACATCGCATTGATCTTGTTCTTGGCTCCATCCTACCAAACAAGCCAACATATAGGATGAATCCAAAGGACACCAATGAAATTCGAAGACAAGTTGAAGAGTTGAAGGAGAAGGGATTAATTTGTGAGTCTTCGAGTCCATGTGCGATTCTAGCTCTTTGGGTGCCTAAGAAGGACGGTGGAATGAGAATCTGTGTTTATAGCAGGGCCCCTAACAAGATCACCATCAAGTACAGGTATCCAATACCTAGGCTTCAAGATATGCTAGATGAGTTGTATGGCTCTAAGGTGTTCTATAAGATTGATCTTCAAAGTGGTTACTACCAAATTAGAATTAGAGAAGGTGATGAATGGAAGACAGCTTTCAAGACTAAAGGAGGACTCTATGAATGGTTGGTAATGCCTTTTGGCCTTTCTATTGCACCTACTACTTTTATGAGGTTAACGAACCAAGTGTTTAGACCTTACATTCGAAAGTTTGTGGTAGTATAATTTGATGATATTTTGGTATATTCTAAGAATGAGCATGAACATCAAGATCACTTAACTCAAGTTATGCTTGTCTTAAAATGTGAAAATTTATTTGGTAACCTTAAGACGTGTGCTTTCTTTACTCCTAAAGTTACATTTCTTGGTTATATTGTTCCTGAAGATGGTAGGAAGGTAGATGAAAGTAAGGTAGAAACCATTAGGTCTTGGCCTACACCAAAGAGCATACATGATGTTCGAGCTTTCCATGGGCTAACTTTATTCTATAGGAGGTTTATTCGTTGTTTTAGCACTATTATGGCACCTATGACGGAAGTTATCAAGGGCACATCATTTGTATGGACACGAAAAGCACAATCTGCCTTTGAAGAGATCAAGACTCGACTTACTCAAGCACGTGTTATATCCTAGCTGTGCTTTAGTAAAGTCTTTGAAGTTGAATGTGATGCCTCTAGTGTTGGCATTGGTGGAGTTGTTACTCAGGAAGGTAGGCCTTTAGGCTTCTTTAGTGAGAAATTATGTGATTAAGGAAGAAGGTACTCTGCTTATGATAAAGAATTCTATGCCATTGTGAGATGTTTAGAGCATTAAAGTGATTATCTTATTGCAAGTGAGTTTATCTTACATTTTGACCGTGAAGCATTGATGTATATACAGGGGCAGCATAAGTTGAACTCACGGCATGCCAAGTGGCCTAAGTTTACATGATCATATCACTTCACCATCAAGCATAAATTTGGTAAACTCAATGAAGGTGCAGATGCTCTATCTCGGAGGTATCTTTTGTTATTTCAATTAGATGCTTGTGTACTTGGTTTTGAGTATCTGAAGGCTTTATATGACAAAGATGAAGACTTTGGGGAGTTATATTCTGATTGTTCTAAACACCCCAAAGGAGATTTTCTTATCCAGGAGGGATTTCTATTCAAGGGTACAATACTGTGTGTACAAAGGTGTAGCACAAGGGAGCTTCTAATGAAGGAAGTTATGGAGGATCTTTGGCTGAGCCATATGGAGAGAACAAGACTATCACCATGCTAAGGGAGCATTACTATTGGCCAGCCATACGGAGAGATGTGCAGGACATACTTAAAAGGTGTAGAACTTGTCAAGTGTCCAAAAGCCATTCAATACCCCACGACTTATACACTCCATTACGTATTCCCACTTCACCATGGGTTGATGTAAGTGTGGACTTCATTCTTGGACTGCCTAAAACCCAAAGGGACAAGGATTCTATCTTTGTTGTGGTTGATAGGTTTTCTAATATGTCTCATTTCATCCCATGCAACAAGACTAATGATGCTACACATATTGCTGAGTTGCATTTTAGGGACGTCACAAGGTTACATGGTATTCGTAGGTCCATTGTTTCTGATAAGGATACCAAGTTTTTGAGTCATTTTTGGATTACTTTGTGGAAGAAGTGTAACAGTCCGGGACCCCGCTGGCTGATATTGTCCGCTTTGGATCA